>JBBBVM010000019.1:0-1200000 GCA_037355625.1 Petunia x hybrida
TTTGCCAAATTGAAGGCAAAGTCTGGTACAGGAAGTGTAATATTAGCTCCAATGAACCAGCAGGACTCCATCACTGAACAGCTAAATGTAAAGTATACTAACCCTACCGCGCGCTTTCTTCGTTAATGCTTCATTTGTTCTTTCGTTGCTACTTTGAAGTAATTGTAAACTGCATTGTGAATTGTAGATATTACTTCTTTTTTTTTTTTGGTTATGCGTGGCACATGGTGAGGTTCTAAATTTGAGTGAATCAAGCCTTAGATGAGTTGTTTCTGTTGCTGACTTTAGTGGATTTTTGCTATGCAACTTAGTATGTGAACTTCATCATATTTTGCAAAGTTAGGTATGGGCTAGAGAAATGTCAGAATTAAAAGAATGTCACAGAGCAGAGAGATTCCTTTGCACTATATAGTTTACTATATCTGAATTTCTGAATTGTTTTTATTTTTTAGTGGTTGTTGCTAATAATTAAAGGAGGTTTTGGCCCACTGGACCACTGTCCTGTTTTGTATTGATTAAACTTTCACCTGTTTCTGCTATCTGGTTAAGAATGTGTTGGAAAGCTTCATTTTCTGATAATAGGGAGAGAATTCTCTTTAAGGTAAAGTAGTTGGGATTGCTCAAGAAATTTGCTTGTTATCTGCAGCAGATAATTATCAAATTTTCAATGAAAGCCCCAGGTTTTAAACGGGGCTTTTTCTAAAAGTAGCTTCTGAGTTCAGGCTGGAGTTGTATTTTACTCTAGCCGAGCTATCAACTAGGTTCTCCTGTCTTTTGGAGAATTCCGTAAGTCCCTAATTTAACATTCAAGCTATTGATCAAGGGATGCCAAAAGTACAATATGAATAGTGTGTTGAATAATTTTCAGCTACATGTACGCGCCGTGGTACTAAAATGTCAATTCTACCTTCCCATACCTGCAAAATACATGATTGATAATGGTACTGCAGGTCTGCAACAATGCGATTCTATAACAGAGATGAAATAAACTGTTGAGTTAGGATTTTGTAAGCTTCTTGACTAGGAGAGGCCTTCAAAACCTTTCCTGCCTCATAGTTCCTCTTATTTTGATTTTTCACTATACTTGATTCTTAGTATTCGATTACTGTTTCGAACAATATACAGTCAAACGTGCCACACCTTTTATTTTGGGGAAATTGGTTGTAACGGTGAAACAGTAAAACACCATTGGATTCTGCAATACCCATTTTTCCTACAATTCTCTGTTTCTCTGTTTAAATGTTTGGAAGTTCTGATCAGATGGGTTCTCAAATAGTATAAGGCTACTGATAAGCTTCTTTTTGACATGCACTGGAACAGAATGGTGTTAGAGGTTTAATGCTTGATATGTATGACTTCAACAATGACATCTGGCTATGTCACTCATTTGGAGGGAAATGCTACAATTATACAGCTTTTGTAAGTTCTCAGAACCAGATGGTGTAACACTAAATTACTTTCATATTACATTTGGCATGTTATGGGTTTGCAGAGTTCATACTTTTGGCATATAAGGCGTTCTCATCAATATCAGCTTCAGGAAAAAGTGGAAACAATTTTATATTTGTCGCTCTTTACTTGTAATACAGTACTACTACTAGTACTATTTATGAAACTTTTGATGGAAAATGGAGCAGAATTGACTGCCTCCTCATTGGTCACAAAACTTCTAGATTCTTTTTGCTTGGTTTCGAGCTGACTTGGAAAATTCTTTCAGCTACCTGCTGTTGATGTCTTGAAGGAGATACAAGTGTTTCTTGAATCTAACCCTTCAGAAATTGTGACAATTATAATTGAGGACTATGTTACATCTCCGAATGGGCTAAACAAGGTGTTTGATGCGGCTGGGCTGAGAAAATTCTGGTTTCCAGTTTCTCGGATGCCTAAAAATGGTGGAGAATGGCCAACTGTAGATGATATGATCCAGCGCAATCAGCGGTTGGTTGTCTTCACATCTAAGTCTGCCAAAGAATCTTTACAAGGCATTGCTTATGAGTGGAGATACTTGGTAGAAAACCAATGTGAGTTCACCTTTTGTTCATCTGTTAAACTAATGGGAGTTTTTCTTAGCTTTTCAATAAATTTATCTTTAAAAGATGATAAACATACTCAATAACAACTGCTTTGGATTTGCAGATGGAAACGGTGGCATGAAACCCGGTTCTTGTCCAAATCGTGCAGAATCAGCTCCTATGAACAATAAAACGAAGTCGCTTGTCCTTATGAACTACTTTCCTGATGCTCCAGATTTTGCACAAGCTTGCAAGCATAACTCAGCACCACTCATTGACATGATGAATACATGTCATGAAGCTGATGGTAAAAGGTGGCCTAACTTCATTGCTGTTGATTTTTACAAGGTATGCTTCTTGTTTGAACAGACTTTTCTGTGAAATGAGTTATAATAAACCTTCTTTCTTTCTTTGACAACTTAAATGAATATGGATTTCACAGAGAAGTGATGGAGGTGGTGCGGCAGAAGCTGTAGACGCGGCAAATGGACAACTAATCTGTGGATGTCCTAACATTGCCTCTTGCAAGGTTTAAATGACTATTTATCTTTGTTTCCACTAGTGCACTTTGAGGCCATCAATAGTAATTTTAGGATTCAAAACATGGAACTTTGTGACGTTTGGTTTCATTAAATTCAATATGCAGGAGAACATGACTTTTGGAGCATGTGACCTCCCCGAGGCAAGCATTTCTCCTATGGCACCAGCTGACGCAGCTAAAAATGAAAGGAGCTTTTCAAATTTGAATTGGCAACCAAAGCTGCAATGGTTGTTGGGAACAACATTATTGTCCCTTTTCTTGCTGTAAGTTCAATATTTCTTCACAAGGAGTATAGATTAGATTCTACTGAAAGCATATGTAGAGAAGGGGGATATGTGCAGTAGGTGACTATGATTTCAATCAGACGAATTAAGTAGCAATACTCTTCTGATGTGAAGTGCTAACATGAAGGAAGTTAGCTAATGCCACGGCTATTTGGTTATGGAAAAACAGAATTGGAGATATTCTCCTCTTTTAACTGATTGTGGTGATTCAGGTTGTTATTCGTTATTGTGAAAACACGAGATAGATAAAAGTGTTTCTACGTTGCTGTTTGAATTAAAATTCTAGCCTTCCAGGGTAAACTTCTATCCAATTATCTCTCAAATCTCTTGGGATTGTCCTCTTCTTTTCCATGTCTTAAGTAACAGGAACGAAGAACCAGACCAACTAGTTTGCTTTGGCTTTTCAATATATTGTGATTTGGGAGGTACTACTACTCGAAGTGACTAAATATCCTCGTAGTTTCGGTTTATGCTTTTCATGGAATATAAAGTCCTTCAGATCTTATAATTTGATCATAAGAATGTTCGGTTAACTGAATAAGTAACTCCTATTAATTGCTCCATATATGTTCCTCATATATGGTATTGGTCCTGATCATTATTTCACTTCACCTACCCATACTTATTTGGACATAGTTTTTGGTTGAAAAAATGTTTGTTTATGCTATTTGAGCAAAAGTTCTCCCAAAAATTCAAAAACTGGTATTGAGCTGTTTTTGAATCAAAACCTGTACAAACTAGCTTTGCATAAGAGCTCAAAGGCTATGGCAATTGCAAAAAATTTTATTCTCAAAAAGTATGTCCAAATATTTTTTCAATTTCATATCAAATTTCACCCAAAAATTATTTGGGAATCTATGTCCAAACACTAGCTTAATATACTTCTGGATTTTGAAGAAATTCTGAAATACAGAATGGATTGTCACTTATCACGCAAAGAGCAAATGGATTGTCTTTTAAAGTTGTCCCTTTCTGGATGAACAGTTCAAGTCAGGTGTTTTCTGAAAGTTGAAGAAATCTAACTACTAGTGTTGGTGCATGGGACACTCGAGAACAAGTATCATAAATTGTGGACCAACTAAGAATGAAAGGTAGAATGGGAATAGAATCGAACTTTCCCATGCATTAGGAATCCATTCACAATTTAGTCAACCAATATAAGATAGGGTTTGATTCGACGTCATGAAAAACAATTGTTATAGGAGGAAATATTACAAAACCATTACAATGTGTCAAAATGCATCCTACCTTTTCATAGAGTAAGTTGCCAAATTGGTCTCCATGGCATGGGATATTTGTTGTTTTATTCATATGTACCTATCATTCTTTAATGGTGTTCCAAATCTTTGGTATCAGTAGTAGTTCAACCAGCAACTCAACCTCAGCCCCTCATGGAGCTAAATGCGTACACTCATAAATTAGACTATTATGCAAGGATGAAATTTCACAAGACGATATGTTTGTGAATGGTTTTAAGTTTGACCTTTCTAACTAATTATTACCTACCCTCTCTGTCTCAATTTAAGTGTTTATCTTTCTTTTTTAGTTTGTCCAAAAAAAAGTGGCTCTTTCCATATTTGGTAACTCTTTATTCTAAAATTTATTTGTAAAAATTTCGCGTTGGGGCCTGGGATCACTTAAACACTAGTCCCAGTATAAAATAATGGGACTTATAAAGCTCCAGGTACATGAATCCAAGTATAAAATAATGGGACTCTGAACATATTAGTTCAAAGTTTCAGTATAAAATACTGAGACTAGTCTGGGATGTTTGCCAACGCTAATGGAGTATAAGTGTGTGCGCGGATTTTTGACTATTCTTCAATTAATTTGAAAATGGTGGATAAAACTCATCGAGCGCATCCAAAAAAGGCTACGCATCAAAATTTCACGATTTATTTTGGACCACAAGATTTAAAGGCACTGGCCCACATTACATACAACTTTACTTTTAAGCCACAGGATTTAAAAGTCATCCTTGTTTTCTTAAATTCCGCATCAAGTCAAACTCAGACACTCATTTGGGACGGAGGGAGTATAAATTACCACTCTGCACAAAATATTTGGGAAACCTTCATAACTATGACACCACAGACAATGGTTTGTCATTATGATCCCATAACAGTGGTTTAGTAATAATGACCTCCGCTAAATTTATTAAAATAATTACGGACAAAAATACCCTTATGAAATGTTATAATGATTCTTGTAACACTTGACCCCCTCTTGCATAGGCAACACTTGCCCTTTAATTTCTTCTCACATTCTCCCAGATAACTTGAAGTGTTGCTTAAGCAGCACTTGCCCCATTCAATTTCTTCCCACATACTTGCAAGAAACACTTGCCCGTTGATGATCTCTTAAGAGTCAGTATTTGTCGATTGAGAACTTGAAGTGTTTTCTACGAATGAATTTAAGGTCATTTTGCTTAAATGGGGACAAAAATACATCACTGGTCAATTTTGAGGGCGCAAGGTATATTGTTGTAAAAATTTCATATAGAAACCACTTTTGCTACTGCTATTTAGTTTCTCGTCACTTTTTCTTTTGTTGTGCAAAAAAAACCACTTTTTGGAACTTCATTCTTGTGAAAGTTCAACTTCAGCCCACATGGGCTGAAGTTTACGCACTCTATGCCTAAAAGTTAAGCCCTTGTGGGCTGAAGTTGAACTTCATACCTTCAGGTGTGAAGCTCAATCTATAAAGTCTGTAGTTCAGCCTATAAAGATTGAAGTTTCATAAAATAGCTAAAAATAAAATATTTTAAAATAAGTGTCCCCAACTGTAAAGTTGTGCGAAAAAGTGGTTATTCGTTCACTTTTTGCAAGTATTCTTCCTAATCTGCACGTCCAAAATCGTAACTAGTACGAGTGGGCTCAAGATCTTGACGTACCGTTGGGCGAAGTGCAACAATAGTTACTATTAGGGAATCTATTTAAAGTTAGTCATTGTTTTGTAATGCATTTAAAATAACCAGAACTTATAATAGGGCAAAGTACATCAATAGCCGCTACTGAGTTTAAGAAAATTGTGTCCTGAATTCTTGAACTGAAAAATCAAACTTAGTGAGTTAGTGTCCTAAAGTTTTGGTTTGAAAGATTGAACTTTTGACCACAGTATTCTGAAATTTGAGGAAGCGAACAAAAGCCTGTGCTTGCCTACTTTTTAATAAGCTGTGCCGAAATTTAAATATATTACAAGTTTTCATCTATCATCAAAAGCATATTCGTTCACTAGTTTTGCCATATCGACAACAATTGAGTTATAACTTATAAGCAAGTGCTTTCACTAGTGTGACGTTAGACTTGTAAAGTAGGTTTATTTTGCACAAATTCCTTAAATAAAGAGAAAATATAAATAGTGCTATGAACCTAATCGTGCAAAATCTCCCCCCTTAAACTACTAGTCATTCTTCGTAAAAATTTAGTCACGTATCCTGTTTTGACCGCGTTAAATGTATACTAGCCAGCGATGCCAAACTGTTTGAAGATTAGCCACTTTCGGACAAGTCCCAGTATAAATACTGGGGTTTTGAACAAGTTTTGTTTAAATCCCCAATATTTATACTGAGACGCTTCAGTGAACTAACCCCACTATAAAATACTGGGGCTTTGAACAACCCAATTATTTTGTTATGGGACTTGGTATAAAGCTTCAGTCCCATAACAAAATACTGGGGTTGTGAACAAAACTTGTTCAAAGCTCAGCATTTTGTTATGGGACCGAAACTTTATACCAAGTCCCATAACAAAATAATGGAATTTATCCCTTTGATGAGACCTTTGTTATGGGAATAAATCTCATTATTTTGTTATGGGATAAAGTCTCATAACAAAATAATATGACCTTTGAACATGTTAGTTCAAGGTCCCATTATTTTATTATGGGATTATTTTGTTATGGGACTTCTTCAGTCCCATCTGAGGTGTTTTTCCAACGCTAATGGTGGTTAAGTGTGCGCCCGAATTTTTGGCTATTCTTCAATGAATTTTGAAACGGTGAATAGTCCCCAATGAACGCGTCTAAAAATAGCTATTGACCAAAATTACCCTCATTCTTCTCTTTCAAGTAGTATTTGATTAAGTGAATTTTGATTGATATTTTTTTTAAAAAAAAAAAATTCTTCTCCAATTGATATGTATAAAATTGCAAGTCGTTGTACAGCTCGTTTACTTTATGAATGTTTAATCAATTTTACAAATGAACTAATATTATCTGACCTAAAACAAATAATCATTGTACAAAGAACAGTGTCAAACAAATTGAGGTGAAAGATACAAACTGTACTGGATATATACTTACCCTGTTACACACACCTAATATTTAGGTTAAACCAATCTTTTGAACTAACCAGCGATGCAAAGTATGAAAGGGTGGTAAATCATAGTAATTAATAATCTCCAAAGTGCATAAATTAAGAGCTACTTGTATTAAGAATTTAGTTAAGGAAAAGGTTATCTCATTTAAGGAATACAATACAAAAGGTTAGTGGCTCAAGGCACCGTCAATGGCTGAAATTGTCACGAACTTCAAAGTTTAATGTCTTAATGATATGTATTACCTGCAGGAAACTGAAGTAAAAAATTCACCCTCTATGCAAGGCTCAAAAATCGAAACTGATGGTTAACACTTTTACTTAATTAAATCCTGAAAAGTAATGTATAAATAATAACATGATCAGGCATTGTAGGTTGGTAGGGAGTAAATGTAATCCAATGGGAGTATATGTTGGCAAGCTTAGTGACATAGACAAAAGAATATTCCAATATTTATTCTAAAATATACTTCTCCTCCATGTCTATCGTCTTTTCCTGACTTTGATACCATGATAAAATCGAGTACCGGGCGCTCACACACCCGGACACAACAAACTCAGACACCCACACACACGAGCACCCACATAAGCTTGGACCTAACTCACACCCCAAAAGCTATTTCAAAAGGTGGATGCATGATTGTCCAAAGCTTATATGGGCATCTTGCTCCTCTCTCTCACCGATGTGGGATTCTCTTCCCACATTCCAACAGTTTTATTTGATGAAGAAAAGGTAAAATAAAAATAAGTAATTGTCGTAACAAGAAGTCTGGCAAAGGTGACGAGATTGTACTCACATGCAGGGTAGAAGTAGCTATGAGTTCGTAGTTTATTAAATCCAGCATCAAAGATTTATTAAATATGTACAAATATTATATTCTGATCACTCAAAGAATAGTCGGTAAACACTTTCATATTCCAAACACATAAACTTTAAATGTTGACATACCTTTGCTCGTGTAGTCTATAAAGTAATTAAGAATTTTTTTGATCTAGTTATAATATATTCATTCTGTCATGAACTGGATGCTGTCTTGAGTTGTGACCTTATAACTACGTGGTTGTCTCTTTATTATCAGTGCATTAACTTGGATAATAAAGTGACAAGACATAAATTTGATTTAGTATTAGGGGAATCATATTATCATGACCTTTGAAGAGCTCAGTAATGTATCTTAATAGAAAAGATGGACCAAGTCCAAGCATAGGATTACAAGGTCATTTATTTCTCACAGAATACGAATTCTTGCTAATTATGCTCCTCCTTTTGCCATATAATATATACATATACGATACTAATAATTTAATTCGATTGGACAAGTACAATACTTATTAAACGCAAGTACTAGAACTGCTGAAAAGTACGTGACAAAGTGGGAATTAAGTTGCTGTTTAACCTAAATCCGGTTTCAGGCCAATTAACAATTAAATTTATATTTGCGGAGTCACGATCAATAGTTGAGATTAAAGATCTACGCAGTTGATCAAGTAATAGTAATGCAAGGCGTAAAGAATAAAATATAAACGTAAATGATCAAGAATAACGTATCGTTTCCCCTGATGATTGGCTGTAGCCGCGTTGGACGATTCGATTATGTTAATTCACTCAAGATCAAGTAGTAATATTCGATAACTGTAAAAGAGTGTGTTTGAATGCAAAAGAGAGAAATAGTAATTTTATTGATAGCGATTGCAGGAAGTAAAAGTTGTTACAATTTATCTATAATGAACGCTATTTATAGATGTTGAATGGCGTCTGTTGAAATAGTAGCCGTTGGGATAAGGCCTTTCAAAATGGGTAACCGTCGGGTGTCTTATCCAGAAGGGTTGTAACCGTTGAGTGGCCGTTTTGCTGGACAGTTGCGTCCCGCGTTGCTGGTAACCGTCGGTTTAAATCGTGCTGACCGTTGCCAAGCTTAGTAACTTCTTCGAGATCTGTCCGTAGGAAATGTCTGTCCGAGAAGATGTCTGTCCGGTGACACGTCAGCTTGTGCCACGTGGACGACACGTGTCACTCGCCAAAGTCTACTCAGCTTTTATCCAATACAGATAGTCCCCGCACTTCTCGGGCAGAGTATCTGTCCGAGGAGTGGATGAGAGTTTTGGCGGGAGTCTTTGCAAAAATTTTTTGTCTTCTTAAGATGTAATCTTGATGACGTACGATTCTGATCCGATTGATGATAAGCCTTTGTGACATGCGCATTAAATGCGCCGCACGGAAAAGTAACTGTAACCTGCACGTCTGTGGCACTGCAGTTTACACCGAAATGACTACTGCGTTCCCCGAGGGTAAAAGCAATAATTTTTAACCGCCTATCTCCACGTGCGCACGTCGCTTGTGGGATATGAAGTGACTGCGGCTTTCCAGGTAATGATCACACTATAAAGCATTGATTGACCCTATTTCTTTATCGACGGTTGGATCTGCAAGTGGCTGATCTGATGGTCTCCACGTGTCCTTGAAGAAGGCCAAGTGTTCGCACCAGAATTTCTATAAATAGGGGTTTTCTTGACTAGAAACCCTTTACTCACTCCTCATTTCTCTTGTGCTGTTTTTCGAAAAAACCTTTGATTTCTCACTTGAATTTCCTTGACTACTTCATCATTTTCCTGAAATCATGTCTTCGAGATCTAAAAGAAATTTAAACTTTGACGCTGCCGGTAGCTCGTCGGCCACCCCTAGGCCGCGGGCTTCTCATGCTACTGCCGCTGAAGTAATCCCCAAAAAGTGGGGTGAGCTTGAAGCGGATTGCAACATTAAGGCCTTCAATAACAAAGAAGGTGATACGCGTAATTGGCCGGCGTATAGATTTAAGTCGGGGATCACGACAGAGGTGATTCCTCGAGTGAGAATAGACTGTGGCTGGGACGACAGGATCCCCTTACTACCGGTTGCTGACGGAGAGAATGTCACGTCACACCGGGCTGGGTGGACAGCCATCGGTACTTATCCTTTCACAGTAGGGTGTAGGCTGCCCCTGCATCCTGTGCTGGACAGACTCTGCAGGGAGTACCTTCTCTGCCCGGGGCAGTTGAGCCCCAGTGTGTATAGGATAGTTGCACTTCTGGACTGGTTTGCTACTAAGACTGACCAGTCCTTTGAGTATAAACATTTTATTTCTTTGTACAGCGTCCAGATTTTCAAGGACGGGTACGTAAACGTCAGGATGCGTGGGAGCAAAGGTTTGGTGCGCAGCTCCGAGGACACCAGCGATCGGGGCTGGGTGCACCGATACCTGTTCGTGCGCTCCTCTGCTTTGACGTTTGACGACAAAGCATATCTTCCAGAAGTCTGGAATAAAACACGTAAGTCCCCGAATATCTTCGAGCACATTTTATTTTTCCTTCTCTTTTTTTTTTTTGTGACCGATTTTTCTTTGTGCAGCGGCCAAGCGGCCCTACGACGGGCTCATAACCGTAGATGAGCTAACGGCGTGGGTCGAGCCGATTTTGGCACGATTTGAGCCAGCGAAGAGAGAGTGGGCTCACTTCGCTTCTCACCATAATCTGACCGTAAAACATCACGGTAAGAATATCTCCCTTTTCTCGATAATTATTCCTCATGAGTTTCTCCTGTGACTGACCGTTTTGCCTTTGACGCAGGTCTTGGCACTTCAGGGAACTTTTTTCCAGCTCCTCCTCAGGACGTCCCCACCGAACCTGTCGCCGACCCTCTCGCCGAAGCTGATGCTATATTGGCTTCGGCCGGTGCTTTGCGCAGCAGGGAAGGTGGCGAGGCGCTTCTGTCCGAGGGGCTGAGTCCTCTGTCAAGGAAGAGGAAAAGCCAGGCCGAAGGCGGATCGCGGAAGAAGTCGGCTCGCAAGGCTTCTGCGTCCGCCGGACAAACTTCGGCAACTGGTGGTGACCCCTCAGCGAGGGTGAGTGCCCAAGAGCCCGTGATGACAGGTACCGGAATACCTGCAGAAGTCCCCGAGTCTGCACGGGGAGAGGGTCCGGCCCAGGAGGTCATACATTTGTCAGATACTGAGACCGAGGCAGATGTTCCTCTTAGGCGGAGGCCTCATCTCCGCAGCGATCAGAGAAGGACGGAGGAGGAAGCTGCCCGATCCTTGCCAAGGAGTCCCCGAGTTGGTGGCGGGGAAGAGGCAGGTCCTTCCCGTGCGGACAAGGGCAAACAGAAGGTTGGAGAAGGAGAAGGAGAAGAGGGAGTAGGAGAGGGAGCAAGTGAGGCGAGAAGAGAGACAGCTGGGGGAGAAACCAGGGAAGATGTCTCCCAAGAGGGTAGCCAGGGTCCTCGGGTTTTTCATTTTGAGGACTTTGAGAATGTGGCTTCTGAGGGAGCGAACCCGGTTTACCTCCGTGAGTGCGAAACTATAGACCCGGAGGTGGAAGGCGACTCCAACTTTGCGTCTTCAAGGCTTGTCTGGCTGTCAGCCATATCGGAGCAGACGGAGCTGAGCGATATAAAGGGGGTTCGCTACAAGTTTGGGCCGAACTACCCTTCCGAACAGGCGAGGGAGCCCAAGCTTTACGAGAGAAAGCATACCCTGAGAATCGCTCCGGAAGCCAACTTGGTGGCCAAACCACGCGGTCTGGTGAAAGCAATTTCCTCGCTTCTCGGTCCTCGAGAGGAGTGGGTGCTAAGAGACCTGACCGACGAAGAATTGGCCTTCCAGATTGCCTCCGACTCTGCCCGGGTAAGTTTTTTTTTGCATTTAGTAAAGACCTTCTGATATCCCAGGGTTCTTAACTATGATTTCGTTTGATGTTTCAGTCAAGCATGCTGGCTGCTGAGATTATGTTTCGCACCCGGCTGAACAATGCCAACCAGGTGGTGGAAGTGAAGAAGGAATTGCTCGAGGCTCTGAAGGAGAACAGATCCTTGATCGAGCAGTGTGGTTTCCTCGGTAGGGAAGTTAATCGGTTAACGGATGTTAACAATACCCGCGTTGAACAGATCAACGCCCTTACCGTGGAGAAGGACCGTCTTTCTGAAGAGAAAGAGGGGTTCGCACGCTCTGTCGAGAGATTAGAGAGACTTCTTGGCGAGTGCCAAGATTGCCTGAATATTGCCAGTGATGAACGTGCAACGCTTGAACTGAATTTGCAGAGGGCATGCGAGGAGTCGACCAAGGCCCGTTCTGAGCTTCAAGCCGCCAGAGATCAGGTCGCCCAATCGATGGGTGTGCAGGCCACTTTGACTAAGGATTTGGCGAACTTGCGCGATCATTCCGAGATCAAGACTAAGCTGGCCGTTCTTGAGGCCAAGCGTGCATTGTTAGCGCAAATCCGGTCTGGGCGGGTTGATGTCGATTCGATGCTGCATGCGACGAAGAGTGCCATTCAGCGAGTGCAACTGGCATTGGGTCTCTCTCCTGAAGAGTCGAGCGACGGTGATGGTGATGGTGATGGTGAAGATGAAGTGTCAGGGAGTGATGACGGGGCTAACGGAGCTGGTGCGTTAAGCCCTGGTCATGGCCCTGCAAATTGAAATTTTTCTTTGAATTTGATGTATTTTTGTTCTGTCCGGCGAGAGTCGGACTTTTGTTGGATGGGCAGGAGTTTACTAGGAACTTCTCTACCCTTTGGCCGGTATGTTTGGCCTTTTAATACACTCTGCGAACTTCTGTCAGCCATTTTTGGCATCATTGTAAATTCTCAGATTAATGTAAATACGCAATGTTCAGATCCATTCAGTGACTATGCTTAGTTTGAACTTTTGATCTTTTTTGTATGCACATATTTGTGGATTTTATGCCTTAGGGCTGCTTTCCAAACTTTATTAAGTTTGTACTTCCTCAGGCTTTCCCAGATGCTTTGAACCCCCACCTTTATTAGGCAAAAGTTGTAAGTTGTGAATAGGCTGACCGAGCTCAGGTCGTTTTAATGTTCTTGGCCGGATTGTTTGGCCTTGTGAGCGACTCCTCTTATTTGCTGTGGAAGTCCTGTCACATGAAAGTTTTTATTTTGTGAACGACCCCTCTTATTTGTCGTGGAGGTTTTGTCACGCAGAAGTTTTTTTGCCTGCCAGTAAGCTAGGTCTCATGCCTGTATGAAGGTCTTTGATGCCTGTATGAAGGTCTTTCCTGGCCTATGGGGCCCTCACCACCCCCCTTGTTTTCATGTTGGAACACGTACAGTGACAATATGAAAAAGAGTTGTTGGTGAGTTGTCAATCGAACACATATAACCAAACGTGGAGTGTGTCCGTTGTGGGATTCGAACCCACAGCCGCGAAGTTGAAGAACTTCGAGCTCTGCCAGTTGAGCTAAACGGATCTGGCCTTGTTCAGGCCGTTAGTACCATTTAGAAAGAATGTATAAAAGGAAGAGATATCATGTAAACGTAAAAGTAAGCATTTCTATATAAGCATGCGAGTAATGGCTTATGGCAGAAGTAGCAAACTTTTTATGCAAGGATAGAAAAAGAAACTATCGCGAAAGGATAGAATAACTAACCGTCCCTGTTGCTTAAAAATGATACCTCTTGAGATGCATCACGTTCCAGCTGCTTGGGATGATCGAACCGTCTGGTCGGGCCAAACGATAAGACCCCTTGCCGGCTGAAGCGATTACCTTGTATGGTCCCTCCCAGTTAGGGCCAAGCTTTCCCGAGTTCGTCTCTTGTGTGCTCTGGGAAACTTTTCTGAGTACAAAGTCCCCGACTTGGAAGCTCCGTACGCGCAGTCCCCGATTGTAGTACTTCTCGACTCGCTCTTTTTGCGCCACTACACGTATGAGGGCCAGTTCTCGTCGTTCCTCAAGGAGATCCAATTCTTCGGCTAGATTTACCGAGTTCGACTGCTCAGTGGCACGTGCGTATCGCAGACTGGGTTCGCCTATCTCAACTGGAATCAGGGCGTCTGCGCCGTATACCAGTGAGTAAGGGGTTTCTCCAGTACTCATTTTTACCGTAGTGCGATAAGCCCATAGTACTCCAGGTAGCTCCTCGACCCAACATCCCTTCGCCTGCTCAAGACGCTTCTTAAGGGAGTCAACGATGATTTTGTTGGTAGATTCGGCTTGCCCGTTGGCGACAGGATGGTATGGGGAAGAGGTGATTCTCTTGATGTGCAGATCTTCGAGGAACCTTGTTACTCTCTGGCCGACAAATTGCGGCCCATTGTCCATAACTATCTCCTTTAGTGCTCCGAAGCGGCATATCACAAAGCGCCAGAGAAAGTCGATGACCTCTGTCTGTCGTACTTTCGAATACGCTGCCGCTTCGACCCACTTTGTGAAATAATCTGTGATGATCAGCAGGAAACGCAGTCCCCTGGGAGCTTTGGGGAGAGGACCAACGATGTCTATCCCCCATTTCATGAAGGGCCAGGGGGAGACTATCGAATGTAGTGGTTCGGCTGGTTGATGGAGGAGATGAGCAAATCTCTGGCATTTATCACATTTCCTGACGAATTCGTTGGCGTCCTTCTCCATCTTGTCCCAGTAGTATCCTGCACGTATCAGCTTTCGAGTCAACGCCTTGCCACCGGAGTGATTCCCGCAACAGCCTTCGTGGACCTCCCTCATCACATAATTAGTCTGACTTGGTCCAAGACATTTGGCGAGAGGTCCTGCGAACATTCTGCGGTACAATTCGCCGTTAAGGATGGTGTACCGAGCTGCTTTTATTCGAAGTTTACGAGCAGCTTTTGCATCTGCGGGGAGAGTTCCATGAATGAGATAGTTCGTTATCTCATTCCTCCAGTCCCAGGTAGTGCTGATGGTATTGACTTCGAATTTTTCTCTGTCCATGGAGGTATAGAGGAGTTGAACGACAGCCGAAGAGCTAGCTGCTCCTATTTCTGCGACAGATCCCATGTTGGCGAGAGCATCAGCCTCGTGATTTTCCTCTCGCGGGATTTGAATTGCTTCCCAGGTATCGAACTGTGCCAGGAGTTCTTTTACACGGCCAAGGTATGCCAGCATCCTAGGTTCTCGTGCGACGAAGCCCCCATTGATCTGATTGATTACCAATTGAGAATCGCTTTTCAATTTGACCATGGTTGCTCCATAGTTCCGTGCCAGTTCCAATCCTGCAATAACGGCCTCATATTCGGCCTCATTGTTAGTAATAAAGGGGCATTTGATAGCCTGCCTTACCGTTTCCCCGGATGGAGCAACGAGGACCAGCCCAAGTCCTGATCCCTTCACGCTTGAAGAACCGTCCGTGTGGAGGATCCAGGTACCCGGAGCCTGTCCAGCGTAGAGTATGGCTTCCTTCTGCGCTTCGGGGTACACATCTATGCTGAAGTCCGCCACGAAGTCTGCTAAGACTTGCGACTTTATTGCTACCCTAGGCTGATAAGTAATATCAAATTCAGATAATTCTATGGCCCATTTTACCAATCTCCCTGAAAATTCCGGTTTATGCAGGACGTTTCGTAACGGGAAGGTAGTAACTACGACTATAGAATGACTTTGAAAGTACGGGCGCAATTTTCGGGCAGCAGTTACTAGAGCTAAAGCCAATTTTTCTAAAGGTTGATAGCGAGTTTCTGCATCAATTAAAGCTTTGCTAACATAGTAGATAGGAAGTTGTTTACCTTTTTCTTCCCGAACTAGTACTGCGCTTACCGACGATTCGGAGACTGCTAGGTAAATTAACAGCTGCTCGCCTTCCAAAGGTGTTGTGAGTAGTGGAGGGTTGGATAGATACTTCTTTAGATCCCTCAACGCCTTCTGACATTCAGGAGTCCATTCGAACTCCTTATTTTGCTTCAGGACGTCGAAGAAGCTTTTGCAACGGTCAGACGATCGGGAGATGAATCGCCGTAGAGCCGCTACTCTCCCAGTCAGTCTCATGACCTCTTTCTTGTCGCGAAGCACGTCCGGGATTGACTCTATAGCCTTAATCTGAGCGGGATTGACTTCAATGCCTCGCTGAGAGACAATGAATCCCAGAAACTTCCCCGATCCGACCCCGAAAGCGCATTTCTCTGGATTCAGCTTCATGTTGTATTGATCCAGAATTCGGAAAGCCTCTTTCAGATGGGCCGGATGGTCTTCTGCCCGTTTGGATTTTATCAGCATATCGTCAATATATACTTCCATGGTCTTTCCGATGTGATCATGGAACATTCTATTGACCAAACGCTGGTAGGTAGCACCTGCATTCTTCAATCCAAAAGGCATGACTTTATAACAATACGTACCTCGACAAGTTATGAATGCCGTCTTTTCTTGGTCGCTTGGATCCATCAATATTTGGTTGTATCCGGAGTATGCGTCGAGGAAAGTTAATACTTCGTGCCCGGCTGTTGCGTCGATCAGCTGATCTATTCTGGGAAGAGGGTACGAGTCCTTTGGACAGGCCTTGTTCAGATCCGTGAAGTCAATACAGACTCGCCACTTGCCGTTCTTTTTCGGAACGACAACTACGTTCGCTAGCCAGTCTGGGTATTTAACTTCACGTACCGAACCGATCTTCAACAGCCGGTCGACCTCGTCGTTGATTACCTGGTTCCTGAAGGCTCCTTGTTGGCGCGTCTTCTGTTTTACCGGTCGGTGGTATGGGTCAACGTGCAACCTGTGAGTGATAATATCAGGAGAAATACCTGTCATGTCCGCATGGGACCATGCGAAGGTTGTGTGGTGTTCCTTGAGGAACTGCAGGATATCTTCCCGCAGGCGTTCGCTCAATTCGGTTCCAAGGTACACTTTCCGCTCTGGCATATTGGCGAACAATTCTTCAGGCTCCAAAGCTTCTACCGTTGGCATGTGTCCTTCCTTCTCGTCCATTTTGGCGATGAACTCCGGGACGTCGTATCGGACTTCTTCAGGTGCAGTGTCCGGCCCCGGGTGCTGTAATTGCTATTTGCTCTCCTCGGGTAACCTGAGGGCCACCGAGTAACAATCTCGTGCAGTACGTTGTTCTCCTCGGACCTCACGTATACCCCATTCGGATGGGAACTTCACCACTTGATGGTATGTAGAAGGGACGGCCTGCATGTCGTGGATCCAAGGTCTGCCTAAAATGATGTTATAGGCAAGATCCGCGTCGACAACATGGAAGGTAGTCTCTTTCGCAACCCCTTCTGCCAGAGTAGTTAGTGTGATCTCTCCGAGAGTCTTTTCGCTTGAGTTGTTGAAGCCGGAAAGAACTCGAGAGATCGGTACAATCTTGTCTGATAATTGTGTTTCATTCACGACCCGTGCCTGGATGATGTTGGCAGAGCTGCCCGCGTCAACGAGCACTCTCTTCACGTCGAATTCTGCCACGCGTAGCGTTATGACTAACGCGTCAGCATGCGGAAACTGAAGTCCGTCAGTGTCGGATTCTTCAAAGGTGATGGCTGCCTCTGCCCGAGGCCGCTTGTTGTTGGTAATGGAAACTTTCGCGTACTTTTTGGCTGTGAAAGTGACAGAATCTACCTCGATCCCACCCGAAATAACATTGACCGTTCGTTTCGGGGAGGAAGCTCGTGGCGGACCTGGGTTGTTTTGTTGAGCCTTGGCATGGGTTTGTTTCCCTTTCTCCGTCAGAAATTCTTTCAAGAATCCCTGTTTCAATAGATGAGCGATCTCATACCTTAAGGCTTTGCAGTCTTCGGTAGTGTGCCCATGATCGCGGTGGAACTCGCAATACACGTCTTGGTTCCGCTTGCTGGGGTCAGTCTTCATATCCTTCGGCCACCTGACTCTTTCTCCCATGCTTTTGAGCACGGCCACGACGTCTGATAATTCAATGTTGAAACTAGGTAAGCTAGGCAGGGTTGCGGACTGAGAACTCTCTCCGCGGGACAGGCCTCTGTTGTTGTTCCGGTTACGGCCTTTGGAATTGTTCCGCGACTGGTCGGGATATGGCTCGTACCGTACGCCTGATTTCTCCACATCCGCCTTTCCTCCAGACCCGCTGTTACGAGCTTGAGGTTTTCCCCGAGCAGCACCTGTTCCAATCAGTTTGTCCTCGTCGATACGTACCTTAGAGTTGTAACGATTATAGACATCTGACCAACTGGCTGCTGGGAATTCTCGAAGAGACTCATAGAGTCTTCGTGTGGCTTCTGAACTCCTGATGTCCAGGCTGTTGGTGAATGCGATCGCTGCCCACCTGTCCGGTACTTTGGGGAGCATCATGCGTTCTCTCTGGAACCGGTCCACATACTTGCGAAGTGACTCGTCGGGCCTCTGCTTGATTTCGAAGATGTCTTCTACTCGGGTCTCCGTCTTTTGGGCGCCCGTGTGAGCCTTCACGAACAACTCAGCCATTTCTGCGAAGGATCCGATAGAGTTTGGGGGCAGCATCGAATACCACCGCAGGGCTCCATCTGCCAGTGTCTCCACGAACTTTTTCAATTGCACGGATTCGATCTCCTCGTCGGTGAGATCGCTGGCTTTTATGAAGTTGCTGAACATCATGAGGTGATCGTTGGGATCAGATGTTCCTCGATACCTCGGGATATTGGGCATTTTGAATGTCTTAGGTATCGCTTTCGGGGCAGCCTCCTTCTTCCAGGGCCGTTGCGAGTAGCGTTGAACATCTACTTTCTTTAGCGTGGGCGGAGCGCCTGGAATTTGGTCGATTCTCTCGTGGAGAGCTTTTTGGAGTGCCTCCTGGCTTTCTTTGAATTGCCTGGTGAGAGTTTCCATAACTTCACTCATCTCCGTTGGTACCGTTGATCCTGCATTTTGATTTTCAGCGCGTCTCGAGGCACGGGACGGCGAGGCATCTCTTGGGGGATCAACGGGTGGATTCCCTGTGTTTGGCGGGGCTTGTCCTCGTAGTCCATCGATAGCTTCCCGCATTTGTCTGTTGATTTCGGCCTGCTGCCGTATGAACTCAAGGATAGGATCCTGAGAATTCCTTGAATTCCCAGGGCCGTTGGGTCTTCTGGGTCCTTGATCGGAATTCCTCCGGCCAGGAAGGTGACTGTGTCTGCTACTTTGTTGACTATGCTCGTTCTCCTGCTCCACCGGGATCGCGTTCTCGTCCTCTGCGGGAGGAATTATGTTGTCGTCTGCGGGGATATTCTGTTGCTCTTCCCCGCCTGGATTCAGGTCTACTTGCTCCACGTCGTTAAGATTTTGTTGCCCATTGATGAGGGCGTTGTTGTGCGAATTGTTATCTGCCATGTCAAAAAGAAAACAAGGAGAACCAACGAACGAGAAAAGTAGCGAATAGAGAGTAAAATATGATGAGCAATTAAACTTCAGAGGTTTTTCTTTAACCTACGAAGGCTATTGACCGGCTCCCACTGTGGTCGCCAAATTGTTTAACCTAAATCCGGTTTCAGGCCAATTAACAATTAAATTTATATTTGCGGAGTCACGATCAATAGTTGAGATTAAAGATCTACGCAGTTGATCAAGTAATAGTAATGCAAGGCGTAAAGAATAAAATATAAACGTAAATGATCAAGAATAACGTATCGTTTCCCCTGATGATTGGCTGTAGCCGCGTTGGACGATTCGATTATGTTAATTCACTCAAGATCAAGTAGTAATATTCGATAACTGTAAAAGAGTGTGTTTGAATGCAAAAGAGAGAAATAGTAATTTTATTGATAGCGATTGCAGGAAGTAAAAGTTGTTACAATTTATCTATAATGAACGCTATTTATAGATGTTGAATGGCGTCTGTTGAAATAGTAGCCGTTGGGATAAGGCCTTTCAAAATGGGTAACCGTCGGGTGTCTTATCCAGAAGGGTTGTAACCGTTGAGTGGCCGTTTTGCTGGACAGTTGCGTCCCGCGTTGCTGGTAACCGTCGGTTTAAATCGTGCTGACCGTTGCCAAGCTTAGTAACTTCTTCGAGATCTGTCCGTAGGAAATGTCTGTCCGAGAAGATGTCTGTCCGGTGACACGTCAGCTTGTGCCACGTGGACGACACGTGTCACTCGCCAAAGTCTACTCAGCTTTTATCCAATACAGTTGCCCCAATATGTAACAGGCTGTAATTCCCAAAAAAAAAAAAAAAAAATTGAATAATAAAGCTCAATAAATAATCCTTTAATAATAATGTCGACTTGCTCGATTACAAAGTAATTGGAAATAGATGATACAACTGGAAATTAAGGAATATGGATAAGGGAAGGGAGATGAGAAGCTAGAAGAATTAGGGTGAGGAAACTCAGAAGATTTGAGGGTGAAAAGTACAGACTTTACCGAGGCAATTACATAATTCGCATAAACTCTCCAATAGACCATTTCTCCCTTTTAAAGTGTTGGCTTGCTTAACCCGTATCTCAGACTAAAGAGCATGTTTGGGTGGGCTTATTATAAGTAGTTTATAAGCCAAAAGTTGCTTATAAGCTATTTTTGAGAAGTTAGAAATTTTAACTTCTCACTTTTGGCTTATTTTAAGCACACTGATTTTTGAGTTACCAAACACACAAAAAGCACATATATGCTTTTATAAGCTACTTTTAACCTTACCCAAACAGGCTTTAAGTCTACTCTTTTGTTGGGCTGTTCAGTTCTCTTACTTTGTGCCAAATTCAAGGGTTGATTACATAAATAGCCACCCAACGATAAATATTTACTTTCTAATAGCCACAACTATTTGTAGCCAAAAAAAAAATAACTTAAAATTAATATCTGTGATATTTTTATGAATATTTATCATTATATAAAAGATTACAAATATTTAACAAAACCAATCATAAATTAAAAGAAGTGGAAACGCTAAATATGGGTAGTGGGTATAAACTAAACTACCAACATTCCCATGCAATATAAAACTGCCTCTCTGGACGTATTCCATTAACAAAAAACACAGATATCATCATCAATGAAAAACAATTCCAGACATGGAAAGTATTGATCTACTAGTACAATTCAATGGAATATGGAACTCCAATAGCCACTACGAAGACTACGATATGGACGGCATAGTTGTTGATTCCAACTGCAATTACTCTACATTAGTAACTTCAATCATGAAGATGCTACAAGGATTTGGACTATATGGTTCAATAGATATCAAATACAAGTTAAACAACAGTTTAAAACCAATGGTTATATACAACGATATGAGCTTGAAATTCTACTTTGATCTCAGACGAAGAACAAGTGATATCACACAATTTCCTTTATGTGTAACAATACATAAAGAGAGTGGAGCCATCGAAACTGGAGCCATCGTTTGTGCAGATAATGAAACTGAGAATCATTTATATGCTATGTCCCAGGGAGAACTGCAGATGAACAGCATGACCATGGCCAAATCCTATAATATGTTGAACAGCAATGAAGGGAATGAGTATGAGCAAACCTGTTTGGATAACATAATGATCATAACTGATGCAATGCACAACGACATTTGTGAAGGGCAATTATACAGAGACAAGAAAACACTGATATGTGTAATGAAAAATGTATCCCTCCGACAAAACTTCAAATTCAGAGTCGACAGATCATCTGCTACAAGGTATATCAAAGGCCAACTGTATATGTCAAACAGTACAAATAATTAATAAATATGCTGCAACAAAAACAATACTAATCAAAAAATCCTGTTGCCAATTTCTGTTTACTTATAAAGTAATTTGAAATGTCTATAACCATTTATATAGGTACGCTCTGTTATGCGCTGGAAAAGAGTGTGGTTGGATCATGCGCTCTTCAAGCATAGGAGGGTCTGGTATTTTCAAGATACGCGAGTATAATGGAACCCATACTTGCCCAGAAGAAGAGCGAATACTTTCTGAAAGACATGCTAGTTATGCAACAATAGGTGAAATAATTAAAGACAAGTTCACAGATCCAAAACGAGTGTATACCCCTAATAATATAATACAAGACATTAAGAAAGATTACGGGCTGACACTGAATTACATGAAAGCATGGAGATCAAAAGAAAGAGCACTAGAACTGTTAAGAGGTAACCCATCAAAATCCTATAATATCCTGCCTAGTTATCTCTATATGGTTAGAAGCAGTAATCCAGGAAGTGTAACGAAGTTGCACAAGACATCCAACAATCATTTCAAATATGTTTACATATCATTGAATGCTTCTATACAAAGTTGGAAGTACTGCAGACCAGTGGTAGTGGTAGATGGATGCTTCATTTCAGACGTTCATGGAGGAACACTTATTGCAGCTTCAACGCAAGATGGTGAAGGTAACTGATTTTAATAACATCTTACACAAATATATGAATTAACTTAAACTTTATGTAACACAGTCAATATTAAGACAACCTTTTTTTTAAAAAAAAATAGGCAGCATTGTTCCACTAGCATATGCAGTGGTGGATTCTGAAAATGACAAGTCATGGGAGTGGTTTTTCAAGTCGTTCAGAGAAACATATGGAAGCAGACTGGGTATGTGTATTGTATCTGACCGTTGTGCAAGCATATCACGTGCTTGTTCAACCATTTATCCAGAACTACCTCACTGCATATGTGTGTATCATCTTTGGAATAACATAAAAACAAATTTTAAAATTGGTCACCAAGAAATCGGTGAAATATTTTTTACTTTAGCAAAAGCTTATACATTGGAAGAGTTTGCACACTACATGAATGAAATAGAAAGAATAGATAAGAGAGTAAAGAAATATCTGTGTGATATTGGTTACCATAAATGGTCCCGTGCATACTCTGAAGCTAATAGAGGAGATATGATGACAAGCAACATAGCTGAGTCTATTAATGGAAGAAACAAGCATGCACGATCACTGCCTATCATAGAATTGCTGGATGCAATGAAAGATATGGTTAGAAAGTGGAATTGGGAAAACAAGAAAAAAGCCATGGGCACATTTAAGATCCTGAGTAACAAAAATCAGAGTATTTTCAAGAATAATATGGATGCTTCACGGAGAATGAAGGTAAGCAACAAATAGCAATAATTATTATTTCAAAATCTGTTCTATATTTCTGTTACAATTTTATTATATATATGCCTAAACAGGTCATACCATCAAATGAATTCTTGTACGAGGTTCAAGATAATGGAACCAAACATGTAGTATGCCTGCGATATAAGACATGTACATGTAGAAGGTTCCAGTTGGATGAAATTCCATGCCCTCATGCACAAGCAGTGCTGAAGTACAACAACTTAGATGCTTATAAATACTGCTCACAGTTATGCACAAAGGAGAACCTTGTACAAACATACAACACTGCTGTTTTACCAATGCAAGACCAGAAAGCATGGACAGTACCTGAAGACATATTGTTCGATGAAGTCCTACCACCCAAAGGACGATCCAGAGCTGGGAGACCAAAAAAGCGCAGAATCAAAGCAGGCTGGGAAGTCAAATGCAAGCTTGCATGTAGCCGCTGTGGGATGCAAGGACATAATCGAAAAACATGTAGAAATCCTCCAATGATTACATAGATAACTTTAGCCTGTAACATATTCAGAACTTGTCAATAACTAAGAATGACAATCTTCAGCAGTTCTATTTACATATTAAAACAGTTTTATAAGTTTTATTGATTTGAGTTAACTATCTGATATTCATATAAACAATGTTTAAGTTTACACATATATGCTTCCTACAATACATTTCTAACATATTGATTATGACTTAATCTTTTAATATATCGAACACCAAGTTAAAATGCAAGAATTATCCAATAAGTTTACTGTATAAACCAACACATACTAACTGAGAATTCAAGTTTTATAATATCTACTTACCAAGGACTGTATAATAACAGATCACGAACTAATATATAATTAACTTATTAACCTAATAACTTCTAAACACTAAAAATATATGCCATTGAATTTGAACAGCTCATGTATTAGTACCATACTAGACAAATATAATATAAAAGAACAATGCAAGAATAATGTTCACTAGATAGAGACAATAAGTCATTCAGCTTCACAGAAACATATTAGCAAACACACTGATATACTTAAACTAAACAGACAACTAATCTATTACATATAAACATATTTAAACAAACAACTTATATAAATAATCAATATCATTACATTATAGTCTAACTTTAAAATTAATAGAAATCATAAAAGCCCCCAATAATATTACAAACATACATATATCCAATATATATACATAAGTTCCACCTATGTTATAAAAAATGTAATACAAAACACTTATAACAAAGTAACAAACAAAACATACAAAGTTAACATACATTAAGCTTAAGTACAAAAACGGTACAATAAGCTAAATACAATATAAATATTAAAATTAATTAATAAATCAATACTATAATCTAGAACATTTTAACCAAAAAGAAAACAATAAACATAAGATAAACTTTACTACTAAATTAGAAATTCACAAAATAGAGTCATACATATCAGCACTTATCAATCCATAGTAGGCATCATAGGCATATAAAAAAACAAAAATTGCTAATTGTTCAAAGCGTTCATCGCATAGCTAAAACATCAGTTCTATGAAAACACAGCACAACTACTTCAGTATAACTAGTCTTCCAGATCACTGTGATAATTTGCATCCAACTTCCTAAGACCATAGTCCCACAACAACGCCCCAAAACGCTTCCGGTATCTTCCAATATTGCAACCAGAAGGAGGAGGCTCACGTCCATGCATGAAATGCTCAGCCAATGTAAGCGCAAAAACACCATAGTCTCTGACAATACAGAAAAAATATTACACTTCCAGAAACAGCAAATACAAATAAAAAAAAAAATTAATTAAACTTACGATTTTCGAACACCAGTCATGTCATATATGTGTAACACCTGCCACTTTTCAATATTTGGTTTATCACCAAATACATAATCTGCAGGGTTCAAATCATCCCTCATTTCATAGAAACGCATTGCAGACAAGAAAATAGGGATCAAGATTGCATATGGCTCAACAGCTCGAATGAGCTCATCATCATAGTAATAGTTGTCCAACTTAGAATCATACACATATAAAACCCTATCCTTAAATGATAACCTTCCCAGAATCCAGTGCCAATCATCAACCACCTTAATAGGCAATAGAACATCGTCTACCAAAGGCCACGGCATATTACATCGAATCGACAATCCCTTCATATAGTCAGATATAATGTGACAATCCGGATCAACATTAAGAACTTTGTTATTTTTCATATAACTCTTGTAAATATCCCTGATAGCTGAATCAAATAAACAATCCGTTGTAATGAAAAGACGATTGACAGATGCATCAAGCTTAGCCATTTTCCGCATGTAATAGAGAATAACATCAATATGCTACACAACATAAACAAAACATTAGCAATTGAAAATAAATATCAACTTAAAACAATATTAAAAAAATAAATCACATACCGTTTCCAGCAATGGATTATCAGCAGAGTACAGAGTGTGAAACCATTCTTTGGATGCAACAAGACAGACACCAAAATCAAATTTTGGGAGAAGAATATTAGCAGTAAAGTGATAAGGAGGATCCCTGTTAATTTGAGAACATATTTGTGTTTAGTTAAACACAATACAAAAATAAATTTTACAAACACAATAAAATATCTATTTTAATAATTACCTATTCTTCATCATCCGAGTTTTTATCCAAGATGAAAAGCTTTTGTACAACTTAGAATCAAGTCGACACCATGGTTTGCTACTGAATGGATGCTGCCTTGCAAAAACAGATTTCAAAACAAACTTCCCCCTGCTAACCGAATTTCCAGAACTACAGCCCACAGGTGATCTATAGCACCTTAAAGAGTTCCTCATAGACACAGATTTAGGCTTTGACAGACACCGCTTAACACGTTTCTCAACAACTGCAACACTTTTTCCCTCACATACTATATCCTTCTCACTGTACTCATCAATATCCTTAAAGAGACTAATGAGTTCCAAATCCTCATTCATATCAGTCCCTTGACCACTATTATGCACTGCATCTAAATTGAAAATATCAATAATGGATTTATATATAATGAAACACATTAGTGAATATAATTACCAACTACCAAAAAACATTTAAAATATTCTTATACCTGCACAACCACCTTCAACAATCATAGGATCAACACTATCACCCTTAGCAGAAATGCCAACTTTTATGCAACCCTCTTCCAGTGTAGATTCATTTGATACAAACAAAGCTGCGCAACAAAAAAAATCCATTGAATAAACTATAAGATATCAAACAACTTAAATTTTAAAGAACCATATATTTTAATAAAAACATATAATATTCAATCCACAGACTAATATACACTACTCACTTTGTAATACTTGCTCAGATATGACGCTGTTCCCACCCTCGCAAGAAGGGATGCCATTTCTTCCATATATTTCAGCTTCCTCTTGTGTGTCAAATATCCTAAAATTCGGATACCCACCAGAAACATCCTCCAATGCCGAATCAGAAACTATATAACAGAAAACAAATAATCAAATTTATTAATTCAATCATAAAACAGAATATGAATCAAAGTTGTGAAAAATAAGAAAAACTCACCCTTGTCACCATTTGATCTTTCCGGATTACAAACAACAGATTCACTCATTCTACTCACAACATTCTCATCAATATTAACAAGATCATCTGTGCTTATTGAGTCAAGTAATACAGCGTCCATATTTGGATCCACAGATATCTTAAGCATGCATGATTTATCTCCTACATATGTAAATAAAGAATTCAACGAAAAAAAATTAAAAAATAAAGGTAACATAATACTGCTACATAATAATATATTACCAATATCTTTGTTACCAACAGACGCTTCTTTGTGAGAAAATACCACCATATCAGACACCAAAACTTCATGGTTCATCTGATCACCAACATTACATACTGCAGTGTCTGCAACAAAAAATACCAAATTAATTACAAACACCATAAAAAATTATTAAAAATACATACAAAATTTAACATACCACCTGTCTGTGGAAATACATCACATGCAGCTTTCCTTTTCCCAGCTTCCTCGAGTCTATTCTCTACAGTAGCATCAATGATTTTTAAATCCTCAATAGTCATTGAATCAATAGCTGTCTCACCAGAATCATGGATACCAACTTGACCCAACTCAATCATGCTAGGAACTATTCAATACGAAATACAAATGTAAATATTGAGACATCAATTAAACATTAAATATAAAAACATATCCATTACCATTAGAAGGACAACTTGGAACTTTCCCAAGCACAAGTTCGCCTTTTCCACAAGTTGCAAGATTAAGTGACAAATCACTGCTGCAAGATGTAATACCTACACCAACAATAGAAATATCAAAAATAAAAACTAACAAATACTTAAATACTAAAAAAAACAATAACCATTACACTACAAATTAATAATAAGAATTACACTGACCAACATTAACTTTACGACTTGCAGATTCCTGAAGTTTTTTCTCCACACTCTCATCGATGATATTTAATTCCTGGGTAGACAATGATTCAATACCATCACTATTTACATCGCGCATCCCCATTTCACCAAAGTCGAGTCTTCTGGGCACTAACACAAAATAACACACTATCACAATCCACCATATCTTCCAGAGTTTGAATAGATCTAAAATAAGAAAAATACATCAATATTTGCATGAAAAACAAAAACCATAACATGTAAACATACCAATAACATTTGGATCGCTGACTTCATCCTCCTCATTACAGACTGCACCTTGCATAGTAGGCGTCAGATTCAAAACTGCTTCAGAATTAACAACAGAACAACCTGCCATTAAGATAAATAAAATAAATTACAGCAAACTCATCAATTCAAAACTTAACTAACTAATTACATATATAAAATTAAATCCAGTAAGAATAAAATATTACTAAAACCATCAAATACTTACCAGGGCCATTTTTGTCGCGAGGTGTACACATAGGCGTAACATCAGTCCCACCAACATTAACATCATCACGACCACCTTCATTATCGGATCCAAATCCACCAAAACTAAACGCACCATCCATTGCTACATCCTACATTACCATTACATACACAAATAATATGAATAATAATATATCTAATATAGTAGCATACATACTAAATAAATGTTAACAAACCTGCTCCACTCCCTTAGCATCTAATTTATTAGAAATCTGTTCCAACTCATTGAATAAACGATCAGCTGTGGACACCATGAACTCTTTCAACCCCGCAACCGCAACTGTGTTAGCCAAAATTTCCTTCTTAATAACAGCCTGTTCCTGTAAAAACACATCCATTTTTCCCATAAAATCTACTCTCCTCCCAAGCATATCACTATCACAATCAACCTGAACCGATGCATCCGATCCTGCATATTCTGTTTCAACTTGACATCCAATTTCTACATCAATATTTGTTTCATTTTCCTCAGGCAAGTTCATTGACTGAATCTCAATATCAGTAGCATTAATCGAATGCACAACCATCTGAAAATCACCAACCATTAAATACACATATCCAATTAATATCATCATACAAATTTATAATTTAATATTTATTTAAAATCAATGAATGGCAAAACACAAAAGTACCTTGTCACCAGTTAGTGAAAAAAAACCCCTCTGTACATCATTGAATGTAATATGCCTCGTAACCTCCCAATTAAGAATACGCGGCACCTTGTTACCAACACGATTAGCAAGCTTGCCATGAACAGTGGGGCAGCATTCAAAAAACCATACAAGCAAAGCATAGGGCATCCCTGCAAATCTGAAAGAAGATTTCCACACAGAAACCTTGTTGTGCAACGATTCAATAGTTGCAAGAAATAGCTTATATCCCCACGGATATGACTCCCATTCACCCGACTCTATAATATCAAAATGCTCAGAGTCTATATAATGTGGGGTAGTTTCACTATTCTTGGTAGAATAAAGAAAAGTATTTAAAAGGTATAACGCTGAAATTTTTATAGCATCTTCATCATTATCCCACATTTTATTTTTAAAACACTCTTCCAATGCAGATTTGCTAACCTTATCAACCCCACCAAAATATTTGACAACAAGACGATTATCCTCCAAGGTGCTATAATCTTTCATGAAATCACCTACACATTTCAACCCCGTAACCAAAGCAAATTCCCTCAATCCAAATTTTAACTTTTGATTATTAACTATAAAATACAATGCATCATCAGAAGGGCGTACAACTTCTCTAAATAAGAGAGCAACAAGAACTTGATTCTGAACATGAAAAGCAGGCAACTCCAGAAAATGGCCAAAGCATGTAGCTTTAAACCTATCATATAAACCACCACTTAACCTTTGCTTAAGCTCTGAACTAATCTCCTTATTGCAATGGACATTAATTGGCCTATTCCCCTGCTTATCCTTTGGAGTATAATATTCCCATGTCTGACAATGAAAAAAATAAATATAAACAAACAAATAATATCTCTTCATATTAAAACATACAAAGTTAATATTCAAATAATATTAATACATACAACTAAACAACTAGAATTATTTATTAATATTAAACATAGCCAGTTAATATAGTAATAATTTTTATACAATAATAAACAGTATAATAAAACAACTAACAGAATAACAACATAAGTCAAAGAATTTCAAAAACAACTACATATATATATGTACTACAATATTGAATAATACAAAGTAGTAAAATTAACCAAATTTACAATATAAATAAATAAAACATACTAGGATGTATGAAAAATTAGAATGATATGTTTATAAATATCAATACATAAGGCATTAATGAAAGCACAAATTTTAGTTTAAATCAAAGCTATAACGAACATGGCTATAAAAACAGTAAAAGTCATTATTTTAAAAAACACTTTTAAATAATAATTAATAAACTTAGTAAACTTATAACCTAAGCAGAAAATAAATATACACAAACAACTAAAAGTGAACATTTTACCTTCAATGCAGAACCACTAGTACCACCTATCTCAGATTTAACATCATATCCCTTACGTCTGGCCTTCTTATCTAGAATGATTTGTGCATCATCAACCTCGACCACTTCGTCTTCGAAATGTACAAAACGATGTCTCTTATCAACAGCCTTCCTTTTTAAATTACATGCAGCCTTAGATCGAGTCATACGGGATGAAATAAAAGATGCATGCGAAACTGGCTGTGATGTAGAAGAACTAATCGGAACAGATTCAGAAAAATCTTCATCTTGTGAAGAATTCTGTGCATGCAAAGATGCATCTACAAGAACACGTCGACCCCTCCTACCACTCATATCCAAAGATTCCAAAAGTTTGGAATACTAGAGTAACAGATACTTACTGATAATTAAGTAAGATATTAGAAAGAATTGCTGCATTTAAAGAGAGAAGAATAGATGAAAAGGCTCAGCGTTGGAAATTGTAAAGACATAGAAACCCTATAGACAGTGGAAACGATCGCGTGTGGGAAAGGAAAAGCAAAGCTGCAGACGTTATAATCACATTCACAAGCATAAATTAATGATCACAAGCCTAAATTATCGTGCCTAATCAAAACATAACTACCCATATTCCCCCATCCCCTTAAATAATGGAATACTAAAAGATAACTCCTCCTCTTCCCAATACAACCGGTTACACATATCTAAACAAAAATAAAAACCGTCAACTTTCCAATATATAAGTAAATACGAAAAAACATAAAAAAAATAAAACAGAATAAATGAAATACTTATAATAAACGGATTGGCTATAAAAAGAAAGTCTGACTATAAGGTGTTTATAATTAGTAAATATTTTAAGCAAATGTTCACCTAGAGTAAATTTCCCCAAATTCAACTCAGGCTCAAGCCCAACACTGTGATCTGCCTCATTCACAACATAATCCGTCATTTCCCAAAAGATTTTCTAGATAATAACTATATTATGAGTATGTCATTTTTCGGCATGACTATAATATCTTGTATATTTGGCTCGATTAATCTAGAATATTCCAGCATCGTAGAATTCATTAAAAGAGGTGAATACTTTCTACTAGAAATTTTCTATTTATAGTTTGAAATATGAAAACTCTAATTAAGGACGAAATATCTCATCCATCTCACCACATAGCATGTATATATTGTTAATGTCATGCAGGCTGCTTGGTTTTAGGCGCATAATTTGAGAAAGTTGAAAGTTATAGTAGTCAACTTGTAAATGATGATTTTAATAACAATTCATGAGATTGGATCACTTAGCCAGCAAAGTTAACCCCCAGTTTTACGAAACAAAATTATTCACACTATATTATATATAGCGTTTGCCCATTCTTTGTTAGGTTTGACTGCATGGGTTGCCTTAATTTCAACTCATGTTTTCGAGGGTGTGGTCAACAAAACTTACTGTGTAACAATCCTTCATTTACTTGGATAAGAAAGGGACAAAACATGAATTTGTTTTTGTATGAGGGAATCATAGAGCTCAATAACTTACTAATGTATACCACCACCACCACAACAACATACCCAGTAGTATCCCACCAAGATGGGATCTGGGGAGGATGAGATATACGCAGACCTTACCTCCACCAGAATAGAAAGGCTATTTCCGATAGATTCTCAGCTAAAAAACATTAGCGGGAACCATAAAATTTACTAATGTATCTAAACCAAAAACATTAGCCAAATTAAAAACAGGATTGTTAGGCCGTTCATTTCTCATGGAATACGAATTTTTGCTAATTCTCCCCCTTTTGCCACACAATCTATACCTTTACTTTAGGATAAACATGTCATATATCCACAATGATAGTATTCTAACAATTATTAGGCAAATACAATATTATCCTTCCGTACTAGAAGTTTGTTTAGTACGTCACAAAGTGGTAATTACGTTTGCCCACAAAAAAACAAAATTCATAGTGGAGAGCCACACTTTAATTTTTCAAATTATTCAGGAATAGAGTACCTAATTCTATTATCCATTATTTTCAGAAGATATTCTAGATAACAATAGCTAGATTATGCATACGTCTTGGGACTATTTTAATGCTTGCTTTTAGGGTGCTATGGTTTGAGAAAGTTGAAGTTATATAGTCAAACTTGTAAATGAAGATTTTAGCAATTCATGACATTGGATTGCTTAGTAAACCCCACTTTTTACGGAGCACAAAGTTTCACATTAAATTATAGTCTCCCAATTCTTAGGTAGGTTTGACCTCAAGTAATGCCTAATTGCAAAACATTTTTTGAGGGGGCGACTGTAGGGAAAAGTAAAATTAAAGAGTTTTGATTATTTTTCACTTCTGGCATGTAAGTGTAATTCTTATATTAGAGTCTACTCTATCTTTCATAACATGTACGTTCAAATCCGTATATTTGATAAGTTATATGTCTGGTACATATCGAGATTTAATTCTTTTTATCCTTTATTGAAAATTTTTCTACAGTTAAATCTCTCTATAAGAGCTTCTCGTAACATATCTTGAGATACTGTCTCAATGCTCTTGGCTATATATCCCAAACACACTTGACGTTTAACGCTTTGGACCTCCCACAACTTTTTAAGCAGTGAAAACAATTTTAATGTAAAGAATCAAAGCAAAACAAAAGGAGCTCTAAAGTTGGACGTCACTATAGTGATTAGGTTGAAGGAATACCACATCAGATTTCAGATACTGAATGGAAACGTGGCAGAAAATGAGACGAACTACGTGGAAAGTTAACTCTTAATTGTTAGAATAACCAAAAAACCATATTTTTGGACCACCACCACCACCAAAGATTGTAAAACATAGGGCGAATCACAAAGACAACTAGGCTTTGCCTCTTTTGCACTCTAAATTGTTCAAAAACACCATTATCTTATATTCTGACTCTTCACAATTACACAATAGAATATCATTCTTAAAGAAAGTGACTCTGAAGGTTCCCATGAATTATTCAATCTTTCATGACCCCCACTCAACCCCTCCATAATCCTTTCAAGAAAAAGAATGTACAAACAATAGAAATACAAGAATTAGATCAACTTGGAGAGAAATATAATTGGTCATTATGCAAAATCTGAGGCGGACCTACAATTTTAAATCAACGGATCAGGAGTAGTGTTGTGTTCAATATTTTTTTATAGACTTATAACAAATTTATATATCATTTTATTCAGAATTGAAGGTACCAAACACTTGCCGTTACAAAAGTAAATTATCCCCTTTGTGTCTTGTCTAGATATTTACTTAATTTTTATCGTAAAGTTCCTAAGGATACTATGAAGTAACCTGTCTCTATCGTCATCAAGCATCTAGTATGGCTAATGACCATCCCATCTTCATCCACTAAACCTAAATGAAGCATCTTCACAATAAAAGTCGATGCTCGTTTCCATTGTAGGAATCAAGCTTGTGATACAATCATGCTTCAAAATGAGGTGGTATCTACTTCTACGGAGGAAAAGACCTAGCTTCTAGGTGATATAGTGGGGAAGACGGCGTGATACTTAGAATTTTAGAATAATAAAATATATACTCCCTCGGTTTCACAATGGTTGACATGTTTTGGATTTTGAGAGTCAAACGAGTTTATCCTTGACCATAATATTTTCATATATCTTTTAAATATTTTGAATTATTAATTTTTGTGACTTATAGTACTACTTTTTATGTAGTTTCTAAATATATAAATATGGTTTCAAAAAACTTAAAGATTATAGGTTCAAATTCACGATCAAAGTGAATTCGTTTAACTATCGAAATCCGAAACATGTCATCTTATTTGGAACAGAGGGAGTACATGAATTGTGAATAAAGGAAAAGAAAGGTTATAAGCAGTACATTTCAATTGACCGACCGACCCGCTATTTCTTTCCTTCAATAATGCTTCCGCTTCACTTCAAGATGCTATTTACCAAGTGTAAACACTACGCACTTAGTTGTAACAAGTTACTTACCATATTTTACAGGTAGTCAATTCGTACTTACTATTAAGACTACTTGTAATTATTGACTTATATACGTAATTTGATGGAACAAACCTTCTTACGTTGTCTGTCTATACTTCACAATTATATAAACTCTTCTATGTTACTGTGAATGTAAATCTTGACAAAGGTTTAGATTAATATATATATATATATATATATATATATATATATATATATAATTTAAATTAATGGATATTCACGGCTTAATATTACTCCCTCCTTTTCCTTTTCCGTGACATCAACAAAACATGTTTGGAAATGGGAACCACGTCAAATTTTCATTAGATGAAATGGCCCTTGATACTGCACAGTGCACAGATTCTAACCTTTTTATTTTTTAACCACTTTTAAAGATTGACATTCCAAGCCAACCACTCATATCTTAATTCTTAACCAGTCTTTTCACATTGTAGCTTTTCCATTTGCTCTCGTAAAAGCTGCTTTTACAGCCAATTATCTCATAAAATAATGTACGTGACACCATAATCAAACCTGTCCTATTGCTACTTTACACTCTTGCTCAATTAATATGGGATAAGGATAGTTATTAGTTTACTGGAAGATCGGATTCCCTAAGATTAGAAAAGTAAAAGAGATTTTCGAGCAATTGTTTCAAATCTTTTTCATTATTCTCAATTTTCTAGCCTTAAAAAAAACGATAAAAGTAGCATAAACATTTTAAAAGGAAATGAAAAATCTGAGAATCTCTAATTCGTACTTCAGATAATAGGAAGTAAAGGAACTGAAACATGGAAGCAATAAAAGTATCAAAGCTAATTGTCAGAAGTAAGTACATTCCTTTAGCTATTTCTGAATCAAATTCGCAGTGTTTTTGACTGGCACAGGTTCTATTTATTGGTACTACCATTTGTTTTATCTTTTTTCACACAAATTTAACATGGGGTTGCATGGACTACGGTGACTAGCATTGAACTTTTGAACACAACCAGGAGATGGATAATGTTGACTACCCTTCTAGGAAACTTCAAAATTTGTACTTTAATCAATAAATTGAGGACTAAGAATGCAGTTAGTTCGATGTTATCTCCTATTCTCATACTCACGTGTGGACGGTATCCTTAAAATTAAGTATACATGTATCAATACCTATTGTTATAGTAGAAGTTTAATGATTAAATAAGCTTCTTTACTTCAAATATCAATTAAATGTTCTTCAATATCAAGTTAGTCTTACTACTAAATGCAGAAAAGTCTCTTGCATTATTCGAGCTTGAGATAAAAAACGCAAGTTTTCTTATAAAATTATTGCTAACATACAAGTCTACTTCAATTATAAACGGAAAATCTATAATTCGTGTATATACTCATTACAAATGCACATATCACTAATTTTTTTCCACAATTCGACATTCGTATTCAAGTTTCGACTTATCTAATTTAGCGTCACATAATTTCCTTTATCTTAGAATAATTGAAGATAAGAAGGGGTAGATATCTATTCATTGAATAATCTTCCTCCTACCAAGTGTTGGTACAACAACAACAATTGTACCAACAACAACAACATATTCAGTGTATTTTACAAGTGATATATGAGGAAGACGAGATGTAGGCAGACTTTACCCCACCAAAATAAAAAAACTGTTTCCGATAGACCCTCAGCTAGGGAAAGAAACCTATTACAAAACCTCCAACCTAAGTGTTGGTCTTACAATAAAATTGAAGATAACAAGGGGAAGGAGGGGAAAATTGCTGTGTGTGGCTTAGCTGGGGGACACGTGCGAAGGGAGAAGCAGCACGTGCATGGGGGAACCAAGAGGTGTAGCTGTAACCGGCAACATTGCCTGGTTGACCACAGACAAAACTTGGTCCTACTGTTGGCCTCACTCCGTGGACCGCACTGTGTGTCTCCACACGCGTGCTCACTGTCACTGCTAGAAAAAAACCAAAATTTGTTTTTTTAACCCGACCCGAACAAAAATTCAAATGGAATAATCTATCCCTTTCCCTTTCGGTTACTACTATTTTTAAACCCAAAAACAAAAAAGCAAACATGTGATGGATAGTATAAAGATTCTCTGTTCACCAATTGTGTACTATGGAAAGTTAAAAAAAAAATCTAAATTGTGTTTTTCACTAAAGACGTATATTATATGACCCTACTTGATCAACATAATTTTGTCGATTTCTCGGAAGGTCCCATTGTTTAAATTTGGGACCATTTATGTAAAAAAGAAGCATCCCACAAAAAAAAAAAAGGAAAAAAAGTTAGTGCCTTTAAAGTGTGTTGTCATCTAACTATCCAAGAGAGGAAATATATATATATCTGGGCTGAGGGGATTGTTTTTAGCAGCTTCTATTACTCGAATAAAGAGATGGTAGAGACAACCTGGCCCCCGCACATTCCTCTGTTCATCTTTGACCTTTGACCACCCACACAATGGTGAAATCCAAATCCAATGAATAGTAGTATTGAACCACCCACCTTTTTAATTATTGAACTGTAAAGAGTTTAAACTTTATTTATTGTCGTTGCTGCAACAACAACAATATACCCAGTATATCTCACAAGTAGGGTTTGGTAAGGGTGAGATGTACGCAGATCTTATCCCCACCTAGATGGATAGACTGTTTTCGATAGACCCCGACTAGGGAAAAGGATATTTTCGAAAGCATACATAGAAAATCAAAATAAGAATATATTGCTAGAAAGGATGACAATGCTAAAGTATATCCAAATTAAACAGACACGAATAGAGAATATAAAGGTGAAGACTATGGAGTAGTATTGATTGTCGTTGCACTCCAATGTAATTTACTCGATTTTAATAAGTTAATCGATCTTTTTGCGCTATCAATTCATATGGACTGAAAATACAAGAGGACTTTTAAGTTTGAAGTGGCCTAATTGTATGCTTATACTTTCAATGTATAAACATAAATGTAAAATGCAATGATTGAATTACTATCCAGACTCCAGACTGTACCTGAATAAAATACCTAATTCCTTAGAGGCGGATAAATTGTAGTAGTATGTTTTTCGATTCAACTCAATATTTTTGATTTAGACTTGTAATTGTAAAAGAAGAATGAATTCAATTACAAAAATTTAAGAGTTTGAGCTCATTGAATTTAATTTTAGCTCTGCCTCTGGTCAGCTATGGATTAGAATATGCTGGTTTTTATTCTTTGGTCTTGCCTTGAAACCTCCTAAGCTTATCCTTTCATTACTAAATTTATAAGTCTCCACCTTCAATGCTCTAATATTATTGATACTATATCTTATGTTCATCTTGGAAATCTGCGCCAGGTCATGAATGTTCACAAATTCAAACTCATTGGTATTAATGAGGACTTTACCTAAGTAGGCATATCCTTTCCTGCAATTCTACTCAATATTTGCACATCGAGTATCAATTTTCTCTAATATTTCTTTTGACTGCCCCCAATAATCAGAATAATCGGCTTGTTGCAGTAAAATTGGAAAATGACATATTGGAGATGCTTGCTATTTACTGAATCTCAATCCTAGCAGTTGGAAAGTGCTCCAAAGTCCAAAGAAACTTTGAGGATAATCAATTGTTTTCATAATAACTGTCTACTTTGATGCCAATTTCTTCAAAGCCCCCACAGAGGAAAAAGCAATTTGTGAAGAGCTTTCAGGTGAAGCAAAAGGGTAATATATACTATCATAATTGTTCTTTGACGCAATGAATTGTTGTATTTTCTATCAGGAGGGTATCATCACGGAACAAGCAAAAAGAATTGACAACTTAGAGGGTTAGAAATTAGCAAATTCAAGTGACAAAACCACGATAATAGAAAGTAGTTCCCAGTTATTTTCGTTTAGATTAAGATGATTCGCATTTAATACATACCGAAAGTGACTTTCCATATCATAAGTTATTGACTAGTCAAAAATGTGTTTGATTTTGAGTGCAAAACAAGATTTCAATTCATTACATGACTTAAACCTAAGATCAAAATGATTTTGTCTGGTCACAAAGAGAAAACAACAAAAAGAGTCATTTAAGGGACGTATTCAAGTTGAAGTTTCGGGAATTCAGATATTTAGATAGTAACTCTTACCCGATGAAAAAGTAGTGGAATAGAGGAAACAATATCTAACTCAATACCAAAAAAAAAAAAAAAAAAAAAAATATCTTACACAATATACCTTATAGAAAGATTGAAAGAGATGAATATAAACTTAGTAAAACTTAAACTCGTTCATAACTCGAACAAGTAATAAATCACGTTTAGAGAAGAAGAATCAAGGAAGGGAACTTAAAACTAAGAATATTACCATTAAAAACATCCAAATTTTGATTCAAAGCAGTATACCAAAAAAGAAGAATAATTCTTCAAGAGAACCTCAAATATCTCCTCATAAACATCAAGGTTGCCTATGCAAAATAACCAAATTGTTCTTACTCTGTACTCTTTGTTTCCGTCCACGTGACAGTATTTTCTTATCAGTTTGTTTAAAAAATAATTGTAGTTTTTTAGATTTGAAAATAATGTAACTTCAAAATTACTACTTTATCTTCAATGAAATGATTTACAGTATAAGCTCATAAGTGCCTACCATAACTTATTTTAGAAATTTAGACTAAAAATATCAAAAAAAAAAAATTCTTAAATTTTATGTCGTCGCGCAATATGAAACATGAAACGAAGGAAGTAGGATATAGTAGTTGCTATTTTTAACCTTCTCACTTCCCCTCATAATTAGTATGAAAATGCTATTCCACCAAAATTCCCTACACTACTTTAGATTTGTTAATAAAATAAGTAAATTCTATGATAACAAGTTTATTTTAGTTCATCAAGCTTTAAGGAGTTTCTCGTCCTATGGTTTGCAATAGAAACCAAAGGTATCTATCAAACTTTTGAAATTTGTTTTACTTTTCACTCTCTATATACAACAAACTTTTTGATAATTAATTGCTTTAAATTTCTTATAAAGACAACACGACCAAAAAGAGAAAAAATAAAATCAAGAAGAATAAGTGCAATAATAGACCATACTACATGATGTATTACGCTCAATCGAAATTGGACCATTCAAATTTCATCTCATCAATAATACTCCCATGCCCTTTGACGTAAACAGGAGTTAGATTTGAGCATGAATGTGGGTCCCAGTTATTATTCTCATTAAAGTCACACATTAGGTTTGACCAAATAGACCAAAACATAACCATGGTTAAATGAATAAGTTCAAGTTCAAGTTCAAATTAAATGAAAACCACACGTGTGGGGCTGTTTGTTTATGGGGTGGGTGGGTGGGTGGGTAGTACCATTTTGGTCAGAATAAAAACAGAGCAAAACAGAGAGAAGAACCCTACGGCCTGTTGGGTATGTCTCTCCGTAAACAAAAGTGAAAGAGAATTTTGCAGTTTGCAGACTCTCTTTCAGTTTTAGCCTTTTCTTTCAATCAGTATATATATATAACCAAACATATAAAACAGAGAGTTAAAAGAGAAAAGAAAACATGCCTGGAAGTTTCAGTTTAGACCCATTAGATGTTGGAGTTCAAATTCCATACCATTTTCGTTGTCCAATTTCATTAGAACTCATGCAAGATCCAGTTACCGTCTGTACAGGTCAAACGTACGACCGTCAAAGCATTGAATCCTGGGTGGCAACCGGCAATACAACCTGTCCAGTAACACGGGCCCCACTCAGTGATTTCACACTTATTCCAAACCATACTCTTCGCCGGTTGATACAAGATTGGTGTGTTGCGAACCGGGCTTTTGGTGTTCAACGTATTCCCACACCAAAGCAACCGGCTGATCCGGTTTTAGTCCGGTCATTGTTGAATACAGCAGCGGGTAAATCAAATCATTTAAATTCTCGGGTTTCTGCTTTGAAAAGACTCAGAGGACTCGCACGTGACTCTGATAAAAACCGGTGTGTTATATCAGCTAACAACGCACGTGAGATTCTTTTAACCATTGTGTTTTCGGATTCGGCTTCGGATTCGGATTTGAATCGTGAGGCGCTCGCGATTCTATCAATGTTTCAACTTACTGAACCGGAATGTGTTTTTGTTGCTTCTGATTTAGACCGGGTTAATTACCTGGTTTCGTTACTGTTTCATCCTTCTATTGACGTCCGAGTTAACTCAGCTGCGTTGATTGAAATCGTCGTCGCCGGAATGAGATCACCGGACCTCCGTGCACACGTCAGCAATGCTGATGACGTGTTCGAAGGAGTCGTCGGAATTTTAAACTATCCGTTAGCGTATCCGAGAGCGTTGAAAGTCGGAATTAAAGCGTTATTTGCTCTCTGTTTAGTGAAGCAACACCGTCACAAGGCGGTGGCCGCCGGAGCAGTGGAAGCGTTGATCGATCATTTACAGGATTTTGAAAAATGCGACGCCGAAAGAGCGTTGGCTACAATCGAGCTGTTATCAAGGATTCCGTCAGGTTGCGCGGCGTTGGCGTCGCACGCGCTGACGGTGCCGTTGTTGGTGAAGATAATTCTCAAAATATCTGAGCGTGCGACGGAGTACGCTGCCGGCGCGTTGCTTTCGCTTTGTTCGGCGTCGGAACAAGCTCAGAAGGAAGCGGTGGCTGCCGGAGTGCTGACTCAGCTGCTTTTGTTAGTTCAAAGCGATTGTACGGAACGCGCCAAAAGAAAAGCACAAATGCTGTTGAAGCAGTTACGTGATTGTTGGCCTGAGGATTCTATTGGTAATTCAGATGATTATGCTTGTAGCGACGTCGTTCCGTTCTAATACGATGACAACAATATATCCAGTAATATCTCACCAACATATCCGTTCTGAGAATTACTATTATTCTCCACCAATTTTTGTAATTCGAGGTAAAAAAAGATGAAAAATTGAAGTGTTTAGATTTGGTAAATAGGTCATTATTCCAATGTATGTAATTTTTGTACGTAAGATTAACATTTTTTTTGGTCCGGATAATTGTTTTTTATTTTGTCACAAGTGTTTCTTTACTATTTTTCTCTTTCAAAATTTAAGACATATATACTGAGAGATAAATTACACTATAATGCATGTTAATAGGTTAGTTTAGATAATGTTAATATAAATTATGAATATAGACTTTTAGGTATAAGCACGTTGAATATAAATTTCAAACATTATTTTATTTATGTTCTATAACTTTTGAGGAGTGGATGAGTTGTAAGGTAAGGTAAGGTAAGGTGGTGGGAGCATGTGTTACAACTAATTGGAAAATGAAGGAAAGGGATAGTTCAACTTTTCCTTTGACCATAGACTACATCATAAAACCAGATGTGCGTGCATGCAAATAATTTAGGACCTATTGGCTATAGGATACGAGGAGCTAGGGCTAGATCGATTCCATGTTCAATTGGACCTAGCCAGGCCATCTTGTGACACAAGTACACTTTTTGTGGCCTTGTCAAGTGTGACATTTTTTACTTTGTCTACTACTAATAATTAAGAGGTTAATAATGATGTGAGTGGATAGTGACTCGAAGATGCAATTTTATACATATCTTTCAGAATATATGATTTAAGATCGCAATTTTTTGGCTTTGTCATAGACTATGCTCTTGATAATATTTGCGAATGTACACGTTTCTAAGATGAAATCCAGTCACCAAATTAAAGGTAAATGATGAATATAAATTATTCATGTATTTTTATATATAAATTTAAATATTTTAAATATTATAATAAATAAATATATTATATTTTATTATATTTTCTAACAAGTTTTGCGGTGAAAGTTCAATTGAAGAATGAAGACTACAAGCAAAAACAGAAGAAAAAAGAACAAAAAAGAGTGATGTATAAAGGAAAGAAGAAATGATATTAATTCATGTTCTGACTTGAAGTCGCAACACCAACTCATGTTCTGACTTAAAGTCGCAACACCAACTCATGTTCTGACTTGAAGTCGCAACACCAATTCATGTCGCGACGATAACTGTTGAAATCAGAACACCAACTCATGTTCTGACTTGAAGTCGCAACACCAACTCATGTTCTGACTTGAAGTCGCAACACCAATTCATGTCGCGACGGTAACTGTTGAAATCAGAACACCAACTCATGTTCTGACTTGAAGTCGCAACACCAATTCATGTTCTGACTTGATGTCGCAACACCAAAGATTTTTCTATAAATAGGAAGCAAAGTTGTAAAGAGAAGATAACTTTTCATTAGCCAAAAATCAAGATTTCTCTCTTGTTCTTGTTTTCTCTCTTTTGTAGTAGAAATATTTCCAAAGTCTTCTAAATTCCTTTTTAGCTTTTATCACTCCATAATGGAGTAATTTCCTTCTGTTGGGATAGTTGATGAAACTTGGTATATTTGTAATATCTACCTCAGTTTTAGTACATGCTTGGCCTGAAACTTTATATCTGCATTTTCACACTGTGCTAGAGTGATAGTTCTGTTACTCTTCATTTTCACATCTATCTATTTTTAGGTTATTGTATATTAATTTTGTAATTCTCACGGAGCAAAATTAATATATGATGACTGATGAATAAAATAGTAGAGTGAGAGTGGAACCTATAGTAACCTATCATTCCAAGTCAGTAATCTTGTTTCCCTCAGTTTTAATTCTCACGGAGGAATTGTTGTAAGCAAGATTGTTGGTTTTAGTGAAAATATTCTCACGAAGTTTTTGCTACCTTTTTAGCACAATTCAGGCAAGAATATTATTTCGGTTTAACCGTCACAAAATCATAAATCAATTAATATACATAACCTCACGGAGTGTATTTAATTATTATTTCTGAGTGAGCAAAATAAAATTGTATTAGCAATAAGCAATTTTTCTTTAGAGAAATACATGTCAAAACTGAGATTGTATTATGAATATTACCAAGTGAATTCAATGACTCCCAACTCTTTTTAAATTTGAAATTTTTTCGAAAGTTCTTTGTTTTAGTTAAAATTAATTAAAAATTCAAAAAACTCACCTTTCATCAATTTGATTCTCTCAAATAGTAGTGGAAATATTATAAGTCTGTAGAATAGATTTACCCAATCTCTGTGGGACGATATCTTAAACTATATTATAATTTGACTTAGCACGAGCATTAATTCCTATACACTTTGGCCTCGTCAAATTTTTGGCGCCGTTGCCGGGGATTGGCGCAGATCTACTTCAGACTAAATATTTTATTACTAATTTGAGAACTTACTATTATTATTATTATTATTATTATAATTTTTTTTCTTGTTCATTTTATTATATATTTTAATATGAGCTTTGTTTAGTTACCTATTATTTATATCATCGTTGTAATTTTTTTTTTTTTGTGTTTCTATTTTTTTTGCTACTACTTCTACTATTATATTTAATACTAATATTTTACATATTACTTTTAGATTTTTTTAGTGTTACTATTATTATTATTTTTTTTTTTACTAAAGAATCTCAAATAGTGTATGACCCGGTCTTCTAATAAAGAGTTGGTTAATTACGATCCTGAAATTGAAAGATCTTTGAGATTGTGTAGGAAAGGACAACAATCATCTACTCAGAACGTAACTTGTGACAGAATGGAGCATCAAGGAGTAGAAGACAACAACCCATTGGGAATTCCACCACCAGCCCATGTAGAAGAGCAGTTTGACGAAGTGGTGCCAAGACCAGCAAACAGAATCCTAAGGGATTATGCTAGGCCAGACCACTTCAACTGTGAATCTAGTGTTAGAAAACCCCCAGTGGCAGCCAACAACTTTGAAATCAGGACTGGCCTGATTCAAACAATTCAACAATCTTGCACTTTCACTGGTGATCTAAGTGAAGATCCACACAGTCACTTAATCGATTTCTTAGAACTGGTTGAAACTGCTAAGTACAATGGAGTATCTCCTGAAGCAATCAAATTAAGGTTATTCCCTTTTTCTTTAAAAGGCGAGGCCAAAGCTTGGTTGCGAAGTTTGCCTCAAGGGTCCATTACCACATGGGACCAGATGACTCAGAAATTTTTGAACAAATATTTTTCCCCTGCTAAAACAACAAAGTTGAGACAAGAGATATCTAATTTCTTGCAGACTGACACTGAGTCAGTTTATCAAGCATGGGAAAGATTGAAAGCAATGCTGAGAAAATGTCCACACCATGACATTCCTGAACATATGCAGTTATACATTTTCTATCACGGGTTAAAACCCTCTTCTAGAAATGTGATTGACGCTGCTTCAGGAGGTTCTATAATGGGAAAGACCACAGAAGAAGCACTCCAATTGTTGAATGAAATTTCTGAGAATGCCATTCAGTGGCCATCTGATCGTGTGATCATCAAGAAAGCTGCTACGGTAAATCAGGCAGATGCTTTAAATACACTAACACAACAAATTGCTTCTTTGGCACAAAAGTTTGAATCTTTTCAGGTGAATACGCAACAAACAAGCCAGTCTGAGACTTGTGACATGTGCGGAGGAAATCATCTTAACCATGAATGCCAAGCAACCAATCAGAATGATGAACATATCAATGTCATCGGTTACAAGTCATATCCTTTTGGAAGTCCAATGGCACAAAAACATCCAGGATTTCAATGGAGCAATCCAAACGGTGCTGAGAACTCTCAAAGCTTCCAAAAGCAACAGGTACAAAGTCCACCAGGGTACCAGAATCAAAACCGAGGGCAGCCAAATTTCAAGCCCTATCAGCAAGCAGCTCCATATCAGCAAAGGCCTCAACAAGCCCATCCAAGTCTTGATGACCTTTTGTATAAGTACATTAAGGCCACTGATGAGAAAATGGAGAGCCAAAATTCTGCTCTCAAAAACTTGGAAACTCAGTTAAGCCAACTGGCTATTCTTGTTTCAGAAAGAATTCAGGGTCCTTTACCAAGCAATACAGAGAAAAATCCAAAGGAACACCTTAAGGCCATCGCCTTAAGGTCAGGTAAGATTCTTAATGATCCATATGCAGACAGAGAAAAGAATCAGCCAGAACAGCAGGTAGATAAAGGTAAGAATGTTGAAACACCCTTGTCACAAGAGGAAGAAGTCAAGAAAAATGAAGAAAAAAATATTGAGAAAATGACTCCTCTCCCAGTGACAATTCCTTTTCCACAAAAAATGAAAAGAGAAAAACTTGATAATCAATTTGCAAAGTTTTTGGAAATTTTGAAACAAATTCACATCAATATTCCTTTTACTGATGCTTTGTTGCAAATGCCTTCATATGCTAAATTTTTGAAAGAAATTTTGTCAAGCAAAAGGAAATTGGAAGAAGTTTCTGTGGTAATGCTTACTGAGAAATGCAGTGCTATACTTCAAAATAAGCTACCACAAAAACTCGGTGATCCAGGAAGTTTTACAATTCCGTGTACATTGGGAGGGGTATATATTGAAAAAGCACTTTGTGATTCTGGAGCTTCAATAAATTTAATGCCATTTTTTGTTTTTAAAAAGTTAGATCTTGGTGAAATGAAAAATACTGTTGTCTCTCTTCAGTTTGCAGATCAAAGTACTAAGAAACCTAAGGGAATTATTGAAAATGTGCTCGTGAGAGTAGATAAATTTGTCTTCCCTGTAGATTTCATAGTACTTGAAATGGAAGAATGTCCTGATGAACCAATAATTTTGGGTAGACCTTTTCTTGCTACAGGTAGAGCAATCATAGATGTTCATCAAGGACAACTAATTTTGAGAGTTGATGAAGAAAGAGTCATTTTTGACATGCAAAAGATTCTAAAGTTTCCAGGAGATGAGTCATCATCTTCTTGTTTTACAATTGACATGATTAGTGATCTTGCAGATGAATTTAAAGATGATCAATTGATTTCAGACTCGATTGAGAGGTGTTTGGCCAATTCTGGCACAACACAGGATGATGATCCCACCATTATAAGTGAAGCAGAAATACTGGAAAGATATTCTGAGGATGAAGGAATTCAATCAGAAGGAGTTCAACAAAAAATTGAACTCAAAACTCTTCCTTCTCATTTAAAATATGTTTATCTTGAGCCTGAATTATTTCCTGTCATTATTTCAGCTTCACTAACTGCAGAACAGGAGGATAAATTAATTGAAGTACTGAGAGCACACAAAGAAGCCTTGGGATGGACTATTGCGGACATCAAAGGGATTAGTCCAGCTGTTTGCATGCACAGAATCCTCATGGAGGATAAGTACAAACCAATAGTCCAACCCCAAAGGCGGTTGAATCCAACAATGCAAGAGGTGGTGAAAAATGAAGTCATTAAGCTTCTGGCAGCAGGTATCATTTACCCGATTTCTGATAGTCCTTGGGTAAGTCCTGTTCAGGTGGTACCAAAGAAAGGAGGTATGACAGTTATAAAAAATGAAAATAATGAACTCATACCTACTAGAACAGTTACAGGATGGAGAGTCTGTATTGATTACAGACGTCTCAATGATGCCACCAGAAAAGATCATTTTCCTTTACCATTCATTGACCAAATGTTGGAAAGAGTGGCAGGATATGGTTTTTATTGTTTTCTTGATGGATATTCAGGCTATAACCAGATCCCAATTGCACCAGAAGATCAGGATAAGACAACTTTCACATGTCCCAGTGGAACCTATGCATATAGGAGAATGCCCTTTGGTCTATGCAATGCACCTGCTACATTTCAGCGGTGTATGTCTGCAATTTTCTCAGATATGACCGAAAAGTTTTTGGAAATTTTCATGGATGATTTCACACTTTTTGGCAAAACATTTGAGGACTGTCTTCACCATTTGACCTTAGTTCTTAAGAGATGTGAAGAGACAAACTTGATTCTTAATTGGGAAAAATGTCATTTTATGGTTACAGAGGGAATTGTCCTAGGACACAAAATCACTGCTAAAGGGATAGAAGTTGATAAGGCTAAAATTGATCTTATAGCAGGATTACCCCCTCCTACAACTGTTAAGGGCATTAGAAGTTTTTTAGGCCATGCAGGTTTTTACAGACGGTTCATAAAAGATTTTTCAAAAATTTCAAAACCTCTGACTAACCTTTTAATGAAAGATGTTAAGTTTAATTTTTCAGGTGATTGTTTGAAAGCATTTGACACCCTTAAGGAAAAATTATCAACTGCTCCTGTAGTTGTGTCCCCTGATTGGAATCAGTCTTTTGAGGTCATGTGTGATGCTAGTGATACAGCAGTTGGAGCAGTTTTAGGCCAGAGAAAAGATAAGATTTTTCGTCCTATATACTATGCCAGTAGGACTTTGAATGAAGCTCAGTTGAATTATGCCACAACAGAAAAAGAACTACTGGCAGTAGTATTTGCATTTGATAAATTTCGTTCTTATCTGATAGGAACCAAGGTCACTGTTTTTACTGATCATGCAGCTTTAAAATACCTCTTAGCAAAGAAAGATGCCCGACCTAGATTGCTAAGATGGATTTTACTCCTCCAAGAGTTTGACCTTGAGATAAAAGATAAAAAAGGAACGGAAAATCAAGTTGCTGACCATTTGTCTAGAATCGAGAACTCTCCTCTTGAGATTTGTGATATAAAAGAAGAGTTTCCTGATGAACATATTTTTTCTGTCAGCTCAGTTGTGACTCAACCACCCTGGTTTGCAGATATTGCAAATTACTTGGTTGGAAAATGGACACCCCAAGATCTCTCTTACCAGCAAAAGAAAAAGCTTATTTCTGATGCTAAATATTATCTGTGGAATGAACCTTTTTTGTTTAGAATTTGTGCAGATAATATTATCAGAAGGTGTGTGCCGGAAGATGAAATGACTAAGATTTTGCATCATTGCCATGATGGTGCAATTGGAGGACATTATGCTGCAAATCGGACTGCATTTAAAGTCTTGGAGGCAGGATTCTTTTGGCCAACACTTTTCAAGGATGCACGTGCATATGTTGCACAATGTGACAGGTGTCAGAGAACAGGTAATATCACCAAGAGAGATGAAATGCCTTTGCAATCAATACAGGTATGTGAAATTTTTGATGTTTGGGGAATAGATTTTATGGGCCCTTTTCCTTCATCTCATTCTTTTGAATATATCCTCGTGGCTGTGGATTATGTCTCAAGATGGGTTGAAGCCATTCCTACGAGAAAAAATGATGCTCGAACCGTGTGTAATTTTCTTAGAAAAAATATTTTTACTAGATTTGGCACACCACGAGTCATCATTAGTGACCAAGGGACTCATTTCATAAATAAACAATTTTCTGCTTTATTGTCCAAATATGGTGTGACTCACAAAACAGGAACACCATATCATGCTCAAACACAAGGGCAAGTTGAGGTTTCCAACCGTGAATTAAAAAGGATACTTGAAAAAACAGTTGGAATCTCAAGAAAAGACTGGGCTTTAAAATTAGATGATGCATTATGGGCATACCGAACGGCATTCAAAACGCCAATTGGTACATCCCCATACAGATTAGTCTTTGGAAAAGCTTGTCATTTACCTGTTGAATTAGAACATAAAGCTTTTTGGGCATTAAAAATGCTGAACTTTGAATTAAACTCTGCTGGTAAAAATAGATTCTTTCAGATTAATGAATTGGAAGAGCTGAGATTGGAAGCTTATGAAAATGCCAAGATTTACAAAGAAAAAACAAAAAAATGGCATGACAACTTGATTCGACAAAAAAGTTTCAAAATTGGAGATCAGGTACTCCTTTACAATAGTCGACTCAGGTTATTTCCAGGAAAATTGAAATCCAGATGGACAGGTCCTTACATTGTTACAGATGTTACTCCATACGGAGCAATTGAAATTCAACAGATCAATGGAGGAGACAAGTTCAAAGTAAATGGCCACAGGCTAAAATTATACTTTGGAGGACAGTTTGAGAAACAACCATCAGTAACCATGATAATCTGATAAATATCACAGTTACTACGTCGAGCTGGCGACGTTAAACTCAGAACTACGGTTTCTTACCCGTAGCCATTGAGGGTGAAGCAATGGAGCCTCATAAGTCCAATATAGATTTGAGTAATTTAATGCTTAACCAATTGATCTGGTTAATATCCAGGTTATTGTGCAACCAGAACATCTCATGAAGGCCTCTACAAAAACAGAGTCACCTACACAGGAGTAACTCCATGGTGATCGGTATGCCTAAGTAACTGGTTGGTTAGCCATTTAATTATGCAAATCAAATGTTGGCTCAGGTAATTTTCTGGTTTATATTTAAACCAGGACCCCATGACTGTTAAGGTGAAAAATTAGTTCAGTCTATTACACATAGAATATGTGTGATCACAGTTTCTTTCAAGCTTTCTTCTGTGATTGTAAATTTGAAAGCCAAAAAGATTTTTATTTTTTTTTTTTAAAAAAAAAGATAGTATTCTCTATTTTAGTTTATTATATTTTTTTTAATTATATTTAAAAAAAAAAAAAAAAATCCCCCTCTTTCACTTTTTTTTAAAAGATGTGTTTTCATTCAGGAGAATGAAAAGTTCAAGTGTGGCGGAGGGTTGTTCTAGTTTATATATATATATATTGGTATAATATTTTTTTCTTAACTATGATCATTTGTAGGTATTTAATTAACAAATTAAATTTTTTCTCATTATGTTTAATATTATTTCTTTCTATCCTCACCATATGATTTGTCATGTTGATGATTTTTATTTTGTGAAGTAAGAGCAAGCATCTTCAACTCAGGTAATCATTTGAATTGAGAAAAGTTATGATCACAAAAGCAAATGGAATCAACAAACTTGGCTAGAACTTGCTCTAAATGTTTTTCGAGGCGAAATAATAGACGACACTGATTTTCAGAAAATGAAATTAGGCCTTCTTTGATACACAATTCTAACCTCTTTATTTTCATCCAAATACACATATATTACCTCCTAGAACCCTTCTTTCAACCTTAATCTTTTTTCTCGAACACCATAATTCTCTTAAAAAAAAAGAGAGAGAATAAAAATCTCATAATATATATAGTATGCATTAAATATACACATTTGTATATACATATTTAAATATAATAATTATTTCTTCCAGCTATGAATGAGCAAAGATTGACATCAATGAAAGAAAGAAATAATGTGAAAAAAAAAAAAAGAGTTTGTATGATTGTTATGATTTTTCAAAAGAAGGAGCCAAAAAAAAAAAAAGAAAAAAAAAAGAAAAAAAAAAAAAAGACAAGTATTGTGAAATGATGGAAATACTGGGGATTAAGAAATGTTTGCTCAAAGCTGGAAGAGGAAAAGTCACTATAAATATATCCATATACCCTACCAGCATGAAGCCTAACATTACAAACCGAGAAAAGTCCTAAAAAGATTTTGAAAATCAGTGTTGAATCTATATTAGTGGAGATCAACAGGAGGAGCAAGCATATGGACCAGACGATGATACTAAATGAATGAGTGATCATAAATCTATCAATTCTGAAAGATTCAAGGGGAGAAAATGCAAGTTCTTATTGATCGAAGTGGGATTCAAAAACAAGGTAACGAATTTGGTGATTTAAAAAGGATGATTGCATTAAAGATAATGAAGGAAGTTTATTTTGAATAAATTTTTTATGCTACAAAGATCATGAGTTTAAAAAATAAAATAAAAAATAAAATAAAAAAATTTTATATGTATATATATATATATATATTTTTCCTCGAGGACGAGCAAAAGTTCAAGTATGGGGGAATTTGATGAATATAAATTATTCATGTATTTTTATATATAAATTTAAATATTTTAAATATTATAATAAATAAATATATTATATTTTATTATATTTTCTAACAAGTTTTGCGGTGAAAGTTCAATTGAGGAATGAAGACTACAAGCAAAAACAGAAGAAAAAAGAACAAAAAAGAGTGATGTATAAAGGAAAGAAGAAATGATATTAATTCATGTTCTGACTTGAAGTCGCAACACCAACTCATGTTCTGACTTAAAGTCGCAACACCAACTCATGTTCTGACTTGAAGTCGCAACACCAATTCATGTCGCGACGGTAACTGTTGAAATCAGAACACCAACTCATGTTCTGACTTGAAGTCGCAACACCAACTCATGTTCTGACTTGAAGTCGCAACACCAATTCATGTCGCGACGGTAACTGTTGAAATCAGAACACCAACTCATGTTCTGACTTGAAGTCGCAACACCAATTCATGTTCTGACTTGATGTCGCAACACCAAAGATTTTTCTATAAATAGGAAGCAAAGTTGTAAAGAGAAGATAACTTTTCATTAGCCAAAAATCAAGATTTCTCTCTTGTTCTTGTTTTCTCTCTTTTGTAGTAGAAATATTTCCAAAGTCTTCTAAATTCCTTTTTAGCTTTTATCACTCCATAATGGAGTAATTTCCTTCTGTTGGGATAGTTGATGAAACTTGGTATATTTGTAATATCTACCTCAGTTTTAGTACATGCTTGGCCTGAAACTTTATATCTGCATTTTCACACTGTGCTAGAGTGATAGTTCTGTTACTCTTCATTTTCACATCTATCTATTTTTAGGTTATTGTATATTAATTTTGTAATTCTCACGGAGCAAAATTAATATATGATGACTGATGAATAAAATAGTAGAGTGAGAGTGGAACCTATAGTAACCTATCATTCCAAGTCAGTAATCTTGTTTTCCTCAGTTTTAATTCTCACGGAGGAATTGTTGTAAGCAAGATTGTTGGTTTTAGTGAAAATATTCTCACGAAGTTTTTGCTACCTTTTTAGCACAATTCAGGCAAGAATATTATTTCGGTTTAACCGTCACAAAGTCATAAATCAATTAATATACATAACCTCACGGAGTGTATTTAATTATTATTTCTGAGTGAGCAAAATAAAATTGTATTAGCAATAAGCAATTTTTCTTTAGAGAAATACATGTCAAAACTGAGATTGTATTATGAATATTACCAAGTGAATTCAATGACTCCCAACTCTTTTTAAATTTGAAATTTTTTCGAAAGTTCTTTGTTTTAGTTAAAATTAATTAAAAATTCAAAAAACTCACCTTTCATCAATTTGATTCTCTCAAATAGTAGTGGAAATATTATAAGTCTGTAGAATAGATTTACCCAATCTCTGTGGGACGATATCTTAAACTATATTATAATTTGACTTAGCACGAGCATTAATTCCTATACACTTTGGCCTCGTCAGTAAAGTATGGAGGTAACACAATGGAATGTGACAAATGAAATGGAATCACATGGTGGTTTGGACTTTTCCCATTCTAGTGACAATCTAGTGGTCACATGCCCAACCATTTTCTCTTCTACCTTTTTTCAATCGTATAAACATGGACAGCATGCAAATCTAGATCGACTTTAGATGTGCACCACAATTCATGCGCTGACTACAACGCTAATAGCAATGAGTGCGTCTACATATCCTTCTATTTTATGCGTGACGGGTTCTATACTTTCTTTTGGTAGAAATTACTTCTTATGTTTCACAATGGATGAACCTTTTCGTTTTTCGAGAGTCAAACTGGATGAACTTTGACCAACAATTTAAGATGATTCTTTTCATCATATTGATATGCGAAGTGTTGCATGTTATAGTACTTTTCGTATAGTTTTTGAATATGCAAATTTTTATTGAAAAATATTAATTAATATAGTCGAATTTAAGTTCAAAGATTAGTCAAATTGACTTTCAAAAGTGAAAAGGTTCATTTTTTTTTTAAACGGAGGGAGTAATATTTAACCAATACAATCTTTCCTATTAATTGAATAAACATAAAATATATGATGCGTTTCTTCATATACATTGTTATAGTAATGTTTAACCGTAATTTCGTTTATTAGGCTAATTCACAATTAAATTTGTAATGCGGAGTCACGGTCAATAATTAAGATTAATCGCCTAAGTGTGAACAAATGTAAAAGCGTACGAGGATCGTAGAGGGAAGTAAATGCTTGGAATAAATGCAGGAAGTAAAAGTAAGGAAATAAGAACGCAGTTAATGCAACGCAATAAATGTAAATCAAGCAGAAGGAACCGTATTCAGGTCGCGAGGATCTGATGGAATTCCTTCCTCGTACTTTTTATGATGTTGAAACAGCGAAATAATAAATAAGATTGCTTGAATTTGGATTAAAGTAATTAGTATGGACAGGAGATGAAGGCTTTTGTATAAATGATTGAAGTACAGATGTGTATTCAGAGAGAGAAAATTCGATACAATGCTTGTGACTTAAACTACAATATATAAGCGACTAGACGCCTGTTCGCGAGCAGTTGCAACTTCCTGGTTGAGCAGTTATGCCGCCTGAGGATAAGATTCCTGTTTTTAAGCCTGCTGGATGAAGAGTCGCGTCTGTTCTGGCCGCTGCAACTGTCTATCTGCCCGTTGCGACTGTTCATCCTTGATTCTACCCATTAACTTCTTATCCACTCGTAGCCACGTGTCGCCTATACGTCGTCCTACGTGGATGCGTAGTCATCAATCCTTGGTGACGACGGATTTAACCCAATACAGATAGTCCCCGCACTTCTCGGGCAGAGAATCTGGTCGAGGAGTGGAGAACGAATTTTAAGCGAGAAATGACCCTTCTGAACTCTTCTCCAATGATGCACTTGAATTCTTATCGGGCACTGCCCGCTGAATTGATCATCAACTTATCAGTACGCAAGCATTGAATGTTTTCTTGAGAGTTTCTTGATTTAATTGGCATCTTACTAGTGCGGGCATTAAATGCCTTACTAAAGACAAACCGTGCAGGCTGTCACTTCCGCTCCGCCTTTTACTGAAAAAGTGGCTGTTGCGTGTTCCGAGAACGCAGGGGTGATGATTACGCTGCGCCTGTTCACGTCTCGCACGTCTCAAGGTAAAAGAAACCGCCATTTTTATTATTTTATATGTTAGTGGCTGGATTTACCTATTGCACGAGCGTGTGACACGTGTAGATGCGGGTCGGGTCTGGTTAACCCTATAAATATGACCTCTGCTTACTTTGAGAACTTTTTACTTCATTCCAAATCTTTTAGAGCTTCAGAACATCTCTTCAAAACCTACCAAAGCTTAAGGATTCAGCCAATTCCTCAATTTAAATGTCTCCAAAAGCTAAGAAAAGCTTGAACATGGACGCCGTGGCCAGTACTTCGTCAGCGGCGGGTGATCAATCTACAAGCACGTCCACCTCTGTTGCTGATATAATCCCAAAACTTTGGGGGAGTCTTGAAAATGATTGTTCGATTAACCCTTCCAATCATTATGGCAACATTAGGTCGTGGCCTTCGAGCCGTTTCAAGAGTTCAATCACCCCTGACCTCTTGCCTAAGGTTAGGGCAGATTGTGGTTGGGGAGACGATATTATGGTTACTTGCCCCTTTCCTACTGAAAACATTACTTCTGCAAGGCCTGGATGGACGGCCGTGTCTACTTACCCGTTCACAATAGGCCATTCGCTTCCGCTGCACCCCGTTATCGAGGACATCTGTAAACATTACCTGATCTGCCCGGGGCAGTTGTGCCCAAGTGTTTATAGGATTATTTCCCTGCTGCAGTGGTTCGCCGATGAGACCGAGCAGGATTTTGAATTTAAACATTTCATTGCTCTGTACAGCCTTCAGGTTGCTAGGGATGGGTATGTCAATGCCCGTATGAGAGGAAGAAAAGCCTTGGTGAGCAATTCTGGAGACTCGGGGGATAGGGGTTGGATGCACAGGTATGTTTATGTGGCATCCAGGCGCTTTACCCGCAGTGACAAAACCAATCTCCGCGAGGTGTGGAACAAAACTCGTAAGTCCCCGAGTTATTCATACAAAGTGTTTTATTTATTATTATTTTTTTTTTGAATCATGCTTTCGCATTCTTTGATTTTTCTCCCCGTTGGGCAGCTGACAAGATTCCCTATGACGGCTTGATTTCCGAGAGGGAATTGACGGCCTGGATTGAGCCTATCTTGGCAGAATTCACTTATGAGCAGAGGCAGTGGTCTCACTACGCCACTAAGAAAAAATTGTCGAATCCCAGCACTCATGGTAAGTTAACAACTGGAGTCATTACCGTATTGAGTAAAATTTTTCGCAGTATTAATGCGACTTTCATTTCCAGGTTTGGGCGCTGGCGGTGACTATTTTCCTGCCCCTCCTTCTGTGGAGGAGGCCATCGATCCCATGGCTGAGATCAATGAAGAAACAGCTGCTATCCTTCAGACTGCTGCAGCTGTGAAAGCTAGGGAAGGGGGCGAGGAGGTTCTCGCGAGCCTGAAGAGGAAGCAAGCTGACTCTGAAAAGAGCCATCCTAAGAAGAAGAAAAGGACGGCTCGTAAGACCCCTCAGTCTTCCGAGAAGACAGTCGAGGCTACCGTTGCTGCTTCTGAAACGCCCAAGGCTGGGCAAGAGAGTGTTAAGAGCTCGGCGGCTGCCCCTGAGTTTGCTGAACCTGAAGTGGTAGTCCTTTCAGATTCAGAGGTGCCCGAGGCGAACTTAACTCGAAGGAGGAGGATGTCTCTTCGGGGAGATCGGAGGAAGGAGGCGGAGACTTCTTCCTATGCCTTTGAAGGGAGTCCTCGAGTTGAGGAGAAAGAGGGGGATAAGGCTGGAGAAGTAGAGGAAGACAGAGTGCCCGAGAGTTTTGCCTTCTTTCCCGAGGATGAACCTGGGCGGGCTGATAGTCAACAAGGTGAACCTGAGCGGGTTGCCCACAGGCGTCCAGGCAAAGAGCCTATGAGGGAGGAAGACGGGGAGAAGGGCGAGGATGAGGATGAGGATGAGGATGAGGAGGTAGGTGACCGGAAGAAGCCTGCGGGGGAGGCCGAACCCCAGGTTTTCTATTACAAGGATATGATGAACTTGGCTGCCGATGGGGCGGCGCCGGTCTACTTGCAGGAGTGCGATACTCTGGGCCTCGATGAGTCAGGGGACGCCGAGGTTTCCCGTACTAAGCTGACTAGGAGAGTGTCTTTAGGGGGATCGGTTGGGGCACACTCTGTTAAAGGTATTCGCCACAAATTTGGCCCCAACTATCCTTCTGAACGGGCGAGGGAGCCCAGGCCGTGTGAGAGGGAATGCGACTTTATCATTCCTCCAGGCACAGATTTTCTGACGAAGCCTGGCCATTTGGTCAAGGTGACGTCCAACTTAATTGGCCCTCGCGAGGAGTGGAATATGCGCAGTATGAGCGACGAGCAGTTGGCCTATGCAGTTGCTGAAGACACTGCTCGGGTAATGTTTCCTTCCTTATTCCGTTCATCTTTCGTTGATAACCTCGATTTTAACTACTTGCATATTTTTACTTGCTGCCAGGCGGGTATGATGGCTGTTGAGCTTATGCTCCGATCCAGATTGAACAATCAGGATCAAGTTCTTGGCTTGAAGAAAGACTTACGGGAGGTTCTTCGGGCCAACAAGACCTTGGAGGAGGAGAAACAAGCCCTGATCGAGGAGAAACGGGCCTTGGAGGGGAGGCGTGGCTCCCTCGAAGAGAGGGTAGACAGGTTGGAAAAATCCAACGCTGATGCCAACGGTAAGATACACGCCCTCCTTGAGGAGAAAGACCGTCTTCTAGATGAGAAGAAGAGGTTTACGCTGTCATTCGAGGAGCTGAGGGCCAAGATGGATGAGCAAGGTCAACAGATCTCCAAACTCGCCCATGAACTTAATATGAAGGAAGTCACTCTGGAGAGCATTCGCAGCGCTTCCGACTTGATGTTAAGAAACATGAACCAGGCTGAAGCCGAATCTCGGGCTGCTCGAAGAGAACTTCAGGAAGCTAAGGGCCTGGTTGAGGAGTCTGCAAGGACCCAGGAGCAACTGAGGAGGGATCTGGCAAACTTGAGGGATCGTTATACAATTGAGTCCAAACTGGAATCCCTTGAAGCCAAGAAAAAGTTGCTCATCCAAATGCAGCGTGGACATATTGATGTTGACTCGGTCCTCGATCAGACTATAGCGGCCATCATCAGTGTTAAGCAGGTTCTAGGCATGGAAGTAGGGACTGCTGAAGATGATGATGGTGAGGACGATGATGAAGACAATGATGACAATGAAGATTTGGGCGGGGACCCGACTGATGGAGCTAGCGCATCAGGTCGAGACCCTGGCCCGAACAACGATTAAGGCCTTGTCTGGTTCTTCTTGTAAATTTTGTTGAACGCTGTTGACCTTTGAACTCTTCATGAATGAATGCATGTTTTTGATTATATCTTTGGTTGATTCGGCAAGGCTTAATAATCATTTTTGATCTTAAGTCTCGCTTACATGAATGATGTCGATATCTATTGTTTGATAAGGTTTTCAGGAGTCAGGATTATATTTCAAATCCTAGTGTCTGAGTTCCCTCTTTTGGTGTTAATCTGCGCAGATGTATGGAACCATGTTTGACCATAAATAGGCTAGGTTGCCCTTAGTTAAAGTAGATGCAGTCAGTCTTCTTTGGCTTAGACGAAACTAGGCCGTTGAGGTTGACTGAAGCTTGGCCGCATGAGATGGCCTCGCGACAAACTTTGCTTATCGTGTTCGACAGTTGAAAGTTTTTCGCAGAAAAATTTTGCTAGTTGAGTGAGTTCTACCCTGTTACTTCTATTGAAAAGGATAAGCAACCCAATAACCAAGGCACGCGATTGTTTGGTCGCAACGTTATAGGATTTTGGGGCAAATATTCGGCCGCAAGATACAAAAATAACATCGCGCAAGCAAAACAGTTCTATTGAACTTACTTGACTCTGCTTAGTTGTGGATTCGGCCAGTGATTATGACCCTGCTCTGCACGAAGATCACTTATGTTGGACGAAACTCTGGCCTACTGGGGCCTTCACCGCCCCCCTGTTTTTATGTTGAAATTCCGTGATTTCAGCCATAAAAAGACAATGGGTGAGACGCTGGATCAAGGAACACATATAGCCATAAGAGGAGTGTGTCCGTTGTGGGATTTGAACCCACAGCTGCGAAGCACGAGGGCTTCGAGCTCTACCAGTTGAGCTAAACGGATCTGGTCTTTTTAAGACCGTTAGTACCATTTAGACAAAAACGATAAAACAGCTTAAAAGGCAGTAATAACAAGTAAATAACAAAAATAGATAGAGAAACTAACCCGCGTACTACTTAAAAGTAGTACCTCTTTAAGTGAGTTACGTTCCAACTGCTGGGCAAAAGCGATCCATCTGGGCGCGCCAAACGATACGAGCCCTTACCAACGGATGCGACCACCTTGTAGGGACCTTCCCAGTTTGGACCGAGTTTGCCGACGTTTGCTTCTTGTGTATTCTGGGAAACTCTACGCAATACAAAGTCCCCGACTTCAAAATTGCGCAGCCTGAGTCCCCGATTATAATATTGTTCCATTCTTTCCTTCTGAGCCATCACTCGTATAAGTGCTAACTCTCTTCGTTCCTCCAAGAAATCCAACTCTTCGGAGAGGTTGACTGAATTGGATTCTTCGGTTGCGTGAGCATATCGTAGGCTTGGCTCGCCGATTTCAACCGGAATTAGTGCGTCAGAACCATACACTAAGGAATAAGGTGTCTCCCCAGTGCTCATTTTCGTAGTTGTTCTATATGCCCAAAGAACCCCGGGGAGCTCTTCTACCCAACACCCTTTGGCCTGCTCGAGGCGCTTTTTGAGAGAATCCACTATTATCTTGTTAGTGGATTCTGCCTGCCCGTTCGCCACTGGGTGGTATGGTGACGAAGTGATTCTCTTGATACGCAAGTCCTCAAGGAACCTTGTGACCTTCTGACCAACGAATTGAGGACCGTTGTCCATTACAATCTCTTTGGGCGCACCAAAGCGGCAAATGACGTAACGCCAAAGGAAATCAATTACTTCCGTTTGACGTATTTTCGAGTATGCTGCAGCTTCAACCCACTTTGTGAAATAATCCGTGATAATCAGTAAGAAACGTACCCCTCTAGGTGCAGCGGGTAGTGGTCCTACGATATCCATCCCCCATTTCATAAATGGCCACGGGGAGATAATTGAATGTAAGGGTTCTGCCGGTTGATGGAGGAGATGTGCGAACCTCTGGCATTTGTCACATTTCTTAACAAACTCATTGGTATCCTTTTCCATTTTGTCCCAATAATAGCCTGCTCGTATAAGTTTTCGTGCGAGCGCTTTGCCTCCCAAGTGGTTTCCACAGCAACCCTCGTGAACTTCTCTCATCACGTATTCGGTCTGGCTGGGGCCTAAACATTTGGCGAGTGGGCCTGCAAAAGTCTTACGATAAAGGGTATTATCCAAAATTGTATACCTGGCCGCTTTTATTTTCAGTTTTCGAGCAGCTTTAGCGTCTGATGGCAGGGTTCCATGCAATATATAATTGATTATCTCATTCCTCCAATCCCAAGTTAAACTGGTTGTGTTAACCTCCATTGCGTCTTTATCTATCGTTGTGCAGAGGAGATGAGCCACGGCCACTGAACCTGTTGTTCCCATTTCTGCCACCGAACCCAAATTCGCCAGGGCATCAGCCTCGTGATTCTCTTCTCGTGGGATCTGTGTGGCCTCCCAATTGTCGAATTGTGCCAGCAAACCTGTGACTCGGGCGAGATACCTTTGCATACGAGATTCCCTTGCTACGAAACCCCCATTTATTTGATTGACAACCAAGGCAGAATCACTTTTAAGGTGGATTTTGTCTGCTCCATATTCTCGAGCCAGTTTCAAACCTGCAATTACGGCCTCATATTCGGCCTCATTATTTGTAATAAAAGGACATTTTATGGCCTGCCTGATGGTCTCCCCCGAGGGGGTGGTAAGGACCAAGCCTAATCCTGATCCTTTGACACTTGAGGACCCATCAGTGTGTAAGGTCCATGCCCCTGATTCCGACCCGGCGAAAAGAACCGCCTCACGCTGAGCGTCAGGGTACATAGTAGCGCTAAAGTCGGCGATAAAATCTGCTAGAGCCTGAGACTTTATGGCTACTCGGGGTTGATAGGATATGTCAAACTCACTTAATTCTACTGCCCATTTTACTAACCTGCCCGAGAATTCAGGTTTATGCAAGATATTTCGCAAAGGGAAGGTAGTAATTACAGCTATCGAGTGGCTTTGAAAATAAGGTCTTAGTTTACGGGCAGCGATTACTAAAGCTAGTGCTAATTTTTCCAAAGGTTGATAGCGAGTTTCGGCATCTAATAAGGATTTGCTAATATAATAGATTGGAAGTTGTTTACCTTTGTCTTCTCGAACCAGTACTGCACTTACCGCAGATTCAGACACGGCCAGGTAGAGTAGTAATTGTTCGCCTGGCTGAGGTGTTGAGAGCAAAGGAGGGTTTGACAGGTACCGCTTCAAGTCCTTGAGCGCCTGCTGACATTCAGGGGTCCAATCAAACTCCTTGTTCTGTTTCAGCACGTCGAAGAAGCTTTTGCATCGATCAGATGAGCGGGAAATGAATCTTCTCAGTGCTGCTACTCTCCCAGTTAGCCGCATTACGTCTTTTCTATTATGAAGTACATCAGGAATGGCTTCTATAGCTTTGATTTGGGCAGGGTTCACCTCGATCCCTCGCTGGGAAACGATGAAACCGAGGAATTTCCCCGAACCTACTCCAAACGCGCATTTCTCCGGGTTGAGTTTCATGTTGTATTGATCAAGGATTCGAAAGGCCTCCTTTAAATGCGTTAAGTGATCCTCTGCCCGTTTAGACTTGATCAGCATGTCGTCTATGTATACCTCCATGGTCTTGCCAATGTGGTCGTGAAACATCCGATTGACTAGTCGTTGGTAAGTCGCACCTGCATTTTTAAGCCCAAAAGGCATTACTTTATAGCAATACGTACCTCGGCAAGTAATGAAGGAAGTTTTCTCCTGGTCGTTGGGATCCATTAAGATCTGGTTGTAGCCCGAATATGCGTCAAGGAATGTAAGTACTTCGTGCCCGGCCGTCGCATCGATCAATTGGTCAATCTGGGGTAGTGGGTAAGAATCCTTAGGGCAAGCCTTATTCAGATCAGTAAAGTCGATGCAGACCCTCCACTTGCCGTTCTTTTTCGCCACTACGACCACATTGGCCAGCCAATCTGGATACTTGACTTCTCGGACGGAGCCGATTTTGAGCAAGCGGTCAACCTCGTCATTTATGATCTGATTCCTGAATGCTCCTTGTTGGCGTTTCTTTTGCTTTACCGGGCGATAGTACGGATCCACGTTCAACTTATGACAAATAATCTCCGGGGAGATTCCTGTCATATCTGCATGTGACCATGCGAAAGTGGCGTGCTGCTCTTTGAGGAAAGTCAAGATATCTTTGCGTAAGTCCTGGCTGATCTCTGCTCCCAAGTACACTTTTCTCTCAGGCATGCTGTCGAAAAGTTCCTCTGGTTCCAAAGCTTCAATAGTCGGTGCATATTCTCCCCGTGCGTCTAACTTTGATATGAACTCCGGGACCCGGTAGTTTGATGTATCATCGTTTGGCTCCGATCCCGGGCCCTTTGATTGCTATTTTGCCTCCTCGGGGAGCTTGACTGCAACTGAGTAACAATCTCTAGCGCAGCGTTGTTCTCCCCGAACTTCTCGTATCCCCCATTCCGAGGGGAATTTCATTACTTGATGATATGTCGATGGGACTGCCTGCATATCATGTATCCATGGCCTCCCAAGGATTATATTGTAAGCCATGTCGCCGTCGACGACATGGAATGTTGTTTGTCTCTTGACACCTTCGACCAGAGTCGTTAAAGTGATTTCTCCTAACGTCTTCTCGCTGGAATTGTTAAATCCCGAGAGAACGCGAGAAATTGGTAAGATCTTGTCGTATAATTTCAATTCCTGCACGACTCGAGACAGCATGATGTTCGCTGAACTGCCTGGATCGACGAGCACTCTCTTGACATCGAATTCCTCCACTCGCAATGTGATCACCAAGGCATCCATGTGAGGAAATTGTAAGCCATCAGCATCTGCTTCTTCAAAAGTTATTGTATCCTCGAGCCGTGGTCGTTTGGTCTTGGTAATCGATACTTTGGCGTACTTTTTTGCGGTGTACGTGACTGCATCAACCTCAATGCCACCAGAGATGACGTTGACCGTCATCTTTGGAGACGATGCTCGGGGAGGCTCTGATTTACTTTGCTGGGCCTTTGCGTGTGTTTGTTTTCCTTTCTCTGTCAGGTACTCCTTGAGGTAGCCCTGTTTCAATAGGTTAGCGACCTCGTACCTTAGAGCCTTGCAGTCGTCCGTCGTGTGGCCGTGATCGCGATGAAATTCGCACCACAGGTTCTTGCTGCGCTTGCTGGGGTCACCCTTCATATCTTTAGGCCATTTGACTTTTTCGCTCATCCCTTCGAGTACTGCTACCAGTTCAACTGCTCCGATAGTGAAGACGGGCAGGGATGGGAGTCCACCAGAGGTTGAAGCAGAATCATTGCCTCTTGCGAGGCCTTTGTTGTTGTTGCGGCCGCGTCCATTTGAGTTGTTGCGTGACCGATTGGGATATGGATCGTGCCGCACATCTGGTTTATCGGTCTCGATCTTTCCCCCGACGCTGCCGACGCGAGCCTGGCTCCGTCCCCGGGCACCTGTGCCAATTAATTTATCTTCGTCTATACGTACCTTTGAATTATAGCGATTGTAGACATCCGACCAGTTTGCTGCAGGGTATTCCCGCAAGGATTCGTACAATCGTCTGGTTGCTTCAGAACTTTTGACATCCAAACTGTTCGTGAATGCGATAGCCGCCCACCGATCTGGAACCTTGGGTAGTAACATGCGCTCACGCTGAAAGCGATCCACGTATTTCCGGAGAGACTCCCCGGGCAATTGCTTGATTTCGAAGATGTCTTCGACTCTTGTTTCTGTTTTCTGGGCGCCTGTGTGCGCTTTGACAAATAACTCTGCCATTTCGGCAAAGGATCCTATTGAATTTGGCGGCAGCATTGAATACCATCGGAGAGCGCCGTCTGCCAACGTCTCCACGAATTTCTTTAATTGTACTGATTCGATCTCTTCGTCGGTGAGATCACTTGCTTTTATGAAATTGCTAAACATCATCAAGTGATCGTTGGGGTCAGTTGTTCCCCGGTATCTTGGTATGTTTGGCATTTTGAATGTTTTGGGTATTGCCTTGGGCGCTGCTTCTTTCTTCCAAGGCCTTTGGGTATACCGCTGAACGTCTACCTTCTTCAAAGTGGGTGGTGCGCCAGGGATTTGATCAATCCTCTCATGGAGAGAACGTTGTAGGGCCTCCTGGCTTTCTTTGAACTGCCTGGTGAGAGCTTCCATGACTTCGCTCATCTCCGTTGGCACCGTTGATCCTGCATTTTGATTTTCAGCGCGTCTCGAGGCATGGGATGGCGAGGCATCCCTTGGGCGATCAGCGGGTGGATTTCCTGTGTTTGGCGGGGCTCGTCCTCGTAGTCCATCGATAGCTTCCCGTATTTGTCTGTTGATTTCGGCTTGCTGCCGTATGAACTCAAGGATAGGATCCTGAGAATTCCTTGAATTCCCGGGGCCGTTGGGTCTTCTAGGTCCTCCAGGTCCTTGATCGGAATTTCTCCGGCCGGGAAGGTGGCTATGTCTGCTACTCTGTTGGCTATGCTCGTTCTCCTGTTCCGCTGGGATCACGTTCTCGTCCTCTGCGGGGGGAATTATGTTGTCGTCTGCGGGGACATTTTGTTGCTCGTCCCCGCCTGGATTCAGGTCTACTTGCTCCGCGTCGTTAAGGTTTTGTTGCCCATCGATGAGGGCGTTGTTGTGTGAATTGTTATCTGCCATTTCAAAAAGAAAACGAGGAAAACCAACGAGCAGGAAAAGTACCGAACAGAGAATAAAATACGATGAGCAATTAACCTACAGAAGTTATTGACCGGCTCCCACTGTGGTCGCCAAATTGTTTAACCGTAATTTCGTTTATTAGGCTAATTCACAATTAAATTTGTAATGCGGAGTCACGGTCAATAATTAAGATTAATCGCCTAAGTGTGAACAAATGTAAAAGCGTACGAGGATCGTAGAGGGAAGTAAATGCTTGGAATAAATGCAGGAAGTAAAAGTAAGGAAATAAGAACGCAGTTAATGCAACGCAATAAATGTAAATCAAGCAGAAGGAACCGTATTCAGGTCGCGAGGATCTGATGGAATTCCTTCCTCGTACTTTTTATGATGTTGAAACAGCGAAATAATAAATAAGATTGCTTGAATTTGGATTAAAGTAATTAGTATGGACAGGAGATGAAGGCTTTTGTATAAATGATTGAAGTACAGATGTGTATTCAGAGAGAGAAAATTCGATACAATGCTTGTGACTTAAACTACAATATATAAGCGACTAGACGCCTGTTCGCGAGCAGTTGCAACTTCCTGGTTGAGCAGTTATGCCGCCTGAGGATAAGATTCCTGTTTTTAAGCCTGCTGGATGAAGAGTCGCGTCTGTTCTGGCCGCTGCAACTGTCTATCTGCCCGTTGCGACTGTTCATCCTTGATTCTACCCATTAACTTCTTATCCACTCGTAGCCACGTGTCGCCTATACGTCGTCCTACGTGGATGCGTAGTCATCAATCCTTGGTGACGACGGATTTAACCCAATACAAGTAAATTTTAATTTATCAATTAACCATGATGAGGTACTACAAGTTAGTGTAAAGAATGTGTGTGTAAAGGAGTTATGTAGACTTATCATATGCTTTGACATATTTTTACTGGGAAAGTTATAGGTTAAATGAAATTTTTATGTAGTTTTAAAATATTTAGATTTTGCTTCCAACAATTTAAGAAATGGACGGTCGAATCACATAAAAAATTAGATATATTAATACTTTTGTTCCAATTTACGCCATTCTTTAAGAGCATTTTGAGAACTATCTTTGTACACCAAATCCTAGAAAGCTATTTTACACACTTAAAAGAAAGAGAAAATAACATATTTAGGGGAAATTTTGATCAGTAGCTATTTTTGGACGCGTTCATTGGGGACTATCCAGTGTTTCAAAATTCATTGAAGAATAGCCAAAAATTCGGCGCACACTTAAGCTCCATTAGCGTTGGAAAAACACCCCAGACTAGTCCCATAACAAAAAACTGGGGCTTTGAATAAAACTTGTTCAAAACCCAAGTATTTTGTTATGGGATTTTATATATAAAGCTTGAGTCCCATAACAAAATACTGGGGCAAACTTGTTCAAAACCCAAGTATTTTGCTATGGGATTATATATATAAAGCTTCAGTCCCATAACAAAATGCTGGGGCAGCCCCAGTATTTTGTTATGGGACTGAAGTTTTATACAAAGTCCCATAACAAAATGCTGGGGCCTTGAACAAAACTTGTTCAAGGCCCCAGTATTTTATACTGGGGTTAGTTTACTGAAGATTCCCAGTATAAATACTGGGGCTTTGAATAAAACTTGTTCAAAGCCTCAGTATTTATACTGAGATTTGTCCAGAAATGGCTAGTTCTCAGCGAATTTGTTTTTTTAATGGCTACAAATCAATTAGCGCGCGCCAAACAGGCGCCTACACGAAATTTTTACCATATTTAGCTATTTAGCATAGGCGCCTTACATCTAAATAGCCACCGGGCAATTTGCACAAAGGCTAGCCATATAATAGTTATCATAATAAATGATAATCTAATTATAAGCTAATACCACTCCTAAAAAGGAGTTAAACTTGCGAAAATCAGGCAAAAGCAATTAGGTGACTTTTCAAACACATGCAATAGATACCTTAAAAGGCAATCTTAAATATGTCAGTAATTAATCCTCCCTAATTTGCATACGGACTCCAAACTCTTTTTGTTTAATAATTATTTCATAAATCATTCACATATTTTTCTTCACACAACATTCATCTTTACTCATATTTTATCATTCATATAGTATTCAGTTTTTATTAAAAAAATTATTCGAGTTTCTATTCCTATAGTATTCACCTTTTTTGCAAAAAAAAAAAAAAAAAAAAAAAAAAAAATCATAATCATACATTATTTAGATAATCTCTTTTCACACAACATCACTTTTAATCATATTTTATTAATATTATTATTGGTACAATATACTCTTTTTATTCATAAAATTTTCCGTTTTTAATTCATACCTCGTGGAGTTACTTATTTACATTATTATCTCATTGTCAATATAATTAATTTCATTCATAGGATATATCAATGATAATCATCTGATATACAATCCACACATAGTGAACATATATACCAATTGCTTCTTTCTTTATTATACAAAAATTATACATATATTGTATATCTTCCCAATATATATCACTCCGATGCGTTATATTCATATAATATGTAATGAATATACATTCATAGAATTCAATTACGTTTCCACATTTTGAGCTGCTATTCATATTTAATGCATATTATATGTATATCTCAATGATGTAAAAGATGAATATGCAGTGAATTAATATAGTATGATATTAATACATACACATTAAGAATGATATTAGCACACCATTTTTGTCTCAAAACTAAAGCTTCCAAACTGTACATATATATTGCGTTATATAGCATGTAATCAAATCCTCTTAATTATGTTTGTAGAAATAATCCATGTATATCAGATGCATATCTAGTAAAGCAAGGTCAACCAGTACACCTTTACCAAGAATCTTCATTGAAGATATTGGAGAAGCAACGTTTGATCCTTTTTTAACAAGATCAAAATTGCTCTAGATAATTATTCCACAAAAGATATGTGATTCGTGAGGTGCTACTTAAAAATCAAAGGAAACTAAAGCAAGATAATAATATGGATTATATAATGCTTCACTGGGGTGGGGATGAATACCATAGCATATTCACTAAATCCAAAAAAAATTCTGGAGATTGATTGGGTTAGCCGTGTAAGAAATGATTGATTGCCGTAACATTTAGTAGATTAATAGACATAATTATATTTTAATTAAGATAATAATTAATATAGCTAAGAACTGTTGACACCCAATTTTGTCCCGAAAATTTTAATTAGTGTCTAATTATTTAAGTAAAAATAAATTTCAAAACTTTAAGGTGAATTAATGGAATTTGGAAGAAAAGAGTGAATTTTGCAAAAACATCGCTCAATTTCAGCTTATCCCATACAACACCCCTATTTATTTAATTATCTTGAAAAAGAGGCTAATTTCGCGTTCAGGCCAATTTCCAGGTCACTTATGTAAAGGGATATATACATAATACATAATATGTATACACTTCCCTTTCACCCAAAGCCCATAACCATTTCCCCACTTTCAGTCAACCCCAAATCCCCCTCAATCCCTAGACCCGACCCAATTCACCCGATTCCCTTTCCAATTTTCCCCTTTGATTCTCACAAACAGCCAAGAAATCAGTACGATCTGGTCCCATTCCCTTTTACCCTCTCTCTAGTACAAGAAGCCAATCTCAAGCGTCCATTTCGAATCAAGTTTCATCCGAGCCGTCAATTGATCCCAACGGCCATTTTTGTAGGGATAAGGGTTTGATTCGTACCACCTTTATCGGAAGAGACGAATCTAACCCTTATCCTACAAGGAAAAGGTCGATTTTGGGTCAAAATTGGAGCATTTTATCAAAAGGGTCCGAAGCCCTAATCCGAGGTATATATATTCCTTATTTTGTTCATTTATGGGGGTTCCAGTTTCTGGGTAAAAAAAAAAAGGCAGTGAAAAGAGAAGGGAATTTTCTTTCGAATTCACTGATAAATTTTCAGTTTGGCTTTTAGTTTTGATTTCTGGAGTTGATATTCATACCCTCTTAATCATCGCCTCGCTTTTTGAGTCGTCGCCTCGTTCGAGTCGTCGCACTTAGTCGAGTCGCTTATTCGAGTCAAGCTTTTCTTCGGATCCCTCGCCTCGTTCACTGCCCTAAAACAGGTTAAATCTTAACCCTCTTTATATTTTTTTGCACGCTAGTTATTTTAGTGTTTGTTTCCTGTTGAAAGGAAGTTTGCTGCTAGTTAAAAGTAGTCCTGAATTTCATTCGCATAAAGCTTTAACCTTTAATCTGTTCTTGCTTTAAATCAATTGTTAAAATGAATAAAATTCCTTCTTTAGTTATAATATGAACTAAATGAAGAATTTTCAGTTCAAATCCTTAGTAAAGATGTTATCTTTCATTGTTTGTGTAAAGTTTTTGTTGTTGTTTTTGCTGGTTCTGAAGTAGAAAAGAGAAGGGTTTTCCACGTAAAAATCTTGGTGTCCTTGTTATTATTTTTATTCTCATTGATTACCGCATTTTCAGTACTCCATTAATATTGTTGCTATTATACCGTGAATAAAATTTCTGTGTGGGGATTAATTTTCCCAACAATAAATTGGTATATTTGACTATAGTGCATGGATGGGGAATATTAGCGTATAATGATATGAACATATTATACGGATTAAAATATTTTAGTAAAATAAGGATATTAATTATTTTCCACATTTTGGTCTAAATTCGTACTGAGATAGTTTTTCAATATTATAGGTAGTAAGCACCAGAAAACAATATAATTACTAAAGATATTTTATTCTGAAAAGTACGTTTACACTGTATTGTCATTTTATACAATGTCCTCTTCCATTCTTGTCGATCATTTGTATTATCACCAAAAGTTACTGTTCTCACTTAATTTCAATTATATATTACAAGATTTTATAATTGTCTCATATTCATATTGGAAAAGGACTATGATTAATATTGTTTAAAAATTATTAACATTTCGTACTCCATCCACAGGTAGTATGATGCCGAAATTAGACGTGGAGAGTTTTAATTTGATTTTCATTGGTTGGCTAGTAATCTGTTGAGAAAAGCAATTTAAATTATCAAAAAAAGAAAGATTAACATAGAGTTTTGGGAAAAGCAGTTTGCTTAAGGGAATGGAAAATATTAAATTTCTAAAGGATGTTTGCTTAGGGGAAGACATTTCCTATGGCTTGCCACCATTAGATTATTGAATATATATGGTACTTGGCCATATAAAAAGCAGATTCCTCATCATTATTTGCTAGAAAGCTAGATTTCAATTGATTGTATGGTAAAGAAATTACTGATGTTATAAATCTTATTTTCAAAGTTTTAGGTTTCCCCCCCTTTTTTTTCAAGTTTCATAGCAGAATTTTATCTAATACTCTTCATACCTCTAAATTAAACTCATATTTATGAATGAAATTTTTGATAACTAGAACCAATGTAATGTAATGAAATAAATTACTAATATTTTGTTCACTTAAATTAACTCTTGCCAATATTAAACTTGTTTGAGATTGCTTCATTGAAACATGCTTAACAAAACCTTGTTATATTTTGAAGGGAAGTTTACATAAATACCCGTCCATCAACAAATATTTACTTTTAGTTGTCCATAACTTTTTCTATCAAAAAACTTAATATATAAATATATATCCGAAATATTTAAAATATATATTAAATATATATCTTTACATAATAATAAATATATATCCAAAATATTTAAAATATATTTAAAAATAAAAAATAGTTATGGAAAGAAAGAAACAACAAAAGGTGGACAAAAACAGTAATTATTCTTTCCCGACAGTTATGTGGCGTAATTTTTCCTATTTTTTTTTAATGTAGATTCGACAAGATCCTACATGTACAATTTCATTTTTCTAGAAATGAAAAAGCCTTGCAAGACAAGAGTATAAATTTGGTAAGATCCGCCCTACTTCCACCAGAAAGCAGGAAAGGAGCTACCAAGTTATTAAATGAGGAAAGTCTGAAGCTAATTTTGGAGTTGGCGACAGATACGGATATGAGAAAAGCAAGGCTGAACAAAAGTTGGAGCAGAATGGGAAATGAAACTTGACTCACATTGGCATGTGAGGCTGAACAGAAGTGATTCTTAGGAGGCAATGGCTGCAAAGGAAAAAGCAGTTGTTGTTGATGCTTCCTTAGATCCCGGATACAATCTAAATTATGAAAAGCTTCAGTCCCATAACAAAATGCGACGGCTTTGAACAAGTTTTGTTCACAGCTCCAGCATTTTGTTATGGGGCTGAAGCTTTATACAAAGTCCCATAACAAAATAGTGGGACTTTGAACAAAACTTGTTCAAAGCCCAAAATTTTGTTATGGGACTTTATATGTAAAGCTTCAGTCCCATAACAAAATGCTGTTGCTTTGAACAAGTTTTGTTCACAGCTCCAGCATTTTGTTATGGGACTGAAACTTTATACAAAGTTCCATAACAAAATACTGGGGCCTTGAACAAAACTTGTTCAAAGCCCCAGTATTTATACTGGGATTTGTCCGGAGGTGGTTATTTTTCAGCGAATTTATTTTTGACGGCTACAAATCAATTAGTGCGCGCCAAACAGGCCCTACACGAAAATTTTACTGTGAAGTTGTACATGTTTTTGTATCCAGTTGATACTTTTAAAGCCTCTGTAAATCTTTTGTCTCTCATAAAAACCTTGTTGGTTTTTAAAATCAATCTTTAGTTCAATGTTCCTGATGGTGATCGCAGGCAAACCAAGAACTTTTTCACCGAAGTATTGAGGTGGGGTGGTAAAAATAAAAGGCTTTTCTTGTGATGGCAAAAAATGTGAGAGTAGCGTTAGAGTGTCTTATTTCTGTAAATTCTCCAAGTTGGAAGTTCTAAATTGGCTCTCCCTTTTTTTCAAATAATTTTTAAAAATGATAGATTGAAAAAGAACACTTAGTGTAAGTTCTCGTCTTTCTCTTCATTCATGTAAACATAATATATATATTTTTTCTTTAACAAGCTTTTCTTTCATAGTCATATATAGTTCAAAGAGCTAGTAAAATGTCCTATTACTCCAAATGTATCTCTCAAAATTGATTGTCAGATTCTTTTGACAGCATGTTGAGATATTCCATTGGTCTTTACTTTTCCCACAGACAATTTTAAAGTATTAATGCATAAGAGATCTCAAAGTATCAAAGGAGGCTAAGAAATCATTTACAATCTAACGGGCAAAATAGACTCCCAAGTAATTCTATGTATTCGTGGAAATGAAAAATTAGCTAAAGCTATGAACTAACATATTCAAAGACCTAAGATTACATACATATTAACGTATTTAGAGGATCTCATCACTTCCTAAATATCCTCACATATTGTAGCGTCAATCTCCCATATTGAGCTTTCCACCTTATTTTGAATCATATTCACAATATTTAGCATCAAATTATATATGAACCTGTGACCAACCATTCTGAAGTCTGAACCTCTTGGATTTATTGTGTTACCAAAAGTTCATGTATGATATAAAAAGTTAGGATAACAAATATTAGAGGATAGAGGAATTTCAACACTAATCTGCAGTCATCTTCTTGCGTTTGCCCCATCCCATACACTATCCTATTCGATGATAGTCCAACCTTGCAAAATATTTTCTTTATTGAATTTCCGAAGGGAAGGGAGAGAAGAATTAGAGAATTAAATAAAAATAAAGTTGAACTATACTCGATGCAATAGATAATGTAATTGTAAATGATATTCTTGATATCTTAATTAGAGCATGTACATAAATTTTGAAAACCTGCTTGTGACATGCCACTGCTGAAACCAAGAAAATTTCCTACCTTTGGAAGAAAAATGGACCAAATTCAATTGTCTTAATTCATTTCCTGTTTTCACGTAAAGAGAACCTCGCAAAAACACAACAATAACTCTTGTAACTTTTGTTGAATTTGGCTTGTATCATTTGGATGTTGCCCACAACATTATCTCTCCTGCTGCTCGTTTGTACATTTCTTCCACTGTGAATGTCTCGGAGTATTGATCTGAAGAACCTCCACCACTGGCCTGAACAAATCGACATCATTATGTTTTCACTTTTCGAAACCAATTAAGTGATTAACAAGAATTCTATATACGGCATTATGTATAACTACATTTGAAATGTAACTCTTTACAACGAACTTCACAATATGGTACTTTGAAAAATAAAGTAATTCATAGACTACCATTGTCGGTTAATAAATTTCGTAATTTTGTAAGAAGAATTTTAGGCTTTAGAACTTAAATCCTTCTAAAAATATGGAGAAACTTAGGCTCAAGAGGCTCAAACATGTATAAATAAGATGTTACTCTTGTAACATAAAACCCTAGTTCACAATTAATCTTCAAAATGAGATGCATAACTTTGTGAATTAAGATTCCCATATGTAACATCTATAATACTAATTAGTAAAATTGATTTCTAAATATCAGTAATTTCATTGGGGATAAGTAATCTAGCCTTTATTTTGGTTTTAATTAATCAAATAAATAAATAAGGAGATAGAGGATGGAGAATTAATGGACTTACATGGGTTTGAATCATGAACATGCTTCTATAATGATCTGATGAAACTTGGGCAGATACCATCTCTATCTTGTATTTCTCCAAAACATAACAAATGGAACTTAAAAGACCATGTTTCTTGAGACAACAGATACTAATTTGAGCTTCTTCACCACAAACATTTAGTATCACATTTGGTGAAGTCCAAGTCTGGAAAACTGCTGGGATTAATCCAGGGATCAAAATGGGGCTGGGTGCAGTTTTATTATTGGTTGGTGTTATAGCAGCTGAGTTACTAGTAGATCCTTGATCAGCCAAAAATGCCTCAAAGCTACTGATGGCTGAACCTTGTAACTTTTGTGAAGCGATTATGGAAGGATCATAGTTTATTATAGCTGCAGCCATGCCATGAAGCCTTTCTAGCTTCTGTTTTTGAAGCTTCTGAAGAGTATTCTGCAGTGTTTTGATGTAGTTCACTGCTTCATCAACAATGGTGGACTTGTCAGCCTGCTTATAGAAAAATTAAGCATTTAAGTTATATCTTAACCTGACAATGATAAAAGTTTACGCTATCGGTGTAATTTAACAACTCCTCTTAAAGTTATCCTGTCTAGCGGCATACAATGAACTGCTACAAATCAATTTAACATGATAGTGTAAAAATTATACAACACAATATTACCGCACAAAACTCAAACTTTAAAATTTTATGTGGAAGCATTCAGAGTACATCATCAAATGACTTAATTTTGTTGTGGATTCGGCAATGAAATATTCATTCAGTAAAGAAACCAGACAGGAAAAACTACAAAAAAGTACTATTAGTCGCCATAACTAATTACTACTGCAATTATATATATTTAAAGAAATATTTGAGCAATTGTGGTAAAAAATAATCTCTATGAGCTCCAAATCTTAATATTACATAAATAGAACATAGGTATGAAATTATGAATTGTGGACTTCAAATAGTAATCAATCTTATTCAGATTTTATCCGGATTAAGAGTGTACACTTTTAGATGAATTTTGCATAGAATGGGGTTATGTTCAGAACTTCACATTCTTTGCCACTGCCAGAAGGCTGATTTAGTCGACAAGAGGCGGAGAAAAACAAAACAAAATGCGTGGAGAAAGAAGAAAGATGGGGATGTACTACTTCTTAGGTTTTCAAGCATCTTATATAAGACATGCGGAAAACCCGGAAGTCGTTTATTGTTTGTTTTCCTCCCTTTCTTGGAAAACTGATAACATGTTACTGTTCCATTGGTAACATGTAGTCATCTATATATATACACATAACTGCAGATATATGTATATCACCCTGATGATTATTTGTTTCCTTTATATTGAACCATATTTTCTTTTGCTTAGGATAGGTTTTCGCATATAATCGTCTATTAGGCTGTTACAAAGATTCTCCTTATTAGACCTACTCAAGAATGATTAGCAATTGCCAAAGAAAACCAAACAAGGAATTGAAGCTAGTAATCAAAAAATACATACCATATATGTTAGTACAAGCTTTCTTTTTTAAGTTCAAAGGCTTCTTTTTTTTTCCATTTCTAGATATAACAAAAATGTTTACCTTAGGAGGAAGTTGAGGAAGCAAAGCATGAAGATTAGAGAACATGTTTCTCATCTTTTTTCTCCTTTCTCTCTCAGTCAATATGTGTATCTCATGATCTGATTCTCCTTCTACACCTCCACCACCACACTTTTCTTCATCACTTCCGTTGCTACCATCCTTTGTTGTTTTTCCGCCGGCAGCCGCTTTCCTCTTCTTAGCAGCTGCCTGCAGCTGACTATTGGAGCTACTCGGATTCGATAACTTGTCACCCACAGACTTCTCTATAGTCCCACCTAAGTTATGTGAATTCGAAATCAACCATCCTGGATTATTCCATATTATACGATCATGGTCACTCCCTTCATTCATCTTTTCTTTTAGGTAATCTGATAGTGTATATATTAAATTACGTTTCTTTATATTATAGAGAGATAAGGGAGGGGTGGGGGGAAGGTGTATGTAGGAAGAAGGGAGAAATTGGAGGATGAATATATTCGCTTAGAATGAGAATAAACCAAAACACAATCATAAGCCAAAATGCCGTTACTGGCTTCAAAACAAAAAAGGGTAGCTAAAACACTTCTGTACAATTTTTTTGGGCCCCTATTCGCCAAATTTCACTCCCATTTTAATCTTCTGGTCAAATATTCTAATTACCAATACTAGATTACAAACTAATCGAGATTATATATACACACACAGAGTATTAGAAACGTTTGAAAGCTAATTGTTTTTGTCATTTTCAAGATCATAAAAACTATGAGCATATTTATCGTGCTAAGAATATATTATTGTGTGTTTATAAAGATCATTTCTAAAATTGAAATAGTTCCCAAAACTTTTGTCATTGCTAATGAATTACTGTTATTATATGTTTTCGTGTATTTTACTATAGTTATTCAAATAAGCACTAGAAGCAAGTTCTTTTTTGCGAATCGAACCATTAATCATGCAATATTCATTATTAAAGAAAATCATCATTTTATTTCGTCTTTAGGCAGCATGTTAATTACATGCCTCTAATGACTTATCTTTGCATTGTTAGTCATATAATATAATTGACAGGGAGGAAGATAATGTGTAAAGGCTTGTCTGAATTACTTAATATGTTTTTATCTTGTGACTAATGCCTAGCTGTTTCATGATTATCAACTCAAGCCACGAGAGTTACGTATTAAGGCAATGATTCAAATTGCAACCATTGTCTCTATGTACACTGACAATTAGTATAAGTTTAGTGATTTTATGTTATTGTTAGTAAAGTTAAATTACTTATGATAACTTCAGTGACCATATGTGAAATTTACAAAACTTAAAACGGCATTGCTGTCATCTAGATTAGTGACGCTGCGATTTAAACTGTAATTTCTTGAAGACTTGAACACTATTGTTCCCTTAAGACCTTTCTTGTCTTAGAAGTGGAGAAACCAAATAAATAAATAAATAAAAGACAGGAAATACTTTGAAGAAAATAAATAAAAGTGACTAGTAATTTTTTCTTCGTTCTTCTTTTGATTGAATACTGGCTGTCTTCTGTATTTTTGTATTTTTTTTTTTTTTGAACTTTTTTCTTGCCATATTTGAGTTAACAAAAGTAGGGTAACTGGGTAAGGCCATTAACATTGACAGAACCAAACCATATTAGTGCTGAAAATCCATAGGGAGTAGTAAATTAAGCTTGTCATGCTGAGCTAATTAGCTTAGAGAGGAAGCATATTGGAGTCTTTACCTATTGTATTATCTTTTAATTAATATCTATTACCTCAGTGTGACAGCATATATAGAAAACAATTTGATAAGCATAATCCTGTAATTTACTGAGTTTAGTATATGAGGAAGGAAAAAGAGAGAAGGAATAGTTGTGTGTGGCGTGACGCAAAGATGTTTTTGGCTGAATATGAAGCCGTTTTTGTTTGTTGTAAATTGTAATGATGATTTTCTGTCTTTTTGCGGTTTTTGGCTCTTCATTCTGCCATCTACTCTTCGTAATCGTTGCTATGTGAAACTGCATACAAGAGTTCTCTATGTTTCAACTTATTTCCCACTATTTCTTCTTCTAGTTGTAGTAGTTCTTAAATTTAGAAATAGTTTATTTCTGTATTTTTCAAAACACTTTTGAGCCAAACGTTTGTAGTGGGATGGATAGAATCTCTCTACCCTTAACCAGAGATCTCGGGTTCGAGCCCTGGAAATGGAAAAAATCTTGGTAGGAAGCGCTTCCCCCATTTTGGATCTTACGCGGCGCGAATCCAAATTAGTCGGACTCCAATAAGGATACCGGACACCGAATTGTGAAACTTGGAAAAAAAAAAAAAACGTGACCTCTCATAGGTAGTGATAATTAGGTCTGCGTACGTATTTTTGGTTTCCACTTCTTCTTGTCTAAATCTTTGACATAGTTAGACTTTACCGAAAATTTAAATTAGAGAACCTTTTCACATATTTTGATAGGTGTGTTTTGTATTCGGTGGATTTTACACCAAATCATGTCAATGCCAAAATGTCCTCCAAGTGGAACGAAGGGACTAACTCAATAAGCTCATCTTTTTTTAAATTTGTCAAGAACAATAAAAAGAAATAGCAAGCTTAGCACGAAAAGCTCGTAAGACATTATAAAGGTTGCAAAACTCCAAAGTTCAAGTCCATACATTGGAGCAACTCCCTGTTATCTTTTTCTTGCAATTTTTGTTTATCTAACTTTGATTAAAAAGCAATTAAAGTAAATTAGTCAAACTTAACTAAGGACATAAAGCACTGTAAGGCAACTTTAAACTAAATACTACTAGTAATATACTATGCGTTCTAGCTACCACAGAGTTCTAAATTTTTAGACCCTCTCAACCACCACCCAGAATTCAAGTTAGCCAAGAATAAACTTTTTAGAACCCATGTTTTTCCTAATATGAGAATCATGATATTAGAACATGACAGCTCAATTATTGGAGTTTCTTGCAACTCCTTTCATTTAGCATGCACACAACAAAACAAAAGAATGAGCAATTAAAACACAAAACAAAACATTGTAGCTTTAAATATTTAGGTATTATTCGAAGCAAATGTATCAAAAAGATTTGACAATGAGTTTAAATAATCCCTCAACACTCAAAAGGGTCTTCTCCTTCACAAACTGTTCATGAATCCATGAAGTCATTCATGACCAATATGAACAGTTCTAGGTCTAAAAGTATTGTATGACTATAGTAAAAAAGACCCTCTTCACCTCCTGCCTCCTTTTCCCTTTCTACTTTGCTTTCTTATTTTATTCAAGGGAATTCTTTGTAGGGGGTGGAGAGGAAGGAAGTAGAAGAGAACGGAAAAATAGCTCGGTTTAGTTACATTTCAAGTTTCTAAGGCTGTCATCTTACATATAGGACACAGATTCTTCAGCATTAACCACTGCTTTATGCAATTACTATGGAATTCATGCCCACAAGCCAACATGCCCATGTCATCTCCAGTTGTGTATTCCTCCTGATAAATGTAAAAGAAAGATGACGAGGTTTATTCGACAGTTCTCAAAATTATGTTCGGCAACAACTGTTCTCTAGTAATATCTGCTAATTATCGTGTAAAACCATCAGATAAGAGTCTCACCCGACATATACAGCAAGGCTCCAAGTTCGATGACGACCCTACATACATAGTCTCGTGCTTCCGCTGTTTCATATGTCCCAAAATGGTTTCTTCACTCAATCCGGTGTTCACGTTCCCCATACGTTCTTCCAATGCCAATAATTCCTAAGGAATGAGAGTTACCAATGAGAGATCTATTGCAAAATTTAGTGACAGCAGAACCCAACCATATTTACCTCATACGACATGTTATCAACATCGAGCCTCATGTCTCTATGCCTATCATGCAACTCTGCAGCGCCATTGACAAATGGATCTAACAGCATGTAATCCTGCGGAAAAAAAAGAATGAAAATTAATGAGAGAAATTGAATCAACGGGGCCTACTAAAGAAACCAGAAATTCCCTTAATAGCTAAAAACCCTAGTAAACATAAAGGTGTCAGCTACATGAAGCCATTCCATTAGTATTTAGCAAAGCCATTTGATAAAGAGTTGCAGTGTTGGTTGTGACTGTTTCACTGCAATGAGGAAATACGCCTAGATTAAGTGGGCGTAACTATTAGGTGTCATCATCAAGTCGAAACAAATAACTGGCCCCAAAGAACTCGAAAACCTTTAATAGAATGGAAAATAAAGAATTAAACATCTTTCCATATCCAAAAAATAAATAAAAAACATCTTGGTCGGAGGGATAACAAGGAGTTAAAAGTAAATAAGGGTTAAAAAAAAGGATATTTCATCATTTGAAAAGACGTTGAGAAAATTTTCACCAAAATAAATTGGCAGTCAGACAACTTTGTCAATCATTGAAAAGAATGAGACGAGAAAAAACAGCCAAGAATGTGGCCTAGCAGCCAGTGAAGTGGGTGAAAACATGAGAACTGGAGACCGGGATTCAAATAGAAAAGTAGGAAAAAAAAAAAAAAAAAAGAAGACCTAGGTGATTTCTTCCCATAGTGAGAAGAGAATTCTCTGATACCTGTGGAGGAGTGAATTAATAGGTAGCCAGTGAATAGTCAAGGCACGCACAAGATGGCCAGGCTGGCTAGTTCTTCCTAGAAAACCTTATAGACACAGCTTACAAGCATCATCATACAAGTATTCTGTCCGTCTTTAACCCAAGTAACCAAATTGGCAGTCAGATAAAAAAGTTCACTCATCAAAAAGATGAGAATAGAGGTAAGTATTTTTTCTTTTAGATTTCCATCTCTGCCGAGGTCAGTACTCTGGCCATATTTCTACCTAAAGCTTATGTAGCAATGGATAAAAGTAGAAGTAAATATATTTAAAAGTTCCACAGCTCATAAAGTTGATTGATATTTCAAGCATTCAAAAGTCATCTCTTCCCAATCATTGAATTGAGATGGCGCAATGGGTTATCTTTTTTTTAAAAAAACATAAGGTGAAATGAAACCGCTTGTTCATGCTTGTAGCGTGGTATTTATATTAATTACATATGTAAACTAGCTGAACGTTCGTTGGAGTATCATAGGGATCAAGCCAAACCTCGGATCGCATGTTCTCGACCCTCCGCATGGCATGTAGGACTTGACGAATCTGTTGAATGCAAGCAGCGATTTCAGCAAGTAATGAAAATTGTGGTAGGTGAAAAGCATCTCAAAAACAAGGTATAAAGCAACATAAAAGCAGCTGGACAGATTCAAGCGGAAAATTTGAAAAAACGATGATCATATTCATGATTATGCTACACCCAACTACTGGTGAAAGTGAAACGATGTATCAGTTTATGTAAGGGAAAATTGCAAGTGCTTAAATTCACATTCATTGACAGAATAATGTTTCATTCTAAGTTCCAAGTTCCAAGCGACACAGCTCTAGAAGTACATAGATATCTGTGAAAAGTTATCACTTAAGCACACTGCAATCCTACTTCTAACTATAAAATCTGGTAAATGCAAGGTTCAGTATATGCCTCTATTCATGCATGATACCAGTACCTAAGTGTTGGGCCAGCACAAGATGCTTCAATCCAAAATGAGACAATAATCAAAATAACAAATGATGTGACTGCCTTCATAGAATCACAAGGTGAGCAAGTAGGAAAAGAGGGGGGAAACCTAAGTTGCTCGGACACCGGTACGGGTGTCCGACACTGGTGCGGATCTAGAGGTCGGATCCTTCAAGATTTAAATTCTAAGATTCGGGGATACGGATCCTATTACGGATACGGGTGCGGGGATTCGGCTAAAAATAATTCAAAAAATTAAAAATAGAGTTTTAATCCGATCCTACACTTTTTGTTGGCCTTAAGAAATATTTCCCCTTTTGATTTTCTGTTGATGTACGGTAGGAAGACATCATTAGAGAGGTAATTACTACAAAATTACCCTAGCTTTGGTTTCACTTTCGGGAATCAAATTGTATCTTGTCTATAACTTTTCCGCCGCCCGTGGTCAAAGTACCCATAAACGTTTGACCATATCCGACACGGATCCCACACCCACACCCATACTAGTGTCGTGTCGACACGGGTGCGGCACCAAAAGTGCCGTGTCCGAGCAACTTAGGGGGAAACGAATAAATAGATAAAAACGACAAAGTCCTCAAGAGGGCAAAATAGTAATACACGAACAAATATACATTCAACAAGCTAGATACAAGATGAAAAAAGTTGAAAACATTGATGTACAAACTAAAGCACAACAGTTTTGATACTATTACTAAACAAAAAAACCTGTCATACCAGTCTGTGGCGGCCCTCGATATCAGCAGCTAAACCACGCCATCCGTCCATATCATTACCTGGAAAATCAGCTATCGAATTTGATCTAAGGCGGAGTTGATGATTACGACGGCTACTAGATCCACGGATACTAGATCGGGATGACATCTCTGCCTCCTCCAAGGAGGAAGCAGCTGAAGAGAGCAAGGCAAAGTGACCTCTCTGACTTCCAGAGTCGGACTCAACAGGTGGGAGGAGAGTCCAAGGATCGAATTCTGAAAAACTACGACGGCTACTAGTTGCTGAGTTCTGATTAGGCAACCATGGAGTAGGAGAAGTTTGCGCACTCGATCCATGGCCAAGTGCAGAACTAGAAGGCGTGTTTCTGGAATGGCTTACATTTGAAGTAGCTAAACTCCAATTAGTAGGATCCTGTACCATATTTCTAGTCTCAGGAGTGGGAACAAATGGATGAGGTTCCCAACTGTTTCTTGTTGAGTTCCTGAAGCTAGCTTCACCTTGTACTGCAGCATATCTATCTCCAGAAACCATATTTGGACTTGATGAACTACCACCTCGTGAATTAGGAGATACGTTCCAGGGAACCGGATGCAAACCTCTTGGAACACCAGAAACTTGAACTACGCCAGCATGTCTTCCTGAATTACCTGAATCCATTGGCTGCGAAATCGGTTGTCTGGAGCCCAAAGAATTAGTTACTGAGATGGGACGAGGAGGCACAATAGAGCTGAAACTAGAATGCCCTAAATCCGTCCCAGTTGGTGGTAAACCAAATGTAACTGTATCCTGGTTCCCGAGATTTACTCCAACTCCAAAATTTCTGCCAGGGGTTTCTGCAACTCTACTATCACTTGAAGGAGGATATGTATCAGAAGTGGCCACTCTTGTACCAACGCCATTTCTTGGATAAAGGATTTCCATGTATCCAGCATTCTGCACAGTCGCAGAGGCTGGTGATAAGTTTAGGCTGCTGGAAACGTTGTGTCGACTTGGAAAATTATACTGTATAATGTTCTCAGGTTCTGCATTTGAGCTTGAACTTCCACCACAAGACTGCGCAGAACTACCTTCGAGGGCCTTGCGCTTGCAGGATAAACCCCAATTACCCAAGGAAGAACCTGATATATCAGGGGTCCCTGCCCAATGACTAGAACTACCTGAAGAGGTGCCAACACTGTAAGAGACACCGGAAGCAGGACGTTCGGCTTCCCATCTGCTGTTAGATGTGATCATTGGAGATGCAGTTGGTCCCATGACCAAGCGAGTGTCACCATGGTTGTACACCCCACTTGCATTCACAGGAGTGTGAGCAGAGGAGAGGTTTGGTAAACTTGGATGGCTGCCAATCAGACGAGTTCCACCATACCCACTTGTGGAAATGCATGGATCAAATCGCCTTTCCTCTGACTTTGGATTAGTCATGGCATAATCATTTGATGAAGAAGGCCAACTATGTCCTATTTTCAAATCACTGCCATGTCCATGTCCATGGTCATGCAAATTAGCACTGAAGCTAGACTCACCTTGCTCCCAGCCACTGCAGTTCTGAGTGTTACAGCTAACAACGTTAGCACAACTAGGATTTTCTCTACCAGAAGAAAACATGGAATTTGATAATCGATCCTCTACAGGATCTAGCAAGTTATCCCAAGGGACCATCGGATCCACAGAAGCAGTACTTGAAACAGATCCCTGATTAAGATCAATAGTTTCTGGACAGGAATCCATTATGCTTCTGTCCCCTTGCATCTAGGCCAATTACGAGAAATCAAGGCCTTTGCGCCAGTGAGAAAATTCTGTCAAAGAGCCAAATTACCAAAAGTTGATACTTTAGAAAGGTTAAAGCACATCACTCGTAGATATCTGAAAATATATGAAAATCTTAATTGGTTATATAACTTCTGTTACATTGAGATAGTAATTTCAGCAACGCATAGAATCAGTTCACAATATGCGGATATAAGATAATTAATTCCAGCAACGTATAGAATCAGTTCTAGTACTTTTATGTTTAATTTTATGCTTTATTTACAGTTAATAAGTTGATTCTAGGCTTCAGTTTATTTGTTTAAGTTTTTAGAGTAAAGGTTAATTTGATGTATTCTTGCAGTAATCCATAGAAAACTTGTTCATTAGGTTCTTAGGTAAGTTAACTGCGCGATAGTTTATTTTTTAGGCCTAGTTATCATAGAATAGGAGAACGAGATTGTTTCAATGTTGAAATAGTTTCCCTAGTAGGTTTATTCTTCTTCTTATAGTTGCTATGTGCTACTTCAACCTGACTTTGGACCAGTCCAATATTTCCCCTTTACCTTTATCTACTTCTCAGAGACAGCACTACTATTCTGCTTGTTAAATTCCCGAATGGAACATGATAAATTTTCTGAAATGTCAACCAGAACACCCATTATATTTAGCTCTAAAGGGGCCATCACTCTGCCCCCCAACAGTTGGTTAAAGATCTTCACAACTTTAGATTATATCTAATTGTTTCATCATGAATGCTTCAATTTACAACTGAAAACTACCAGCACAATAGGCAATTCTAGCTAATATATAAGATAGCCTCTAAAGAAGAAATAAGGTCTTACCACTGCTTATTTTACCGCTAAATGGTAAGAGTGAGACTGAAGGAGGCAATTGAATCTACAGGCTTTCAGGATAAGCTGGTCTAAGAGGCATAAAAGGTAGGGTGTCACTTTCATTCAAGAAGAAGTACAGATATGGAGGAACCTGAGAGGCAGTTATTGACATAAAGGAGCAACTGAAGACTACTCATTTTAGTGCAGAACTCATTTAAGAATTGAGAACATATCTGTGAAGACTTTGGCTTATTCAGGTTACAACAAGTGATATGAAATCTGCTGATCAATAATGAAACAAGCCGACGACTTACTGTGCAATTTTTAACAAAGGCTTTCCTTTTCCTTTCCCCGCGAAAGATTATTTTCTGATAAATACCACAGAACAGTAAATAATATTAGTGACAGAGGCAATGTCAATTCCTCATTGGTTTCTGGACAAAATCATTGTTCAAAAGAAAGAATTTTTCACTACTCTAGAAAACAAGACACTCGATTCATCCTGATGCATGGATCACACATCCTCCACCATCCAAAGTGTCACCACTGATATATAAATTGAGTACTTGAACTCTTAAAATACACATGGACAGAGGCAAGATTTATTAGAACCATGCAACTCAACGAAGCCAAAGCTACTAAATTTAGTGAATGACTCAAAACAAGGGAAGATTTACCCATAAACCACGGGTTCGGCTGAACCCAATAACTGTCTCAGACCTGGTATCGGTGTTAAAATCTACGAAATATGACATAAAATTAAACTTTCGTGGGGAACAACTCAAATGGTCAATGGGTTCAACGGAAACTGGCATCCCTAACCCATAAAGTTCAAATCTTGGATCCACCTTCGACTCAAAACAAGTACCAGAAAAAACTAAATTGTACTACTCACCAAGAAAAGATAAGGACTTTCTTCCTTTTGTTATCTTTTTTTCTAAATACGCCTATAAAGTAGGAAAAAACAAAGTTAATTACATAAACAAAAATTCAGAAACAGCAAGATTGAACAAACATTCTTCATTCTATAACAACACTAAGGTCAATTCCTCATGCCATTTTATGTACGGAAGAAGGTACATTTATATGCAGAAAAACATTAATCAAAACAATTAACTAACAAATATATAATTTTCATAATTCAGCAGCTATGACGAAAAAAAACAAGAAATTTTTTACACTGCCTGAACAGTGACCATGCTGCTAAAACAAAAAAACAACGGTTTTTTTATATCATATGTATAACAAGTGTATAATCTATGTATCCTGAATATACAACTACTACTAATTAATTGCCAAAAAAAGAACCTTGACCATGAAAAAGTCAACTCCTAGATATCACTGAACCAAGTACAAGAAAGAACTAAAAGCTGAAAAAGTTAGAAACTACTGAAAATAGAAATTTCTATTTATAACATCAGTACTTGAACTCAATAAAATTGCAGATCCATAGTACGAAAAAAAAAACTATAAAAAAACAAAAAATCAAGTAAAAAGATTACCCATTTTCAACAGTATCAAGAATAATAAAAGAATAACAGATAATGAATGATGATAATACTATAAATTAACAAAGATGATCAAAAAAGATTAATGGGGTCATTAAAGAAACCTTATAATCACTTAACAAAGATGATCGGTGAAGTGACGGTGATTTTCTTGGATTTTTTTTTTTTTTTTTTTTGGATTATGGAGTAGATTTTTTTTTTTCTTTTGTATTGGAAAATGGTGTATATTTACATAGAAGATGACGGTTTAGTTAACTGGTGTAAAAGAGAAATAGACAAATGTGTAGAGAGAAATGAGAGGATTGTGTATGTGTCCCTCTATGTGTGTGTGTGTGTGTAGAGAGACAGTAGGGAACTGATGAGTGAGAGAGAACTATTAAGCTGTCCTAAATGCATTTGTAAGTTTCCTAATTAAATTAAGTTGGTTGAGATTATGATAAAATATTACTAATATTTCTTAGATATTTTTGACCAACTTTATCTTTAAGCAATTTTTAGCAAAAAATTTCAAATGGTGTCCTCAAAATTGACTAGTTCTGAATGTCTTCGTTTAACTTGGTACTAGCAAAATGGCATTCACTTCGTCCGTAAGGAACAATTAAAGTTATCAATCGGCAAGTGTTGTCTTTTAAGAAGAGGTCAAGGGGCAAGTGTTATATAGGCAATACTTCAAATTATTTGAGTGAATGCGAAAATAAATTTAAGGGGCAAGTGTTACCCAATAAATACTTTATCTAAGAGAATATGAGATTCAAAGACAAGTGTTGCCTAAAAAAGCGGGGTCAAAAGTAAGTGTTGCCTCTTACGCAGAATCTAAGAATAAAGGAGGGCGAGGATACGGGTGTCATTTTAAGATTTATAGGGATACTTTCGTCCAGAATATATTCATTAAACTATGCGGATGATAACTTTGACCACTTTTTGGGGGTCAAAAGGGCAAACTATTGCCTATTGTGTCATAGTCTGCAATTCCCTCCAATTGTTGTATTTACATTGGCCCAAAAACTTAGAGATTATTGTGGTTTATTCCATAAAAATTTCGCCCACATGCCACTTTTGCCGCTAATATTTAGTTTGAAGCTATTTTTTTTATTGATTTTATATGAGAGGCCACTTTTTGGAACTTCAATCTTTATGGACTGAAGTTCAAACCTTGTGGGCTGAACTTTATGCCTAAGTTATGAAGTTCAACTTCGATACGTAAGGGCTGAACTTTTAGACATAAATGCATAAACTTCAACCCTTATGGGATGGAGTTGAACTTCAACCCATTTGGTGGGCTGACGTTGAACTTCAACCCTTGTGGGCTGAACTTGTGTGAAGTTTAATGGAAATTTTACTGTATATAGACATAATAAAATGTTATTTATATAAAATAGATATATTTTAAGTTAATTGTTCTTTATAGACATTTGTCGTTTTGTATTCTTTTGTAATAGCCATATTCGAAAAACCAGCAAATACTCATTTAATACTTATTTTTTCGTGTATCTGGTTAGTGGGAATACAGTTATTAATGGGTGTTATCATTAACTTCTAATTAACCATTTCACACGCCTTATTATTGTCGTGCATTAACCACTCTCACACGCAAAACTTTCCCGGTTTTTTAGGTTAATTTATTAGCGGTAAATGAAGTGTTAATTAAAATTTCTGTAGTCTCTTCGTTTTCTTCATCAGCTGTTACTACTGTCTTCATCTTATTTACTCTCAAAATATCATTATATATATATGTTGATCTACCGTCTTTTTGTTCTTTTGCTCTAAATTTAATGGTAAGAATAGCATTATTAGTAGTTATTTTTTATTTTTTAAAGTATTTCAGTTTTTTTTTTGTTGCTTTGTCGGATGATTTGTAGTTGTCAATTTTTTTTTTATTTCAGTCATAATGCCTAGGCGTGGTGTGAAGAATGTAAATCAAGCTTTGCATGTAAGTGATGATGACGATTTTGAGGATTGTGGTATGTTGTCTCCAAACAAAAATTCAGTTGAAACTCCGAGTCGTGTTACAAGGTCATCTACTAAACCGAATAACAAAAGGAGAACACGGCAGTTTGATAATATGAAGGATAATACCTCGAAAGTTGGTCCTGTATCTAAGGCCAAACGGGTGCATATTGATACATCGAGTGATGATTCTGATGGTGATCCTCCTGTTTTGTCAAAAAAGACTAAAGGTTTGTATGGTGTATCTTCCTGCATGATGAAGAAGAAGTTGTTTCAACAGAAGAGTAAGAGGGCGGTTAAGTCTGATAGGATTGATGATTTTCCATTGGTTGAGGTTCAGGTATCTATAAACGTTATATAGTATTTTATGTAATACGTTTGATTGTTCTTTATATAAGTTTGTTATTTTTGCTGTAGTAGTATATTTTCTTTAGACACAACGCATACAGTATATATTGGATAATCAATTCTTAACTTTTATTGTTATGTTGATGTGTATATGTTCTATATAATCCGCGTATATTGATAAGTTATTTAGTGTCTAATTGAATTGAATATTGGTTGAATAAATGATTTTGTATAAACTGTAGGTTTGCGTTGTGCATATTTTTTGTATTTATATGTAGTGCATATTTTATGAATATCTGTCATTATATACTTCACGAGATTATTAACAAAATGTTTACATGATTTCTATGTATGATTAGAAGATTTTTAAGTTCAGCAAAGGTTAATATAAATGGGCTTGTTATCCAATGCGTTAATTGCGTATATTTTAGTTGATTCTAAGCCGAAAGCATTTGGTTGTGAATTTGTTTTTTTTTACTTTATGAATATTTGTGTTGTAAAGTTTGAATATTAAGAGTATCCACCTTTGTAGTCCTGTTGAAGATTAATTATGAATATATCTGTTAAATATTAAATTTTTTTGTTTGCATATTTGTATATATCCAATCTATATTTGCGTCATTACATACTTCAATACATTCTTAACAGAATGAATAGATGATTAGTAGCTTTGATTAGTAGATTTTTAAGTACAGCTAAGGTTAATATAAATCGGCTTGTTATCCAATGCATTAAATGCATATATTGTAGTTGATTCTAACCCGGATGCATTTGGATGTGATTTGTTTTTTTAATTTATGAATATTTGTGTTGTATAGTTTGAATATTAAGACTATCCACCTTGTTGTCATGTTGAAGCGTATTTGTTGAATATATGGTTTATATTTTTATTTTTCACTTTGCATATTTGTATATATTCAAGGTATATTTGTCGAATTATATTACCTTGAATTATATTACACTTTTTGCATGAATATTTTTATTGTTTTGTTGAATGATTTATTTCGTATATTCATGACATATGTCTGAATATTTTGCCGAACTGTAAAATTGTAGTTGTATTATTTTGTGTGGCTATTTTTTATATGCAGTTATATTATATTGTTTCTGTCTATTTATTTGCAGCCTTTGAAGCTTTATTTTAGTCCTGTCCAATATAGAAGCCGCAGGATATGTACCCACACTAATGTAGATGCTATTGGCATTATTAAGAAGGTTTTGGATGACAGATTGTTGGGTATGTTTAGGCAGTCTTGTTTTGGGCATTTCCTTGATATGCCGGGTTTTGTAACGTGTAACAAATTATTAAATTCTTTGTTGTTGCGAGAGGTATGTCCGCCTAGTGATGACTCTGATGCGTTGTGGTTTGATTTTTATGGTCATAAATTGAGGTTTGGACTTGTGGAGTTTGGGTTGATAACGGGGTTGACTTGTGTTGGTGACCATTTAAAGGAATACCATTCTGATGATCCCAATCGATTGCAACAGTTGTATTTTGGTGGTGCTTCAAAAGTAACAAAGAAGGAGTTAGTCGATTGTTTTGTGTGTTGAACCCCAAAAATTACCCTTTCTTTAAGAAAAGACAGGTTTCGGGTATATTTCAACAAAATGGGATTCCAAAGGGTTTCTTTGGAGTCGCCACCTAATTTAAGGATTATTAGGAACCTAAGTTAACTAAAGAGTGCAATTTTATTCCTTACTTAAAGGAAAATAATTCAGAGATTCTTAGGTAAGTGGTTCTATTAAATCCGAAAGAAGGTCCCTAACGGGAGCACTTTCGAAAATCCGCTAAAAGCGGTTAATCCGGCGATTTTCACGAATTTTACTTAAAGATAATTAATTTAGGATAAATTTTAAATAAAGATAAATAGATAATGAATAATATAAATAAGATAAGGTTTTAATTATGCCGATACTTAGATAAATAGACGACCCAATTTAAGATTAATTAAATGGATAATGAAATAATGATCAATTGATCAATTAATAGAATAAGTAAAGGCTAAATGGAGTTAGATGATTAAATAAAACACATTAGATAAATAATTGGATGATAATAAAGGGATTAATTGATTGATTGAATAAATAGATAAATAAATAAGCAAATAAATAACTTAATTAAATAAATGAATACTTGCCAATTTTAATCAAATAAAGGAGTAAATGAATAATAATCGATTAATTAAATGAATAAATGAATAAATATTTAATTGATTTAAATAAATGATTAATTGAAATTAAATAAATTAGATTAAGTAAATAAATAAATAAATAAAGAATTAAAATTTAATTAATTAACTAAATAAATAAATTAGATTAAATAAATGAATAATTGAATACTTAATATAATAAATAAAGAAGCAATTTAAATGCGAATTATGACGAGGGTACGATTTTAGTCGAATTTTATTTGCACTCATTAATTGACAAATGATTCTAAACACCCATAAATAAATTGGCGATTCGCAAAGAAATGATACAAAGCATTCATATAAAACAATTTAAGTGGTTAACAATAGTTATTCACAATTCAAATCTCATTTCTATCTTACCGGGCTACTAATCCGGTCTATGGGGAAATCCTATACAACATGCATTTTCTAAGGGAGCGGGGAAAGATGGAGTTTAGAAAATAGAACCCGGAAGCGCAAACTCAATCATTGAGCCTTGGACTTTGCGATTTTCATTTTTTCTTTTCTTACATTCTCGGGGATATCAAGTCCCGAAAATGCGGAGCGGATCGAATGACTTCCCAATGCGGACCATCCCAATTTGTGAGTTTAGCAACTCAAACTCGCCCCAAGGTTCATGCAAAGAAATAAGAGAGATAATGATTAATAATTGTATAGATAGGAAGCTGAATGACTTAAACAAGTACATCAGCCAGACTAGCACAAACAAAGAGGCGAAAGATATAATTTGTAGACATAGAACAAGGCATATAGCAAATGTAAGTAATTAATCCAATAAGTAGGATAGCTCAAACGATTAGGGACAAGATGAGCCGATTTTCGAAACCAATAGCCTAACATACATACTTTATCTTCAAGTAAAATTAATTCTTTGACAACCTATAAAGTGCAAGCTTAATCAAAAGAAACCAGTAAAGTATAGCCTTAACATTTAGTTACATATCCTTATTAATCACAGGCCAAGGAATTTCAAGATGTAAACATGTACACATCTAAATTTCAGCATGTAAGAACAATGATTAACACACTAAAAGTTTAGACATTGATCAACATAAATAAGCGTTTGGTATACAGACTCATTGGATGAATCCAAATAGAAATTCACCAGAACAAACCTGCTATTATGATGTTACAAGGATTCCAATGTTACCGGGTATGAGTTCTAAAGAAAAGACAGAACCAGACCTCCGACATCTTTTTAAAATACCTTATTTTACAAGATAATTAACTAGTGATTTTCTTTAGTCGTTTCTCTTTTTTGCTGCTCTCAGCAGCTTCACTCTTGTAGAGAGTCAACGACCAGAAACAAATAATGAATTTGCTGATTTCCTACATGTTTTAAGTGCAGAAAACAAGGAACATTTTCCTACTAAATTCTACTACAAACTACCCGAACGGTACTTCATAAAACAACTTCTATACAAGCTCCCCAAACAGATTTCATAGACCACTTAAATGACCCCTATACTGAGATCCCTTTACTCCTCTACTTACAACCTCCCTGGCACTCTGCTACTGACCCTAAACAAATCAGAACACAACCACTTCTCATTCAGCCCACAAACTGCCCAAACAAACTTCCTGAAACAACTCCTTGCTACCAAATCTCATGACCAAACCCCCCTTTATCCTAAACAGAATACTGGCAGCATAACTCAACCTCTTTCTAAACCCCTGCTACACCCTCTTACAAACTCATAGACTAACCAACTAGAAACTTCATCCCCTTTGCCTTAACAGATCACCCAAAAAATAAGAAGAAACAGGAACAAGCCTGATACTCTACTCCTTCAGCACCATAGACCCTAACAACAGCTTCAAGACACACTACAAGCCCCCTTAGCTCACCAAAACACCAGGAACAAACTCCCTGAGATATACTCCTCCCCAAAACACCATAGCAGACCATCCTAAGCACCTGAAACTCTCATCCAAAAGCTGCAGCAATCACACAAGATCTGAGCCTCTTTCAGACACTGCCCACGGCCTTCAAAAGACCCTAGAACTACCATACAAAAAAAAAAAGACCAGAACAATCTCTAGGACCACCTGAACAACTCCCTCACTGCCCTGCACACATAACAGAAGCAACAACTCCCTCTTACCACCAGAAACAACCTCCAAACCACCAGGACTTCTAAAGACAACCCTCAAACTTTGAACACTACTTGCAGCCTTCCTGACTTCTTTCATAGGCCTGCTAAGCAAACCCAACCATCCTACAATCTGCACCTTTTCATCAATAACCAAAAGACACTCTAAACTGACTCTATACCTTCACAAAACCTCCATAGATATCCCATATACTTTCCCTTACTGCCCTGAACTACTCCTACTTTCTTGCCTGACCAACTCCACTCCATCATGAGCGGCTTTAACTAGCATAAACAGACAAAGCCAAACTAACCAGCTGCTTTAGAGACACTTTTTACACTCCATCGAACTCACAAAAGAGAAACCAAGCAACAATTTCCACCATTCAAAACCAGAACAAACAGAACTACTAATACTACAATAGATAGAATCAGGGATTATCCCTTAACAAAATAGACTACATCTTTCAGGTTTCGTACTCAATTTCTTAAACAAATACAGTTCAAGCAATTAGAGAGAAAGAACGCGCCCTTCTTTAAAGGTCATATTAAGACCAGCTTATACATGTTAACACACGTAGATGCAGCAGTTTAAGAGTCAGGACAACACATTGAACATATTCAGAGCAGAAAATAAGTAAAGGTAAGGATATTACCTTTTGCGATGCAGCGATCCGGGGCGTTGGATCTGAAGAATGCGACTCAAACACAAGTGACGACTCGAACAGGGTCGACGACTCGAATGATGAAGCGACGACACAATCCCAAGATTAGCCGAAATCAGCACTATGTTTTTATTAACTTAGAACTAAAATTTAGGCGTGTATGATGCATATTATCTCCTTGTTCCTATTTTCTTCCCTCTGCCGCTGCTCATCCCCATTAACGGCTCAAAAATTGAAAAAACCCCCTTAAACTGAAGAACAACTTACCCTTTTATAGATGCAGCTAGGGTTTGGACTCCTTTTGAATTTTTAACAAAACATTGACCTATTTCGGACATTTTCCTCACAAGATAAGGGTGAAACTTGTCCGAAAATCCTCAAATTCGTACAAGTCTCATCCTTATCTATAAGGTTATATCCGTTATAAAAGATTCACGGCTCGGATCAAACAATTTGAAATGGACGCTTAGGATTAGTCCACCATAGCTGCGTACGGAAGAAGAAGACAAGAATTTTAAGTTGGCTTGTCGTTTCGTTAAGGAATTCGTGCGTTTTGGCTGAGAAATCAAAGAGGGATCGCGGGTTTGAGAGTTGAAAACGGGTCGCGGGTGCTGAAATGGGGAAAAGGGAATGGGCTGAGATGGAAATGAGTGTGTGGGGTGTATGTATGTATATGTTTGCGTAAATGAGCCGAAATTAAAAGGAAAGAACGATTTTGGCCCCCCAGTTAGGATTAAATGAGTAATTGAGGGTGTTGCGCGGGTAGGACAGAAATTAGGATATGCGTTGCACTTTTGGCCTTCTTTCATCAAAATCAATTGATTACTTTAGATTTCAAAATTTTGATCTTATTTATTTATTTATATATATTTTTTTAAAAGTGATTATAATTTTCGGGACAAAATTGGGTGTCAACAGCTGCCCCTCTTTACCCGGAAAGGATGAAAGAGTTTTCAGGGTAAAGAAGTTGACGGAAAAGCCAATTTTGTCACGACAAAGCCAAAGACTTTTGATTCTAAGAACCAAAAGGCGAGGCTTATGGCCGAACTCCGGTTTCCGAGTTGCCTACATATCTCGGGCTGAAAGAGAATCAGGCCATATGTAGTTCAACGACACTTAGAAACGAAGACTCGCACGATTGACAAAAAAGACGCACGAATAGAAAAGAAACCAAATTGACACCCTAATCCGAAATGAAAGATTAGGATAGACTTGCTTGTTCGAGTGCGATTCTTCAGATCCTCGTCGATGAGTCTAGCTCATATCAACGATTGCCCCAGTTCACTGCTAAGAAAGAGTCCCACGTTGTGCTCCAAATGCTGTTGCGGTGCTGCTAATATCCTGTAATAAACTCGACAAACGGTAAGCTCGTAACTGCAAATAAGGCTTAATAAATGGAGTAAGAAATAGATAATGAATAAAATTTGTAGATGCTGGTTTCAATGTCAATGACAAGCTCGTCTCCAATCAACTAGAAGAAATCCGGCTTTGTGAGGCAAGATGACTACAGGGCCATTGGTAGACTGAAAATAAAACAATAAAGGACTTCAATCCGTAGAAACATAAAGTGGACTTAAATAAAATATAAGGATAAAAATGCCGCCTTTCGGCAATGACTCATGATCGAGTCTCCAGTTGTCTATGGTAGGATTCATAACAATAGCGCCTTCGATCGTCTACGATAGGCTTCACAAAAAGGCCTCCAATTGTTTATGGTAGGCTTCAATGATAATGACGTCTTCGCTTGTTCATGATAGACTTCATAATAAGACCTCCAATTGTCTATGGTAGGCTTCAATGATAATGACGTCTTCGCCTGTTCACGATAGACTTTATATAAAGGCCTCCAATTGTTTATGGTAGGCTTCAAATGATAGTGACGTCTTCGATTGTTTACGATAAACTTCATAATGAGGCCCCCGATTGTTTACGGTAGGCTCCATAACAATAGCGCCTTCGATTGTCTACGATAGGCTTCAAAAAAAAGGCCTCCAATTGTTTATGGAAGGCTTTAAATGATAATGACGTCTTCGATTGTTTACGATAGACTTCATAATGGGGCCCCCGATTGTTTACGGTAGGCTCCATAACAATAGCGCCTTCGATTGTCTACGATAGGCTTCATAAAAAGGCCTCCAATTGTTTATGGAAGGCTTTAAATGATAATGACGTCTTCGATTGTTTACGATAGACTTCAAAATAAGGCCTCCGATTGTCTATGGTAGGCTTCAATGATAAGGCCTTCGATTGTCTACGATAGGCTTCAATAATAACGTCTTCGATTGTATACGATAGACTGGATAATAAAACCATCATAATAAAAAACCGTTGAGATAATGCAACCGATTGTATACGATAAATCCGATATAAAAGGTCATTGGAATAAAACCACCAATTGTATATGATTGATCCAATACAAGAAAGCCATTGGAATAATAATATAAGAAGGTCATTGGAATAATATCACCGATTGTGTACGATGATTCCAATATTGAAAGCCATTGGAATAATACCACCGATTGTGTACGATGATTCCAATATAAGAAGGCCATTGGAATAATTCTATCGATTGAACACGATAGATCTAAAGTAGAAAGCCCGTGAAATAATACCATCGTTTGTGTACGATGGATCCAATATAAAAGCCATTGGAATAATACCACCGATTGTGTACGATGGATCCAATATTGAAAGTGTCTTCGATAATAGCATCCTTGATGGTTTGCGGTACCAATACTACTTCGATCAGTAGTCTATGATAAAGTTTGGCAACAATTTTGCCAAAATAATATCACCGGTTGTCAACGGTAAATAATGACAATAAGTGACATCTTCGGCTGTCACCAATAGGCTTGATGTTGGTACTTGTAAAATAAATGGTAGAATAGCCTGCAAAATAAAGTTTTCATTAAATTCATATGGACAAGAAAATGTCAAAGATAAAGGAGATATAAAGTAAGAGTTTAAGCCGTCCGGCTTATATTTTGTGAAGCCATAAAGAGTTGAGTATTGTCTTTGAGCAAAACTGGAGTTAATGCTTAATTCCTGCAAAGTGTAAAGTAGAGTTGTCAAATAAGCAATAAAGTTTTGATTAAGCAAGGGCAGAAATAGAGAGAGAAATAAAATCGTTTCGCATATGCGATGAATCAAATAACGCTTCTAATCTCGGTCGGTTATCTTGGCAACATTGTCCACTGTGTATGACAAATAATTTCCGAGGAATTGATGGTTGCTTAGTTTTCCTCATTTTGCTGCTTTGAGAATTTCTGCACTCAAAGAAAAATTGTTAGTTTTGAGAGGGAGGGGGGAGCGTTTGATTCATGCTGACTCGAGCCTTCATCCTTCAACCGTTTCCTTCTTCTCCCTTTGTCTAGATTTGCGATCCGTCTTTTGAGACTTGGCCAACTTATCTTTGTCAAGCAATACGGATTTTTGCAAAATCTGCCCCAGTTATGATCTTTCAAATCTTCAACTTGCCTTGCAAAATTTGCCCCAGTTGCTTACCTTATGGGAGACTGAAAATTTTAATATTATAGAGTCGAGCCCGTTAAGAGCGCCTACGTATCCCTCCACGGGAATCAGACTGTGCGTAGTTCTGCTTACATAAAGCTTTTAGGGAATATGACAATCTAAGTGCGAAGCCGAATCCGAATTGGAATACCTACACATCTGCCCAGATGCGTAGTTCGGAATTACATCATCAAAGATAAACAAGCCCTAAGCATTACAAAAATCTGATCGAGTCCGATATGGATTGCTTACTTATCCTGTTGCCATTCCAGGAATCAGACCAAAAGTAGTTCAAAATTACAAAAAAGAGGAAATAGGGGATTCCTAGGCTAGTGTAACCGAGCTCTATGTGAGTTGCTTACGTATCCCAGCCCTGGGAATCAGGTTACGCGTAGTTCGTATTACATAGAAAATTACATTGAAATGAAAAGACTGATTTTGCCGCTTGTCAAATGTAGTATCTCTTGATTGTGCTTGATTTGATATTGGCTAGGCATTTGCCTTTACCTTCTTTGGCAACAAATAATTCTTCAAAAAAATCTGCCCCAGTTTGGGTTTGTCTTGATTTGTCCTCTGCGTTGAAAGTATTTGGTCCTCCCGACTTTGTAAGTTCGAGAGCTCTTCTTTGTTGTTTGGCTCTTTGGGATCACAATGGTCCCTTTTTCAGCCTCATCGACTGATATCAAGTGTATGCCACACTCATCATCTACCAAAGGGTTATTATCAGCAGGTGTGTTCCCAATGAGTTGAATCGAACCTTCTTGGATTAGAGTTTCAACTGCATTTTTTAGACTGTGGCAATTTTCAGTGTCATGCCCTGGAGCCCCTGAATGATAGGCACAATGTTTGGTTCTATCGAACCATTTTGGAAGAGGATTAGGGGTTGCATCAGCAATAGGGTGAATCACTCCAGCTGCCCTTAGCCTTTCATAAAGCTGACTGTAAGGCTCCGCTAAAGGTGTGTAGGTTTTATATGTCTTCTTGACAGGATTAGTGCGTGGCTTTGGTGCGGCTAGGTGATTTTGAAAAGTGCGGACTTGGGGATTGGTAATTTCTGATTGGTGGCCAAATGATTGCTGGTAGTAAACGGGTTGAGCATTGTAGCCTGGATGTGGATTGCTTTGGTGAGTAGGCTGTGATAATGAGTTCTTGGTAGTAATAATGCCAACTTCCTTCTCTTTTTCCTCTAAATTTCCCAAACCAGTCTGGATGGCTTGCGCAGTTGCTTTCACTGTAGCAAAACTTACAATTCTCCCCGTCTTAATCCCTTCTTCAACTATTTCTCCCATCATAAGAAGTTCAGAATAGGGTTTACCCATCATAGGGAGCAAATGCATGTAATAAGAATCATCTTGGGCTCGGATGAAGTACTTCACCATGTCTTTCTCAGTCATTGGTGGTTGCACCCTTCCAGCCTGTTCTCGCCATCTCAGTGCGTATTCCCTAAAGGTTTCTGTTGGTGTCTTCTTCAGATTGGACAAGGTTATAAGGTCAGGAGCCACCTCGACATTGTACTCAAACTGCTTTGTGAAATCACCAGCTATATCATCGAACTGATGCCACTTGCTTATGTCTTGTCTGGCAAACCATTCAGCAGCAATACCTTCCAGACTATGGCTGAAGTAAGCCATCAGAAGTTCTTCTTTGCCTCCCGCAACCCTCATTCTGCTGAGGTACTTGGTTAAATGAGCAAATGGGTCACCATGACCATCATACATGTCAAATTTCGGCACTTTAAACCCGGGAGGAAGAGTAATGTCCGGGAATAGATAAAGACTGCGGTAGGAGGTGCTTTGATGTTTCTTAGTCACCTGCAGATCTTTAATAGATTGCTGCATGATTTTCATTGCTTGGATTATCTCCTCTTGTTCACTTGTCTTTCCCTGTTTTTCCATAGCTATGGGCACTTCATTCCATGGCGGATAGCCTGTGAAGTCCACATTCTTGCCATTAGGGTCATGCTCATAATACAACGCCTCGGGATATCCCTGCCTTGGATCATTGGCATTTTGAGGAACAAAAGCCACAGAAATGGGTGCTTTGGATTGTAGAGGATGAGGAGTATCTTTGGCAGGTAAAGATTGATAGTGAGGCAAGTTGTTGTGGTTAATGAATGCATTTGGGATGTTAACTGGTGCAAGCATATGAATGACACTGGAATTTAAAGGTGTGTTCGGATTGCCAGTTTCAACATTAGGATTCAGAGTTGATAGCACGGCTGGCGCGTTTCTGTGGCTCGACCCTTTCATTCTTTCTAGTTCAGCTTGCATACATTCAATCTGTTTAGCCATTCTAGAAATTTGTTCATCAGGAACAACAACTGCTTGCTCATTAGAAGATGCAGGGATACCAGTCTGATTACCGGTCAAATCAGTCATTTTCTGCTTCACTTTGGATTAGACGCTTAACCAACTCGGGAGTCAACACGAATCAAACTCTCTCTTTGGGGAAGGGAGTAAACACAACAAAACAAAAGTTCAAGGGTAACTATGTTAGTTTGCATGTTATTTACGAGGTTGCACACAAGCACATAGCGCGCGTCAAGTAGCGCTTTGGCAGTTTGACCATGGAAGATATAACAATAAATTGGCATGTGGCAATCACACGTAGTCGAGCGTAAATAAAATGCGAACGCGTCCTACCCTGTAGGGTGCCTCTTTGTGCCAGAGGTGGGCCTAAGACGTGCAAACAAGTGGTAACGAAAAATAGTTCATGCCAGTTTTGAGCAATTCAGATTTAGAGTAAGCAATAGATAATAACAATAAGTGATAATAATCAGCTCTCCACCTCGACACTGCAATCCCGTTATCCCAACTAACTTCCAAAAGTTGGTGTCAACTCGAAATGCTAACACAGCTCATGCTCTCTACAACATCTGCACCAAACTTCTAAACCCAAATGCCTAGAACCTGAAACAAACCTCTATACCTTTTGCAAACATCAACGCTCCTCCGAGCACAACTCCCAATTATTTCATAATATCCAAGGGTGAGATTTCCAAGTGCCTTCACAATACCCAAACTGCAAATCATGAAAGGCGCCAATCGGCCTTTCAAAATAAGACCTCACTGGTCCTCGGCTTTAGTCAAGCCTCTCAGTTTCCTAGGTAGCCAAGACCGCACTGGTCTTCAAAGAGGGACCCCATTGATCGTTTATAGACATAGGGGCTTCACTCTCCTAGTATGCGACACGCATACTTCATTCCATAAGAATTTACAGCTGGTTAGTCAACATGGGCCTGCACACACGCAAAGCCATTCACGAGAGGGACCCCACTGATCTCTTAAAGACACCAGGGGCTTCGCCTCTTAGATCTCACTACACCATACCATCTCCAAAACACAAGCCAACCAAATCCGCCAAACTTTCCCCCCGACTACAATTCTACCTTGTTCACAAAAAGTTTGCATTATGATCTCAATTCTGCTAAATTCTTCCATTTTCTGACCTAAAAGACAACATAGGAGACAAAATTCTAAATCTGGTTTCGCTCAAAACATGGTTAGGACTGAGGATTCGTTATCACACAGCACATAATATGCATTGTCGTTGGGTTCAAGAACCCGTTGACAAAAGGGCGGTTTCTTAATTCCTGGAAACGGTATCAAGGACCGGGCCCAAACTAAGGTGTAAATGCATGCATGCTCCTAAAAGCTCTATCTAAGAGTGGGCTAACGGTTGAGGCTGACTCGACCTATGCGGGATAGACCTGGCCTCACAACGCAGTAGAACTGGCCATGACAAAACCAGGCAATCTCAATATCCCGAACTAACTTTGGTGACACGAAAGAAGTTTCAAAGAGTGAGGTAAGGGCAATGCCCTTCCTGCATAACTACCCGTCAAGCGGGTGCCCCGTGATGAAATCGAGGAGGTGAAAGAGAATTGACAGGCTCCATGAGGGAGGAAATATGAACGGAATGCAAACTATGCACAAATAAAAACATGCTTCAATACATTCAATTCCAACAATTAATTCTACGCATGCAAACAAACAAAGAGTTAAGCTACGCATACATACAATCAACACATATATAAAGAAAGCAAATTCGTGAAAATCTTTTGGTTAGAACCATTTGCGTATCCCCAGCGGAGTCGCCACGCTGTTGAACCCCAAAAATTACCCTTTCTTTAAGAAAAGACAGGTTTCGGGTATATTTCAACAAAATGGGATTCCAAAGGGTTTCTTTGGAGTCGCCACCTAATTTAAGGATTATTAGGAACCTAAGTTAACTAAAGAGTGCAATTTTATTCCTTACTTAAAGGAAAATAATTCAGAGATTCTTAGGTAAGTGGTTCTATTAAATCCGAAAGAAGGTCCCTAACGGGAGCACTTTCGAAAATCCGCTAAAAGCGGTTAATCCGGCGATTTTCACGAATTTTACTTAAAGATAATTAATTTAGGATAAATTTTAAATAAAGATAAATAGATAATGAATAATATAAATAAGATAAGGTTTTAATTATGCCGATACTTAGATAAATAGACGACCCAATTTAAGATTAATTAAATGGATAATGAAATAATGATCAATTGATCAATTAATAGAATAAGTAAAGGCTAAATGGAGTTAGATGATTAAATAAAACACATTAGATAAATAATTGGATGATAATAAAGGGATTAATTGATTGATTGAATAAATAAATAAATAAGCAAATAAATAACTTAATTAAATAAATGAATACTTGCCAATTTTAATCAAATAAAGGAGTAAATGAATAATAATCGATTAATTAAATGAATAAATATTTAATTGATTTAAATAAATGATTAATTGAAATTAAATAAATTAGATTAAGTAAATAAATAAATAAATAAAGAATTAAAATTTAATTAATTAACTAAATAAATAAATTAGATTAAATAAATGAATAATTGAATACTTAATATAATAAATAAAGAAGCAATTTAAATGCGAATTATGACGAGGGTACGATTTTAGTCGAATTTTATTTGCACTAATTAATTGAATAATGATTCTAAACACCCATAAATAAATTGGCGATTCGCAAAGAAATGATACAAAGCATTCATATAAAACAATTTAGGTGGTTAACAATAGTTATTCACAATTCAAATCTCATTTCTATCTTACCGGGCTACTAATCCGGTCTATGGGGAAATCCTATACAACATGCATTTTCTAAGGGAGCGGGGAAAGATGGAGTTTAGAAAATAGAACCCGGAAGCGCAAACTCAATCATTGAGCCTTGGACTTTGCGATTTTCATTTTTTCTTTTCTTACATTCTCGGGGATATCAAGTCCCGAAAATGCGGAGCGGATCGAATGACTTCCCAATGCGGACCATCCCAATTTGTGAGTGTAGCAACTCAAACTCGCCCCAAGGTTCATGCAAAGAAATAAGAGAGATAATGATTAATAATTGTATAGATAGGAAGCTGAATGACTTAAACAAGTACATCAGCCAGACTAGCACAAACAAAGAGGCGAAAGATATAATTTGTAGACATAGAACAAGGCATATAGCAAATGTAAGTAATTAATCCAATAAGTAGGATAGCTCAAACGATTAGGGACAAGATGAGCCGATTTTCGAAACCAATAGCCTAACATACATACTTTATCTTCAAGTAAAATTAATTCTTTGACAACCTATAAAGTGCAAGCTTAATCAAAAGAAACCAGTAAAGTATAGCCTTAACATTTAGGGGTCGTTTGGTTAGCACTAGCACTAATTTAATACCCTCATAAAGTCTTGGTATTATTAATACATTGTTTGGTTTCTCCTTTGATAGTTGCACAAAATTTAGCATTATAATACCATGTTTGGTTGGTCTTTTCCTTTTCCACATAAAACATAGCATTACTAATACAATGTTTGGTTCACAATTTCATTTTCCGCATAGCTAATACCCGCATTAGTTATGCGGGAATCTATGTATTATTTATGCGGGGTAGAAGGTGGTATTAATAATGCGGGTATTAATAATGCAGGTATTAAAATTAAAAATAACAAAAATACCCCTCATAATAATAAGGATATTTTAAAATTATATTTAAGGAGTAACTAAATATTTTAAATTATAACATTGTATATTAATTTGTAATATATTAGTGATTCAAGAAATAATCCCTACGTTATAATATATGCATAGCTAATACCTACATTACTAATACCCACATTATTAATACCCGCATTACTAATACATGCATTATTAATACACACATTATTAATACACACATTGCTAATACCCGCATTACTAATACGTACATTGTTAATACCCGCATAAACTCTATCTCAACCAAACGACCCGTTAGTTACATATCCTTATTAATCACAGGCCAAGGAATTTCAAGATGTAAACATGTACACATCTAAATTTCAGCATGTAAGAACAATGATTAACACACTAAAAGTTTAGACATTGATCAACATAAATAAGCGTTTGGTATACAGACTCATTGGATGAATCCAAATAGAAATTCACCAGAACAAACCTGCTATTATGATGTTACAAGGATTCCAATGTTACCGGGTATGAGTTCTAAAGAAAAGACAGAACCAGACCTCCGACATCTTTTTAAAATACCTTATTTTACAAGATAATTAACTAGTGATTTTCTTTAGTCGTTTCTCTTTTTTGCTGCTCTCAGCAGCTTTACTCTTGTAGAGAGTCAACGACCAGAAACAAATAATGAATTTGCTGATTTCCTACATGTTTTAAGTGCAGAAAACAAGGAACATTTTCCTACTAAATTCTACTACAAACTACCCGAACGGTACTTCATAAAACAACTTCTATACAAGCTCCCCAAACAGATTTCATAGACCACTTAAATGACCCCTATACTGAGATCCCTTTACTCCTCTACTTACAACCTCCCTGGCACTCTGCTACTGACCCTAAACAAATCAGAACACAACCACTTCTCATTCAGCCCACAAACTGCCCAAACAAACTTCCTGAAACAACTCCTTGCTACCAAATCTCATGACCAAACCCCCCTTTATCCTAAACAGAATACTGGCAGCATAACTCAACCTCTTTCTAAACCCCTGCTACACCCTCTTACAAACTCATAGACTAACCAACTAGAAACTTCATCCCCTTTGCCTTAACAGATCACCCAAAAAATAAGAAGAAACAGGAACAAGCCTGATACTCTACTCCTTCAGCACCATAGACCCTAACAACAGCTTCAAGACACACTACAAGCCCCCTTAGCTCACCAAAACACCAGGAACAAACTCCCTGAGATATACTCCTCCCCAAAACACCATAGCAGACCATCCTAAGCACCTGAAACTCTCATCCAAAAGCTGCACCAATCACACAAGATCTGAGCCTCTTTCAGACACTGCCCACGGCCTTCAAAAGACCCTAGAACTACCATACAAAAAAAAAAAGACCAGAACAATCTCTAGGACCACCTGAACAACTCCCTCACTGCCCTGCACACATAACAGAAGCAACAACTCCCTCTTACCACCAGAAACAACCTCCAAACCACCAGGACTTCTAAAGACAACCCTCAAACTTTGAACACTACTTGCAGCCTTCCTGACTTCTTTCATAGGCCTGCTAAGCAAACCCAACCATCCTACAATCTGCACCTTTTCATCAATAACCAAAAGACACTCTAAACTGACTCTATACCTTCACAAAACCTCCATAGATATCCCATATACTTTCCCTTACTGCCCTGAACTACTCCTACTTTCTTGCCTGACCAACTCCACTCCATCATGAGCGGCTTTAACTAGCATAAACAGACAAAGCCAAACTAACCAGCTGCTTTAGAGACACTTTTTACACTCCATCGAACTCACAAAAGAGAAACCAAGCAACAATTTCCACCATTCAAAACCAGAACAAACAGAACTACTAATACTACAATAGATAGAATCAGGGATTATCCCTTAACAAAATAGACTACATCTTTCAGGTTTCGTACTCAATTTCTTAAACAAATACAGTTCAAGCAATTAGAGAGAAAGAACGCGCCCTTCTTTAAAGGTCATATTAAGACCAGCTTATACATGTTAACACACGTAGATGCAGCAGTTTAAGAGTCAGGACAACACATTGAACATATTCAGAGCAGAAAATAAGTAAAGGTAAGGATATTACCTTTTGCGATGCAGCGATCCGGGGCGTTGGATCTGAAGAATGCGACTCAAACACAAGTGACGACTCGAACAGGGTCGACGACTCGAATGATGAAGCGACGACACAATCCCAAGATTAGCCGAAATCAGCACTATGTTTTTATTAACTTAGAACTAAAATTTAGGCGTGTATGATGCATATTATCTCCTTGTTCCTATTTTCTTCCCTCTGCCGCTGCTCATCCCCATTAACGGCTCAAAAATTGAAAAAACTCCCTTAAACTGAAGAACAACTTACCCTTTTATAGATGCAGCTAGGGTTTGGACTCCTTTTGAATTTTTAACAAAACATTGACCTATTTCGGACATTTTCCTCACAAGATAAGGGTGAAACTTGTCCGAAAATCCTCAAATTCGTACAAGTCTCATCCTTATCTATAAGGTTATATCCGTTATAAAAGATTCACGGCTCGGATCAAACAATTTGAAATGGACGCTTAGGATTAGTCCACCATAGCTGCGTACGGAAGAAGAAGACAAGAATTTTAAGTTGGCTTGTCGTTTCGTTAAGGAATTCGTGCGTTTTGGCTGAGAAATCAAAGAGGGATCGCGGGTTTGAGAGTTGAAAACGGGTCGCGGGTGCTGAAATGGGGAAAAGGGAATGGGCTGAGATGGAAATGAGTGTGTGGGGTGTATGTATGTATATGTTTGCGTAAATGAGCCGAAATTAAAAGGAAAGAACGATTTTGGCCCCCCAGTTAGGATTAAATGAGTAATTGAGGGTGTTGCGCGGGTAGGACAGAAATTAGGATATGCGTTGCACTTTTGGCCTTCTTTCATCAAAATCAATTGATTACTTTAGATTTCAAAATTTTGATCTTATTTATTTATTTATATATTTTTTTTAAAAGTGATTATAATTTTCGGGACAAAATTGGGTGTCAACATTGTGGATAAAAAGTGGTTATCAGATGAAGATGCTATAAAGCTTGCCGCTTTATATTTTATTCACATTTTTTTGTTTTCGATGAAGAATTCTGCCACTAACGACACCACCATTGGTGCAAAAGAATTTAATATTGTTGACTGTGGTGCTTGGCAGACTTTTCCATGGGGCACAAAGGTATTTTTGGCAACTATTATGTCTATGCATGACAAGTTGCGTCCTTTTCTAAAGTGTTACAGATTTGCTGGATTGCCCTACGCTTTGCAAGTTTGGTTTTATGAAAGTTGCCCTACAGTTCATGAGAAGATTGCGTTTAGGGTTGCATATAAATCTCCTAGGATACTTAATTGGCATGTTAAGAGAAGTCATGATTTCGAGGAGTTGTAGAAAGGGTTTTTTAGTTTGAAGAAAAGTCAGGTAATATATATTTTTGATTAGTATTTTATTTATTTTTATTTTTTTTTATTTTGGAAGTATTCAGTAGATATTAATTATATTATTTTTTTTTGATTTCATTTTTTCCAAGGTACAATTCACAAAGATTGAACCTTCAGAAGCAGAACTGGCTTGTTTTAAACTTCCAGAGTTTAAGCAATACAGCTTTGATCCAAAGATTGTGATTGATCATCTAAGTGATGTTCCAAATGATGGTGGTCTGAATCCACCTAGGCCAGATACATTCCAGCAGTCTTCTTCAAATTTTGATAACAATTCGCTTTCTCCTGAGATGCAGTTGTTGTTTGGACAGCAGAAGATGTTGCAATCTGATATGGCGCGATTAAAGCTATACCTGGCTAATTGCTTTGAAAAAAATTTCAAAAAGCTTGACATAGATCCTGAAGAAAATGTAGACTGCATCTTTTTTATTGCGGCATGTCTTTCTTATGTTGTATGCATTCTATATGGTTTTTAATGTGTTTTTGACTAAATTTTTATGTTCGTTCTTTTTACAAACGTAAGGTTTTTCAATCTGATCATGTTTGTACTGAGGGAAGCGATAAGCAAACAACTGACCCAATGGATGTTCAGGGAGATCATCAGGAGAAACAGTTTGCTTATCAATGTTATGGTATTTGTTTAATCAAGTTTTTTATTTTATCTCAACAGTTATAGGTTAGTGATTATTGATATATATCATATTTGTAGGGCCCGGTGAAAAGAGACCTTGTGTTTCTCCTGATCAATCAGATATTCCGGATGGACATGTCAATGAGAATATGGAAGGTATAATTTTAGTTGTTGAGATATATATTATTTTGTACAGTAGGAGGTTGTTGTTTGTTTGTGTTATTAATTTTTGTTTTTGTTTGTATTATTAGATGTCAGTGATTTGCCGCATGGAATGGATCATGCCTTTCAATCGGATTTTGATGGAGGTGGAGCTGTAGATGCAATAGGTATTTAAATAATATGATTGAGTTATTACATTATTCCAATTATATGCAGTATACTTTGTTTGTTCAAGCTTTAATTATTTAAAAAATTGTAGATGTTGAGCATTTGTTTAGTGGATGTGATAATAGTTCAGAGCATTTGAATTCTAAACGTAGTTAATTTTTTTAAATTTAAATTTACACATGGTATAATATTCTTTCTTTTTATAACTTGTTTATGTTTTTATTCCTTTTGAATTTTTTCCTTTAGATGCTACTGTTGAGCCACATTTAGCTGATCAAGATGATGGTTGTGAAGTTGATGGTGTTGATGTTGTGGAACTTAAAGGTATCCATCCATTTATGGGACATAGTTTGTCATACATTTTGTATTTGTTGCATATTTGATTTCGTTGATGCCAATTTTTTTAAATAATTGACATGATTTTAATGCATTTATTTAAACTGTTTGTATCTGTTGTTGATTATTAGTATATTTGAATCAGACAGTATGAGATATATATTATAGGCCGAATGCAGCCGGTTGTAACGTTTACATAACATGTTTAACTCTATATGTATATTATATTCATATTTTATGTATTAGTTTAATCACTTTATTTAAGTAATGACAAGTGATATATCTGTTTGACTGTTTACTTATGTTTGTATATGTAGGACCTGCTGAAAAGCTGCCGTGCGTTTCTCATCAACTATCTGCGAGTTTGGGCGTACATGTTTCTGATAAAGCTGCAGGTATAACTAATCTTATAGAGTAATTAATAATTATCTACCTTATTACGTTTTATGTGTTGTGTTTTTTAATTATGGCTGTTTAATGTGATAGATGTCTGTGATGATTCGCATGTAATGGATTATGTTTCTAAAGCAAATGTCGAGGGTTCAGGATTAGGTGATGCAACAGGTATTCTTCGAATATGAGTGCTATATTAAATTTACTTTTTTGTATTTATTATGGCTTGTAATGCTTAAGCCGTTTTGCTTTTTTGATGCTTGTTTTTCTAATTCGGTGTCATGTTGATATACGTTTATATAATAGTACTTGCTGTAGATGATCTACATTTGTTCATAGTCTGTGTCTTTTTCCTGATGTATTACATATGCCTAATATATATGTATCCAATATTTTGTTTAATATGTAATGTAGTTCTTATTATTTTTGTTTTTTTCAAATATTTATGTTGTAAGTCTTATTTTTTGCTTGCTTAGAAGTTCCGGAAGAGGCTGATAATGTTGTTCAAGCAGATGCACTTGAAGTTGATGGTGTTACTGTTGTGGAACTTGAAGGTATTCATTTAACTATGTCATAAGTTTTGATTTTCTTTTTTGTTTTCATTATTATTTAATTCTAGTTGTTTTTGTTTTTTCATTAATTCTGATCTAAATGAAAGGGCCAATGCAGCTGCAATCTGTTACAACATTTATTTTTTGAAAATGTATATGATATACTGTATTGTTGGATTATTTTCTCTGGGATATAGCAATTATTAAATGAATATTTATTAAATTTCAATTTCAGTGATCTATTGTCTTATGGTTTCAAAGTTTAAATTTGTCATGGTAAAATAATTTTAATGTAGATAAGTTGAACATTATGAATATTGCTCCACGTACTGATGTTGATAAGGAGATTGGGAATAAAGAAGTTCCTTATTCATGTACTACTAATGTCTTGGAAGCGGCTGTTGGGCAAGGTAAATTCTCTGACGAATAGGGTTTTATTCTATATTTCCCTTTTGTATTTTTGACATACTATAAAGCAGGAAGTGTACAGAAACAAAACGTGAATAATCATGTGGTTTTCAATATTCATTTTGTAGCTGGCGATAAGGAGGTTAATGATCAAGGCAGTGTAGATCCCTTATCTCAACTTTCTGAGCCTGAGTGGCATGCGCTTACAGCTAAGGCTGCAGATGTTGTCAAAGAGAGGATACTCATGAGGGAGAAAGAGGTAAACTGCTTTTCTGATGGTGCTCCTGTTGTTGAACATCGTCAAGAGGGCAAATTGAATCAGTATCAAATGGATGTCGATAATCAAGATCATTCAGTAGTTGCTGCTGCACTGACTCCTCATATTTCTCTGCGTGAGAAAAAAACCTCAAAATTCAAGAAGTCACCTTTTACTACTGAATTTGGTTCTTCTGGACCTGCGGCTGAACTGACAAAGAGGCGCATTTTCAGTTCGATCCATCCCCTTGTGCAAACCATTCGTACTGAGCCTGATTACAAGCTTACTACTGAGTGGTGTTCCTGGATTGATCGTAAAGTTATTGCAAAATCTAGGTATTGCACCTTTATTCAGATTTGTATGTGCTGTTTTCAACATTTATTAACTTTGCTTCTTGTTGTGTAGGGTTGGTAATCTTTATCCTGCTAGGGAGAACAATTTATATCCAAAGTTTAATTTTGGCGTTCATGTTATTGACAAGAAGGAGTGGTTTCATGTTTTAAATTATGGTTCTAAAGACCTAAGCACAACGGTAATTCAATTACATCTCTTGTTATAATTATGAATATATTTAAATACTCAACTGTTCAGGATTTGATATGCATGTTATATTTACTCTATAATCTGCCTGTATTCAACACTTTATCAGATATGCAGTTAATAATTACTAAATATCACCTTGTCTTAAATTATTATTTTTCTTTGATTTCAGCACTTGGATGTATTGTTTTATTATTTGCGCAAGAAGGCAAAGTTTGACCCTGATATAACTGTCAAAGTTACAACCACTGATTGCCTGTTTGATGCGTTGATTAGAGCAGTGCATACTGAGTTCACTAGGGCAGGCAGAGACATGAGGGTGGTAGATTCTAGTACCCAGATTTTCCAATATATAAATGGTGCGGGTTTGCGGTGCAATACCCCTTGGTCTTTGCTTGATGATGTTCTTTTACCAGTCAAGGTTGTTCATGACTGGCATTGGATTCTGGCTAGGTTGTCTTTGAAGGATCGGGCTATTTATGTGTATGACTCGGATCCTAGTTCACCAGAATACAATGAAGAACTTATTGGTGCACTTGAGCCATATGCTACTATGTTACCACTTTTTTTATATGCTGCCAAAGTTATCCAGAACAGACAAGATTTGTTTTACAAGGGTTCTCCTTACGAGGGAATTTCAATGGGAGATCCTTTCATATTGCGTTTTAATCCAAGGGCCCTTTCTTTGATGCAACGGTATGAAACATTTACATGTAACTTTCTTTAAGTTATTTTGTTTATTATAATTTAAATGGCTGCATTTCTTTGGTTGCAGTGATTATGGTGTATTTGCTGCTGTATTTGCGGAGTACTATATTCAGTATCAGTCTCTGCCTACACAGAAAGATGATCTCTCTTTAGTACGCAGTCGATATGCTATGTATTTGTGGGAGTATGGGAAGAACAAGCAGATGGAGTGTGCTGTTAGTGATGATGAAATATGATATGCTGTTGTAGATTTGTAATTAGGTGTATGGTTAACTTTGTTTGTTTTAGATGTTGATTATTAGTGTTGTTTCCAACCTCTTTTGGTTCAGCATTTTGCTGATACACTTATCAATTTGAAATGTTTTTTGTTTTTGCTTGATCAAATTAGTATTGGATTCAAGTATTATCAAATATATCATTATTTTGTTTTGAATTTAATTTATCCAGTTTGAAATTGTTTTAACTAGTATTTATTTCTTTATAAGTGCTTTTTCTAAGGATTATATGACAGAATCTTGTGCTTATAGTTCAGGGAACATGGCTCTTGTCCTTTGTTTATTTTTAATATATATCACATCTATATCACACACATATTCAAGTATGATTCATCCAATATTTTATAAAATGTATTAAAATTTAGAGTGTTGTGAAACTTCAGATATCTTGGTCTGTAGTAGGTTGTTTATAACATGTCAGTTCACTTCTTTGGACCTAGAGTTGCGGCTGCTTGACGCTCTTCTCCTTTCGAGTGAATTGAATTACTTCGGCTTAAGATAGAATAAGTTTGCCTTTTCTGGATTTACCGGTGAGAGTGTTGCGTTGTGAAGTTCGGGTATGCTATGTTTTCAGAATGTACCATTCGGCAGATGTCTTTACCAAACCAAGGCTTTATCTTTTGCTAATTCCTCTTCGGTCCAAGCTGAGATGGAGGAACCACACGAAGCGTGAGGGAGCTTTTAGACTTGTCTAGGCTGGGTGGCTATGCGATTATTAAGACAGGGTGCTATTGTACCAGTGGTAGAGTGGCTTGAATCAAATTGTTTGTTCCTTGTGGAAGGGCTCTTGCTCAGTGGATCAAAGGTATGCCAGGGATAACTAGCTGATGACTCCCAAGAGGTCTTATTGACGGAGTTGTTGGCACCTCGATGTCGACTCATCACATCTTGGTGTTGAAGAAGGTCCCAAGGGTTTGGTTGTTTGCTGATTCAAGTGGTACCTGAGTTGGGTTTACAACGTCGTGACACAGTTCGGTATTTGGTATGAAATAGTGTAAATATTTACCATATATTACATTTGTATGAATCATTATTTTACTATGCAGCTATATCCTTGTAACCTTACAGTCTGTAGTAACATATAACTTGTTTATTGTTTACATTTTCTACTGTTGTTGATGAAACTATCTTGTGTAATAATACCATCATCCATGTAATCGGATAATTTTTGAAAACTCATTTTGTATCAGTTGTGGTTAATTTGATTTTGACAGTTATAGCTGGTTTTTTTAACTTTTATGATGGATTTTCAAGTTCAATTAAATAGTAACAAATATTTCGTGCATATTAACAACTTTTTAATGATTACTTTCCATTATATTGCTGTTATATTACTGAATTAAGCATTTCCTTTTTGCCACATATTAAACTATCTATTTTATTTAAGCAGACATTACCAAGTAATTTGTATTTTTAAAATATGTATTATTCTGCCTAATCGACATGTTCATTTTAAAAGTTGCATATTCGCTTTATAATTAAGGAATATTATTTGATGCACCTCAAATACATTTATGTTTATATATATGTTAGAAGTATACATAAAATATTAAGGTATCAGGTTGTTAGTGGATGTTGTGCTTTAACCTAAATTCATACTTTGATTACTGTATCGTTTATAATCATAAACAGAACTAACTACATTACATTACATAGCAGACTTGTAGTTTTCACCATTACAGACATTAACACTAACATTTAACTTAAACAAGGTATTGTCTTCACACTCATACTATACTAAAAATTACACTATATTCGAATTGGAGCATTCTTGCAGGTTTTGCGGTTATGGCCTTCTTGTCCGCATCGTGCACATGATATTCGAGCTCTTTTGAATGGCCTCTCCCATGCTGATTGGATTCTACATGTCTTTGGTCTGCCAGGGGGCTTTCTGCTGTGAGGTGGTAACACACTTTCATTAGCAATTTCAGCAGGAACATTCCATACACAGTCACCTTGAATGGGATAAACTGAAATTTCATATGTCTGCAATATAGATGCCTTTTTGTAGTAGCTCGCACAGTATTCATCCGGTTTAATGTGCTTGTGATCCAGGACTGCAATTGTGTGCTCACACGCTATTTCATCTAATTGATATTTCCTGCATGAGCATGTTTTTGCTTGCAGATCAACAATATGCTTTTGCTGCCCCTCGACAACTTTGTACAGAAGATCTGTTGATGGTATAATCTGCATATAATATATGTTTAAGTTAAAAATATTCTACTCTGTAAATGATATATTATTTTCATCTATTAAATAGAATTTATATGTCGCACGATATGCATTAAATATTCACATACACCACAGATACAAATGTAAACACTTACACTCCATTTTTTGGAAGCAATTATGTTTTCATTGAGGATTTCTTGAAATTTCTCTCCCAGGGGTGTGAATGTGTCCATTGCAAACTGTCTATTCTTGGCTGTCCACATTTGGAACATATCTGTCATATATTCCAACAATGCCAGAATTGGTAGTTTGCATGCCTGCACATTTGCTGCGTTAACTGATTCCGCAACATTTGATGTCATGAAAAATGTTCGCTTGCATGGTGCATAAGCTATTGACCACCTTTGATAACCAATGTTGTATAGATAATCTTTAACTCTACTGTCGATTGCCTCAAGATTGGTCATTGCTTCTTCAAATTCCTCTGCTGTGTATGCCATAACTGTGCTGAGATATGCACCTTTCAGTTTTTTTTGACTCTTCTTGAACTTTACTTTAATATTATTCCATAAGTGGAATACGCATACACAGTGTGGTATATCTGGGTATACATATCTGACAGCCTTAGCAATACTGTCGTGTCTGTCAGAGACTACGCACATGCCATCTTTAACCCCATATGCTTCACGGATACAGTTAAAAAACCATTGCCAAGAAGCATCGTTTTCAGAATCAACAACAGCGTATGCTAAAGGCAGTATGTGACCTGCATGTTAAACAATGTTTTCCTTTGTCTCATTATTCACTTATAGAATTTTTGTATAATTTGTAACAGCTTGAACCTTTGAAATAATCAAGAAATATGCGACTGATATTGGTAAAGTGAAATACAGGAGCATTTTGAATCTATTTACTTTTATATAAAAATATTTACATACTACAAATATCCATGAAATATTAACAGTATTAAATGTATGCATATCTACCTGAACCATCCAATGTGCAAGCAATCAGCATGGTACCTCCATACACACCACTCAAAAAACTTCCATCCACAACCATAACAGGCATACAGTGATTCCAACCATGTATAAAGCTTTTAAGTGCAATAAATACATACAAAAAAGAATCATCTTCTGCTTTCTTCAATTTAGTAACTGATCCTGGGTTTGCCTTATTCAACACATATAGATAACTTGGAATTTTTCCATACGCTTGCTTTGGGTCTCCTCTTAGTAACTCTATTGCTTTTTCTTTACATCGCCAAGCTCTCATGTAGTTTAGTGTTAACCCGTATGTTTTCTTCAATTCTTTGATGATGTCCTTTGGGGTGTAAATTGTTTTAGGATCAGATAACCTGTCCTTTAATATGTTTCCAATAACATCCGTCCTCACACGTCGATGAGAATTCATCCTTTCTTCTAATGGACATGTGTGAAGACTGTTGAACTTTCTTATCATAAATATCCCAGACCCATTTAAGCTTGAAGATCGTATCATCCATGTACACTAACTGTTAGCACATACAACTGAGAACCTGTACAGTTTAATGATTTTATATGCAGTTAATACACAAAATATATTCTATAAAGGTGCAAATAACATATCAACCAAATGTACATATTTTCTACCTTTTAGTCGATGATCTATCCACTCTTGTTTCACATTTGTGCTTCAAAATGTAGTTATTAACAACACTTTGTAATACCGCTTTGTCTTTATACACTTGATATTCTTCAATGAAGTCATGTTCCGGATTATCAATTATTGTAATGTCTTCAATACGCTCACCATCAATATCGTTTGTTCTACTTGCAATTATACTGTCCAGAACTTCAGGGATGTTTATATTGTGGCTTGTATTTGATATTTGCAGCATATTCATATTTGAAAATATTTCACTTGACCCTGAACCACATTCCTGATTTTTCTCTTTAAAGCTGATACATAGAGGATATTCAGACATCTTTGTATCTTTTTTCTGCTCAATATACAGCTGAACGCTCATATCATTTTTAATCGAAATAGGTTGGTAATTCTCTTCGATTTGGTACTGCACATCCAGTGTGTGTTTTGTTGTATCGACAGACAATGAGAAACAAGTGCGCTCATGAACATTGTGTAGGTGCTGTGTTGTTGGAGCAGAATGCCATCAGCTTTGAAGTTTACAAAGTTGTATCCTTCAATTCATTCTCCTCCATATTGGAGTAAAACTTTAATTGGTGCCATATTCAGTAAATATCATGGAAAACAATGAAACAAATTTCAGTAATCGAAGAAACTGATCTCTGTAGTTGTTTATATAAATCTTATATGCTTTATGTTTGGCAGTTTATTCGTCTGAAAAACCTTTTTATACACGTTCGAAAATATCTTAAACATGGGAACGTGTCTTCTAGTTTCCCTAAACTATAGTTATTCTTCCTTAATTGTAGATCTTTCAGATTTCTTTTTTTTTTTTAGACACATCTTTTTAGGATCACATGTACCTATTTAGTTGGTTTATTATGGCTAGCCATTTGTATATGTAAAATATATCTATTCAATTGTAAGTCTATGATCTATACTAGGCTATATTTGAAATTTTCCCAAGTTTAATCCACAAGGATTAAAGTTTTAAAAAGTATTATCTCATGTAAAATCAATAAGAAAAGTGACCTCATACCAAAGACTACAGGTAAAAGTAGCTATTCGTACACTTTGCCCTGTTTCTTCTAAATGTTGGTTTGGTTATATAATCATTTTATATGAGGTCGTTTAAAAATAACACAAGAGATCATTTCTTCCGCAAATATGTAGAAAGCCGGATAAAATGTTGTTATTATAATATCAAAATGTTTATGTGGTGAATAATAATATATGTGCTCTTTAACAATGTTCAACTCAACTCATAAAGAAGCTTTTTGAACTGAATTAGCTACAATGTTCATTTTATTAACAACTGTTAAGGAGTACAAGAGTTTATGTTGGACGAAATTATGTGTGCATATTGTTTAATTGTAGCCCTAGCTAAAGAAACAACCACCCCAAGCAATACCCCCATTAAATACATAACAAGAATTCCCCAAAATGTTAAATAAAAGAAAAACTAAAGAACTTGTGCAAAATGACCTTTTGGTGATCTGCTAGGACATTTTAAACTAAAATCTGGCGATTGAACATGAGCCACCAAGAAGTGCCTCCTAGTTTCTGGCGTCGAGGGTATTGTCGATGAAGAAAAAGTTAAGAGAGGTCAAAGCTTAAACAATAGTACTAAAATGTTCTATTTCTGTAAATCACCCAAATCATTAGTATATCATGACAATATTGATATACGACATCCCTCAGATTAACTTGGAACAAAAATAGAACCTCATGGACGATGGTTAGATCAAGATGGCTTTAACTTATGTTGTATGATTGATTTTGAGGAGGATGATTACATCAAATTGTACCTGCATTTACTTTCGTCGTTGGAAAACACGTACTAGAGCACCCAAAAGTCAAAATATGTACTACTAAAATTGTGACAGGAAGAGTGTATTATTACATGCAGGACAGCTATTCCTAGTTAAAACCTTCAATTACAAGTTTACAACTTTCAATAGTACTCCTATGAACTATCACACTACTAGAAATTAATTGATTTGCGTCACAGTTTGGAGACGGAATTTCCTCTCTAAAACGTGTTTGGAGACGGAATTCCGTCTCTGCGCGTCCTTCGCTTTTAAGCGCGTCGTTGGACTGCTTGGAGACGGAAGCAGCTGACACATTAATTCCGTCTCCAAGACTGTGTCAGGGCGCGCTTACTTTTGCATTTGGAGAGGGAATTCCCTCTCCAATCATAAATTATATATATTATTTTTATTGTTTAGAGACGGAATTCCCTCTCCAATAAAAAATTTAAAAATTATTTTTGTTCTTTAGAGACGGAATTCCGTCTCTAATAAAATAATTTAATTTTTTTTGGTTGGTTAGAGACGGAATCATACAAATCCTGCTAAATAAAAATATTAGAAATTCGGTACAAAGCAACCAAATACCAAAAACAACCTGTTTAACATAAAATACTTGTTTAACATAAAACAAAGCCACCACAGCCAATAAAACAATTCAACATACATATTGTTTCATCATTAACCATTCAACACAAATAAAAACTAAAGTATTTAATTAGTAACAAGTTCACAACTTAACAAACCATGAGAGTACTAATCCGCTCCTTGGGACGAGCCACTTCCTTGCTCCTTATCTCTCCAAATCTTTGCCACAATATCCTGTAATTTTTTCACATTCTCACGGTCTTCTAACCGTTGCCTTTCACTATCTTGTAGCCTTTGCTCCATTTCCGCCAATCTAGCGCGCAACTCATCATCCGCAGCTTGTGGTGCATGTGAAGAAGAAGAAGAACAATTAGCATTGACAATACCTACACGAGAAGGCTTCTTGTACCTTGAAGGACCAAGGCCATAGGCTCGATTTTTGTTAGTATAGCCACCACCCGCCTGAACGAACATTGCATTTTCTTCATCCTGGGTGGGTTTAGGAGAGCCTTCATCGACTTGTGACCCTTGGCTCTCAAGCCATTCTTGGTGTAAAGCTTTGTAGTTTTCCTAAAACACACGACGCGATTAGAATAATTAATTAAAGAATAATTTAAAAAAAAAATTATTTATGATATCTCACCTCTAGTTGTTGTGCACGTGGCTCGACCCATCCCACCTCATTTCCTTGTTCGTCATATAAATAATGGAACAAACGAAAAAATTCATAATCACTAACTTTTCCATGTACCGCTTCCTACACAATGCAAATGTGTTAATGCTAAATCAAAATAGTGTTAAGTTTTTAATTAAAATAAAAATTAGATTGACTTACATATCGTGCCCGATGGGTGGCCAAACTAACTGAACCACAAGTGTGCTTCGATCCTCCCTTTGCGGATGCTCTGTTTTTCTTAGCCTGCTCGCTCTGGGCTAAGAATTCAGGTGTTTCCCAATAAATTTTGAGTTTATCCCAATTCTGTTGATAAATCCATTTGGGAACTTTAACCTTTTGCCTGTATTTTGACAGGGAATCACTTAGCCTTTTAGTCGCCTTTTTCTCAAAAACTGCTCGGACTTGATCATCATATATAGGATCCCATGAACACTTGTGCTGAAACAATAACAATATAATAAGTGAAAACTAATAAAACACATATAATAATCAAATGACAAAAGCTTCATAAGTATAGTTAATACCGTAAAAGCTTCAAACATGCGGTTCCTAACAGGTACTGGCACCTTTTCCCAGGTCGGCCAACCATCAGTAAAGTGTGGAGTCATAGATTCAACAACAAGTTTCACTGCCTTGTCCGATGGAAGAAACCTGCATTAAATTTAACAGACAAAATTATGTTGATAATAAAATGCTTTTGTATCTTCCATACAAATAGGACAAGATAGCTTATCAGCAGTGGACCAACCAGACAACATGCCATATGCAGGGAAATCATTAATTGTCCACATCAAACAAGCATGCAATCTAAAGTTTTGTTTCAAGGAACAATCATATGTTACAACACCATCACGCCACAATATTTGTAACTCATCAATCAAAGGCTGCAGGAATACATCAATAGAGCTTTTTGGGTTACTAGGACCAGGGATAATACAAGTCAGGAAAATATATGGACTTGTCATACACATTTCTGGGGGTAGATTATACGGTATGACGAATACAGGCCAGCAAGAATATGGTGCAGCAGAGACAGCAAACGGAGTAAACCCATCAGAACTTAAACCCAACCTGATGTTTCTAGGTTCACTTGCAAATTCAGGATACACTCTATCAAAATGCTTCCATGCTTCTCCATCAGACGAATGACATAGAATACCAGATTATCGTTTACGTTCATGATGCCATCTCATATGAGGAGCAGAACTCATTGATGCATACAACCTCTTTAACCTTGGTATAAGAGGTAAGTAATGCATCGCTTTTACTGGGACCTGTTTCTGTTTAGAATTTTTGACTGGCTTGTAGCGAGCCTCACCGCAAAACGTACAAAATTGCTTATCTTTGTTTTCTCTGTAGTATAACATGCAACCTTTTTTACAGCAGTGGATTCTTTCTGAAGATAGCCCTAAAAACGAAACCAACTTTTTTGCATCGTAGTACGAGGAAGGCAATCCCAAGTTACTTATGTTTAGTTCATTCAAGTGTCCAATGATCTCATCCATGCCTCCTTGAGATATGTTATAATCTGATTTAATACTAAGCAACCTAACTGCCACCGACAGCTTTGAATGACTTGCCCCCTCGTAAAATGGGCGACTTGCTTCTTCCAACTGTTCATAGAAGAGTTTCACCTCATTATTGGGAATCTCCTCAACATTCGGTTGAGAGGGTTCCCCTTGGTACATTCCAAACGCATCATTCAACATCTCATTCATAGGATAGTTATACCCGACATAGTCATTTTGGAAGTTCTCTCTATGGACACTAGGGTTACACTCTCCATGTGCAGTCCACACAAAATAATTTGGCATAAATCCTTTTCTATAAAGGTGCAACACGACATTTTCAATTGGTTGCACGTGGCTACACTTGCATTTCACACAGGGACATTTGATTGACCCCCCTCGTATATATTCAGGAAGTAATTTAGCTTTAGCAATAAACCCATCAACCCCATCTACATAACTTTTCCTCAAACCCATATTTTCATAGAACATATTGTACATCCAACTACGATTTTCATCATGTTCCATCTACAAAAGTTGTGCACAAATAAATATAAATCAATGCAACAAATTATAGCAATTTTTCTAGCAAACTATAGGTGTATAACATTATTGTTAAATTATGTTGTATATTAATTTTTTAATTAACTAACTAAATCAAACTCCCTACATTTATTTTATTTATCATGTTCAATAACATTGTTCTTAATTATTTCTTTCTAATTATTCTTGCATTAAATTTATCTACTTTATATTATTTTTCTAACTATTTCTAGAACTAATGACATTTAATTTCTAATAATCCAATCTAACAAATATTAAACAAGTATACAAACATGATAGTTGGGGTGTCAAAGTTGGTATTGGATTATTTACTTTATATTGTTCTTGCATTAAATTTATCTACTTTATATTATTTTTCTAACTATTTCTAGAACTAATGACATTTAATTTCTAATAATTCAATCTAACAAATATTAAACAAGTATACAAACATGATAGTTGGGGTGTCAAAGTTGGTATTGGGGTGGGGAAAATGGGGGCCGAATTCATGGATGGAAAAAATGGGGAGGGAAAAATAATTTGAATTATAGCTAAAAATAATGGGGAAGATGAAGAAAAAACTTACTTGAATAAATTGGGGATGATTGGGGATGTTTTTGCCGGAGATGGAACAAATTCGCCGTGGAGGGAGTGGCTTCGCCGGGGAGGCAGTGACTGGTTTGGGGGGTTTTTTAATTTTGGGGAGAGGAGATACTGAATGTGGAAGAGAGAAGGAGCGGGGGTTATAATTATGAGTTGAAGACGGAATTCCCAATAAAATCATACCCAAGCTGTACTTATAAGTACAGAGCTCATTTTGAGATGATACTCTCAGGCACAGGATCATGCGAAATATCGCATTTCTATCCAGCGAACACAAGAAAAGTTTATAACTTTTCCAAGATCATAATCAAACATATTATATTGCCAGAAGAATGGGGTTTGAGCACCCTGACTGAAAGAAGTTATATCCATCCTGAACAGAAAGTTCCAGTAAAATTCAATTACTGGGATTATGTTGAAAGCTTTCATAAAGCTTTATTATACGAGAATGATAATAGAAAACATTCTTGGTTTATAAAAATATGTGGAGAAGTTTATAAACAAAGCAATATACCAAACTGGTTTTCTCAATGGTGGATTACTTATGGTCCTACCGTTAAAATATTACCAGAACCATTGCTCAGTTTATATACTGATTGGTTGGAGGTATCTCCAAAAATTCAAGAATTACAAAGGGGTAATACTCTAATTGAAGGAAGTTGTTATATGAATTTCTTCATTGAATACTCTATTCCATGGATAATGAAATGGACAGTGGAAGTGGATTATACTCCACAAAATATTCCTAGAATTTGTCTATATAAGAGATGGCAAGCTTAGTACATAGAACAAGCTTTAGAAAATACACTCCTCTCTCTATTAGAAAATCTCTCTTTGTAAAAATTTTAAAGTCATAATAAACTCCTCTATTTGCTGAGCGCAATAAAAGGTATTCATAGTTCTTTAAATTTTGTTTAAATTTAACAATTTTAAATCTTGTTATTTGGCCTAAATGATAGGCTGAATTTTTAAGTGTTGAGCTCTATCACACTAGGCTACTGGGGTAAAATGATTCTAATAACAAATTAAGATTAGAATCTCAGCAGGTGGTGGTATTAAAAGTATGGTTGGATATACAACCCAGGCGGAAGGTTGAACGCCAGAACTAAGGTTCTGTTGTTTGCCCGCTTAGCCGAGGATGGCGTTTAGGGCTGTTGTTGAACCTAATTTTGGGTTCAGCCACTCCTTGCCAGGGTTGGGTCACCAGTAAATCTTGTTAACCCCATGCTGCCGGATCCGTCTCAATTAAAATAATAATTTAATTAATCTAAATATGAACTAATAAAATCCTAAATTTAGTTTAAAAGATTCCGAGTAAGTTTGTATAGTAAGATTGTGGTTAGTTTTGGCTTTGGTTCATGTTTGTAGTTTGAAACTTTGCAGTTTGACTATTCTATTTGTGGTCTTTTTGTATTTTGCACTAGTGCATGCCAAAGCGTCATTTATAATATCTAGCACTTTCCAACATATATCTCTATTATATATATAAGTTAAAGACGAACAAACTACAACAACTTACCATAACGAAAGTTATATTATTAATTTGATACTTTTCTTCTTTAAAGTCTTGATGATCATCAAAGACCAATTCAGTGAGAGACTTTCCTAAAAGAGTTGTTAACTTTTTTAGACTTTAGGGGTCATTTGGTTCACTGTATCGAGATTGTATTCAATAATTATATTGGATCGATATATAATTTCGTTTTATAATTGAGAAATTTTCGAGGATAAAAAATGCACGGTTCAAAACTGTTTGAGTAATTAATCTGTGTCTCTATCCTTCTTCATGTAAGTACCATACCGTTAAAGTTTGAACCCTTTGACATATGTCTAACTCACACATCACAAGGTAAACTCTCATCATTAGAGCAAAGTCATGGGACTATTGGCTCTTATGAGTCTTATATATACTAGGACGTTTAGTAATCTACTTCACATTCCTATAAATATTCCAGTGTACTAACCGTAACATTATAGTTCGTATTATCAAGTACACCCTCTGTTCCAAAACAGTTGTCATAGTTCGGATTTCGAGAGTCAAACGAGTTCATTTTGACCGTAAATTTAAACATATAATCTTTAAGTTTTTTGTAACGATGTTTATATATTTGGAAACTACATAAAAAGTACTATAAGTCACAATAATTAATAATTCAAAATATTTAAAAGACATATGAAAATATTACGGTCAAAGTTAAACTCGTTTGACTCTCGAAATCCGAACTATGACAACCATTTTGGAACGGATGGAGTATATTCCAGTATAAAGTCCTCAAATATGGCATTAATGATCTTATTACAATGTGAAGGATTCAAATTCAAGGCAAAACTCGTAAAGAACAAAATAATCCAAACAAAGTATATAATAATCAACATTATGTATATTATTTAAACTCGATTCATGATTCAATAATACGCATCGGATGTCATATATTTTCAGTAGTTCTCTTCAGATTATATTTGTATTTCATACGTTTATATAGAAAGATATGCCTCTGGTTAAAAACAAATTTTGTGGCTGCTATTATTCTATGTGGCATCATGAAGTTTTTTACTCAAACAATAACTATATATTCATCCAAAACATCAATAAAAGGGGGGGGGGGGGGGGGGGGCGGAATTTGCTGATCAGGCCTGGATTGTACAAAAAAATGGAATAGATTTCTCAATACTTAACTCTACAAGAGTATTTACCGATCCTCCAGAAATGCCGTTATACCCGTATAAGATTCTCCAAAATACATATTTCAGAGGATCTGATACGGCCGCTACGACATTTTTGGAGGATCCGACCAACATAACTAGAACCAAGGGAATAATTCTAAATTGAAATTTTGCGTTCTCATAGGAAATTGTCTTCTAAGTTGTCGAAAAGATCCCAATGAATTGGACTACCTATCCAATTCTGGAAAGGATCTTCAAGTCCTGAATTAAACATTTCTTTGGAAAATGTCTCCAAACTTTCTGAATTTTGGAAATTATTCATGTCATCTAAACTTGAACTAGATGTTGAATTTTGAATCCCTTGCTCTTGTGTATAATCCAAAGAATTAGGTAAAGTTTTCTCTGGCAATTCCAACTTCTCCTTCTCTTCTTTTTCTGAAGAATCATGTTGTTCAATGTCATCATTTTTCAAATGATCAAATTGTTCAATTGGCTTGTGAGTTAGAGGATCTAAGCCAAGGAGTTTTAGCTTCTTCTTGATTCTTGTATTCCAATGGTTCTTGATTTCATTGTCCGTGCGCCCTGGAAAATGCGCGGCTATTTTTGACCACCTGACATTAAAAAATTTTACACTATCATGTCGCTAGCAAAATAAAGCAAATAGTCTTTCATAGTAGGTTAAATTGCACCGATAGCGTAAAATTTTTAGGTTAATATACCTATTCCCAAGCTGAGAATGAAGTTTGACGATCATGTCTTCCTCTGCTTCTGTAAGTGCTCCTCTTTTCAGGTCTGGCCTTAAATAATTTATCCACCTTAATCTACAGCTCTTTCCACATCTCATTAACCCTTCAATAACATTACAATCCATCAAATTCTAAGCTCATTCCAAGGAACAATATGTATTTTTTTACAAATATAACAGTCGGACTCTTATAGTTAATTTGCTTAATTTGGTGTAAACATCAAGAGTAAAGGTAAAGTATTTCCATTAATTATATCAGTAGTGCCACACTATTCGAGAAAGTTATAGTGAAAACGTCACGTTTCTCATAAACCGGTCTTGCTAGTTAAGCGCTCATTTTTTAAATGACAAATCGTTTCTTCTAAGAGTTGAAGTTTTATGCATGGACAGGTAATTACATGATTAGGTCACTTGTAAGTTGTAAGGTAATTACATATAAATATATATGATATAATTGTAACCTAGGTAAAAATAGAAGTGTGCTAACACAAGTTAAATTTCACCGATAATATAAAATAAAATTGTAGTGTATGTATATATCACATAAGTCCTTTAATGGCACAAATGTAGAGTAGTAATAGTAAAGAGGGCTTGATTTACTACTAAGGGTGGGGTGGTATTAATGGGATCCCTCCACCCTTAATCATCAGAAAGCTTCCGCTTTTAGTAAGCTTTATGCGGCGTGAATCAAAATTAGTCTGGTAGAGGAGTAGCGTATACCGAATGATTATTACTAAGAAAAAAAAAAGAGTGTCTTTGATTCTTGGGAAACTATATATTACCTGCTAGTTTTGGTACAAGACGCCAACATTGTATACCATTGTTGAGGATGAAATTCATAAGCTTATGATCTTCTTCAATTGTCCAAGGACCTCTTTTGAGTCCAATCTTGTCACAACAAGGTTGTCTTCCCATATTATTGGGAAAACTTCAAAACTAAAATAAAAAAATAAAAAAATAAAAAAAAAATAGAGAAAACCCAAGCTTGAAGAAGTTTTAAGTCAACAAAATTTTTTGGAATCAGCAGCCAAAATGTAACTTATAAACAAAAGTAAAGATTCTTGCCAACTCATTCACATATTGAAATACAATTTTTTTAAAAGATTACTCATAATTGAGGAAGAGAGAATCAACCTTTGAATAAATATTAAAATTATTATGTTTGGTTTCATATCATTGTACAAACTACCACCAAGTGATGTGGTGTAGCGGATGGGGCTACTCTTCCCTTAACCAGAGGTCTCGGGTTCGAGCTTTGGGTAGTGAAAAATCACTGGTACGGAGCGCTTTCCCACGAATGGGGCCCTACGCGGCGCGAATCCGGATGAGTCGAGGCTCCAATGAGGGTATCGGACATGGGGTGGAAAACCAAAAAAAAAAATCATTGGACAAACTAATGATTGTCAAAAAGACTTGTTACAATTAATAAAATGAAGAAAAAGACGTGAGTTCTTGTCGTTGACATGTTTTTATATATGTCCACGATGTATCTTCCAATTAAATTTTGCAAAAGTAAAATATAAAAAAATTTATGAAAAAGATTCTTGAAGTTGCCTTTCAGCTGGCTTAGTTACAAAAAATTATGATTATTTGAAGCTTTTTTATTCTAATATGTACATAATATATCTATCCAAAACTTTTTTAATTTCAGTAACTTTCGTTATGGTAAGTTGTTGTAGTTTGTTCGTCTTTAACTTATATATATAATAGAGATATATGTTGGAAAGTGCTAGATATTATAAATGACGCTTTGGCATGCACTAGTGCAAAATACAAAAAGACCACAAATAGAATAGTCAAACTGCAAAGTTTCAAACTACAAACATGAACCAAAGCCAAAACTAACCACAATCTTACTATACAAACTTACTATATATATATATAGATGATCTGATTATAATATTTTTACAATATGATACATTGATTAAACTCCAAACAATTTTATTTATTTTATAATCAGGAATATATGATCTCATTAAACAATTTTATATTTTCTCGTGATGGATGCATGTGATCTAAACATTTCTTTATATAGTGGTAGGTATATGTAGGATGTTGAGTTTTCAACATATGCCAACATAAATAATAGAGTACTATCGTGGTTCAACATAGACAAACGCATTATAAACAAAAGCCTCGTATAAGCCGTGGGATCTCAACTTCTTCACAAATCCATGGCCAACGGTGATGAAGGTAATAATAAGCTTCACATAGTTATGTTTCCATGGCTAGCATTTGGTCATATTATCCCATATCTTGAACTTTCCAAGTTCATAGCTCAAAAGGGTCACAAAATTTCCTTTATTTCAACACCAAGAAATATTGATCGTCTCCCAAAAATTCCCCCTGAATTTTCTACTTCTATAACCTTTGTTAAAATCCCACTTCCCAAAGTTGATGGTTTGCCAGAACATGCTGAGGCAACTATGGATATACAAACTGAAGAAATTATTTATCTCAAAAAAGCTATGGATGGTATGGAACCTGAGGTGACTAATTTCTTGGAGAAATATTCTCCTGATTGGATAATTCAAGATTTTGCGCAGTATTGGTTGGCTCCAATAACAACAAGGCTAGGAATATCAAAAATTTTCTATGGTATAATTAATGCATGGTTCATTGCATTTTTTGGTTCCACGGAGAATATGATTAACACCAATATAGGTCCACCACCTACGGTGGAGGATTTTTTGGTGCCACCAAAATGGGTCCCATTTGAAACAAAGGCGGCTTATCGCCGCCACGAGGCCCACTGGATGGTGGGGTCAAGCCAGAAAAATGTTTCTGGCGTTTCTGACTTTTACCGAAGCGGAGTCGTGATTCAAGATGTAGACGCTATTATTATTCGTCATTGTTCCGAGTTTGAAGGTCAGTGGTTAAAGTTACTAGAGGATCTTCACCATAAGCCCGTACTTCCTATAGGACTAATGCCACCTCGTGTCGAAAATAGTAGTGATGATAAAAATGAACCGTGGATATCGATTAACGATTGGTTAGATGACAAACCAAAAGGTTCAGTGGTTTATGTAGCACTAGGAAGTGAAGTGACAGTTGGCCCTACCGAAATAAATGAGTTGGCTTATGGGTTAGAGTTATCGGGATCACCTTTCTTTTGGGTCTTAAGGAAGCCATCCGGATCGGGTAGTACTGACTCGATTGAGCTACCGGATGGGTTCGAGGAAAGAACGAAAGGCCGAGGTGTAGTATGGAAGAATTGGGCTCCACAGTTAAAGATACTAAGTCATGAGTCAGTTGGTGGATTCTTGACTCATTGTGGATGGAGCTCGATTATAGAAGGGTTAATGTTTGGTCATCCATTGATTATGTTACCATTTTTGGTTGATCAAGGTTTAAATGCTAGAATCTTAGAGAACAAAGGGGTTGGTATAGAAGTTCCAAGAAACGAAGATGACGGGTCCTACACGAGTGATTTAGTGGCAAACTCAGTCAAGTTAATAATGGTAGAAAATGATGGAAAGGTAATTCGAGAGAAAGCAAAAGAAATGATTTCAATATTCGGAAACAAAAAGCTTCATGATCAGTACATTGAAAATTTGATGGGGTTCTTGGAAGATCACAGGAGAGTATCTGTTATAAAACGCAGGTCTTAGTGTGAGACAACTAAATATACCCCGATTGGTGAAATATTTTAATGCCTTTCTCTTTTGGCCTTCTATTTATTTTTGTCTTCCTTTGTGGTAGTGCTAATGTTGATGTTAACTCAAGATGTGATGTTTACTTTTTAAATAAACTTGTACTTGGTTGTCTTCGCCTTTGTACAGTACTCCATCCGTTTCAAAAAGGATGAACCTTTTCATTTTTTGAAAGTCAATTTAACTATTTTTGAACCTAAATTAGACTATATTAAATTTATATTTTCAAATAAAAATTTGCACATTCAAAAAACTATACGAAAAATACTATAACATGAAACTCTTCGCATATCAATATGATTAAAAAAATCATCTTAAATTATTGGTCAAAGTTCATCCAGTTTGACTCTCGAAAAGCGAAAATGTTCATCAATTCTGAAACAGAGGGAGTATTGAAAAAGAGTAGTCGTACAATTACACTGACTACTCTTATCTAGTAGATACATATATATTTTTTTTACTTATCTATACAATATAATTTTTTAGTAAAAAATAGGTTAGCCCCCGATAACGACCAAAACTAAAATGGGCATAGAAATACAATTTTAAATTTTGTCAGTTATAGTGGTTGAATAGTCCACTACAACAATAACAACAACAACAATATATCTACCCAGTGTAATCTTACAAGTTGGGTCTGAGGATGGTGAAATGTATGCAGACCTTACTCCCACATACCAAGGTGGAGAGGCTATTTTCAATAGACCCCTCGACTCAAGGAAAAAAAGTTTGAAACATGCTTGTAAAAATAAGATAAAATAATCTATAATAAAGGAAAAACTGTCAATGAAACTGTTGATAACTAAGGTAGACATCAGTGGAAGTAGTAAATGGAGACAAAAGAAAGTTGTGATGAATTACCTTTAACTCATAAAAAGGCTCAAAATAAAGTGATGGGCAGCGAGAATATCCATATATAGTATATAGTCGATTGCAATTTATTTAATTTAAGATGTAATTATTGTTTGGTGTTGTTTTAATTTTGATCTTTGCAGTCTTTGCAAAGTTTAAATGATTTAAAACATTTTATAGTTGAACAGACTCTACCTAACACAATCTTTTTAGGGCAAATTACACTGTATGTCATTTTAGGGACCTTTTTTTAAAAACATAGCAACATTTTGTCACTTTACCAAACGTAGCAACATTTTCAAAAATGCTACCAAACATGTCATAACTAAAAAACCCTAACTTTACACTCCCTTCCTCTCTCTTCCTCTCTCTTCCCTTTCCCTCCCCCTCTCTCACAGGTTGGCGGCGGCGCTGCCCCACCTCCTATTCCACATCGCCGGATTTTCCTATCGTTCTCAACCCCACCGTGTTTTTCTTCCCCTTCCCCCGTCGTCGTCCACCATAGGTGCGACCAGAGCAGCGGCGATTTTGTTTCTGTTTTGACCCGATGTTGTGTTGGTTTTTTAGTTACAACCACCCCCATCCCCGTCGTCATGGTGTTGTTCCGATGTGCTAAACATGGTGGATCGGTGAGGGGTTGTTCAGCTCTCATTTTTTCCTTTTTTTTTTCTTTTTTGAATTTTCCGGTGGGATAATGGCGGAACCACAGTGGGTGTGGTATATGTTTGGTGTTTGTGGACTGTATGGATTGTATGAAATGTGTATTTTCATTGTTTGTGCGGTGTATGCACTGTATATACACAGAATATACACCGCACATACAATGAATATATATTTGTCATACAATAAATATACAATCAGATTCGATTTTGTTGTTTGTGTGTATGTACGGTGAATGAACATGCATACAATGACCATACAGTGTCTATACTGAGAATATACACACATACAATAAGTGTATGTGTGTGTATCCACCGTATTTTCACTATATATACAATGTATACACTGTCCATACACTGTTCATACAGTGAAATTACAGAAATATACACTGTCCATACACTGTCCATACATTGCGGCTGGTGGTTGATGGGCGGCAGTGGTGGCAGTGATGGGGGCTGGGGGCTGAGGGTGGTAGGAGGTGAATTTATGGTTTTATCATCTTTTTGTTTGTGTTTTGCTATGTTTTGAAAAAAAAATGTTGCTATGTTTTGAAAATGGGAAAATGTTGACATTTTAGTGTAAGAAAAAATGTTAGTTTGTATAGTTTTGTGAATTGCCCATCTTTTTATATCAATAAATGCGGCTTGGCATGAAAACTAAATTTAAGGAATCAAAGTTGAAGTTTTTATCGCATAATTTAACATAATGCAACAGAACATATTAAAAAGTGAGTGACCGAACACAGTGATCGGGGAGCGGGATGAAGATTTATTCCCAACACATTATCACCACTAATTATTTTTTGATGAATAGCCAGTATCCGATACCATTAGCTTGAAATTACATTTTGGTCCATGCATGAGCACTATTTTTTATTCCGCTAGTACGAAAAAGTCTCATTTTTTCCTTAATTCCTGAAAGGTCTCCAATATGAGGAATATGTTAAACTATATCATAAAAAATTTGAGGGATCAATGACAATGATATAAGATTTTTTTTTTCATTACAATGATATAAGATTTGACCACGTGGCGTTCGCCGTTCCGAGCTAGAGATCAATGACAATGATAAATACGTAGCGTAACAAGTAAATTCGCGTCAAAAAATAAATAAATATCAAGACAAGAAGATATTGTAACACTTGTAGTATTTGATTTCAATATATTATGAGGAGTAGTACAATTTCTATAATTCCTCTGATTCGTCTTTTCAACTATAATAAATATTACAAGTAGAGATCCAAGGGCTTTTGAGTTTGCCCTTGAATTTTCCTTATAATAAACTTGTGGAGATAAATCCAAGGGCCTTTGAGCTTGATCTCGAATCTTCCCCTTGATGAACTTGTATAGAAATATATAACTACTTGAAGATTTATAGCAATTTGCAGGCTTTGATCCACGAGCTCCTTATTGCTTCTTGTTATGAGTTTCTTCCTCTGATTTTTGATGATTCAAATGAGGGATTTGACCCCTTTATATAGATGTAGGGTGGAGTAGCCACCAATAAACCCTAACGGGCCAAGGCCCGTGGACCGGCCAATCAAATTTAAGTAGTGATAAGGCTGGATTTTATTTGCCAGAACATCTCACTTGTCCACGTGGCGGATATTTATTGACCTTTTGGATTTCTCTTGGATTGCCATGTCATTTGGCATATGGTATGATCCTATTGGCTCTTTTATTTGACTTGGCGTCACGTCACTTGACACGTGTCACTGGCTTGGTCCCCCTCATTTTTTTTGTTTACCGTGCACAATTTAAACTCTTGTGGGCTAGGAGTAATTTGCAGTTTGTGCTCATACGTTAAGGAGCGTATCAATTTGAAGATTTTGCTCGGATTTGAGGAGCGTTACAATTTGTTGATTTAACTTGAAGAAGCTCACTTAGCTCGAGTTTGAGAAGCCTGGAAACTTTGACATCTTGCTCAAATTTTAGGAGCTTCATGATTTTTATATAGATACCTTGAATTTGAAAAACTTCACAACATGCAGTTTAGCTTAAATTTGAGGAGGCTCAGCACTTTAGGATTTACCTCAAACTTGATGAGATTTTCAACATGAAGATTTAAGCCGAATTTAGATAGCTTTACACTTGAAGACAGCTCGAATTTGAGGAGCTTTGCAACTTGAAGACTTAGCTCGAATTTGAAGAGCTTTGCAACCTTGACATTTTTCTCAACTTTGATGAGCTTCATGGCATACACTCTAGGCTCGTGCAATAAGAAGCCTAGTAACTTGCAGTTTAGGCTCGTGCATTAAGGAGCATAATAAATTGCAGTTTAGGCTCATGCTTTGAGGAGTGTAGAAACATGCAATTTTGGCTCATGCGTCAAAGAGCGTAGCTACATGCAGTTTTGGCTCGTGCGTCAAGGAGCATATTACATTGCATCCGTTTATTTATGCGGAGATTTGGCGAGTCCTTTTGAAGCTGTAAGCCATAAGGATTGGAGGCGGAATTCCCTCTCCAATCAGTTGGAGAGGGAATTCCGCCTCTGACCTCTTTGTAGCATTTTATCCGATTTCTAGTAGTGTCAACGCAATCAAGTTCTAGACGAAAAATGCCAGAAAAACAAAAATCGGACCCAGTCTCTTTTGGAATTCTGAATATGCCAATAAATAATTAATTGTACTAATCCACATATGTCTTTCTCCCATCAATCGGTACTAGTTGAAGTAATGGAAAAATCTCCTATTTGTTTGAATCTTGGAATTATTTGCTACACCATGCTGTATTTAATATTTCGGGATAAGTGAAAAGGATTTTATTTTCGGGACATATTTGAGGACTTGGCATAGTGGCCTCTGTGGGTGCCAAATGCCGATGAATTTTATGAAGAAAGAAGATGAAATTTTCAAAGATGTAAAAAGATACTGGATTTGGGGATAGAACAGAAGTTTTGACTTGATGTGTGGCGTGGATGAAATTGTCAAGAAAAATTGATGAAATAGAAGAATTCGTGTGTTTAGATACGTGGCAGATTTATAGTGCCTGCAGGTTTATAGCCCGTTTGGCAGCTTATTAGGAGGTAAATGCATTTTTTTCTAACAAAGTTTATTTTTATTGGATAAAATTCGTATCGGTCTTTAGCTATAGGGGGAGATAAAGAAAAAAAAATGATGTGTCAAGAGACCAAGAATAAGAGTCAATTTCGGAGATAGTTGTCGAGAGCTTGTTTATCAAGTAATAAAAAGATACTTAAGATTTACGCAAACACAAACTGAAAATCTCTAAGAGTATTTTACTGAAAATTAATTTTGACAATTAAAACCGCTCTTTAGAAGAGCAAAAATGGTGTGAATCCATAATAGGTGAGTTCAATTTTTTGTTGAAACGGTATAACATGTCATAAAAAGTAAATGATATTGATTGTGTAATATTTAGGGTAAATTGGAATGTTATTCCAAAGAGAAAATGGAAGAAAATCATAGTTATCCTCATTTCCAAAAAGAAAAATATTTTCCTCTTTAACTTCCTTTTTCCGTCCAATTATCAAAGGAAAGTTTTAATGAGATGGAATTTAAGGCATTTGAATTTGGTCTAGTTTTAAGATGGCATTTGGAGAACAAATATGTTGTACTACTACTTTGTGAAAAATTCCTAACTTGTGTCTTTCACTTTTGACTTTATATCACGTGTGTTTGTGAGAACTAACAAAGCTAAAAAGCTGAGCAAAGACCAGTCTTTGGTACTTACTATATGTCAACCATTTAGATTTCACCATTTAGATTTCACCAAATTGTCAGAACCTTTGATTTGCTCTGAATTCAAGAAACAACAAAAAAGTACTTACACAACTGACACACAAAATAGAATGAATACTCATCATTTAGCTGCTCTACTTTCTTCTCTTATTTCACAACTTATCCTTCTCTTAATCCTTATTTTCCCTTCTTCTACTAATCCACTTTCCATTTCCGGAAACTCCTCTTTCCAAAATTACATTTCCCCTTTCCTTTTTCATTTCATTTCCATTTCTGAAATCACCACTGCGCTTTCAAGAAAAAGGAAACGTACCCATTTGTCAGCATCCGATGCCCCGGTTGGTGATCAACAAACCCGGTTCAAACTCGGTCGACCCGAAAGACCCGACCCGGATACTTTCAAGAAAATGTTTAATATGAATTCTTCAACATTTGATTGGCTTTGTGGGCTTTTAGAGCCTTTATTAGAGTGTCGTGACCCGGTTGACTCGCCCCTTAATCTCTCTGCTGAGACCCGGTTAGGCATCGGGCTTTTTCGACTATCCACCGGGGCTAAATATTCCGATATTTCACGTCAGTTTAGTGTTTCTGAATCTGTTGCTCAATTTTGTGCCAAACAATTGTGTAGAGTACTTTGTACTAATTTCAGGTTTTGGGTCGGGTTTCCGGGTTCGGGTGAACTTGAATCCGTTTCGACCCGGTTTGAGTCCATTTCGGGTCTGCCTAATTGTTGTGGTGTCTTATGTTGTGTAAGGTTTAAGACTAATAAAGAGTGTATAGCTGCTCAATTAGTTATTGATTCATCATCAAGAATTTTAAGTATTATAGCAGGTTTTCGGGGAAATAAGAGTGATTTTCAAGTCTTAAAGTCATCAACATTGTTTCAAGATATCGAAAAAGGAAACGTTTTGAATTCGAAAAGCACTCAGTTTTTTGTAGGTGATGGAGAGGACTACCCTTTGTTACCTTGGTTAATGTTACCATTTGATGATCCTACTGTTGTTTCTCAATCAAATGAAGAGAGTTTCAACAATGCAGTTAGTTTAATGCGTTTGCCAGCGGTTAAGGCTATTGTAAGCTTGAGAAAATGGGGTGTTTTGAGTGAGCCTATTGAGGGAGATGTTAAGGCTGCTGTGGCTTCTATTGCTGCTTGTTCAATACTTCATAATATGTTGTTATCAAGGGAAGATTATTCAGCTTTTTGTGAGGATGTGAGTGATTGTTCATTGCAAAATCGGAGTTGTTTGAAACCTTGTGTGGTTGATCAGAGTCCGAGTGACAGTGTTGCATGTTCTATAAGAAATGCATTAGCAACAAAAGCAACAGAGTTTCAATCACAAAAGCTATGATACCTTCTACTTTTTTTTGCTTTTAAGTAAAAGGCAAAGAACAAAATTTCATTCATATATAAGAAGTGCATTAGCCAGAACCGTTTTTCATATAGCAAGTTCTGAAAATATATGACATCTTGTGTCCCAAAAGATATACAGCTCTTTCAGAATGTTTTTACCACTTGTGACTTGATTATACTGGTTGTTTTTCAATGAAGTGGGAAGAAATTCATGCTGTGACTTATGCAAGAAAAAGCAATTGTAAGAGGGTGATCAGTTGATGTTAGAGCAAGAAGAAATGATCTTTTTTTGGATACATTGCTGCTAGAGGCCATAAGTAGGAGATGGCTTCGATGAAGATATTCTTGATCAGAAATATGCTGACCAATGCTAATTATTTCTTTCATGACTACCGTGGTTTCACTTATCTAAAGCAGGGAGCTTGTTGATATGTCATTCTTAGAAATGAAGAAGAGTGTTGCTATCTGATTGATCATAACAAATTACTTGGTTATAACATCTTGATTTTAATTGAACAGGGTTTATGCCCTCATTCTTTTTCTCTTTTGACAACAATGAACATGAATTTGCTTCACATGTTACTAGGATTTGCAGACATGATGATTCAGTAGCATTAGGCATCACCTATGATGGGATGCACATATAATTTTGAGGATAGACTGAAAGTAATACAAACAAACTTCATTTGCTTTTAAAGAATGGCAAAAGAACTTGTTTGTTTGTTTGTTTGTGCAGTTCAAAGAACCTCAGAGATGTATAGAGTTGATATTGGCGAATGTGAGCTAGTTGTCTGATTGCTTTCCCAGAGCTTGTCATTTAAGTTGCGTTGCCCTGAAGCACAAATGAGAATAACTCAGTTCCACTTCATATCCTTGCATATTGGCATGTGACTAACATATCTCTGATGTAGTATCCGCTCTAAAACACTGCTCCTATATTACACAACAGATAGAGAACTAATCTTTAGATTTTAATGTTTCCTGTTGCCCCTATTACGAGAAACTAATTGATATCAAAAATTGAGATTGATATCGGTGGTTACTCAACTATTGTTTTATTACCATAAAGTCACTTTTGTTTCTTTTGTTACCCAAAAGTCACTCAACTATTGCTTCATTACCACAAATTCACTTCTGTTTCTTTTGTTACCCAAAAATCATTCAATTTTCCTCCGGTCTACATCAAAGTCACCTTAGCCGAATTTTACTTAAAACTCACCGGAAAAATGACGTGGCATCATTAATTAAAAATTATCTCTCTTAATTATATTAACCTAATTTTTTAACCCATTACACTAATTATCCAACCCAAGACCCAAACCGATTTCACTACTAATTTACCCAATGAGAATTTCACCAATTCTTTTCAATGTCTCCTTGCTAGGTCGCTCCTCCACTCCAATAGCCATCACAACATGCTTTCTTGGAGCAATCCTTCCAACACTCCAATAGCCATCACAACATGCTTTCCTATCCATTGATTCTTTTGACATTCTATAGCAGCGTAAACATCAAAAGATAAGAGAATGTTACAATCAAACACACCTCACTGACGAAAAACAAAGATGAGAAGACAGTGTCATAACGAAGAATTTCTAACGTGAAAACCATAAATATCATACATTCATATACTAATTATAAAACATCATAAACAAGAAATCTAAGCATGAGTAAAACATTGTTTGTAAGAGCATTCAATAGGCAAAATTTCAAAAGTTAGAAATCGGTTCATCCTTTATGTAACACCGGATTAACAATAAAATACAATAAAAACTATAATGTGACAATTAAAACAAACGTTCTAGTTGAAGTAACAATACAATACAATACAATGCTAACAACCATCCAAACGACATCATAAACTATAGTAATCTGGGGATGAAAACATACCCGTAACATTGTAGATCTGTTAGAGCATTCAATAGGCAAAATTTCATAGAATGAAATCATATCTGAGGGTGAACAGATCCTAGACAGACGACGATGATCATCAATGTCTGAATCTGTTACACCACTCAGATATAGTATCATACAATGAAAGGTTCTTCATCTCCGTAATTGCATGACCTTCTATTATTCTTTGACAACATATAGATTTCTTATGGGCGTATATTATAATTCTCCTTCTCTAGGTTTTTCGTGTATATTATTTCTCTATCGCGAGGGTTATATAAGAGCAGCACCGCCTTAGCAATATCAACTTGTTTCCGTAGGCAAGAGGTTTTCCTTATTCATATAGGAGTAGGACTTAATAAACTTGCCAAAATTAAATAAGAAGATAATTCCATTCAAAATTTCTCTATGCTTGCACAAACTAGTAAATAGAAAATTTGTTAGTGTTACATATCAAGATGATAAAATGATACTCCCTCCGGTCCATTTTATTTGATCTGTTTCACTTTTTGACAATCAAGTTGACCAATTTTTGGATTTAAATTGAACTAGATTTAGTCAATATTTTAAAATTATAATTTAAATATTAAAAAACTACACGAAAAGTACTACAAGTTGTAATTTTTGTTATATTAATATGGTAAAGAAATATATCTCAAAATATTGGTCAAAGTTTATATTGTTTGACTTTTAAAAAAAGAAAGTGATCAAATAAAATGGACCGGAGGGAGTACTGATTTATTTTTACTTGAGAACATATATTAAAAAGTCAAAAAGTTCAAATTCAAATGAAGTTGATTGATAGTATAAGGATTATGTGAATTACTAGTTACTAGTACTTTAAATTACAAGCTAAAGTTGAATGCCGAACTTAGAGGTGAGTCTTATGTTTTTTGTGGATTAGTGATTTAATATAATTTAATTAAGTAAAGTTTTTATTTTAACCTTTCACATCACTTTTCACGCGTGTATTAAGTTGATTTGGACAAAATTATTTTTATGTAACTTAAATAAAAGTTGAATGATTTTTGGGTAATAAAAAAAAGTACTCCCTCTGTTCCAAAATGATTGTCACAGTTCGGATTTCGAGAGTCAAACGAGTTCATTTTGACCGTGAATTTAAACATATAATCTTTAAGTTTTTTGTAATGATGTTTATATATTTAGAAACTATATAAAAAGTACTATAAGTCACAATAATTAATAATTCAAAATATTTAAAAGACATATAAAAATATTACGGTCAAAGCTAAACTCATTTGACTCTCGAAATCCGAACTGTGACAATCTTTTTGGAACGGAGGGAGTATTATAATAAAGGTAACAAACATTAAAGTTGGATGACCTTCCGTGGAATTTACTCGTATTGTTTCAAACTCCAGACATATGTTTCAGATCAAGTTTCCTTTCCACTTATTCAACTCATTTAGCCATGCAAAACATATACAAACAGTTGTCTATGTGAGTTACTTTCAGCATAAAGCTAGTCTGCTTTTACATCTGGTGTGTCTTAATTCATATTACTATCCTTTAACATTTTGCTATTAGACCATTATAACATGAAACTAGTTTGTTCGGACAATTGTGGATTAGTGAGCTGTACATTGTTCGCTAATATGGAAACAATGAACAAAATGAGTTCTCAAATACTGGCATATAGTATGTTCTGGACCTCTAAAATGCCCTGCTAAATGAAGAAATTTTTCTTTTTTCGCCTTGTGGATTAGTGAGCTGTACATTGTTTGCTTATATGGAAGCAATGAACAAAATTGATTTCCCAAAAACTGGCATATGTTATGTATGTGGATCTCTAAAATGCACTGCTATATGAAGAAATTTTCCTTTTCTCACCCATGTCAATGTGCTGGATCTCTAGAATGATCTGTCATTATAAAACATGGATGCCAAAATGTGTTTACGTCTTGAGCACGTTATTGGAATAAGATATTTTTGTTTGACTCTCGAAAAACGAAATGTGTCACATAAAATGGAACGGAGGGAGTATAATTGAGAGCTTCTGTTGAAGGTGTTCCTTATTGAGGAAATAAAGCAGAGTCAGTACATGCAGACACTGGTTTATACTTCATGATATCACTTCAATTGCATCTGAAACATTCCACCATGAACATGTACATTGTAACAAGCCTGATACGGTGATATATGGATGACTAATGTTAATTCAAGTGGCAAAAAAGGGCAACAATATTTTATTACTTTGAGAGGCTATTCCATTTTGGGTAATTGTTATTCTTAACCCTTACACTGAGGCTTGTGGTAATTTTCTTTTCTTCATTTGCTAGGAAACCCCACGCCTTTCTATATATTCCAGGAGCAATTTGTTTAAGTTATATTTTGATTTTTGACGGGTTTGTTTATGGACTACATAACAATGTTTTAATTTAGAATCTAGCTGAAACACATGTTATGCATTTATGAGTTTAATTATGTAACCATCGGAGCGTGCAGTTATTCAATTATTAGAAAACGCATAATCTAATTCATTGGAAACGAGGAAGAAAATTCGTAGAAAGCAATCACTGGCTTCATACATGACCCATTTATGTAGATCTTCGTTATCTTGGTCGCAAGATAATTATTACGTGCACCTCAATTATTTTATTAAATATATATATCTAATTTTCAGATCAATTTAAAATATTTTATTAAATATATACATCCAATCTTCAGATCAATTTAAGTATTCAGTACTCTATCCGTCAAAGCTTATACAAATAAAAAGGTTCTTAAAACATATGTCCCTTTTTCGTTGCCTGTGAGACTCAACTTCAACTCTTTTTTTGTTTTTTTCCTTTCTTTTTTTAATGTCTAAAGAGAAGGTGATACGGCTCCTTTAATTTATTAAGTAAAATAATAATTCTGTTTGATCAAAACTTTAGTTTTATTCAACACTTCACCAACCTAGCTCACCAGCCTCCACCTATGACTTTTGACATTATGAACACTACTCCGGGGAATTAATAACTCTGCTTTAATTTTAATTTCCAGGGATTTAGAAAATATCAACCTATATATTCTAAATAATTTTCATACTCTTTTTTGAGAAAAACTTTTTTAAATTTTATTATAGCTGCTATGTCAATATAGTGATGACTAGTGCAACCTTTTAGGAGAACATCTAATAAATCGTTTTAGTTAAATCATAAATTATTAACTCCATTTGGTTGTTGGTACAACTCACCTTGAATACTTCAGCGCCTTTTGTTATGATTCTACTAATTTAATTTCCAGGATTTCAACTAACCTATTGGACCAACAGTTATGAAGAAACTTGGCTCCCCAGAAGCTTGGCCAAACAGGCTCTAAAATTAAATACCATTAGCTACCTTGAACTTTTCTGAAAAAACTATGGTTGTTCGGTACGAGGGATTGGATTACTTATCTTGGAATTAAATTTGAGATTATAATTATCCCATGTTTGGTTGGTGGTATTAACTAACATGGGATAAATTTTATACCCATTCTTAGAATAATTCTATCCCATATAGAAGGTGGGATTAACAATCCCGGCATAACTGATAGAGTAGCACAGAACAAGAAAGTCAAAGTGGAGTTCCTAATTCCTAACATCACTTCATATATATTTGTCTGTTTGCTTCACCAAAAAGGAAAAAAGAAAAGGGAAAAGAAAAAGATAGAAGCAAAAAGTGGAAGAGGACGGTAGTCTCTAGTCACCGTTTACCAACTACATGGCATGATTGTTTGTTATACTATCAAATGCTTAGCGACTTTATAAAGTAATCTCCCCACCAACCACTGACCAAACCCCGTCTGCAATTTCGCTAACTCTGCACTAATCCATCAATTTCTACAAATATTTGACATGTTAAACAGTACTCCCTCTGTTTATATTTACTTGTCCACTTTCACTTTTTCACTCCCACAAAAAAAAAAAAAAATTAAGCTTGACAAATATACCCTTATTAATTATACTTCAAAAGTACAAAATATTTAATTGGGAAGGGATTTTAAAAAATACAAGATATTTAATATCAAGGGTAAATTAGGAAGAACATAGTCAATTCTATCTTGAATTGCTAAAAGGACAAGTAAACTTAGAATTTGACTTTGGTGAATTTGGACAAGTAAACGTAAACGGAGGGAGTAGTAGCAAAGATAATATCGAGAAAACTAATTAATGTTGTTTTGATTTTCTAAAGCAATAGGTTTTTGGAACAGTTACTTGGCGTTGAAACAACACTTAAAACTTAATACAAGGAGGAAAGACTTTTATTTGGTTTTCAGCTGGTGTTATGAGAATTTTGGTAGGCGTTAATCACGTAAATTTAAGTTCAGTTTTAAAAAAAGATATGAAAAAAAAATAATGTGTTCAGATAGACCCTTTAAAGAAATTCAATTATATTCTCAAAGTATTTCAAAAAAAGTTATTAAAGCTTTTCTAAACCAAAAGCTTATACTTGAACGGGTCGTTTGGTATGCGGAATGAGGATTATAATCACAAAATAAAATTTGGGATAAAAGTTATCTAACTTTGATTGTTGGAATTAGCTAAAGTGGGTTAACAACAGTTTTCCCAAAATTTTGGGATTGCTTTATCCCATATAAAAAGTGAGTTTATTTATTTCATATTTTATCGAAATTTTAGTCCTTATAATCTCGGAATATCCCACATTTGTACCAAACAACCCCAAGTGTATCACAACATCAGTTGCAAAACAGCAGCACCAACAATAAGAAATATTAATTCTGATTGGATAATACCCTTCTTTTCTACCAAATTCACGTCCCATTCCTAACCCATCCTCTTCTACTTTTATTTTATGTATAATAATATGTAACGTGAAAGTAAAAGCACAACGATCATGCGTAATAATTTGCATATCCACCCTCAAAATAGGTTTTCATGACGTCATATGAGGTACATAAATATGGAAAAAACTTGCCACCGGACGTATACACCAAACCAATGCATTGGTGCCATGTGTTTGAAAATGGAGTCTCCTCATTTAACCATAGTTAATTATTGCATAACTTTTCACTATTAAATCACTTAACCATAATAAATCAACATAATTTGATGTATACACCAGGTGTGGGTAAGTATTTTCTTATAAATATTCAGTGGTTGAGACTTCATCGCAACAACTTCAATTGGTCGTGGTCCCATACTTGGTGCCACTATAGAAGAATCTCACCAACTTTTTGTCCAGTTGGTGGCTGTTCAATGTTCATGCAAGCCTTACATTTGTAAAAGTAGATAAGTCACACAGGTCCAATTTAGACACCTACCAATACCAATTTCCATATATATACTTCCATTCATTCCCTTCAAAACTCAGAAACTCAAAACACCAAAGCTAAAGAAAAAAGAAGAGCATAATTTGCTAGAGAAAATTTCAAGAAATTAATTAACATGGCAGAGAACGGTGCATCACAGGAAACAACTCAGGTGGCGAAACACCAAGAAGTTGGCCACAAGAGCCTTTTGCAAAGTGATGCTCTTTATCAGGTAATATAATTTTCTAACTTATAATTGATGGATTCATCTAAATTCAATATTTTCGATACATAATGTACATATGTATGACCTGTAAAATCAATAATATTAAATCTTGTACTCATAATTTCAAAAAGTAAATTCTCTTCCAAGCTAAGAACATAAAGGTTAATCTCACATTTAAATTCTCAATTTGTGCATCCTCTGCTTATTTCGATATCCATGGCTGATGATCATTGGTTCCTACATGTTACAGTACATACTTGAAACAAGTGTATACCCAAGAGAGCCAGAGCCCATGAAAGAGCTTAGAGAAATTACTGCTAAGCATCCATGGTGAGTTGCTTATATCATACTACATATGATACATCTAAAGATCAATTGATTGTAGAAGATTAGAGTTTTCTTTTACCGAATTAATAATATGCATAATTTTTGGGAACAGGAATCTTATGACAACTTCAGCTGATGAAGGACAATTTTTGAACATGTTGTTGAAATTGATCAATGCTAAAAATACCATGGAAATTGGTGTTTATACTGGCTACTCCCTTCTTGCAACTGCTCTTGCTCTTCCTGATGATGGAAAGGTACATATCACATGGACAATGACCAACTTTTTTACTTCAGGCACACACTTTGTCAACTTTTGACAATTTCAGGCTTCTATTTGAAACTTACAAGTAAAAATTACGCCACATAACCACTGGGAAAGAATAATTACTGTTTTTGTTCATCTTTTGTTGTTACTTTCTTTTCATAACTATTTTTCTCTTTTTAAATATATTTTAAATATATATTTAATATTGTGTATTTATGAGATTAGATATTGATCATTAATTTGAGCCTACAATTTAGGAGTATAAGCAGCTTTCCTTGTTTAATGACAATTAATATATTAATTATATATTTTTTCCTGTTTAACTTCTACTACACTCATTTGGATCTTAACATATCTACACATAATTAGAAATAATACATATTTCCTAAATATAATTTTAATATTTACACAATTATTTTTAATGTATATTTACATAATTTTACTTATATATACATAAGTATATTTACATTTATTTTAAAATTATAATATAAATATTATTAATATTTAATGTGTGTTTATATAATTTCATTCAATATTGTAAAATATATTTGAGATATAAATTATGCATATACAAATATCATATTTTGTATATAGTAGTGCACTAAAATATAATGCATATACAAATATCATATTTTGTATATAGTAGTGCACTAAAATATATTTTTGACATTTTCATAATATTTAATATATATTTACATAATTTTCACAATATATTTAACATACATTCAAATATATATTTTAACAATATTAATATAGTTGAGATATAAATTATGTATATATAAAGACCGGTCAAATATATGTTTATGATAGTGAATCCATGTAGAATAAAATTCTTAAGTTTATAGTACTTTATTTTTTAGGCTAAAATCGTGCATATTCCATATTTAGTGCAAATCAATTTAAGGATTGACTTATTTCCTTTATTTAAGGCATTAAATTTGTACAATTATTAGTATTAATATTTAAAGTTTACCTTTATTTAGGAAGTTAATAATTACCAAATATTAATATTAATGTTAAAGATTTTCTTTATTTTATATTTGTATTGTGGCTAGAAAAAATTGTGGACAATAAAATATAAATATTTATTTATGGACGGATATATATGTAAACAATCCAACTTACAATAGGAAGGAAAGATACACCAAAATGGTATTGCTAGTTAGTCGTGCACGCCACTTTAACATATCCTGATATCCACAAAGGCACTTGAAAAATGAGTCAGAATATTAAATGAACAAAGTCGAAAGAAAAGAAAATTAAAACTAGAAACGTTCTAATTGTAGTATTTGTGTTTACTTTTTTGCAGATATTGGCAATGGATATTAACAGGGAAAATTACGAAATTGGGTTACCAGTAATTCAAAAGGCTGGCGTAGCTCACAAGATTGATTTTAGAGAAGGTCCTGCTTTGCCTGTTCTTGATCTAATGGTTGAAGACGTAAGTTACTTGAACATATTATAAATATGTACTAACGTCTAAATTTTGGATCCGTCACTATCCCATCCCAAAAATCCACTAACCCTTTTAAATTTATTTTATCAAACTACATAATGATTCACTTGTTATATTATGTTTTTAATTTTCAGAAAAGCAATCATGGCACGTATGATTTCATTTTTGTGGATGCTGACAAAGACAACTACATCAACTACCACAAAAGGATAATAGAACTAGTCAAAGTTGGTGGTGTGATTGGGTACGACAACACCTTATGGAATGGTTCAGTGGTGGCTCCACCTGATGCTCCATTGAGAAAATACGTAAGGTATTACAGGGACTTTGTATTGGAACTTAACAAAGCTTTGGCTGCTGATCCAAGAATTGAAATTTGTATGCTTCCTGTTGGTGATGGAATTACCCTATGCCGCCGTGTTAGCTGATCACTTTTGTTTCATTTACTACGGAGTACTTTTTTTGCGCTTTGTGAATAAATGTTTGTATTTCATAACTATCTATATTAATATTTTCTATGTATTTGTGTTTTAAGAATTGTATTTCTGAAATTGAGAGAAATATTAAGATATTTTTGAGATATTGCGCTTGTGTATGGAGTAATTTGTTTTATCCTCTAAACTGAGAAATCTACAACAAATTGTTCGGATATATGTTTTGGTAGAACTGCATTTTCTGAACATAAAATGGACTAGTTGTTAATTTTAATCTTTTGAAGTGCTCCAATGGTATATGTTGCTCTTAACAAGAAGGATGACTAAATATACCACAGAAATATTCTAGTGAAAGACAGATAAACAGTTAAGAATGTACAGAAGATGGGATAGGCTTTGGAAAAAAATCAACAATCAGCTTTGAAAATAATTAAGATTCATTGGAAAAAAGCAACGATCAACTGGTGGGACCAAAGAAGCATCCCGAGGGAATACGTGTATATCTTCTACTAATGCAAGTTACACGAAAAAGATTTGCCAATATACTATACTTTATTACTACATGCATAAAAGACCAAAAGATTAGAGTTCGAACCAACTTGGTCAGAAAAATCATAAATAACTGAGCTTAATACTTTAAAATTTGTCATATTACCCTGACTTGGTGGTATTAAGCATAGAGCCCATTTGGGTGAGCTTATAAGCCCATTAATATATCAATTTTCTATATAAATGTATAAATTTGCAACCCAAATTACAAAAAAATAGCAATATTTTTCAAATTACACCGCATAGCAATATTTTTCCTATCACATTTTATTTTTCATTCCCTTTGTTCAACAAACACTTCAATAAAATGATAGCTTGACCCAAAACCCACTTTCTCCGCCCAACAACCTATACCCTACACTTTCACCCAATACCCACTTTCTCCACCCACACTATTTCCGCCGCCGCTGCCGCCCGCCATATGGCGCTGCTTCCGCTGCTCTTCCTCCGCCTTCTTTGCCTACACCACTTGCTCCTCCTCCTTCCTCGGCCTTAATTCTGCCTCAATCACCTTCGGAACGGAGACACGATTAGCTTTCTTAGCCAGCTTCTTCATCGACTTCTCCAGCTCGGTCTCTTCCAGCTCAGCAAGCCGACGAGCCTCGGCTTTCTTTGCAGCGACATCGACTCGCTTCTCGTCTTCTTCTTTGCATTTTTTTGTGGCACGAGGTTTGACTCCATCGGTTTCATGCCAATATTGTTCTTCTTTTTCATGAGATTCATGTTCTATGATTTCTGGGATCTCAGCTACGTACAGGAATCCACTTTAGCTTATTGTGATCAAGAATTTTTAAGCACATAGATTGTTGTGGCTACTGCTCGTCGTCGTTGTTGCGAGGTTCAATGAGATGTTTTTGACGGCGGTGTTTGACCGGGAAAAAACACCAGGAAATGAGTTTATGTTAGATTTCAGGGTTATTTTCTGTATCAAATCCATTTGTCTTAAACTAGATCTGAAAATTTTAGAATGTGTATCTCTGTTTCTATCTGTGTATGGGAGTGTGTATGTGTCGTTTTCTGATATGTATTGTGTGAACATCGTTGAAACAATCAGAAACAAATGCTGAAAGAGCCTGAAACAGTGCCGAAACCGTCTGAAACAGCGTTCAAACTGTCTGAAACGATGCTGAAACAGTCTAAACGACGTTGAAACAGTCTAGAAACAACTAGATACAGTCCAAAAATAGTTAGATACAGTGCAAAACAACCTGAAACAGTGTTGAAACAATCTGAAACAGTGCTGAAACAACGTAGATACAGTGAGATACAGTTTGATACGGAGCAAAAATACTGCAGATACAGTGAGATACAGTGTTGAAACAGTCTCAAACTGCTAGTGAAAAAGTCCGAGACATAATATAAAAAATAATGTGAAACAATGCAAAAAAGGTAAAATAGTTTTGAAACAGTTAGAAACAACACACAAGCTGGATGAAACAAATGCTAAAATAGTTTAGAAATAGATACGAGGTGTTTGGTAGTTGAGATACGGTGAGATACAATGAGATACGATGTGGTTGGTAGTTGAGATACAATGAGATACGATGTGGTTGATAAGCGAGATACGGTTAGATACGAGGTGGTTGGTAGTTGAGATACGGTGAGATACAATGAGATACGATGTAGTTGGTAGGCGAGATACAGTTAGATACGAGGTGGTTGGTAGTTGAGATAAGGTGAGATACAATGAGATACAATGAGATACGATGTGGTTGGTAGGCGAGATACGGTTAGATACGAGGTGGTTGGTAGTTGAGATACGGTGAGATACGAGATACGATGTGGTTGGTAGGTGAGATACAGTGAGATACAAGGTGGTTGGTAGTTGAGATACGGTGAGATACGAGATACGATGTGGTTGGTAGGTGAGATACGGTTAGATACGAGGTGGTTGGTAGTTGAGATACGGTAAAATTGGGGGAAATGGGAGGAGTAAAAATGAAATTAGGGGTAATAGTGAGAGGAAAAGTGAAAGGTGGAAATGGGAGGAGGAAAAGGGACGTTGAGGGAAATAGGGGGAAGAATGTAAGGGTTAGTATGTTATGGAAAAATATTGCTATGTTTTTGCTATGTTTGTAATTATCTTGTGTTTTCCTCTATATAGGATAATTTTACTAAAATATTGCTATGTTTGGTAATTAAGCTCTAAAACTTGTACTTTTATGTAGAAAATCCTATTTGATAGCTTAAAAAATTTTAGACTTATAAGTCATAAGTGACTTAAAAGCCACTTTTTGACTTATAAGCCACTTAAAATAAGCTGCTTATAAACCCACCCAAACAGGCTCATATTGTTCTTTGGACCATTCAAAGGAAAACAAACAGTAGTCTCTACTGTGTCCAAACAATGGCTGATGCTTAAATTGAACACCATTTAATCTGTTTCCCTGGTCAACTGCTAAGTTTGAATTGGGCCTATTTTAGAATTTGCAGAAATAGGAAATTTCTGGCACTCTATCCCAGAGTTAGTCTCCGTAAGAGAATTCTTACAATTTTGTCCCCCATAAGAAAGTTTCTAATGATTGCTAGACTTTCCTATTCAGAAAGACCTGGCGATCACCAAGAGCTTCCTTCTGGCAGTCGCTAGGAACTTTTCCTAATAGAGGTCAAAATTGTAGGAGCTTTTCTTATGATAGTCAAAACTGTAGCAGCACCACCAAATCTATCCACTTCACGCAAAAACTTGATGTTTTTTCAGGGGATTTTAACACATATATACAAATTTACACCCTTATATTACTAAAAAATGGGAAAATTTCATATCTAACCAAATATATAACATGGCCCTACAGTTTAATAGACACAATTAATATACAACAATGGCTAGTCAAAAAGATGCTAATAAATAGGTTTATGTGTATCATTTATCCTAACAAACCTGTGTTAATTTGGTGACTAAAATTAAGGAATCAAAACAGAAACGATAAATAAGAAATTCACTGATTTCTTTACTAAAATTAGCATAGTTCATTGATTTCTTTCCTAAAAATTAGCACAGTTCACTGTTTTTCTTTCCTTAAAATGAACATAACTCACGCATCAATAAGTGAATCAATAGAAAGGTTGGAGAATCCCTACGGATTCCAAAAACGTGAACATTTCTAGTATATATTTTTTTAATACTTTTATTCATACAATATTCACCTTTTCTTTTTCCACACAACATCCGTTTTCACATTTTATATTCTTAGAGTATTCACATTTTATTATTTGTAAAGTATTCAAGTTTTATTCATAAGGTATTCATTATATATTCTTATAGTATTCATATTTTATTCATGAAACAATTATTTTTTATTCATAAAATATTCATGTTTTATTCAAAATAATTAAAAAATGGATCATTGTATGCATATTTTATACCTCATAATATTACACACATACAATTACATATATGATATCATGATACATACATATTTTATATATCAAATATATCAATTACTATCTTGATGTATATGAAATTTTAACTTCAAATACATATCATAGCAACATTGATGAAATACACTGATATACATTAGGTATATCTAATATTATCTAAATATATATCAAATTAAAATTGTATAAACCTCAAAAATTTTATTCTATGAATAAATGACGTAATTTCACTTAAAGAGAACCATTTATGTACTTTTCATTTTGGTAACAAAAGATTGAAAAAAAAGCATAAGTAAAGAATATTTTTTACTTTATCTTATATGAGATAAGCATATCGAATAATTTGAATGAAAAAGGATTCAAGCTCCAATGGAGTTTTTTTGCTAAAAGGGAGAAGTTGATAGTTTGGGGAAAGAATCTTTTATTTAGAAAGAAAGAGAATTGAATAGAAAAAGAATTTGACGTTTAATGAGTAACTTAAATATGGAAAATATCACAAATAGGTTTTAAAAAATTATTGCAGAAAAGTTAATACATTGTCGTAAATGACTTTACTATATTTAAGGCAAATAGAGTTTGAAAGTTATGTGATAATTGTTGTCAAACTATTTTCCTATATTTAAGGCATGTATGGTGCTTCAAGTAAATGGCTATTAAATATGAAAATCCTAACTTCCCACAAAAGTAGGCACACTTAGGGGTCATGAATCTGTTTTTGAAAATGGCTAAAAAAAGATACCTACAGAAGTCTAAGTGTCTATATGCAATAAATTAGAAAAAATGTATCTATTTTATGTTAAAGACACTTCCAAATGTCTATACAATGTAAAAATCACAAAAAAATAGCAACATTTCCCAAATTACAAGACATGACATTATTTTTTCCAATACATTTCCCAATAATCAACCCATTTCATTTTCATTTCCCCAAATTACAACATTTCCCACTTACTCTCTCTTCCTCCCATCATCTCACCCCCACCCTCACCACCGCAGCTCCATCACCCCCCACCCCAGCTCCACCACCCCCACTCCCATCACCACCAAATTACTTAGGTACAGGACTAACCATGATTTGATTAAGCTTTTTCACTTTATTGAACTATCTACCCTTGTTTTCTTATGTGCATTATTACGGATTATATACTGAAGTTTACAGTAGTTTTTGCTTTTACAGTATGCAAACATTTCTTCTCTTAACTGCTAGTCATATTGCAATGGGCTTCGTGGAAAATCAGTGAGATGTAACTTGCTCATGAATAACTAATGATGATGAGGCAAAAGTAGAAGCTCGTCAAATGAAGATGATTCGGATTTTTCGTGTTATCTCTAAGCTCAAGGTCAATAATCCTTACAACTGTTTCATTTCTAAATATTATAAAATCTCAGCTCGATAAATCTAAATATCAATTGTAATAATGATGTTGATGAATTTTATTGTAGTTTTCGAGTAAATGATCACTAATTTGTATTGTAGCTTTTCTACACTGTTTCGAGCGCTTTATTTTTATTTTTATTTTTTGAATTTTTGAATTTTAGTTTCTATGAACCTTCGTGCTCCGGTTTTTCGTATTATTAGGAATTGTACAATCGGTGCTTCAAAATCGAATAATTTTGTTCAAACCTTTACTTTATTTAATTTCTCTTAATTCAAGATATTTTCATGTATGTAAAGAATGTGTGTTTTTTGGTGAAAGTTTGAACTAGATCAATGAATTTTAATTTATATTTCTATCATTTTATCTGGTTTGAAACAGCGCAGATACAGTGCTGAAATGACGCAGAAACAACACAAATACAATGCTGAAACGATGCAGAAACAGTGTGAAATAGCGCAGATACAGCGCAGAAACAATACAGAAACATCGCATATACAGTGCTAAAACGATGCAAAAACAGTTTGAAACAGCGCAGATACACTGCTGAAACGATGCAGAAACAGTGTGAAACAACGCAAGTACAGTGCTGAAACGATGCACAAACAACGCAGATACAATGTTGAAATGATGCAGAAAATGTTTGAAATTGTGCTGAAAAGAAGCAGAAACAGTTTGAAACAACGCAGATTCAGTGCTGAAACAATGCATAAACAGTACTGAAATGATACAGAAACAGTTTGAAACGACGCAGATACAATGCTGAAACGATGCCGAAACTAGGGGTGGGCGTTCGGTCGGTTCGGTTCGGTTTAAGACATTTCAGTTTGATTTTTCGATTTTCAGTTTGGTAATATTAGGAACCAAAACCAAACCAAAATTAATTCGGTTTGGTTCGGTTTTTAAGAATTCGGTTCGGTTTAGTAGTTCGGTTTTCACATATAAACTAATATGGCAAAATCATTATTTTTCAATTGTATGCGCGAAGAAGAATAAGTACAACAGTAAATCAAAGTTAGCAGTTGAAAATAAAAACAATTTAGCTAAACATATCTTGTAGTAGTTCAGATTAATGACATGACAATCGAACTTGGTACGTACTGGTGCAAACTAAAATATCAAACACTTAGATCCATGATATTAAGTATGGTACGTACATGATAAGCTTACTTCTAAGTAGACTGCAGATGTTATTATGGGTTTTACACTTTAGTTGACGAAGTTAGAAGGCCTATATTAGGCCTGGTAGCCTGGACTACTAACTAGTTATATAAAAAAAGTTGTGAAATTAATATATATATATATATATATATATATATATATATATATATATATATATATATATATATATATATATATATATATATATATATAAAATTCGGTTTGGTTCGGTTTGTGCGCACCCCAAACCAAAACCAAACCGTAAAACCAAAATTTTTAAAATGTAAAACCAAACCCAAACCATAAACCGAAAAACCGAAAACCGAATTAAAAAAAATTCGGTTCGGTCGGTTTTTTCGGTTTGGTTCGGTTTGTGCCCACCCCTAGCCGAAACAGTTAGATACAGTAAAATGGGGGAAATGGTGGGAGAAAAAGTGAAATTGGGGGAAATATGAGGATTAAAAGTGAAATTGGGGGAAATGGTGGAAGGAAATGTGAAATTGGGGATATGGGAGGAAAAATGATATTGGTGGAAATAGGAGGAAGAATACAAGGGTTTGCTATGTTATAGAAAAATATTGCTATATTCTTGCTATGTTTGTAATTAACTTTTTCTTTCCTCTATAATGGGTAATTTTCCTAAAATATTGCTATGTTTTGTAAATAACTTCTAAAACTTGTACTTTTATGTAAAAATTTCTTTTTCAGTGACTAGGTCTGGAATGTTGGGCTTCTCTAGTGATGAGTGGTGGGGCAATTTACAAAACTATGACACCATAGGCAGTGGTTTGCTTTATTGACCCTATTAAAGCAGTTTGGCAAGAATGACCTTCGCTAACTTTAATAAATAAATTGCGGACGAAAATACTCTTACAAAATTTTATATTGACGCCCGCATCCCGCCTTCCCTTTCTCGAAAATACTCATACAAAATTTTATATTGACGCCCGCATCCCGCCCTCTCTTTCTTGTAAGTATTGTCCCTCACTTTCTCTTAAGTGTCACCTCTTAGGCAGCACTTAACAACACTTGACGTTGACCTCCTCTTTCATAGGCAACACTTGCCTTTTATCTCTTCTCACATTCTCCCAGATAACTTGAAGTGCTGTCTCGACAGCACTTGCCTTTTATATTTCTCCAAGAGGCAACACTTATTAATTTATAACTTGAAGTGCAGAACAGTCTATAAGAATGTAAATGTGCAAAACGCTTAGGGTAATTTACATTATATCAACCCGATTGGTGGTGGTCTTGAACTTTTATCCTCATGTAAAAAATCTTTTTAAAAGGGCCTCAATGCCCAGCGAATTTCCTTAAGGGCATGTCACTTTTTTAAAATTGTTGCTAAGCGGAACTAAAATTTCAAGACCACCCGTTATGGAGGATGCCCCATGCAATTTCTTGAACATGGTGAGTATTGAATTGCACAAAAGGAAATAGAGAAGGCAGTACCAAACCAGTGAACATTTATTCGACCAATTCAAACAAAACATAAGAAACAGCCTTCTTAATCTAAAATATAGTACTACCAAATTAAGGGTATCATTACAAAATGAGCACGCTGACTAAATGAATTGACAAATCGCTACTTACAAATATCATTCAACGATAATAGAGTGTCAGCAATAGTTACCCATAAGAAAAATATTTATCCATCACAATCATCTAGACAAATCACAAAAAAGCAACAACCTAAGTCAGACGCAACTATTTTTCATCAAAGACAAATAAATAGGACACAACTTGTGCCACACAAGGTATACTTTGTTGAAAGCTTAGGGTGTGTTGGTTCCACCACAAAAAGTAAGTTATGGACGTTACACCAAATATCAATGCCAACAAAGCGCTATTGAATCAACTTCTCCAGTTTACGTAGTTCCGTTTGTGATTTAAGATGTTTCATTTTATTTGACTACACTTATAATGGATTAGACGTAGAGATAAAGTTGAATTCTAATATTATCTCGAAATACTTTAGAATAATGAAAAGATAACTATAAAACAACTTTTCATTTTGTGAACTTGCATATACTTAAATACCGAAGTATTAAAATAGAACGTCAAATTTGACTAACAGAAACAGAATGGAGTATATTATAATACTCCATTGGTTACGATTTTTAGAATCGGCGCATCACAAACACATGCCATCGTTGACAAGCTATTGTGTACCATTTAGTTGTTTTTCAAAGCACACCTACCACACAAAAATTACAAAACATATATTTATATACACGTGTAATTTAATCACAATTAGGTGATATGTATTTTTAGTAATGTATGAGGTAAATATTCGATTGAAGCTAACAATTTTTTACCCAAACTTATAATCTGTGCGCGCACGCAATAATTCATTAAAATTTGAATTAATACTAAAACTCATTGAAAAGAAAAATATGAGTTGATGAATATTAAACTATCAAAATCATAAGTAACTGATAGGAACAGTGCACCAATTTGTTTTTCTTTAGTCATACAATAATTGAATTTATTTAAACTGGCCTAATTATTCCAAATTTATGTAGCTTAGGGTCATTTTCAGAATTTAAAGACGACAGATTAAAGGTTTATATATCTCCCATATTCTTATAGTCTTTCTTATTTAACAGAAACTCCCTCTTGGAAGTTGGCAGTTGGCTCCATCTCCCCACCATGACCGAACATGACGAGCCATTAACACCAGCTGGCCGGCTATTCGTCCAGCCAACGATGGAGCAAATAATCAACTGTGCCATAGGTGTTGAAAATACAATCAACGTTGATGCTATAAAATTGGAGATAAGCAAATCCATATTGGTTAAACATCCAAGATTCTGCAGTATCATGGTTAAAGATGCAAGTGGTCGTGAACGTTGGCGTAAAACTGAAGTCAATCTTGATGACCACTTCATTATTCACCATGAGCCTTTAACTGATGATCCTTCAATTTCAGATGAAGATGCTATTAATGATTACTTAGCAGATCTTTCTGTATCGACTCCTCTCAGTTTAAACAAGCCCCTGTGGGAATTTCATCTTCTACTAGCCCATAAGTGTGCTGTTTTGAGGCTTCATCATGCTCTCGGAGATGGGATTTCACTTATGTCCATGTTCTTGTCTTGTTGTCGGAGAGCCAGTGATCCTGATCAACAACCCACTAGTCAAGGTACTTTTCATCCAAATGCACTTTTATTTACCTTCATATACGGGGTATTTGGTGTGCTTGAACCCGTAACTTATATGTTAGCGCTTCGTCGTTGACCTAATAATGTCTTCAATGTGTTTCCCATGTGCACAATTGATAGTAAATACGTTCTTTATTTCGTCTATAGATTTTGTTTATGAACCAAATACAATAAAATTTTATTTGATTAATGGTGATATTGAGACTCGAATTCAAGACTTTTGTCTTGATATACTCCTATATTGGATTCTATGACTAAATTATAAAAAAAAAAATTAATAGATTAGAAGTAGCTTACTTTTATTTACTTAATTATATTTCTTGTAGGTATAGGGGCTTCGAATTCTTCGAGCGATCATAAGAGATGGAGCTTGATGAAATTGTTGAAACTGATATGGTATACGTTGGTGTATGTGATAGAGTTTGGTTTGAGGAGTTTGTGGTTGAAGGATAAAAAGACAGCCATAAGTGGCGGAGATGGAGTTGAGCTTTGGCCAAGGAAGCTGGCTACGGCAAAATTCAACATTGATGACATGAAGATAGTCAAAAAAGCCATCGCTAATGCTGTAAGTTTCTTCTAGTCCTCTATGCTAATTATGCCGTTCAATTTGTTGACTTTCTTTTTTTTAATTGGTTGCATCGATTGGATGGGCGTCTATATTACTAGTAATATTCTATAACGACTTTCTAACATATTAACAAAGCTGTTTAGCATCCTACGTAATGCTCAAGCAATCCACCTTAACAATAAAATTGAAAGACAGTCTTATGCATGTGATTTTCTAATGAGTATGTAAATGTATTAGAAATTTTTTATATTAAGAGAATAGACATTTCGTCTTTGGGTGTAAAAGGATGTATGGAGTAGAATAAATCTTAAAATAACAGAGTAAAATTGATCTGTTGAAAGGAGTCAATATTGCCAATGATAATAAACACCCAACTCAACTAGTAGTATCTTATCTAATTTAGCTTGCCCAATATTTTGTTCGCTTAATTCTGTCTTTGAATGTTAATTAAAGGAAATATGGACATTGACTGTATAGTGAAAGGTACAATTGAGTTGAACAAGAGAAAACTAAAGATTGCCAACATATGACAAATAATAATCCCAATGGGTCCTATTCTCCTATCTAATTTGAAATTTATCGTGTACAATTCAAACGTTGCCCTACATGATAAACTTTGAATTTAATTTCTATATGCTGGTATTTTTCAAAAACTATTAGTTCATCCAAAATATAAATACAGTTGACTTTTATATAACTTCAGAAAAATAAGACAAAGAATTAAATAATCAAATTAATTGCCTAGATAATGCAAAATTTTAATTAGTAAATGAATGTTGAATTTGTCTTTTAATAGTGTCAATATAATTACTCAATCATGTCTTATAAGCCTAACGAGACCTTAGAGCCTAATTCATATGCATAAATTATATATTCACGTCTCTACTCATGCCTTATCAGCTTTTGTAGAGACAAGCTTAGAGCCTTGTTCGCATGCGTTAATAGCGCGAATAATGTTTAGGGAGCTAGTATTAGGTACACATTTCAACTGATTTACATCCCTAAAGATCGGCTATTTAATCCGTAACAATCAGCTATTAACATTCTTAAATATATTCACTATAATTACAAAAATATGTGCATCTATTCTAATATTCCTAAAATTACATAGAAATAGAAGGAACGTATTTCATGAATAGCTGTTCATCATGCTAACATGTGGGTTCTCTTCTTTAATGGGAACACTCGGGGACAATAATGACTCAAAAGATAATTAACGTGTCTGATCTTAGACCATCATATTCCTAGCTAGAACTAGTGGTGAATATTTTGTGGCTGTACAAGGAGGATATGACAAAGCATATGACACGAACAATCTGGAAATTTGTACCTGTGGAGGAAGTGGCAAGGCCTCGAATTGGTAATTTGGTATTGCCATTCAGGCATTATTATATTCCTCCTTTCTTCGGAAATATATACTCTAATTAATGTTAATTATATCAAACTGTGTTAATCATTATGCATAGTAAGAGTAATAAGCGCACATAATTATGTAAATGATAGTACTAAAAATACTCTAATGTAGAAAAGTGCAAACAGGTTCAAGTTATTGTACTTTCTGGACGATTTGACACCAATGGTCTCCTTGAAATATACGGGACCTCAACTTTTGCCATAGGGTGAAATATTTATTAGCACATTTAAAATTAAGATTCATATGTCGCAAAATAAATAAGTACTTTGAAAAGAATGGCTAAGGGGTATGTGTTAGCAATAGAGCTGTTGCTAGCTAGGTTGATATAAATATTGCTGTTACTTCAGAATATAAGTACTTACATTTCATTGTCCTTCTAAATTGGACAAGAATGTATCATTTAATCCTCATATTCCATCATATCGCAGAGAACGTGTTCAAATCTTCTTCCTTCTTTTTTTTTTAAAATTCCGTTCATCATTTTCATGTCAAAACCATAGTTGACTCTCCTTATTCATCAAACGGCATTTTTGCAGAGATCCTCCTTCTAAGTCCTACAAATTACACATAGGACTTAAGTGTTGTGTTCTTTTTGTCATTATCAAAACTTAGATTTTAATTAACTCAACATTAATTTCTCTTTATGAACATACATGTATATATTTAGGCAAACAACTTTTGACTAGTACTAATAATAATGCAAATGCTTTTGATTTCTTACTACTGTAGACCATCAACGATGTCCTCTTTGGCATCATATCGTGTGGGCTCTCTAGGTACCTGGATCTTCGTTCACCCAAAGGTAAAACTCCATATTTTACACCAATTAGAGTCTCCTAATATCCTTATACTTGTATAATATGATTACTAGTTTAACATATTATAACATGTGAGAAGTACTATAATTACTTTATAAATAAGTTATATCCGTGTAAATATATTTTGCACTGTGTTCATAGAACGAACAATATTTTTTTGCAGCTTTGCAAGAGGGGTTTCAGATGACTGGAGTTGCAATGGTGAATTTAAGGAAACAATCTGGATTACAGGTGCAACTTTTTCCCAAATATATAATTAGCTACACAATGTAGCAACTATAAAATTAACATCAAATATATTTTGTTTAGGACTTTTCTAAGTTGATGAACAGCAAATCGGGAGCACGGTGGGGTAACAAATTTGGCATGCTTCTTTTACCAGTTTATTATCACAAAGGTGGAAGTGATCCATTGCAGTTTGTAAGGAGGGCTAAAGCAATGATCGACAAGAAAAAGCTATCACTAGAGGGGCCTTGCTCATACAAAATTGGAGACCTTGTTATGTCCCTTTTCGGGGCTAAGGTACACTTCATATACTCTACTGTATTGAAGTGTTCATATATCTCATCTAAGTTTATACCGTTAAAGGTGAATATATATGGTGGAGCCAGAAATTTGAATAAGGGTATTTTAAAAAATATAAAATGTCATACCTATGATATGAACTTAAAGGGTATTCAATAACCAACTACGCCCTTGGGTGAATACATTGTGTTTACTTAATTATATTATGTCTCAACAAATCTCTTCTGTTTTGCAATGGATATTGGTGAAGTTGAATTTGAAACCTGCTTTGATATCATGCTGAAATTATGTGACTATCTCGTCTATAATTATACGTATTCAAAGATAGTTTATATAATATGTCTCTACGTATTGGTTGCATCTATTTTCGGGTTGTCATTACTTATTATTCTACTTTTTTTATGTGTAGCTGGCTAGCTTGCTCAACTATAGAATTGTTTGTAATACAACTTTTACAATCTCAAATGTGATTGGCCCTCAAGAGGATATCACATTCGCAGGGAACCCCATATCCTACGTTAGAGTCACCTCTACGAGCTTGTCCCATGTAAGTTTCTTATTTACTGGCTCTTTTCTGGGTTAATATACACCTTAACTCTTTCATGCAAGCACAAATCATCATGTCTTGTAAGTTACCTGTGCATATATGCTACATTTTAATGCAGGCAATCACAATGCACATGGTGAGCTATGCAGGGAGAGCTGACATGCAAATATTAGTGGCTAAAGACATCATCCCTGATCCCAAAGTTCTAGCCAAGTGTTTCCAGGATGCCTTGCTGGAAATGAAGGAAGCTGCACAAGCTGTTGGTAAAACTTAAAAGGTTATATGGTAGATATGCGGACAATGTCAAGAATTTTGACATCATCAGTGTAATTTTTATATCGTATAGTTACTTTTTAGATGACTTGATAGCATAAAAGTTTAGTATATAAGAGTTAAAAGTCAAAATTACTACATGTAAAAAAATTGAGTACAAAAGTTCTTTGGGTACTCTTTGCAGTTACTGAATTGTAAATGAATTGGCACATTCGTGATGCCTCTTTACGATAATTTCTTTGTATTTTCCTTAAAATTCTTGTTTTGCCTTTCTCGATTCATCTCTTTCTACATTGAGCAGATAAACAAAAGATTCAATCCATTAATTAGCCTCTTAGATTTTAATTTGATTTAGCCATTATAGAAAAGAAGCACCGAGAGGATCTGAAGCAAGTGCAATAAGATGCAAACGAAGGCTTTTTTACATGACAAGTAGGTACAGAGCACACTCAAACAGGACCATGAAGGTAAGGAAATGAAGTCAATGTCCAGTAGGCTGATGATGCCGTACATTACAAGAAGATACATCTATGTGCATTATGTTATGCTCAAACTAAAGCAGCTGAGAAAGTAAAACCTGATTTTCTTGCAGCATTAGAAAGTTTCAATGCCTACTGAAAAGGCTTTCTTCTTGCTTCTTCCTCGCCTCTTCCGTAGCAAAAGCTTCCTTAGAAAAGTCATCCCCCCTCGCTTCTGGCTTGGAAAAGTGACTAGAGTTCCCATATTCGGACTTTTAGCTTCACACTGTGAGCTTCGAGTTGCAATAACTGTATCAATGGTGCTTAGAGGTTCTACTGAGTTGGGAGAGTTGATGTTCTCCTTTTCCACATCATCTTCAGATAGCATCCGGTCGAGTAGAGACATGTGCTTCTTCATATTCTTACCGCTGCCATTGGTGTCACCAACTGTATTTTCAGTTGGCAAAGCTAAGGCCTTAATTTGCTTCCCTAGGTTCAGCATAGTCTCTTGACACTCCGCCAATTTTGCAGAAGCAGCTGTTATCTCCCAGCCCTGCAAATTTGAACCATCATGATCTCTACATGACTCAGTAGATAACAAGTAGAAAGTGATGCAAATAGGTGGTCCGTTAAAAAAGAATATTCACAACTCTTGCTCATAGAAGTATTCATTGATAAGGCGCATATTGAGTTTGACAAATTATCAATTCGGTCACACTCTGAAATGGCATAGACTTTTTCATGCTTACAGACATTCATTGTAATGCTGCTACTTACAACATGAAACAGTCGAATACTTACAACATGCAACAGTCAATAAATGCTTCGGCCATAAATTTTACAGGAATTTTGGAAAGATAAGGCAGCTAAAGATGCTATAGTTTCTAAGGGCTTGAGGTCACAAATAGATAGATGAAAGAAGAGAGGGAGGAAAACAATGTCATCTCTGTCATTTGTGAGGTTGGGGGGGGGGGGGGGGGGAGGGGGAAGGAATGGGGAGGTTGTAACCTGAAAATCCTAAACTAGACAAGAATTATCACCAAAAATACACACAAATTGGCAGACGAGGAACTCACAGTTTGCTGCAGCCCTTTTTCTTGATTCAAATCATCCACAGAAGTTCTCGTGGCAGTCATACTGTTTATCAGATATTAGAGGAGTTAGACCGTTTATCATATGCAAACTACTAATTAAGACAACAAAGTAACAAGTGATGGATACCTTTCAAGTTGGAGTTGAAGCTCAAGACAAGTTCCTTCCAGTTCTTCACAACAGTGGTTTCTATCTTCCAATTCTACTTCAAAAGAAGATAGCTTTGAAAGTGTTTCATTTAGCTTAACTTTGGTCACATTAAGCTGCGTGTCGAGATCTTCATTGATTGATTTCTGATTTTCGAGAAGATCCTCCATCATTCTTTTAGATTCTTCTTCTGTTTCCAATTTAGCTTGTAGACTGGCAATGCTTTTTTGTGATTGCTCAAGTTCACTTGCCAAGTTTTCGCTCTTGTTCCTCACTACCTGCAGCTTGACTTGTACATCTTTGTTTGAGGATTTCATACTGTTTATCTCAGCTTTCAATCCATCATTTTCTGCTAGGAGGACAGAATAGGTCTTCTCTAATTCAAATATTAGACTTTGCATTGATCCCGGTTCAGTTGTTATTCCTGAATCATTCTGCCCCAAATGATTCATTATTATATCTCTGATACTAGAATCAGGTTCAAAGGAAACACAGTTATTTATCAACCAATCCATCTCTGCTGTCAGCTCCGCTAAAAACTGATCGACAAGTATTTTCTCATCCAACAGACTGTTGCAAGTGATGACAATTTGCTGAAGAGCATTTTTGAGCTCAAAACTTCTCCATCTGAAAACACAGAGAAAATAGTCTGCTCCGGCAGTGGATTGCTGACATGGAATGTTAAGCTTATCCATTTCGAATGAGATACTGCCATTTTGGCACATAGGATCGAACCTTCTGACAAGCTCAAGAAATCTGCAAATAGATTGACTCAGATTAGATTGGATGGATCCCTTGCCTCTTTCTTCCACCGAAGAGCCAATATCGGGAGTTCCTATAATCATACCACCAAGTCTAGGAGATGTTGCGGGAGATTTCCAAGTAATATAACCACTGATGGGAAGCAGTTCAGATGGGCCAGAGTGCTCTGGCTTCACTGCAGGGTTTACATTGTACAGAGCTACTCTAACGTCCTCTATTAGTTCATCAATGCCTTTTTTTGAGATACGGCTTTGCTCCATGATTACTATCAAGATTTCATGAAGCCAACTGGAGGATCTCTTGGACATTTCATTTAAATCACCTTGATCCACTTGAACTAGTTCCTTACCAATCGAGTCCATCTGGTTTCCATGTGTCTCTATTCTTGAGGACTCTGATAAAGTGAGACTTGCATCTGATGGAGGATAGGAACTCCCTATTGTAGAATCGGCAGCAACAATTGCAAATTTCTCCATTTCAACAAAATCATCCATCAGACTCATCTCCGAACCCCCAATCATTTTCGATTTGCTTGTGTCAAAACTTGAAATTGAAGAAGTTTCATTTGATAGTGGACTAGCCAAGGCCAGCTCTTTGGAACACTTAACAGAAGAAAGTAATCCAACATGATGCCCACCCACTCTTCCACAAAGACAAATCTCAGTTTCTTTCCTTGCTAACAGATCTTTCAAAGCCTTGTTCTCTCCCTCCAGATTGCACAAATGGTCGACCAAAAAACTTATCTCCTTATGGAGAATGTCCGGATGGCTTTCAGGGGCAGTGTCTTTAAGAATCAAACTTCCAGCAGGGGGATTTGATTTCCTCCGCCTTATAACAGCCTGATTTTGTTCTTGCAATTCAATTTCATTCTTAACCTTTGTCAATGCAATCTGACCGGGCAGCCGCTTTCGAGTTAGAAGACGTAGTCTCTGACAATCTGCTTCCAACTTCTTAATTTTCTTCACATTCTCCAATTGCTGCTTATGTGAGGCATCCAATGAGCGGCGGCTGAACACAAACTCTTCATTCTGAATATGGAACTCCCTCTCAAGCGTCTGAAATTCATACCTCAAGAAAGAGTTTTCTTTCTCTACAGAATCTAACCTCGACATTAGTGCATTAAACTCTGCTTCTGCATGTGTATTGCTCTTCGTTAGATCTTCAATTATCTTCCCTTTCACAAGAAGGACCTTATTCAGATGAGAATTCTCATGAGTCAAATTTGCAATCCTTTTACTTGTTTCTGTTAATATTTCTTCTAACTTCTTGTGTGCCCTCTCAAGTTCTTTCGATGTCCTCATTACAGCATCTCGAACTTTTTGCTCCTGTTCCTCTCTGAGAGAAGCTAATTGCTGCATGTGATCTCTCAGGGCAGTGTTCAAGTGTATTATCCTTTCATTAGCAGCATCTCTCTGGTGTACAGCTTCATCTAGTTCTTTTTTTAGACAAAGTACTTCAGCTTCTGCTTTTTTCTGACCTAAAACAGCAACTCATATCTCAGAAGGATACTAGTTGATTTAAACCTTGGTTTAAGGAAAGCACAAAGAAAGGAAACTGATAAAAGTGCATGAGCAACATTTAACAAACAAAGAAACATAGTTGTTACCTGCAATAGCTTCTTGTTCCATTTCTGCAGATTTTATCAATTGTTCATCTTTAGAATTAGACTCACTTAGGACGGTAGCTAACTTCTCGTCTAAGATTTTCAATGACTGCTCCAGAAATATTTCCTTTTCATTTGGAACTGTCTGGCCCTGAACATAATTAATTATCTTTTAGCACAAAGAAACACGTCCAAAAGAATGGTACAACAGTCAAGGTGTCTGCTTCTTCATGCAAAGAAAAGGAACTTAATCATACCTTACTAATTTTGCACATAAAACAAGGTAGATTATGGGTTAAGAAACTTGCATCTGCATGAAAGCTACTACATTGGAGATTTAAGATGAAACATGAGCTAAAACCTCTTTTGCATTAAAGTTATGTTTTTTCTTTTCTTGTGCCTTTATTAGTTGAAAATGCTTCTCTGCATTGTTATGTTTGACAGTTAATCGACAATCTTTAACGTACCTCAACTCCATTTCCTTGAACGGGATGATCAGATTTGCTGATTGAAACAATTGTCTTCTCTGAAGATCGTTTCCTCGGCCACAACCACGACTTCTGGTCCATGATTTACTGTCACAATGAAGTACAGTAATGAATATTCAAGAAATGCAAGAAGAGCAAATGACAGAGAATCAAGACCAGACAAAGAACTGAATTTGTCATTTGGCTACTTTTCTTTTCCTGTTTGAGCACTGCAGAAGATTAAGAACAGGCTATTCACGCAGTTAGTTTTACTAGTTAAACCAGTATATAAAACCAAGGGGAGGGATATTCATTTCACCACTGAAATCCAACACAAATTTGCAACTCAGAGTCAACCTTTTCAGCAGACTACTTCGACAACGTATACAAAATTAGCCATCAATAATCGACGACGACAACAACAACAAGCAACAATTGCGCCTCAATCCCATGCTAGTTGGGGTCGGATACATGAATTTTCATGGTCCGTCACTTCATTAAGCCTGTCTCAGTCCAATATAATAAAAATTAAGTTATCTAGTCCTAGACGTTCTCCATTTTCTACTACCTAGTATATAAATCTCTAACAAGCCTAGCAGGATCCTAACAGACAATGGACCTAAAGTGAACGTACTAACATGACTAAAACATAATTTCAACTAATGGATATCCCCTTAACAGCCATTAATCATCTACAAAGTTCAATAACTTTCACATGGAGCAAGAGGTTACCATTTTCATCCTTCCATGGTATGGGGTTGGCAGAGTTGGGAGGGGATTAGAGAACCAGGGGTAGAATTTGGAAAAATTTCAACACAACTCCCCAAAAACATTTCGTTATCTTACAACTAAAATGAAGAAAGCATGCAAGAAGACACAAAAATTGAAGAAAATCCATAATAAAGACAGCAGTATGAAATTTCTACAGTTTTAGCCATGCTGATCAATGATCATAGCTACGGACACAAGAAGAAAGAACAAAAAGCTACAAAATGCTAGTAAGTACCAATCATAAACAAAAATGATAGTGAGATTATTGCAGCACTCACCAAAGTTCAATTTAGCATGCACCAGTAGCCACTGATCATAAAAAGTTAACCACAAGCCGTTGAATTCTTGAATATAACATTACTCCAAGCTTCAAGTAGAGTGCTAGTAAAATAAATTTACGACCATTTAAGACTAAACATATTAAAAGAGTGAAAAATAGCTAAGAAAATGCACCAAAGTTGCCACCGACAAGTTTACACACCTGAGGAGTAAAATGAAACAACTGTAATCAGAGAAAAAGAAACAGGAAACAAGGGTGGGTCACCTTTACTTTGGCATAAGGGTAAAAATACAAAGTCAAGAAAGATTAAAAGTAGCTATAGCTAGCCAGTACCAAAGAGTAGAATAAAGTTCTTGGGAGGGTCCATTAATGGAAGAATTTTGACAATTTATAACAGTTGTTGCACTAATAATGTCTGAAAACGTTACACTTTCAAGACATGCATGGTTAGAGTTTCACCTATCTGTGTATGACACGTTCCTTTGAATATTAAGCATGTGTAAATTTATTGTCTCATTACGTTTTGTAGTAACATAAAAGACATTGTATACTAAACTTGATGTAGTAACATAAAAGTAAATTATACTCCCTCCGTTCCAAAATGGATGTTACTATTTTCTTATTAGTCTATTTCAAAAAGAATGATACAAATACACAATTTTAAATTTGGAAATATTTTTGAGTTGAAACTACTATTTTATCCTTAATGAAATAAAGTAATTTATAGCCACATATTTATGTATGGCTTATTTTGGACCATAAGTTTCAAAAATCTTACCACATTTCTTAAACTTCGCTCCAAGTCAAACTAGGACAACCATTTTGAAACGGAGCGATAACAAAATTAACACGCATAAAATTTTTTAAAAAAAAGAAAGTTATATACTATCAATATATATGAGAGTGTGACAAGAATGTACTTGAGAATGGGTCAAGAGAATTGATTGCTCCATAATGATTTTGTCCCTTTATGATTTTCTATATTTTCCGTTGTAGTATTTAAAGGCTAAAAGAAGCATATTGTCTTACCTTTAGTATGAAAATAACATTTTTTGTGGTCCCTTTTTCTTAGGAAAGGTATCAAAATGGGGATCATGACTTGTCTTTTTCCTCGCCTCTTTGGTTACTTTGATCTTTATTTTTTAGCTTTTATTTCCTTTTTATCATCTTTATTCTATCTGGTGAAGTATAATATTGTGTTGTTTCTGTGAAATGCAAGCAACAAATAATATATATAGGAAAAGTCCCACTTACCTTAGTGGGTTATAAGAACTTATTATAGAGTATAGTGCACCAACTACACTCACTATTTTTTATTTTGAAGAAAGGTGTCATAGATTTTTTTTTCACTTAATTTTGTTAATTTTTATGGATGAGTGTAGTTGAGCATTGTATGAGGGGAAAGTTCTAACTTCAATTGTGGGTGAAATAGATAGTTGCATACTTTTGCTTTTCACTTAGATAAGATCACATAACAAAATCTGATGAAATAAGATATGGTGAGTGTAATATCAACCTCAATTGAAATAGATGGTGGACGCTGCATTTTGTTTCCTCATCACGAGAAGCATATAAATGATTATTTGTTTAGACATGTTGGAGGGAGGCAAACCAATGCGCGTTTGGAAGGAGTACTTGCCGATCTGAGAAGAAAAAGCTCTCGTTACTATAATGCCATCGTATCGTGAAAAGTTATGGAAATAGACCGATCTCGCTAATGAAGGACATCATCATGAAGAAGCGTTGATATTGTGGAATAACGCATTTAAGGGCATGGAGTTTCTTCTGCTAACAGACTTAAGTCAAGTGGCTTATGAACGTGTTTAATACCCCTATTATTTAATTTTTTCAATGAATATAAATAATTACTCCTATATGTTTATCATTTGCTTTCTTCAGAACACTATCTCTTCCAAAGCAAAGACAACTTTCAGAAGTAGCCACATATGAAGGATCATATTATGAAGAAAGTATTCAAGATAGGCAATACATTTTTTTATTCTAATCTCAGCATATTTCATCTTATGAAAAGCCAACTTGTTGAAATTGAACACATTGCATATAGATGTTAAGTACTTAATAAATAACCAACGTGATCCATACAATGGTCAGTCAACCTAGTAATGTGATCCTTTCAATAACAACTGACTTTTCACTGTGATGTATGAGCAAGACTTTCTCTGAGTTATGTGCACAAAAACTGAAATTTAATTTATCATAAGAAAATTAACTAAAATAGTCATCCACCCAACTGTTTAAATAAAAAAATAGTCGACGAATATATTACTATATACAACATAATTCATATATAATATATGTGCATTGAGTAGTACAGTATCTAACTAAATTGCACACGATACTTGTCATAGCATGTATATGCATCCATTTAATTACAAGATGAGGCAATTTGTGTCAAATCTCCCCGATCACATTGGATTTGAGCCTGGCAACTAACTATGGACCCTCTTGTTATCTAAATCTTATCATCTCCATAATGCGAAAGGACATCTTGATTAGCCTAATTTGATTGCCAAATATCCAATCAACTTTCTCAGCTTCATAGGATATTTTTGTTATACAATGAAAAATAGACCACAAGTTTCGCATTTCAAGGACTGGGTCAATTACTAGTAAGATGGATGGCTAGACCTCAAAAGTTGTGTCCCTGTTGAAGGAATTTGACAAAAATAGCCTCAATTTTCAAACTTTGACGGGCCCCGTCGAAATTTTTTAACATTCTTATCATATGTTCTGATGGATTGTCAAGATTTCATTTCTTCACAATTTTGTCTCGCCCATCAGATCTAAAATTGAAGCCATTTTGCACAAACTTCTTAAAAATGGACAAAACTTAAGCGACATACTAAAATCATTATATTCGTACAAATATACCTTGCTAGGTAGTCATGGCCGCCTTTGAAGTAAGAGTTTTGCTAGGAAGCCAATTTTACCCATCCCTTTTTAGTTTTAGCTATTTTTTAAAAACTATTTGCAAGTATTGCCACTTACTTTAAAACCACCAGGGTCGAAATTATGTATTCAATTTCAGGCCATGGCCTTAAATTCATTCCACTTAAATTTTGTTGGTCTAAAATAAAGCCAAATTTAGACCATGTATGAAGTTGGGCTCAACTTAACATTTGATTTGAAGTTGAGCAAATAAGAAAAAGAATATACTTCAACTTCATATCAAAAGGGGTTGAAGTTTGCTTAATATGACTTGAACTTTAACCCCAATATAAAGATAGGCAAAATGATCAGCCTCTACAGAAACACATCCAAAAGTGGTTAAAATTGTAAAGGGCTCTAAATATAAATTTTTTTGCACAAAATGGGCGATATTTTCACCGTGTTGGACCTCGTAAGAAAGCTCATGCATTTTAGCCCCTGTCAGGAAAAGCTCCTGATGCTAGAGGGAAACTCATAGTGATCAACAGGTTCTACGGCTAGTAGGATCTGACTGATCGCCATGAGCTTTATTTACGGCCAAAACTATGAGGGGGTGCTAGAAATGTCCTATTTCTAAAAATCTCATGTATGTATAGGCTTTGTGCACTTCCCCCTCTTTGAAGAGTTATTATTTACAAAATTATGACACTGAGGATTGGTTTGCTTTTTTACCATCGTAACAGTAGTTTAGCAAAAATGACGTTCGCTTAGTTTAATAAATAAATATTCGGATAGAAATACCCATATAAATCTTATAAATGACGTTTGTATCCCCGTCCTTCCTTTGTTCATAAGTACTGCCTAAGACAACACTTGTCTTTGATCCCTCTTGCTTAGACAACACTTGTCTTTAAATTTTTTCCACTCTCATCTAACTTGAAGTGTTGTCTACGGATAAAGCGGATGCTACGTTGCTAAAATCCTCTTAGACGGGGATGAATCCTCAAAACTAGTCAATTTTGGGGACACCGGGTAAAATTTTTTGGTCTTTAAATTGTATTGGGCCAAACTTTTGGTTTCTCGTAATTATCAAGATCATTTATCTTTGATTTCTCTCCAAAAAGTCATTAATCTCATGATTATCTAATCGATTTTATGTCTCTTGTAAAAACAAAATTAATGAGGCAGATATAATAACTAGGTAAATTATTTAAATATACTAAATTGAAATCTTAGATCATTTAAGACCCAAACTATTTAACTAGAACAAAATCATCTATCATTCTCAGGCACAATGTGTTGGACAGTCAAGACCATTCACATTCAGAAGATGAGCGTAGAGGAAATAAGAATGCTTAGATGGATATGCGGGGCATACGAGTTTGGATAAGATTAGGAATGAGGTCATTCGTGACAAGGTAGGAGTGACCTCAATGGTAGACAAGATGCGAGAAGTGGGGCAGCGATGGTTCAACCATGTGAAGAGAAGGATCACAGATGCTCCAATGAGGTGTGAGAGACTGATTGTGCTGGGCATTCGGAGAAGTAGAGGTAGACCAAAGAATAATTGGGGCGAGGTGATTCGACAGGATATGTCTCACCTCAAAATAACCGAGGATATGACACTTGACAGGAAAGCGTGAAGGTCAAGAATTAAAGTAGAAGGTTAGATCTATCATGATGTTTCTTACTTTATTTATTTTTTTATCATATTTGCAGAATATTTTATTTGCTTTAATTTATTTATTTTTTCAAATATTTTTCTGCTACATCTCACCCTTCCCAGACCTCATTTTTGAAATTAAACTGGGTATGTTGTTGTTGTAATATCATCAATCATTCTATCCTGTTTCTGCAATGTTTCAATGATAAATTACTCATAAATTCCTACTTCCTTATTTTTAAGAGTTTTTTACACAAATATACAAATTTGACAACTTAATTACAAAAAAATAGCAATACTTTTCAAATTACAAGGCGTAGAAATATTTTTTAGCACATTTTTATTTTTTACAATTACACTTATACACCACTCTCCTAGAAATCCTAAAACACCTTCTCTACTTCCCCAAACAAACCAGCCACCACCACTCTCAGATCCAAACTTATAACTCCACCACCACAACCACCGACCCAAACACCAGTATCAGCACATACATTACTGTCATCATCTTCACCGGTATTCACTGGAAAACAGCTACAATACGACGGAGAGTGGAACCATCTCAGTCGCGGGATACAAACAGAAGATGAAACCAAACAGAAAATGAAACCAAAAGTAACAAGCCCAGTTCCCAGAGATCGTTGCTGCTGACGTAACCCATTTCCCGGAGATCGCCGCCACCGCCAACTATTCAAACCAGAAGTAACGAGCCCCAAACAATTGAATTCCAACAAATCGAAACAGCGAAACACTTCTAAGTTGCGATTTCTTCAGATAAATCAACGGCGTAATTCTTTTACGATTTAATGAAGCTGCCACTTACAACAGCAATTGAAACACAATTATTCTCGATGGAGCTCCGAAACCCGATTTGATATTACGAAAATTATGGGTTGTACCTGCAAGAGCATTCACGATATTCTTCTTTGTTAACTGAAAAGGTAGCAAATCGTTGTAAAAGATCAAGAAAGTCTAAAAAGTAACACTAACAAAAGTAAATGAAGTACTGTACTTGATTTGAGATATTATTATATTAATAATGGTACAATTGGGGTTAAGATTTTGACACGTGACAATCTATACGGTAAGTTGGGATGATGATCACATATACAGGAAAGTTACTGTATCTGTTTATCTTATTAAAACGGTCTGATACAGTTTGAAATGACATTGAAACAATATGATACGGTTTGAAACATCGTTGAAATATTGAAACAGTTGTTGCAACAGTTTGATAATCTGAAACGATGTTGAAACAGTATGATACGGTCTGAAACGGCGTTGAAACAATTTAAAATAATTGTTGAAACAATCTGATACGGTCTAAAACGGCGTTGAAACAGTATGATACGGTCTGAAACGGTGCTAAAATAATTGAAACGGTGCAGAAAAAGTTGAAACGGTGCAGAAACAGTTAGATACGGTGCTGCATAAACAGTTGAAACGGTGCAGAAACAGTTAGATACGGTGCTGCAGAAACAGTTGAAAAGGTGCAGAAACAGTTAGACACGGTGCATAAATAGTTGATACGGTGCAGAAATAGTGAGATTCAACGAGATACATTGAGGATGGATGAGGAAAAGTGAAATTGGGGAAAATAAAAAGAGTAAAAGTGAAATTGGGGGGAAATGGTGGAAGGAAAAGTGAAATAGGGGAAATGGGAGGAGCAAAAGTGATAGTGGGGAAAATAGAAGGAAGAATGCAAGGATTTTGTATGTTATCGGAAAATATTACTATATTTTTACTATATTTGTAATTATCTTGTGTTTTTCACTATATAGGATAATTTTACTAAAATGTTGCTATATTTGGTAATTAAACTCTAAAATTTGTACTTTTATGTAAAAAATCCTATTTTTAAACAACACTTCTAGGAGTACATCATGTTTTATTCAATATTCACATTTAAAAAAAATGCAACTGTATAAGTGGTCCAAAAGTGTTGTTTCTATCTTCCCAACGCAATACAATCATCAATCAATGTCTCCCGCGTAAGGATAAACTCCTCGCCGACCTAAAAAGTTATAAATCCGAAATCCGAAATCCTCGTTATCATCAACCAAAAATAAGAAACAAAAAAAATCTAGACGCGTATATATATATATCTAATAATAAAATCCAAAGGACAAAATAGTAAATAAAACACAACCGACGAGTCCTTCGTCCACGATCTTTTCATCCTCTGAGCTCCCAAATAAACACCACACGATCTCTACAAACCCTAGGGGAGAGAGACCGATCGACGGCGGAGATATAATTAACTTATGGAATTCGCGACGGCGGTGCCGGCGGCGTCAAATACCGATGGAATTTCTCCGGCGGAACGGTCCTCCTCCTCCGTCGATGCGATCAATACTACGTCATCAGATTCTAAGGATTTGAACGCTGTGGTTAATAGCAATAGGTATGATGAGGATGAAGAAGAAGAGGATGTATGTCGGATCTGTAGGAATCCGGGTGAACCCGATAACCCGTTGCGGTATCCTTGTGCTTGTAGTGGTAGTATTAAGTATGTTCATCAGGATTGCTTACTTCAATGGCTTAATCATAGTAACGCTCGCCAATGCGAGGTTCGTTTTATTATTTTTTTAGGTTTAATTTATTGTTATTTAATTCAATTATGTTTAATATTTAGTGTAATTAGTATCGGAAACAGCCTCTCGACCTTTCATAAGGTAGGAATAAGGTCTGCGTACACCTCACCCTCCCAGACCCGAGTCTCGGGATCACACTGGGTATGTTGTTGTTGTTAGTGTAAATAGTTGTACTTGTTTGAGGCTTACCAAAGGATTTTTAACATGTTCCTCAATGTTAATTGAAATTGTCCTTGAAAGTAGAAATCATCATGTTAATTTTGTAAGTAAGTTTATTCTCAGTGCAGCTTTGTGAGCTCAGTTTTAATGCGGTAATTACCAGTAACTTCATAGCTTGGCTGCCCAGGGTTTTGGTCTATTGGTAAGAGCTCAGCTTGTGATGTGTGGGTTAGGCGTACCACAGAAGTTCGAACCCTGTACCGCTCAAAAACCTAATATTTAAGAGGAGAAGTGTTGAGGTGTGAGCCCATCAGAGTTTTGAACTGTGTACCACTAGTCCTCTAGGATTTCTTGGTTATCAGGAGAAAAACAAGTAACTTCATGGCTTGCTTAAAGTCATAAGTAGATTTTTCACTTAATCGATAGAAATTGTCGTATCAATTTTTAAAAATTCTTCTAATTGCAGCTTTTTGAGCTGAGTTTTAATAGGTTATTAACTAGAAACTTCTCAGCTTGCCAACAGCTATAAGTAGGTTTGTTCAATAAATAAAAACAATTCCTTTTTCAATATTAACAAATATTGTCTCAAACCGTAGTGCAAAAAGCTCCTAATTGATTTGTACTTGTCTTTGTAGAACTGATGAGTCATTTGATGAAACTTTGGTAAGAATGAAAGAGCATTAATTACAGCACACTATCTCTTGGAATATATGTGGATTTAGCACCCAAAAAAAAAAGGAAAACAAAATCACAATGGAAGCAACTTGTATAGGCAAAATCAACTAATCGGGTGTAAGGCTTAGTTCCGATTGTATGTTTAGATTAAATCCATCTTTGATTGGCGTTTGTCTATTTTAGAGATTTGTATGTTAGTAGAAAACATAGAGAATCTCTGGTATTAGATAACCCAAATTATTGGATATTGGTGTGAAGCAGGTCAATATAGATGGCGATGATTCTTATAGCTGACTTAGTTTGGGATTGAGGGGTAGGTTGTGTTGTGGTTGTACTCATCAATAAAAGCTGTCAGTGAAAAACGGTAGTCATACTTATTAAATAATATGGGATAATTGTAGGACTATCCATCATCAGCATAATTGTATGACATTTGGAACAGTTAAAAAAATTATATAACACTTGGAAGTCTGTATGATTAGAGAATACTTAACTGTAACATTTACCATAAATGGTTCGACAAACAATTTTGGCTACACACTGCACCACACAGCACACTATTGAAAGGTTGCTCATTGTTTTTTAATCTCACCTAGGGTCATCCCTCAATTGGTGGGATATAACTAATTTGTTTGATTTTGTTGTAGGTATGCAAACATGCATTCTCATTTTCTCCGGTTTATGCTGAGAACGCTCCGGCTAGGCTCCCTTTCCAAGAGTTTGTGGTTGGGATGGCAATGAAAGCCTGCCATGTCCTGCAATTTTTCCTCCGTCTTAGCTTTGTGCTTTCTGTATGGCTGCTGATAATACCATTCATTACATTCTGGATATGGCGGTTGGCTTTTGCTAGAAGTTTTGGAGAAGCTAAGAGACTCTTTTTGGGTCATTTATCCACAACCATTATTCTTACAGACTGTCTCCATGGGTTTTTACTCTCTGCTAGTATTGTTTTCATCTTTCTCGGGGCAACTTCGTTGCGGGATTACTTCAGACATTTGCGTGAACTTGGGGGACAGGAAGCTGATAGGGAGGATGATGGGGATAGAAATGCAGCCCGTGCTCCAAGAAGACCTGCTGCTCAAGTAAACAGAAATTTTGCTGCTGATGGAAATGGGGAAGATGCTAACGGTGCACAGGGAATTGCTGGAGCTGGTCAGATAATCAGGAGAAATGCAGAAAATGTTGCCGCCCGTTGGGAGATGCAAGCTGCACGGCTTGAAGCCCATGTTGAACAGATGTTTGATGGACTGGATGATGCTGATGGTGCAGAGGATGTACCTTTTGATGAGCTTGTTGGCATGCAGGGTCCTGTATTTCATCTAGTTGAAAACGCATTTACTGTACGTTCATGTCCTCACTTGCCAATATTCTCATGCTTGACGTTTTTATTCTAGTGTTATATTGTTAAGTTTAAGGCCACAGCAATTTATATATCTTTTGGGCATCTCCAGTGCCTCTAATATGCAGTGATTAAATACTCTCTCTTACTTGGGTTAGTGAATGTTTGTCTTTATGATGATAATTTTTCTGCAGAAGACCAACATTCTCTTTCCTGTTTTTTTTTCTTTTCTAATTTCTCTTTTTCTATTGTCTTCAAGCACAACGTGAGAAGTTAACTGATATGTGGTGATTTTTCTTCTGCTGTGCAGGTTCTTGCCAGTAATATGATATTTCTTGGAGTGGTGATCTTTGTTCCCTTTTCATTAGGACGAATTATACTCTATTATACGTCTTGGCTTTTGTCCTCTGCAAGCAATCCAGTATTGTCAACGGTTATGCCCCTTACTGAAACAGCACTTTCCTTGGCAAATATTACTTTGAAAAGTGCATGGACTGCTGTTTCAAATTTAACTCCTGCTAATGAAGAGAGCAGCTTGCTTGGTCAGGTTACAGAAATGTTAAAAGAAAATGCCACTGGATTGAGTGAAGCATCAAACAACCTCACCACAACAATGTCGGCTGAGCTTTTGAAAGGGTCATCTGTTGGGACATCCCGGCTTTCGGATGTTACAACACTTGCTGTTGGCTACATGTTTATATTTTCTCTGGTCTTCTTCTACCTTGGAATTGTTGCTTTAATCCGGTACACTAGGGGAGAACCGTTGACATTGGGAAGATTCTATGGTATTGCTTCCATTGCAGAAACCATTCCCTCCCTCTTTAGACAATTTGTAGCAGCAATGAGGCATCTGATGACTATGATTAAGGTTGCTTTCCTCCTTGTCATTGAACTTGGGGTTTTCCCTTTGATGTGCGGATGGTGGCTGGATGTTTGCACCATTAGAATGTTTGGGAAATCAATCACACAGAGAGTTGAATTCTTTTCAGTATCTCCTCTGGCAAGCTCATTAGTTCATTGGGTCGTGGGGATTGTTTACATGCTACAAATAAGTATCTTTGTTAGCCTTCTACGAGGGGTAAACTTTCAATTAGACTTGGTCTAAGTTTCCATCTCTGTTATTGCTAACTCTAATTGTTTTCTTTTACTAATTATCCACTCTCTTTACATAGGTCCTGCGTAATGGGGTTCTTTACTTCCTTCGAGATCCTGCAGATCCCAACTACAACCCATTCCGTGATTTGATCGATGATCCTGTACATAAGCATGCTCGCCGTGTTCTTTTGTCAGTTGCAGTCTATGGAAGCCTAATAGTGATGCTTGTGTATCTACCTGTTAAACTTGCCATGCGGATGGTTCCGTCCATTTTCCCACTTGATATATCGTAAGATCCTTTCCATGTTCTCTTCCTATTGATTTAAGTTTTAATATGTAATATGTATGTGATGTGTGTTTAAGCTCTGAGCTTTCATCCTTTGGTGAACTCACAGAACTGTTATTCTCTTTGCAGTGTATCCGATCCATTTACTGAAATACCCGCCGACATGCTTCTCTTTCAAATCTGTATTCCATTTGCAATCGAGCATTTTAAGTTGCGTACAACAATCAAGTCTCTTCTCCGCTATTGGTTTACTGCAGTGGGCTGGGCTCTTGGTCTAACTGATTTCTTACTGCCCCGGCCTGAGGATAATGGTGGACAAGAGAATGGGAATGGTGACCTAGTAAGGCATGACAGATTTCAACCGCATGGTGTACCAGATCGGGCCTTGGTAGGTTTTGCTCATGATAACAGAGCTAGGCATGCAACAGCTAGTACCAGCTTTGCGGAAGATTATGACACTGAAGAACAAGCTGATCCTGAGTAAGTTGAATTGTGCTCCATGTTGCTTAGTCCTGTTTTTATTGGACAAAGAATATTTTACACATTTCTTATATTTGGAAAATTAAGTCACTTCACTAATGTGTTTAAAGCCAGTGTTTGCTTCCGGAGATGATGAAAATTATTTTTTGATGAGCTAAGAAACTCTTTCTTCTGTCTAAATTTTATATGATACTCTTTGATTGAACAAAGAGTTTGAAAGATAGTTGTAGAAAAATAAATAATTTTATTGTTGTTAGGCTGATGGTAAAACATTGTATTGAAGTTTAAGTGAAATCAGTTGATAGTTTTAAACATTTTGGCTTCCCAAATTAGAAAGCATATTATTGGACTGGAATAGTGGCTTTCTCCAAATGTCAGAATGCAAATTAAATTAAAACACTCCTGCTACTTCATGAATATGCGGTCTTCGTAGTGCATTTGGCAATTGTATATAGGACTAGCATCTGGTGTGGATTGGTATCCAGGAAACTAATCACTCATGTGTAGACAGTGCGGTCAGTTCCACCTAGGGATATTCTGCTATCTAGACTGCATTATTTAAGTAAACATCATGGTGGTGTCATTATGTGGTCCTGTTTGTTGGCTGTTTATTATATTTCCGTGTTTTCTGCATAATTGTCGTATTCACCCTATTTAGGCAGGTCACACATTTTGTATTCCTAGAGCAATTAAATAGTTTTCTGTATTGGGTTAGAAGTTTATCACATCTAAGGTGCTATATTTTCAAAAGAAAAAATGTTGGATCTCTAGTGCCTTCCTTTTGCTCTTCATTTTTCTCCTCTGGAACCCCACTTGTGGCCAACTTCCCTTGGTAATTGTACTATTTGGTTGGGTGATATTGCTGTAACTACTATGTTCAATCATAGCAGTTGTGTTTCTAGTTTCTGTAGCATCAAGTGCTACAAGTCATAATCTCTTTCTAAGTTTACTGCATAAACTTTACCAAGGATCTTATGTTGTTTAATAACATCTTTTAGCAGGTACGCGTTTGTTCTTCGTATCGTGCTGTTGTTGGTAGTGGCTTGGATGACTCTGCTCGTTTTTAATTCTGCCCTCATAATTGTACCGATTTCACTTGGGCGCGCGCTCTTCAATTCCCTTCCTCTGCTTCCAATAACACATGGAATCAAGTGCAATGGTATTGCTGTCAACTAAGTTTGTTTCTGTTTTTTCACCCGGACAATCAAATTGTTGACCCATTTTTTGTTTTCTCAGATTTGTATGCATTTGTAATTGGAAGTTATGCCATTTGGACTGCGATTGCTGGAGTGAGGTACTCAATTGATCAAATTAGGACTAGGAGAGCTACAGTTTTGATGAACCAAATCTGGAAGTGGTGTGTCATTGTTCTGAAGAGTTCCGCCCTATTGTCGATATGGGTAATGACACCTTTCATTTTTGTTCAAGACTTATACCTTGACTTCTATTACCACGCTGTTAATATTTTTGCTGATTCTCTTTCCAGATTTTTATCATCCCTGTATTAATTGGGCTGCTTTTTGAGCTTCTGGTCATTGTGCCAATGCGAGTCCCCATTGATGAAAGTCCAGTCTTCCTTCTTTATCAGGACTGGGCTTTAGGACTAATCTTTCTAAAGATCTGGACCAGGCTGGTAAGTGTCATATAGTTTATCTACAGTAGCTGCATAATGAGCTTTTGGTTTTACCTGTTTATTAGACAGTGTAGCAACTTTAATAGGCATGGATTGAGCCTTTGTTCTTAATTCCGGGTTGAATCTTTAGGTGTTGTACACTTTTGTCTTGGAGCAGTTCCTTTGCCTTTCTGCTATTTGCCACCTTTAAAATAAAATAAAAAAGATCTGGGCCGGGGCTGTTGATTTATGGCTCATATGCTGTTACTCCTTTAGTTTTTGTGTATTCTTCATTTGGGAGCAAAACCTTCCACTGTGCAGCATGATTTTACTTTCTCAAAGATGACAAATATGCCTTCTTGAACCTCCTATTCTATTTTGAATTTCAAAATGTAAAGTGGTTGAGGTTGTTGGGGAATAATCCATATTTTGGCCAGCCACAGTTTTTTGGAGACAATCGTGTCCCATCTGAATCGAAGTAATAACAAGACTGTCTTGTAAAACATTTTTCACAATCTATGAAGAGATGGTTCACTGTGGGATAAGTCATTTGGCGACGAAGTATCACTTCTTTGTGTAAATGAACATGTTATTTCACATCCGCATACTTGTATACTGTAGCAATTTTTTAACTTGATTTGTGCAAAGCAGGTTATGCTAGATCATATGATGCCACTGGTGGATGAGAGCTGGCGATTGAAATTTGAGAGGGTGAGGGAAAATGGTTTCTCTAGGTTGCAAGGTTTTTGGGTGCTTCGTGAGATTGTCCTTCCTATCATCATGAAGCTACTTACAGCATTGTGTGTTCCGTATGTTTTGGCCAAGGGTCTATTCCCAATACTTGGTTACCCTTTGCTTGTCAACTCCGCAGTCTACCGTTTTGCTTGGCTTGGTTGCCTTGGCTTCAGTCTGTTTTGTTTCTGTGCAAAACGTTTCCATGTATGGTTCACCAATCTCCACAATTCTATACGCGATGATCGTTATTTGATTGGTCGTAGACTTCATAATTTTGGGGAAGCGGCAAGGCAAAATGAAGCAGAGGTGTCTACTGAGGGAGATATTCCCTTACTGAATCGAGATGACCAGGAAGTTGCTGATGTAGGATTAAGACAGAGGCGGGGCATATTGCAAGATGCTTGAAGTTCGCATCGCTGTGATCCCCGAGCTGCTCAATAAGGTTGTGGAATGGGATGAGAGGCCGAGCAAATGTGCAAATGGATTATTATGCTGCTGCCTTTTTTGAGAAACCAATTTGTAATAGTTCTGAGCAGTTTCTCTACCGGTAATATTTACTACTTGTGAATATGTGTACTTTCAGTTGGTGCTGACATAATTAGTGATTCAATTTTTCAGTAGTGTCTAGTTTGTCTAGTATCTTTTTGTTTCTCCTTTGTACGCAACAGAAGAAGGACAAGCAAAGAATATTAGTCGTTCTAATTTATCACTGGCAAACTGTATATGTGGATTTCATTTGTCCCATCTCTCTCCCTAATGTATTTACTGGGTAAATTGGTCCTATGTAGAGAAGGCAATAGTCATTCAACGGGGACCGGTTCTGGAAAACTATAAAATGGAACCTGAACAATTTGGTAGTGAATGCATTATCATCAGCAGGTCTTGGCAAACGGAAGCCTGTCATATTTGGTAGTCGAGCATGAATGATAATATCCGAGATTCTCTTTAAACCCGAGCCTGTCTAATTTAAATTGTTTTATAGTGTGCAAACTGGTTCGCTTAATTGTTTTTCTTTTACATTCTCAATCTTTTATGCGTAAGAAAATTTGTGGAGGATGGAAACGAAGAACTTCTTTTGGCACTAAACAGATCCTAGTTTTTACTTTTACGTTTCCGTTCAAGATTTAATAATTAATAAATGGTAACTATGTTGGGTGTGATATTAGGAGGCGTTTGGCCATACATATTTTGATTTTTTCAACCAAAAAAAAAACAAAAACAAAACAAAACAAAGAAATCAAAAATGTGTTTGTCCATGAAAATGAGTTGCAAGTTTATGGAGATATTTTGAAACTTTTTCGGATAACTTTTCCTTTTCACTCAACCTTTTTTTCATGTAACACACATGTTCAATTTCAGCTTCTATATGTGATTTTTTAACTCAACCTCAAATTTCTTTCAAAAAAGGAATATGGAATCTGTGGGCAACGCCTACTACAAATTCAGTGTTCATTCGTGGGATTTGAATACCTTGCAAGGACTTATTAGAAGAATTCGCTACTGTTTCTTTTCTTTCAATTACACACATCTGATTCTCAGGAATAGCCAGGGTGGGGATGCGATAAACTAATTGCAGCTATATCAGTTACTCCTTGAATAATGAGTTGTACTTTGCACAGAACACGTGACGGTACAGGCATTGACAGCGACGGTGCATAATACCCACTTGCATAAACCAACTTGGTATGTGCAAGGCTGCAAAAACTTAGCACGGAATTGCTTTGCAGCTTGGATCCAGACCAGATGTCCACCAAAATAATGGATGCATGTTATGTACACGTACACTTAGCTCAATTAACCATGATTAATTAATACATTTTCTCACCTATTAAATCACCTAAGCATGAAAAGATGGTACGATTTGGTGTAAACACCCGAGGTAGGTAAATATTCACCGAGGAGTTACACCTTCAGACATACTAGGCATGCAGAAGATGCCTGCTTATGCAATCGGGACCCCTTCCTCATGCAGATGAATAAAACAAGTACAGCCAATGAAATAATCCAAAGTCTCAAAATCCATAAATAAAAATACAAGCTCAAAGGTTCTGGTAAAACCAGTTGTCCAGAAAACTCCAAACTGAACAAAAATGCAACCCAACAATATCTGATAGTCTTACACTCGAGTGAAAGAGATTTTCTAGGTAGAGAAAATTCATAGAAGTGAAATCACACTAGAAGAGAACAATATTTGATGGTAAAGCAGTTTGGATATGTTTAAACTTAAGAAACCAGACCATCATTCAGCGACAGTGAAGCCAACTGATCAGCAGGATTACTGGACTGCTGAGAAACATTCCTCAGAACATCCATAGCTTCAGCAACCTTGGCTTTTAAAGCTTCAGGAGATTCAAGTAAGTGCAACACTTCTGTTTGATCCATCTCCAGAAGCATTCCAGTCACCTTGGCTGCAGTTTCTGGTTCCAACTGTTCAACCAAGGGGTACAAGTTTTCCCCCAGCATCTGCAGGCAACCCACAGCAATTATCCAAATGGGAAAGTAAAGCCCAGTCGACACAAGGTCGGCCTCTATTGATAAATAGTCATACAGGACAAGTTACATATGATCAGCGAATACAAGAACAAAGTTACGTATGATTTGGGGTTTTAATATTTAAATATAAAAGAAGATAAGAGTGCAAGGGAGAGAGGAGGGAGGAGTAATGCATCTCAGAAAATTCTAAGGGTGACCAGCATAATACCTTCTGCCTCATAGTTTGTTGGAGAACCAAACCTACCTTCAACTAGAACTATAACTTCATTGATATGCTAACTTCAATTTCTCAACCTCTTGATACTATTTCAGTTTAATAGGAAAAACACCAGGTATATCGTGGAAACTGGGGGCTAAAAGGGTCTAACGTTTTTAGGTGGTGCTAACCATTTCAATTTTCAACTATAGAACATCTATCCTCTCTTTAGGGACGAAGCTCAAGCTAACATTTCTGGTGATGAAACACAAAAACATCAAGGGAAAACTGAGGTGACAAAAATCCTTCCTATAGAAAGTAAACCATACCGTCCGTTGCTCTGTTGGAGAAGCATTAGCCAGAGCAGAAGCCAAAGCACCTACTGGAATTGGTTGAGCAATTCCTGCATCACGAACAGGCATGCCACCCATATCATATGGGATGGAGAACATGCCACCACCTACACCTGGGAAGGCAACATCAGGAACGCCACGTCCTGTAGGGTATCGATAGCCACGCCCCCGTGGAAACATCTGACATGAAAGAAAACTTTGAGCATTTCTTTTGACCAGGTAATATTTTTCACTTCTGAACAGAAAACTTAAGCATTTCTATACACTTAACATGAAGGGGCAAAGAAAAATGCCACAAACCTGCTGCTGCATCAGCTGAACTGGCTGCTGGCCTTGCTGCATTGGACCAGCACCTCCACGTCTTCCACCTGGACGTTGACCTTGCTGCCCTTGCTGAACAATGGGCATGAAGAAGTTAGGCATTGGTGCACCGCCAGGCCTCATTCCTGGTAGGAGTTGCTGCTGATACCCAAAACCAGCCTGACAAGTAAAACAAAAGCATAAGAGCATAGTTCAATTCTATCAATGATACCTCAATCCGAAGATAGTTGGGTTGGCCATATGACTCCTCTATGATTGCTATTTTACTGGAGGCATTATAAAAATGCAGTTTGATTACAGAAATAATGCAGCAAGCAGAAGTTTCTTTTACTCAGTCTTTTCCTTACTCCTTCACGTTTTAAATACAGGAGGAATCTCATCAATATTCTCCATCTGATTAGCCTACTAACAATACAACCGTAAAGCCATCTAACTTACAAGGCTTAAGAAACATTGGGAGTCACTGATCTCTGTATCTAACAACTGCGCCTACTTACTGGAGGCAATATATAAATGCAGTTCGACTACAGAAAAAATGAAGCAATACAAAATTGTAGAAGTTTCTTTCTCTTTATCTTTTCCTTACTCCTTCACCTTTAAGAAAATTAGATCACCCTACAAAATATTGAGTCGTAAATACAGGAGAAGGCATCAGGAACTCATCAATATTCTCCAGCTTATCAGCCTACTAACAATAACACCGTAAGGTCATCTAACTTGAAAGGCTTAAGAAACATCCAGAGTCACTGATCTCTGTATCTAACAACTGCACCGATTTACAGGAGGCTTAAGAAGCATGACTGATAACCGATCAAAGAATAAGTTTTGCCAGCTTCAAAAATATTTGTAGCAGGAGCTTAAGAGCTCCAATTACAAAATCCTCTCTTTTTTTTTTCTGCGAGAGGTAACTTTACAAAAACCTCTTATCTCCATTAATTTTGACATATATGCCAACTCCAAGAACAGACAAGACAATCCAGGACATACAAGTTTTGAGACTACTTGTCAGTTACCAAATAATTGAGAACCACTCATAAATAACAGAAACTACAAACAGAAAATGAGACTTCAAAAGGTAATAAGACAAGAGACTAATAAAAAGGGATATCCACGACAACTTATTACCTGTGGGGGAAGCATGCCTGGTTGTGGCTGGCCATAGAATATTTGTTGACCTAGACCAGGACCACCAGGAGGGTACATAGGCATTCGAGGAGCAACCGAAGATGCCATTGCAATTGGACGCATCTGAGAGAACTGAGCCTACATTTTCAAATAATGAAACATAAAACTATGTATTAGAAAACAATGTAAATGATAGAATAACTAAGGGAGTACGTACTTCCTACTCATACATATATCTAGCACGCATGGAGCAGAGCTTAAATTCAATAGGTGAGATATCAGTTTCTCAATATGGTGATTTCTGGGTGGGAGGGGAATAGCTATAATTACAAGTTAAATTCACAATAAAGTTTTCGTTTTTTCATGCTTTTCAGTTCTTTATCTTTTCTTTATTCTTTTTGTGGGGAAGTACACTTTTGGTCCCTCTATCATATGCAAAATCCGATATTTGTCCCTTCAATATATGATGATTTTGGACACAAGATTTATATTGTTGGCTATGGCACATCTAATCAAATTTATAGAGGACATCTCCTTATTTATTTTATTCCTTTCAGTTTACTTTTTTCATTAATACTCTAACATTGAAGCCGTGTTAGAACAACTACAACTATGCCTCAATCCTAATAACCTTGTTGCTCCATTTACTTTATGTTCAAAAGCAATACTTTTTCCTGGAAGAGAGAATAGAAAGTTAGAAACAGCAGAAAAATTGCCCCCACACCCATTGATCCCTGGCAGGCAGCCTGCTCTGTTCCCAACCTTTTGCAACCACCTCTATCTATGTCATCCAGCTACCTCGATTCAACTCCCAACCCTTTCCACTCCACCAACGGCCCCTTCACCTAACAATTTTTCTAGAAAAATCAGCTCTACTACCCCTCCCCCCCCCCCCCCCCCCCTCCAACCAAAACCAACCCAAACACACACACAAAGGGTTTCGTTCTGTTTTATGGTTTGCTACGGAAAGCCTTCAAAAGAAATTCAATAAATAATAAACAAACAAAAATATTTGTAAGATGGTAAAAGATATGGTTATTAGCTCGACCTTAAATGCCAACGCAATAAGCAAGGTTATCTTGCAGAATCAGATAACACTAAACAGAGAAGAAAATCACAGTTTTTCATGTGTTTAAGCCCAAAGAAAAACGAACAAAAATACCTGTAACCTTGCTCTTCTCTCCTCCTTGCGTTGCGCAAGGGCTACATACAGAGGTTTGCTAATGACCATCTTTCCATTCATCTCCAATAGCTGTGAAAAAAAGCAACTAATCAACCTCTACCCTCACCACACTCAGTTGACCTTTACTTATTATATTGAAAGGGTTAAGAAACACAAACTGCTCTCGAAGCCTCTTCAGGGGTTGAGAATGCAACAAATCCTGATCCTTTGCTCACACCGCTAGGGTCTCTCATAACCTAATTGAATAACAGCAAATGTCAAAATCAAAAAAAAAAAAGGATACCTTGTACACTTCCTATAGCATATACTAGAATAGGAAGTTTATTTAGAATTTTGAATAACAAATAAGGCAACTTACCTTGCATGAAGTGATTGTGCCAAATGGAGAGAACAAATCCTTAAGCTTGTCATCACTAACGCTGTCATCCAAATTTTTTATGTATAAATTTAAACCTTGTGATTTGTCAACTGCCTCCTTGGCACTTTGCTCAAATCGATGTTTTAATTCCATTTCCCTCTCGGATTTCTTCTGAGCTCTTCCTACAAACCATTCTTTGTCATCAAACTTATGACCATTCAAAGCTTCCACGGCTCTAGCAGCATCTTCAGCATTCTCAAAGTTGACAAATCCAAAGCACTTGGACTTTCCATCTTCATCCTTCATAACGGCAACGCTAGTGAGGGTACCAAATTCGCTAAAGACTTTCTTCACATCTTCTTCTAAGGTTGACTCGGACAAGTTCTTCACAAAGACATTGGTAAACCTTGTTTTATCCACAGCCATTTCTCTTTCTTGCTTACGAACAAAGGGTCCTACATATACTTGCTTATCATTCAGCAGCATACCATTCAGTTTCTCGATAGCTTTTTGAGCAGCTTCGTCACTGTCATACTGCACAAACCCGTATCCTTTGGACTGACCAGATGAATCCACAGCTACCTTACAAGAGAGAATGGTTCCAAATGCAGAAAATGTATCATGTAGAGCTTTGTGGTCAATTGCCTTGTCCAAATTCTACAAAAGAAAATGCAAAGCAGTAGGTTAAGAATATGCAAACGAGCTTCTGAATCCTTAAATAAGTTGACCGTATCAATCTAACAAGAAAAATTCTCTACAAATCTGATTGAGACCTTAATAAATATGTTCCCACTGCCACTTCTTCGTATAGCTGGGTCTCGGTTTGAGTACATTATCCTGATCGGCTTTCCATTTAAAGGAGTAAAGTTCAGCACTTCCAACGCCCTTGCAGCTGTTACGGCCATAAAATAAAATTGTTGAAATGTTGACAAGGCCCCAATAAAGTAAAAGGAATAAATCATCAAAGAAACACCACAAAAATCCAAGAGGAAGAGGGAGGGTTAACTTGCTAACAGCATGCTAATGCTATTAGTGATGCTCTTCTTTCTGTATTGCTATTGGTTATGTTATTTAACATTTTGTAGCGCTTTGGACACGAGATATCTGATGATTGACATATCTATAGGCAGAATGTTACAAGAAAGATATATATTTGTTGAGCTATATAGCACTTGAAAAATTATTGTTGACACGATAGTATAATATGCACCAAAACTGGCCGGACACCACACATATCACAACACACACACCCATAATATATAACCATATCAGACAAGCTTGTCGTCAGGCACAAACCAATGTGAAACTTGTCAAAGAAATTAATACCATTATGGTCAAATAAAAAAGAACTTTCAAGTCACAGGAAATTGAATATCAAAGATTGGCAATTTTATCTGACTGGCTATTTTTATTTATTTATTTATTTTTGAGTAAGAACTGGCATATTCTTTTTTTGATAAGGTAAACATTATGTCTGACTGACATACTCTATGTTGCTAAGCAATCATTTCGGTACTACTACTTAGATCAAGTGGACCACAAAACACTTAACGATGAAAATCATGTAAGCTATATGCTCCGCAATGGAACCTTTAAAAAATTAAAAGCATAAAAAGTAAAAAGTTGCTTTGCACTTCTACTCCCAATATTTCCTGAAGCTCAATGTAAGCCATCAAACCAATTGCATCATAGAGATTAAACAGTAACAATCATGCCTCTGTGCCAAGCTAGTTGGGGTCAGATATATGAATCGTCGCTAACCATGTTGTTTCATTAGGACTAATATCAATCCAACATTTAAACGCGCTAAGCAATTTAGACAATTCAGATTCAAATGCCAAGCCAAAACTAAGATAAACAATGCCAAAGTCAAACATAACTAACCATCTTGTGGATTCCCATAATTGACATAACCATAACCGAGGGAACGCTGACTAGTCAAATCCCTGCAAACTCTAACCGAAACAACTTGACCTAACTGACTAAACAGATCATACAGCTGTGAATCAGTCACATTCACATCAAGGTCTCCCACGTACAACGACGTCACAAACTGATTCGCATTCGCCTGCTGCTGTGCTTGCTGCTGCGCCTGCGCCATCTCAATTCAACACAAAAAACAAAAAATAATAATATTTTGTTTACTTTTTTCCGATTTTTTTGTGTTTTTTTTTTCTAAACTTCCCTCTCCTCTTTTTATTTAATACAAAATTTCATATAAATATTAAAAAAAGCCGATTTTCTACCGAATTCGATGAAATTATGATAATTTTTTGAATTTTGATAAAATGAAACCCTAGAATTTAGATTTTTTCGATAGATTTAATTTTTTGCTTTTTTTTGGGAATTTTTGTGGATAGATGATAAAGAGAGGAGAGGGAAGGGGGGATAAATCGGAGACCCGACGGATCGCCGCCGGCGATTAACCGGAAAAGTGAAGAGAGATAAATTTGGGGGAAAAATTAGGGTTTTTTTAAAACTGCAAATTGCAGAGAAGAAATTAATTCGGGGGAATTTTATAGAAAAGTAATATAAATTTTTTTTGGGGATTCGTGTGTGTAAGCAAAGCCCTAAGATGAATTTACGAAGCAAAATATACGCCGTTGGATTAGGGAGAAAATTTGGGTCCCACTTGACGTGGTCCGATGTAATCCCTACCGTTAGCTGGCAGTTGCGATAACAAGACTTGTTATTGGTTGGAAATTTCCAAAAAAATTTACAACTCATTTACAAAATCAACAAAATCGATTATGTTATATGCACCGTTAATGTAAAAAACTCTATGATGTGTTGAGTTCATTGATTGAAAAAATCATGTATATAGAAAGATCATCACCTTGTAAATTCCGTCAGGGTTTATACTGAGTTATTTTTAGTAGCATAAAACTCACTATAAAAATTAAATCACATGCAACCATGAGAAATTACTCGATCTCATGAACATTATCAAAGAATTATTTTTTTATTCAAAGTTTATATAGAAAATAATAATACTTGGTTGATCTATTTAAAAATGATAAAGCATGGAAATAGAAGTACCCGAAGTTCATATAAACTTTTTGGAAGAATATCTTCAATAAATCGTCGGATGGCGAGCTCAGTAAACTCATTTCCATCGGGTGTGTTTGCCTCCGAAGAAGAAGATCCCGTCGTCATCACGAGTTGGAGTTCTAGGAGTTGCAGTTCTAGTATGAACACGGGAGATAATGAATCACGCAACCAAAATCTTCCTTAATAAACCTAAAACTCACAAAAATAAGGAAAATTGTCATAACTGCAACAACCCTGCAACACGAATAAATGAAGTCTTTTCGATATAAATTATAAAGTACAAATGTCGAGAGCATAAGTAAGTTTGACTTGCTTTGATGAATGAAAAAGGAAAGGGAAATAGTTTTGTTTTTCCTTTTTTTCTTGAAAGTCTCAACTTTTTGTATTTATAAATTCATAGATTATTAATAGTAAGTTCAATATAAAAATGAAAAAAAGTGACTATCATGACATAAGATAGCTATCACACGACCTCTTGTACTAGCCTCCTCTAGGTAAAAATGAAAAGCTCAACAAAAAATATAAACATGTCTGTATATTTATACCGGAAATTAAGTTCTAAGAACTTAGAGTGTACGGATATTTATGAAATCACTAATCTTACAAAGCAATTACAAGCAAATTTTATGAGAAGCGTTAATTGGTAACCTACTAACTCAATATCAACTGTAACTTGAGTTTATTTAATGACTTGACATGTCAAAAATTCTTGATAACCGATTGTCCTAATTTTGTTTTGAAAGTTAATTAAACAGAAGATTTGAATATAAATTAGTTTAATTAAATTCTATTTTTCTTAAAACAATTGATTATTTGTTTGATATATTTGTGATCTCACTTAAATAATTGCATATTGGAATATCACTATATTTAGATTAATAAATATAATCATCTAAAACTTGGCTCATCACTATCACAATTTACGCGTCTTTTTCTGTTAATCCAAAAACTATATATATAACATATGGGAAAAATTGTTTCAATTTTGACGGAATAGACTGATTGACACTTTAAGTGTGCACTCATTTATAACTCAACTACTAAACTTTCAATTTTTCTAGTTTGATTCCTCGACTAGCTGCGATGGTTCGATCATATGAAAAGGAGAAGCACAGATGCTCCAGCGAGGAGGTGCGAGAGGTTGACAGTGCCGATTCTACAGCGAGGTAAAAATAGACAAAAAAATAATTGGGATGATGTGATTCGTCAGAGTCGAATTTGTTGATTCTCAGATACGAAGGACATGGTTCAACTCCAGATCACCAAGGACATGACCCTTGAAAGGCGTGGAGGTCTAGAATTATAGTAGAAGGCTAGGTAGTAGCTGAATGATTGCCGGTTTTACCCTTGTTTGTTTTCTAATATGTTTTCATAATGTTTGCTAGCCGATGGTCTATCAGAAAACAGTCTCTTCACTTGGTGAGGATAAGATGTGCGTATATCTCACCCTCATCAGATTCGACTTATAGGATAACACTGACCATGTTTCTGTTGTTGTATTCTTGACTTGTTAGATTGCATGTACATTAACACCTCCATTTGCGTGTTTCTCAATTGTCATGGTCTGTAATCTGTATGCAACATGACATCACATATTTTAGATTGTCATTAGTACATGAAAAGTGTATTTTGTGGGTCCAACGTATTTTTAAGACCATTTCAAATTTATAAACTTCATTCTTTATAAAAAATAAATGAACCTTTCCTCCTACACTTTTCTTTCCCCACACTCTGTTTTTCTTTTTTCTATCCTCATTCTTAAACCCCGTCTGTCCATAGATAACAAAACCGTTATTAATTAGAGATAATCCTAATGATTTTTTATTTTGATTAAGAAACAAGCAAATGTAGTTGTCCATTAATTTACGAGAGAATCTAGAAACTATGCTGGTCCATGTTATTGAGAGTATGCTCATAGTTAGTTTTATTATAAACTTGTTAGTTGATGATTCAATTTATTTATTTTTTATATTTTTTGATTTGAGTAAGAGATTAAATTATTTTTAACAGTTTCAAGACTGAAATGCCTTAGCTAACTATATATTTAACAAATTATTTACCCAATATGGTCAAAAGAGATCTGCTTTCATCCATTGTCGACAATATATGTATGACTAGAGTCTTACAAACTTGATCGTCTCTCAATTTAGTCATTTTTATACTCAAAATCACTTTTGTATTTGGTCGATCTATTCACACAATGATTTGACGAGTATTTTATTCTAATAAATAGATACTTCCTCTGTTTAAAAAAGAATGGTACAATTCTAAATTTAGAAACATTTTTAAGTTAAAACTATTATTTTATCCTTAATAAAATGTTTTATAGCCACATATTTATGCAGGCCTTATTTTGGACCACAAGTTCAAAAAATTTTACCATATTTTTTAAACTACGCTCCAAATCTAATTAAGACAGCTAATTTGAAACGGGGTGAGTATTCCTCAAATCTCATTTGACAAAAGATTACTTGTCAAAACAAAATTTTATAAGGTCTGGCCAAACACATAGCTATCACCACACAAAGAGCGAGCCCACATAATGCCGCAATTCAGGATTTTGGACGGGCCGGTGGAAAATAACAATACAGTGTTCCTGCTTCCCACCGACCCACTTGACGATTTATGTCCAAAAAAACTTATAAACACGAGTGTATGTATCAAAAATTTATGAATTATATCATTTGTGTTTTTTATTTACAAACTTTTAGCAGGAGTACTACATAAGAAGAATACATGATTTGTAATTTCACTAATTTCTTAGTAGTTTAATGAAACTGGCAACACTATTAGTTTAATTTAATGCGATGCGATGCAATTAAATATTTACCTGCTTTTCTTATAGTCATAGATTCACGGGTGATATCATTAAAGACTGTGGTGTAGTAGTAAATATTTTCTCATTTTTATCCAGAAATCTGGTATTCAAACTCTTGGAATGTAATCGTCTTTGACGTGAATTTTTATCTCATAATATGTAATTTTGGTCCGAATTAATCGTAACTCCAAATATAAGTATCGGATACCGAATAGACAAGTAACCAAAAAATTAAAAGAGCTGCAGTCACACGCAACGCTTTATTCTGCTGTCAAAACAGAGACTATTCTTCTCTTTCCCTCACGAATTTTTCTTCTCCCTTCTTTGACATTAAATTAAAGCATACCAAACACAGGTTACACGCAATGTTATTTATTTGAATAAAAATAATCAGATCAATTCACAATTTTAACCAAACTTCTATTATTACAATTTTCCATAATCCTTCAAATTTGTAATGGATTCAATTCTCAATTTGAACTCAATTTCTCCAATTTGTATCCTTAATTATCGTCTTTTACCTTACACACTCTCATCCTACGTCGTTTCACCTAAATCTCGCCGTAATTTAACTCAACGGCAACTTTCTAGATCTTTCCGGCCGGGTTCTCTTCCTTCTTCCACCGCAAATAATGCTGCTACTTCTAATTCTCAGCCTGTAAGTTATCTTTTGCTGTTTATTTGTATAGTTTTTTCACTTTCGTTAGTTCCCGAACTCACTTGTAGGATAATACTGTGTATGCTGTTGTTGTTGTACTTTCGTTAGTTATATATCGGATTTACTAAAGAAAGAATTAGTGCATTTATCCTAATACTAGGGCTTTAATGGTTAAGAGCAAGGATATGTTTAAATTGAATATGCTCAAATCTCCACGGAGACAAAAAATACTAGGTGATTTCTTCCTATTTGTTCAAGCCTTGGTGGAAATTCCTTTTTCTAAGTAGGAGCTTAGGCTGATCAAAGGCCACCAAGGACGGAGTTTATGAACAATAGAGTGTGAGAGCTACATACTTGGAGCGATAACTAACTAGAGTATAGAGAGCGAGTAAAGGGAAAGGTTTACGAGTTAATCAAAGGCTGCTAAGGAACATAAAGAGAGAAGCTACTTGGGAGAAAGAAAGAGACTATTGGCAATTTTGAGACCAAGTCCAAGCATACTTGGGGAGTACTTGCGCCATAGTAGGCTGGATCTTGGTGGTGGACAGAGTTACCTGGTATCTATACAGGTAAGAGTTAGCAAGTACCCCGTGGAATTAGTCGAGATGCGCACAAGCTATCCTGAACACCATGGTTATTAAGAAAAATTAAATGGGTCGTATGCAAGGCCTTGGTCGCTTACAAGAGGACATTTAGCCTTTACATTAATAAGAGGATATACGAGAAGCACATGATATTAGGCCTTTTGTCATTTTTTTGGTAAAGCACTAAGATGATTTTGTGGCAACTGAACGGTCTTTCAAGTAAAGAAGTGCTCGTAGGGAACTGTGGTCCGTGGTATAGAGAATTATCGCTGATTGGACCTGCTAAACCAAAATCTATGAGAAATCTACCAAGATGTGCCAATAGATGGAGCAATCTCATTGTCTATGGGATAACTTACGTATTTTACAATAACTGATATGATTGCCATGTAACTGCATTTAATATGTATATGAACTCACTTTTCGCCGTAAAAAAAGTTGCATTTAATATGCATATGATGTTGCAAGTTGGAGTCCACGAGGATCTCTCCAATTTGGAGCTAACAACTGCCTTTTATTTCGGAAAATTGTCTCTTGGTTTGATGTTCTTTCTGAAAACTTTTATACTACTACATCCCAAACGCATTTTCTTACTTCTCTCTCAGGTTCATCCCAGAACTGTGACCATTTTCATCAAAAAAGTGTTTATATGACAAAAGGGTTATCTAGGAACCACTCTTACTCCAACGTGAATCTTCTTTATCATTTATCAAAAAAGCCACATGAGTAACATCACATTTTCTTCCACTTGCTATAGCTAAGTAGTATTTGTCTATGCTTTATACCTGTGGCAATCTAATTAAGGCTATTAACTTGGGACCGAGGGGATATTCCTTGTCTCGACCAAGTACGTCCTGGTATCTTTTTGGTTAGTGCAGGAGCTTTTACTGTTTTTTTCCTTCCCATAGAAATAGAAAGGCAAATCCAAAAATGCCTTTGATCCTAACTCGTCCTTATTTTGTTAGTTTGGTTGGTAGGAGAATTCTGCGTCAATGTTAAAAGTCTATCGTTTCATGCTCAACCTAATGAGTAACTTTTCACTTCTCAGCCAAGAGATGGGCATTACACAGTTGGTGACTTTATGACTAAGAAAGAAGATTTACATGTAGTAAAGCCTACAACAAAAGTTGGTGAAGGTATTTCTGGATCTGCTTCCTCATTTTAAAGTCTAAACACACACACACACACACACACACTCTTCATTTTTGATAAATTAAAGCTTAATCGTGTTACTGATTCTGTTTCTTAAATTTCTGTATTTTTATCTGCAGCCCTTGAGATGCTTGTGGAAAAAAGAGTTACTGGGCTCCCTGTTATTGATGATGACTGGAAATTGGTAATTCCACATTCTTTCTGCTGATAATCCCTCTGATACAACCTTGGGAGAACCACACCCCAAAAATTAGCTATTAAGGTGGGAGAGCCCAAGGCTATATAAACCCCACAACAGCCCCCCATTTGGGGGATGTGGGACTCAAGTCCCATACCTTGCAATAGTTCATAACAAACCACCACGCTCCGCATCCGTCGTCCTCGACGGCTGTGCGCTAGACACTTTCTAGCCCCGGGCGAACACTGCAATGCCGGCGTCACCATCCAAGGCACGGTGTACGGAGGGTGGTGGGTGGCTCTGATACCATTGATACAACCTTGGGAGAACCACACCCCAAAAACTAGCTATTAAGGTGGGAGAGCCCAAGGCTATATAAACCCCACAACAGCCCCCCATTTGGCCGATGTGGGACTCAAGTCCCATACCTTGCAATAGTTCATAACACCCTCCTGATTGACTTTTATCAGTTCTTGTAAAGATGTATTAGTAGCCTATACAGTCCACTACGTTCCATAGGTCAAATGATCAGTATTTCTATTTTATTTCACTTAGGACTTTTCTCCTTCAGTTTTAAACTGTGCTCTGATAATCGATTAAATTCTTGCAATGTTCGTAAAGTGTTTCCATGAGCTCTGAGAAAATGTTCCTTTTCGACCATGTTAATATTCTGCAACAAGTACATTGTGACCTCTTGTGGGTGAAAAAGTATGCAAGGGATCAATTAACCTCAGATGTGAAAGGTTTCTTTCATTATTGTCCTTATTGTGGGGTATAGGTTGCTGAGTTCATCCACGATAGTAGACAACGTAAAGAGATTGAGACGGGTTTTAGCAGAGCAAAATGGATGATGAGATTCGTATAACCAATCCTAGCTAGTTTGGGATTGAGGCGTAGTAGTTATGGTTCCCCTTATCATATATATTTAGACAGCTTGTCTTGCTTGTGGAAGCTAGCGTAAATCTTTTTGTTCAAATGAAATTCTCTCTGTTTCAATGCATTGACAGAAGATGACACTCTTCTGCAGGTTGGTGTTGTTTCTGATTACGACTTACTGGCACTTGACTCTATATCAGGTATCATTGAGGTTCTGTGAACAATTTTATACCTTTGCAACCTTATAACTCTTCTTTGAACTTTTCTCTAAATGTTGTATTTTGGTGCTAAGAATGTCTCTAAGTGATGCTCATGAGCAAGAGCAACAATGTAGTGGCTATGATGGGGTATTTCTGTTGGCAGTGAAAACTAAGGAATCAGTAAATATCTGAACGTCACATTATCATGTTATTATAAACTTAAGGAAAAAAATAAATATCAAGGATGATCATTGTACTTTATTTTTCTAATAAGAAAAGATGTACCTGCACTTCATTGTATTCAAATGATGAGCTGTCAAAGTTCCCAAATAGGTTATTGGCTATTATGAAAACAGTATGAAACTTAAAGGGTAATAGGAAGCAATAGGCTTGCTTGATAAGAATGATATTAGCCTATTTGAGATCTAATGTAGCTTGTAATCATATGCATGTGCAAGTTTTTCTTGAATAACTACAATGAGTGAGATGTGGTAACCACTTTGACTTTTGATGAATTTTTGGTTACTGTTGCTTCGTATGCCTCCTTGGGTAACACAATTGTTAGAAATATGATTTCTCCTCCATTGACAGGAGCTACATGGCTTTCATCTACTTTTTCCCCCTCCTTTAGATTTTTAACCTTTTTTTTTTCTTACTATAATTAGGAGCTGCCCCATCTGACACCAATCTATTTCCTGATGTTGACAGTACTTGGAAGGTATGTAATTGTTCTAATTGTGGATGCCTATGTTGAATACCATTTTATAATTGAATATTGATGTACATTGTGGTTTGTATTATGGGTCGATGTTTCCATCGTATTCTTAAAGTATTATAGCTTTTGGCTGTTAGCTGAGATAAAAGTTAAGGACATTTGTCTTGATCGGAAAAATAGTTAAGGACATTTGATTTGAAGAATGCTATAAGATCAATATATAGATTCGTTGAAACGCCCCCATGGCTTTGTTACTTGTAAGAGTTCAACTTGTGATGTGTGAGATAGGCGCATGTCACGACTTCGAACCCTGTTGGCAAAAGCCCGTCCTCAGGGATTTCACGATATATATATATATATATATATATATATATATATATATATATATATATATATATATATGAATCATTTGCTTAGCTAAGCACTTTTGTGATTTAATCCGACTCTTCATGCAATGCTCACGGGTTGCTGATTGGACTTAAAGAATTAAAGTCCTCATGCTAGGATATATAAGTTTTAGCAAGTGCAAGGTATTATGACTTGTATCCTTTATCTTGATAAGCATCTTGCTTTGGTTCTGGAAATGTGCAGACATTTAATGAGGTTCAGAAGCTACTGAGCAAAACTAATGGAAAAGTTGTTGGTGATGTCATGACACCAACTCCATTGTCTGTTCGTGAAAATACCAACCTTGAAGATGCTGCGAGGTAACTGAACAAACTTTTGTCAGCATATTTTCATTAAGCTGTTCGAAGGGTTCCAATTAGCTAGTGCAGTTGGTAATATTAAAATTCTTTCATGTACCATTTTCTGTTTTATGCCTATTCCATTCGGGATGGCTGCAAAAGACTTATTATATAAGGTGGAGAATTCTTCCCTACCTTTCCTCTTTCTGCTTGACTGTCAATGTTCTTGCTTTTCACCCTTATTGAGATGAGAATCCGGATTACTCATTCAGCTATTTATTTAACTGTAAAGCTAAAAAAATTCTGCTGATTTTAGGTTGTTGCTCCAAACGAAGTACCGTCGACTTCCTGTTGTAGATGTTGATGGGGAACTGGTACTTTGCCTTGTTCTCTTTATTATTGGGATTCTTAATGCATTTGCCAGCAGGATGTAATTTCTGATTAAGCTCTGTTATCTGAAATGTGAAGGTTGGGATTATCACAAGGGGCAATGTCGTTAGAGCCGCTCTGCAAATAAAACACACTATTGAGAATGTACAATGACGCCTGGTTTCTGGTGCGAAAGTTGATTGTTCTTGTCAAGCCCGGGTACCACATCTCCTACATCTACATCTACGGTATATAGAAACGCGGTGGAGCAGGTTTGGCTGTCCTGCCAGATTGCAGACATCGGGTCGATTTTGGAATTTTGTAATTTATGTGCTTAAATAGGTTGTGTTAAAAGGTTTAACGTGTGTACTTCTCCATGCTTGGACCAAAAACCTGGGTGACTTCTATTAAATTCCTAATGTATCCCTCTAGAGGTCTGTCACTGCCCTATTGAATGTGTGGTGTCAATTGAACTTTTTAACTCTACACATTTTCAGGAGGAAAAAAAAAAAAAAAAAACTTTACACGTATTATTCGCACCTTTTTGTTCATGTCGACATCTGTGGGCTCCACTTGATACCTCATTGTTAATGTTTACAAATTTGTAGTTGTATGAGAACTTTAGCAATATCCCTACATCATGTAGTACACTTTGTAATGTAACGCGAGTTGAACAACTCGGAATTTCGTTGCCACATCTGCAAAATTAGGCTTTATTGTTTAGTTTAATTTTGTGTGAAGATATTTCCCCTAATTCCAAACTTCTATTCTTCGTCTCATCATTCTCATGCTCGTCAAGATATGACACAAATACTGCAGTTTGAGGGAACCTGAAGGTTTGTCCAAAATGCTTTGAAATGAATGGATAAAAAGGAACAATTAAAAATGCAAACAAAAACTAATACTCCCTCCGTCCCAATTTATGTGGCATCATTTGATCGGACACGGAATTTAAGAAAATAGAGATTGACCTTGTTAAGTATCAATTTTACCCTTGAAAAAGTAGGAGAGAGAAGATTTTAGTAATAAAAAAGTTGCTGGTAGATTTAAAAGTATGTAGGGCCCAACAAGGGTAAAATAGAGATGATGCATTAAATAGTTGTCAAATAAGGAAAGGTGCCACTTATTTTGGGACAAATAAAAAAGGAAATGATGCTACATATATTGGGACGGGGAGTACATTGTTTTTTTTTTTTTTTTTGGGTTCTCGATTGATGTGGAGTCTATTTGGAGTTCTACTGGCGAACTAGTAGGAGCAAATCGCTAATTAATCACTTCTGCATGTACTTATATCTTGCAACAAAGTAGTTAAACCAGAGTAAGATGATCCTCCTCCTTCAACTGCCTGTCTTGCCATTTCCCTGTACTCTTTAGCTCTGCTTTTGAATCCCTCTGCTTCTTCACTCACCATGACACTTTTTATTGCCTTAGTTATAGCGTCTCTTTTCACTCCCTCACTAGCTATTCTATTCCATTGCATAGAACCAACGCCAACTCCAGTTCTCAAAACCTCAGTCACCAACTTTTCATTGTAGAATTGCTCCCCAAACACTGGCCATGTCACCAATGGCACCCCTGCCGATATTCCTTCCAGTGTCGAATTCCATCCACAATGAGTTACGAAAACTCCCACAGCTTCATGATCAAGAATTAGCATTTGGGGTGCCCATCCTATTATAATTAAACCTTTTCCTCTCGTTCTTTCCTCAAATCCTTCAAGCAACCACTCCTTGTTGTCTTGTTCCTCTTTGCCCGTTCTAACAACCCAAATGAAGTCTTGTCCAGAAGCTTCAATTCCCATAGCAAGTTCTCGCATTTGTGATGCAGTAAAAAGTGCTACGCTTCCGAAACAAATATAAACTATGGAGCTAGGTTTTTTCGAATCAAGCCATTTCAAGCACTCGTGTTTATCAATAGAGGATTTCTTTCCTCTTTCCGCTTTATCTTCAATGTCCGTGTTGCATAACGAAAGCGGGCCAATAGACCAGGCTTTTCTTCCCAGAACCTTAGTGTAATGTTCAGCATAACCTGGTTCAAGTTCATTGAAGCTGTTGAAGATAACTCCATAGCCCTTCAAGCCTGATTCCCTGGCTTCTTTTATCATTGGAGGAATATTTTTCTCTTCACCAATTAGATCAAACAGGGATAATTGTGTTCTAGTCAGCTTGATTTGGTGCGGCAAATTTGGTATAACAAAAGTATCAGGGGATTGTCACTGTATATATATATGCATGTTTTGATTTACGGATAGAAAATTTAATTTGGACACTCCTGTTGACATTTCATTAAAGCTTCATGAAACTGGCTGTTTCTTTGTTTTGGAAAAGTTACTACACTAATTTAGGAGAAGCAGAACATGTAGATTGGTTGAATAGGCACATGCAATCAACTAAGAGGGGCTAAGAGACATCTGTCAAGATAAAGGTGCCACCTCTAATTACAAGTCAACTAGGACAAAGATTCATGCAATTAGTTTTCGGAGTTCATTAACACATTTGTTTTCTTTCATTTAGTCATCTGCGGCTGACTTATTACAGTAGTACATATCAAAACTTTTCTCAATCTTCCTGTTATTTCTTGAAATTCTAGATGAAGCAACAAGCCAAAAAAGGACGTGTTATATAAAATGCTACAAAAAGAGTACTATAGTAACTTATACTTAGCGTACTTTCTCATTTATGGTAACGAGAGCCCTTGTTTAGGATGTTCATTCTCCAGATGCCACATCTCTTGCACGTACAATCCATTATGCATTTGCTGATGTTCTCCTAACACATTATACACTCATCCAAACGTCAAATTACTTGGAATAGTATAGCACAAAAGATAAGTCATAAAACGCATCTTTAAGCTAATACTAACAATTGAAGAAATTTTCACAGTTAAAGAATGATCATCACAAAGAGAGATTTCGAAGTCGCTTTCCATCTTTCCAATGTTCCCAGGATGTATTCATTATACTGCTCTTCAGTTGGTTAGTCATCTCAGCTGTAGACTTGTAGACATTGCACATGACCCTTTTTTTTTTTTGGCAAATATACCGCTAGGCAAACAAACCTAGTGGCTAATATATTACTAATAAGAAACAAAAAAATTCAAAAATCATTACGTTTGTTGCACCATTAACAAGTACCAATAAAGTACGAAGCTAGCTAAATAAATTTTTAATATAATTGCTAAACTAGCTAAGGAGCGCATCGTTGAAGTTCTTAGTCACTCTACATTCACATGCCTAGAGTCAAAATCTAGAAAAAGCATCTCCAAACTCTCACCAAGTGCCATGATTTCAAGACCTAACAAAGCAAGTATGAATGTCACGACCAATTTTCAAGTCAACAATTCCAATTGGTTCAAGCATGACTTGTTTATGGTATTCTATGTTTTTTTTTCCACCCGGTATCTGGTACCCACATTGGAGCCAGACTAATCCGGATTTGCGCTGGGAGGTCCCACATTGAGGTAAAACGCTCCATACCAAATGCAACTCCAATTCCAGAGCTCGAACCCGAGACCTCTGATTAAGAATAGAGGAGTACCTACCACTCCACCACAGCCCTCGGTAGTTATGGTATTCTACGTTACTATCAAATTTCTTGGGCAAAGCTTACTTTTCGCAAATTGGGCTTTGAAAGGAACTTCTAAATTTAACTTGGGAACTGTGTTTTTATAAAGTACTAATTTCTAGAGTTTGAGGATAGAAAATATAGAAAAACTTAAATTGAAGTCATGAAAATCAGATTATATGTGGAAGTAAAATAAGTAATTCTAGTAGGCATTAATTTGTTAATCACTTTTGGAACTGTATGTATTTATATCTTGCAGCAAAGTAGTCAATCCAGAGTAAGATGATCCTCCTCCTTCAACTGCTTGCCTTGCCATCTCCTTGTACTCTTTAGCTCTTCTTCTGAATTCCACTGCTTCTTCACCCACCATTACTCTCTTTATTGCCTTGGCTATGGCTTCTCTTTTCGCTCCCTCGCTGCATGTTTTCTGCCATTTCACAGAACCAACACCAACCCCAATTCTCAAAACCTCAGTTACCAACTTTTCATTGAAGAATTGCTCCGCGAACAGAGGCCATGTCACCAATGGTACCCCTGCTGATATTCCTTCCAGCGTCGAATTCCAACCACAATGAGTCACAAAAGCTCCCACAGCTTCGTGATCAAGAATTAGCACTTGGGGTGCCCATCCTCTTATGATTAAGCCTTTCTCTCTCGTTCTTTCCTCGAATCCTTCAGGCAACCACTCCTCGTTGTCTTGTTCCTCTTTGCCTGTTCTAACAACCCAAATGAAGTCTTGTCCAGAAGCTTCAATTCCCATAGCAAGTTCACGCATTTCTGATGCAGTGAAATTTGCTATGCTCCCGAAGCAAATGTAAACTATGGAACTGGCTTTCCTTGAATCAAGCCATTTCAAGCACTCCTGTTTATCGATAGAGCAAGTCTTCCCTCTTTCAGCTTTATCTTCAATGTCCCTGTTGCACAATGATAGCGGGCCAATAGACCAAGAACCTTGGTATAATATTCAAAATAATCTGGTTCAAGCTCATAGAAACTGTTGAAGATAACTCCATAGCCCTTTAAACCCGATTCCCTGACGGCTTGTATCGTGGGGAACATATTATTCTCTTCTTCAATTCTTTCAATCAGAGACAATTGTGTTCTAGTTAGTTTAATTTGGTGTGGTATATTCGGTACAGTGAAAGTATCATAATCAGAGGAGACATTCTTGTAAGGCTTATGAAGCCTGATGCAATCCCCGATGCAAATGGCAAAGAAGCTAGTGCCATGAATAGCCAATCTTGGTATGTTAAATTTGGCTGCAACAGCAGCAGTCCAAGGAAGGAACATATCAGTAACAAGACAACTGGGGTTGTGTTCTTGAAGGAGTTGCTCAAATGGTTCTTGCATCATAGTTGTAGCTTTAAAGAAACTGAACAAGTCATCCAAAGGGACGAGTTCGAGTCGCTCACATCCTTCAGGCAATCCGTTCTCAACAGCTTGAAAATGTATCAAACGAATGTCGATTTCATTTCCAGCTTGCTTGCTTCTTTCAATAGCTTTAGAGAAAATGGACTCATTGAGAGGGGTGGTGATTATGGTGGCCTTAGCACCACGAGCAGCGACGAGCTTGGCCATGTCAAGCGTAGGAATCATGTGGCCATAAGCCATCAGGGGAAAGAAGAAAAAATGGAGCTGATCCATCTGTTGAAAGTTGTGGTTGATAAGAGTTGTTGCAGCAAAGAAATAGATAGCAAGTAAAGCTAGGGAGTGAAGATTGCAAGAGCAGGGGCATTTCCAGTGCGTGCACGTGCGTATATATACACAATATACACACATAAATACACTCTATCTATTTCAGTTTACTTAACACAATCTATTTTTTGTCCATTAAAAGAAAATAACACACTTCTAAAGTTGAAAATAATTAGCTTTGTACTTCTCATATAATCTTTATTGATAAGTTTTTATAACTACAGAAATATTATATATACTCCTAGCATGTTTAAGACGACAAGTCTCAAAAGTTTTATATCTGTACAAATACTATGATCTTGTTATAAGTGATATGTTAAGAGTTAATAGTTTCTTTCTTAAACTTGTACGGTTCAAACTATGTCACATAAATTAAAGGGTGATGATACACACCATTCCAAATTGCCGCACGGTTTGGCGCACCTGACGTGGCCAGCGTGTGAAAAGTCCAATTTGCACTTGGGCTTGCATTTCTGACTTCCACTCGCCGAGAGTGGGCAACGTTTTGCTACTTTGCTTAGTTGGCATATGGCCCACGCGAATTAATTACGTGTAGATCTTTTGTTATTATTTTTTTGGGAGATAATTGTATACCACATTTCTCTATAAAAGTACCACTTCCATTATCCCATCCCAACCAAATTTTTTCAAAGTCAACATTTCTCCTAAAATAACGTAGACTGTGTTTAATTATTTCTTTCTAAATAATCAAACTCTCCTGAATTGTTATTCCTCTCCCCATTTACATAGTTGTCTTATTAATTGAATATAAGGACAAAACTTGTTGATAGAAAATTCAATGTGAATAATATAGCGCATATACTATTTATATTACTGTAATATACTATACATTAATATACTATATATTGATATACTATACATAATATATGACTATTAATATACCTTCTGTATGTGCATAGTATATATTGATATACTATATATTAATAAACTATATATTGATATACTATGTATATTATCAATTTATTTAAATAACAATATTTTATTTATGAATGCACTAGATAGAAGTTTGTGGGAATATTTGTTGAGATTGTAATTGACTAGGATTCCGTTTAAATATGCTTAAATTTAGGAGTCCTCTTCCAGTGATGGTTTCAGATGTAAAGGGAGGATTTACTGATCTATATGGATAATAACAATTGTGGTATATTTGCAATTTAATAAATAGTACCATAATTAAATGGCATCGAATGAAATAAAATCTTATAAATTAGGCAGTTGTGAAAAAATCCCTATTTTTTTCCGGTTTCTCTTTCGTCTCTAACTCTCCCTCCTCTCCCTCTCTTTTTATTGAAGTTCATTTACTACTGTTTTTGGCCGTTGTAAATTTTTTTTTCACTCAAACTCAGCTCGAAGCATTGTTCACTCAGCTGTAGTGTTTATTATCCTCGTATAGTTTCACAAAGATCTGGAACAATGCAGAAAGAAAGTAATAATCTTTTTTAAAAAACTTGATTAACAATTTCGAATGAAGCCCGCGTACTCACTGAACTCGCGACCGAAAAACTGAATATTTGTTACTCGCTTACATTGGCGACTACCAGGTAACGACCCTTGTTCCTCCACTTTTCGAGCAGATGATCTTCGATTCGTTTGTTCCCCTCCCCTCCCCCGGTAATTTCTTTAACTCACGCGTATGTGAAGACGATTAATTAAAGAAAATGCTATTTGATGCTGATATAGTTGAGTTGGTATTGCATCTGTCCAGCTGCGCTTGTTTGTACCGGAAACTTGTCTAGTTACAGTATTATGTGGTGTAGTATTCCGTGGTGTAGTATTCCGTGCACAGATGTTCCTCCAAATACTCCGACTAATATTGGTCTATGTTCCCCCGAATGTCATATTAATTTCTGTTTTTATTTCCAATTACCATTGACGAATACAATTGAAGTCAGAAATCAGTCCATTAGACACGAACTAAATCAAAACCACAAATTAATAAGCACTGCATCAGGATTGAGCAGGTACGTTGTCTAGACACCTATTCATCCACAGTAGAAGCTGGTGCTTCGTGTGAATCAACGCCTTCTGCTTGACACCATCAAAGAGCGGATAAGTTAATCCCAAAGTTTCAATGTCAACAACACGCAGATGACTGTTAACTAACGGGTGCAATATTGCCATGAATTGCATTATAAATTCATGTGTCCTGCTCCGACTTCTCCTCAGAACTTAGAATCCATTAATTTGCTGCAGTTACCATCACTAATGGCAGGTCCTCTGGTTTTAACCACCGTACGTATACCGTCGTCCTCAACCAATAGGGTAATCAACGAAACCATTGCCGTATTAGTTCTAATTTGTTCATTCTGTCAACAGGAGCAACGCAAACACATAATTGGACTATTTTTGGGCCACAGCTGATTAATTAGCGAATTGGGCCGCACCATCAATGAAGGCATGTGCTCGGCCCATGTAGAGTAAGCCCTCCAACACGTTTTCAGCGAGTCCCCAGGAGTTGGGTCGCATAATCTATTCCCGCACGTATGAATCCTGATAGGAATTCAACATTCCCACAATCGCTGGCGTTTAAGTTTAGCGAACGACATGTGTAAAACAAGGACGCTTGTTTAATCGAATTTTAGGTATTCTTTAATATTGAGCAGCTATCACATGCCCTGGTACTTTATTAATCAAGATGGGTGGAACTTGTTTTGGTTAGTAGACAAGTTCTTTGCCCTTGCAACAATACAAATAACGGGAATGCACGAAATCAGCCCAGCGGATGCAAACTTGGTGTATCGTACATGGACAAAAAGGAGAAAGTCAATACTGCTACTAAGTACTAAGTACATTACAACTTCAGACTGGACAATCGTTAGACAAGTACAAGCGCACGATCAGTCCACGATGAAGTAAGTACTGCATATATTGAGCCCAAAAAGGGGATACAAAGTATACACATCCCTAATAATCCAGACTAGAACCAAAGCTACCATCATCCGAACTTAAATCTGAATGACAAGGAGCTCCCATCTCAAAGTCAAACATCGGAAAGGTTAATTTCGTGGTTTCAACGTCAATGAGACATAGATCACAATTGACAAATAATTCACGGCAGCCGTAAATATCTGTCATATATCCGTTCCAGTGCCCCGGCCCCTGAAAGTGACAGCACCCGGTCTCTACGACTTTGCTGCAGTTTGCCGAACCAATCATCCTTTTGAGACGTCTTCTGCATTCAATCGTCTTATTTCTTCCGTCGGGCTCCTTCAATAGACTAAGCAGCACTTCCATCCCCGAGTTGATGCTAATTTCATCTTCCCTATCAAACATCAGCAATGCAATCCCGTAATTGTACTTTGCTTGGGCCACAGCTGAATTATTAACGAATTGGGCCTCGCACGAAGAATTATTAGCGACTTGGGCCATATAGCGTAACCCCTCCTTGTTACCGGCAACAAAAAACACATGAGTCCCGAGAAGTAGGGTAGCATAATCAATTCCTTTGCTGCTCAGTCCATATAGAAATTCAAGATTTCCACGGTCGCAGCGTTGCAGTTTATCCAAGATCTTCTCCAGAGGCAGGTATCGTTGAAATTGCCCTGTAAACACCAGCTTACGTGTAAGGTCGCACCTGAAATTGTAAAATGCATGCATGATAACGTCGTGGCAAGTACTAAGGTATAAAAAAAAAAACAAATCATTCTTGAACTCACACTAAGGTCAGATTTGAGATATCAGCAACAGAAGGATCGGATTCCATAAATTTATGGATTATTGATTCTACAACTGTTGCTGGAAGGTCCAGTAGACACGGTTCTTGCTTCATCACGTTTGGACAAGTATACGAGCACAACAATTATTTTTTCAAGAGGGAGGACTGAAACCCCAATATGGTTTGTGAGAAGTATTTAAAAGCTCCACTTGAACTTCATAGACGATGCATTGAAACCATACACAAAACATAAATACTACAACCCCAACTACCCTCATCAAAAGTCCAACCACACTGGATGCACTAAATATGCCAACTACCGCTTTAGAACGCGAAACGTCAACTCAAATGACTAAATGGAGGTCTGCAAGTATATTTTTGGAGGAGTACTATTACAAGTTTCACTTCAAATCAACTCAATATAAATTAGGTAACCTTGTGCTGTGAAAGGTGTATGGGTGGCTAGTTAATGGTTACGATCAACAAGTAATACGATGACCAAGATTGGGTTTTTACATCTACTAACAAGAACCACCATACCCCTTAATGCTCATAGAATAATATGTTCTAGTGTTGGTAAAAAACATTGCTTTAGGACATTTTTCATCAAGAATATTCAAAATAATATTGCTAGTTCTGAATTTTTTAAACTTTTGTCATTAATAAAGAGAAACCGAAAAAAAAAAACATTAGACCGGCTTCGAAAATTAACAGGATGTTATAAATTCATTTATTTGTGTGGATGACCACTACTCACTATTGTTCAATTGTAACATATGGTTTACTACCCCACTTTCTCCTACTTAATTCCTCCCCACTAAGCGACCACTAATTCCTTATTAAGTCACTACTTAATTCTTGTAACCTTTGGGTTGATTTGTAACCTATGTATTTGTATCCTATAAATAGAGCACATTTGGCTCTATGGAAGACAGACTTGAAACACTTTGAGAATACAAGTTCTCATATACTCCTCTCACATACTTTTAATTTGTATTGTTCTACTTTACTACTATTAGTTTTACAACACAGGAGATTTTTAGTAAAATGACTTATGATTAGGGGATTCCCAATTTAATAATAATAATAAAGAAAGAAGTAAATATAATTTATTATAATAAATATATAATATGATGTCATAAAATATTCAAAAAGATTTTGTTAAATGTAATTTGTATAGAGTAATTAATTTAATTACACTTTTTAATATCAGTCTAAATTTTCAACGATTTCACCAATTTTATATAGCCATTTAATAACAAAAATAAATGAAAAGTAAAAATAAAATATGTTCTGAATATTATGGCAGCACAAAATATTTTTGATACAATTTTTCAACGATTTCTCAGATTTCATAGTAAAAATAAAATTGTGACCGAAAATAAAACAAAAGTAAAATAGAATATTTGAAAGAGTCGTTTACTAACAAAAATAAATGAAAAGTAAAAATAATATATGTTCTGAATATTATGGCACCACAAAAAATTTTTTGATACAATTTTTCAATGATTTCTCTAATTCTAAAATTGTGTCCGAAAATAAAGACATTATAGTAAAAATAAAATTGTGACCGAAAATAAAACAAAAGTAAAATAGAATATTTGAAAGAGTCGTTTACTAACAAAAATAAATGAAAAGTAAAAATAATATATGTTCTGAATATTATGGCACCACAAAAAATTTTTTGATACAATTTTTCAATGATTTCTCTAATTCTAAAATTGTGTCCGAAAATAAAGACATTATTTAAAATAAATATTTGAATATAGCCCCATTAAGATTTCAATATTTTAAATTAAAATAGTTAAAAGTGGGTCTGGGCCCGCAGCAGCTGGGTTAGAGAGAGTGAGAGGCTGAGAGTGTGCAGCCACGCGCCTAATACGGACAAAATAGGACTCAAGGATGTTTCAGTCTTTTCACACAGTGGCCACGTCTGGTGCGGCAGTTCGCGCGGCAAATTGGTATGCTGTGGTTCTTTTCCGTAAATTAAATTGAGGGTGTATATATATTTTGATTTCGAATTTGGACATGACTCCTTTTGACCTTTGACCAAATAATCCCTACATGAAACTTCTTTAGGAAAAGTGACACTAATTAATCGATCGAGGGGAAGCAAAATACATGCAGGATGGTTGAATAGGCACATGCAATCAACTAAGACGACTACGTGACATTTCTCAAGATAAAGGTGCCACCTCTCTAATTACAAGTCACTTAAAATAAAGATTCGTGCATTCAGCTTTGTAGTCAATTACTAATACAGTAGATATTTACTTCATAAGAGGAAGTCTGTGTACGTAAAAAGATCTAAACTTTCAATTCAATTGTGCCTTCGAGTCTTAGATATACATTTAAAATTCCTGTAGACCTTTAATAATTAATTAGCGGCTATGTAAAGTGTGGAGTTTCACAAGTCATGTCGAATACGGCAAAATGGAAACGTTAAGAAACTTAAAAGGGGTTCTTTGCATTTTGCACCCTTTACCTATACTTATTTTTATGATTTACACCTTATCCTTTTATTTTTAATAACTAGTTTTTGGGTACGCACTTTGTGCGTGTACTTCAACATGCATACCCTCATGTTAATAATACAAAATTAGAAAGAAACATATAGATAATACATTGAGATAACAGTATTACATGATTATACAAATTCCCATGTCATTTGAACAAAACAAAGACATAAAAACAAACAAAAAACATAGAGAAATGAAACGATGTTAAGAAGTTTAATATTGAAAAGGTATCTTAAATACAAGTAATCGTGATAAAATTTTATATATATATCTATGTAGATGTAGAAGAGTACTTGTAGAGATCAAACTCCAAAATATTAGAAATCAGACACAATCATACTCAATACAGAACTTTTATTAACTCTGAACATTGAAAACCCAATCCTACAGGCCCTACAGCTAGGACATTGGTTGTGTGCTGGGGTTCGTATAAAGTTTTGTGGTTTTACTAATAGTTATTAGAGTCCTAAATATGAAGAAAATTGATTATTAAGGAAATTTTTAGTTGATTTCAAATTACTAAAAATTAGGATTAAATTTTTGAGAAATAAATTTAATAATTAAAATATAAAAAAATAGTAAATGACAGTTTTGTCTATTGTAGATTTTTTTTATGAAGGATAAAAAGTTCAATCAATATTTGCTAAGGGCCTTTGTGCTTTTAATATAATATAGATTTACTCCCTAATCTATCACTGTATTTCTTTTGCAAAAAAATCATAAATATGCTCATTTTACAAGGGGTAGATTAAGAAAATGATAGACTGTTAACAAAAGAAGAGAAAGTAGGATGTTAATTAGGATTAAATGTAAAAGGGGCAAATTAGTAATTTTTCCATGTCCGGATATTAGTTAGGATTAATAATTATTTTTTGTATTTCTGTTATTGTTACTATAACTGCTCCTGAAGTGTATATAAGCCTCGATGGCGGTCCAAAAAATTAAGTCAATCAATCATATCAATTGACCGAAGCCGAAGCCCGAGACAAGCGACGACGGCGCGAGGCTTCCCTTCTTCTCAATCCTTTTAAGAACTAAGAGAAGTGAATTTATATTTAAACACAACAAAAGTCTTTTCCTCTACCATTATGGGAGAAGGTGCATTTCCTTACTAAAAGAACCTTTTCACCTTCCCACCCATTTCCCATTCACACTCTATTTATTCCAAAACCCCAACAATGCTTTCCCTCATCTCCTCCCTCAATCATCTCTCTCACAGATCATCATCTTTTTCATCTAAGCTCATTCAATCTCATGGTATCAGAGCAAATTATACTTTGGTATAACAAAAGTATCAGAATCAGAGTAGGTAGGCTTATATTGCCAGATGCTGTCAATGACACAAAGGGCGAAGTAGCTTGTGCCATGAAAAGCCAATCTAGGAATGTTAAATTTGGTGGCAGCCTCAGCAGTCCAAGGAAGGAACATATCAGAAACAAGACAATCGGGACGATTTTCTTTAAGAAGCTGCTCAAACGGTTCTTGCATCATACTTGTAGCTTTGCCGAAATTGGGAAGCAAGTCATCTGATGGGACGAGTTCGAGTCGCTCACATCCTTCAGGCAAGCCGTTCTCAACAGCTTGAAATTGGATCAAACGAATGTCGATTTCATTTCCAGCTTGCTTGCTTCTTTCAATAGCTTTACAGAAAATGGACTCATTGAGAGGGGTGGTGACTATGGTGGCTTTAGCACCACGAGCAGCCACGAGCTTGGCCATGTCAAGCGTAGGAATCATGTGGCCATAAGCCATAAGGGGAAAGAAGAAAAAATTGAGCTGACCCATCTGTTAAAAGTTGTGGTTGATAAGAGTTGTTGCAGCAAAGAAACAGATAGCAAGTAAAGCTAGGGAGTTCGTTCCAATTTTTTTGAGTAAAGATTGCAAGAGCTAGTAATGCACCTAGCACTAGCAGGGGCATTTCCAGTGCGTGCACGTGCGTAAATATATACACAATATATATATACGCTCCATCTATTTCAGTTTACTTAACACGACCTCTTTTTGGTCCATTAGAAAAATGACACACTTCTAAAGTTGAAAATTATTAGCTTTGTACTTCTCGAATAATCCTTAATGAGAAGTTTTCAGAACTACACAAATGTTATACTCCTAGAATGTTAAAGTGATAAGTTTCAAAAGTTTTTCATCCACACAAATACCATGATCTTGTTTTAAATGACTTGTTAATAATTAAAATTTCTTTCTTAAACTCGTGCGGTTCAAACAATGACACATAAATTAAACCGAGGGTGTATATATGTTTTGATTTCTGGAGGAACAGTTTAATTTGGACGCTCCTTTTGACCTTTCACCAAAGCTACATGAAACTTCTTTAGGAAAAGTAACACTAATTAATCGATCAAGGAGAAGCAGAATAGTTCATTCTCCAGATGCCACAACGTCTCTTTGCACATTCCAGTTATACTTTGAGTTTATGTTATATGTATCCACCGTATGTAAATCCAAATTACTCAGGAATTGTATTGCACAAAATCAAACTCCATAAAACGCTCTAAGCTAATTACAAACACAGGAATGAAGAAATGTTTCATAGCTAATTACGTTCCCAGGAATCTGTTCTTTAAATTACTTAGTGACTTTTGGAATCATATGAACTTATATCTTGCAGTAAAGTAGTCAATCCAGAAAAAGATGATCCTCCTTCTTCAATAGCCTGTCTTGCCATTTCCTTGTACTCTTTAGCTCGAATTCTGAATCCTTCTGATTCTTCTCCCACCATGACCTGTCTTATTGCCTTAGATATGGCTTCTCTTTTCACTCCCTCACTGTATGTTTTCTGCCATTTCACAGAACCAACACCAATCCCAATTCTCAAAAGCTCAGTTACCAACTTTTCATTGAAGAATTGCTCCGCGAACAGAGGCCATGTCACCATTGGCACCCCTGCTGATATTCCTTCCAATGTTGAATTCCATCCACAATGAGTCACAAAAGCTCCCACAGCTTCGTGATCAAGAATTAGCACTTGGGGTGCCCATCCTGTTATGATTAAACCTTTTTCTCTCGTTCTTTCCTCGAATCCTTCTGGCAACCATTCCTCATTGTCTTGTTCCTCTCTGCCTGTTCTAATAACCCAAATGAATTCTTGTCCAGATGCTTCAATTCCCATAGCAAGTTCACACATTTGTGATGCAGTGAAATTTGCTATGCTCCCGAAGCAAATGTAAACAATGGAATTTGATTTTTTTGAATCAAGCCATTTCATGCACTCGTGCTCATCAATAGAGGATTTCTTCCCTCTCTCAGCTTTATCTTCAATGTTCCTGTTGCACAATGAAAGCGGGCCAATAGCCCAGGCTTTTCTACCAAGAACCTTGGTATAATGTTCAAAATAATCTGGTTCAAGCTCACAGAAGCTGTTGAAGATAACTCCATAACCCTTTAAACCTGATTCCCGGAGTGCTTTTAACATGGGGGGCATATTTTTCTCTTCTTCAATTCTTTCAAGCGGAGATAATTGTGTTCTAGTTAGCTTAATTTGGTGCGGCATATTTGGTACAACAAAAGTATCAGAATCAGAAAAGACATTCTTGAAAGGCTTGTTAGCCCTGATACTTTCCCCGACACAAAGGGCAAAGAAGCTAGTGCCATGAATAGCCAATCTTGGAATGTTAAATTTGGCTGCAGTATCAATAGTCCAAGGAAAGAAAATATCAGAAACGAGACAATTGGGATGACATTCTTCAATAAGTTGCTCGAGTGGTTCTTGCAACATAGCTGTAGCCTTGAAGAAGTTAAGGAGGAAGTCATCTGAAGGGATGAGATCGAGCCTCTCACATCCTTTAGGCAAGCCATTTTCAACAGCTTGGAATTTGATCAAACGGATGTCAATTTCGAACCCCAATTGCTTGTTTCTTTGAATAGAGTTGGAGAAAACAGATTCATTGAGAGGAGTTGTGATTATGGTGGCCTTAACACCACGAGAAGCCAAAAGTTTGGCCATGTCAAGTGCAGGAATCATGTGACCATGAGCCATCATGGGAAAGATGAAAAAATGGAGTTGACTCATATGTGAAAAATCTGGAAAACAAAATGATGTTGCAGAAAAAAGATTAAGCAAAAGAAAATTTGGTAGCAATTCTCTTCAGTTCTTGAAAAAGTTTGTAGCAAAAATATTCTTAAAATCGCATGGATGAAAGATATTAAAATTGCTCTTTAGTACTAGTTCAGTTTGTTAGTTCGTTGAGAACATGGAAATGCTGTGTTTAAGTCTTGTCTTTTTTCATGGGCCAAATTAACAAAAAATGAAGAAACATCGCATGGATACATGAATAATGCACCCTTGCAAGAACTGAGGATCTATAATTTCCTTAAAGTATAATAAACTATTTATTCTTGAGACTTAAATCGACTAAAATTATCTAATCGTATTAGTCTGGACACAAATGTTGAAATGCCTAGTGTCCTGGTACGTTAGTGGTTGTAAAGAAATCTGAGGGAGAATTGCAGAAGTATGACACGATAGTCAATGATTTGTCTTTTTAACCTCTATTACGGTACGTTTACAAAAATAACCTCTGTTTAGTTTAATGAATAAATTTCTAGCAGAAATTATCCATGTTAGGAATCTTATAAATGACACGATATCCTCTCCCTCCCTTTTCTCCATCTAAAAGTCTAGCCTTTTGCCCTCGACCCTTTCCTCCAATCTTCCAGCTAATTGTCTTGAAGTCTAGCTTAGGCAGCACTTGTCGTCGACTCCTTCTCGCTTCTCCCAGCTAATTGCGTTGAAGTTTTGCTAGGCATCACTTGCTCTCGACTCTTCCTCCAATCTCTCAGATAATTGCAATAGCCTAGGCAGCATTTGCTATCGACCACTTCCCATATTCTCTCAGCTAATGGGCTTGAAGTCTTGTCTAGGCAATGTTGGCTTTAATGGAAGAGTGTGAATGGGAAATGGGTAAAAAGTGAAAAGATTCCCTTTTGTAGGGAAAGGTTCCCTTTTGTAGGGAAATGCACTTTCTCCCACATTGGTAGAGGAAAAGGATTTTGTTGGGTTTAAATAGAGTTTTACTTCTCTTAGCTTTTAAAGGGTTAAGAAGAAGGGAAGCCTCGCGCCGTCGTCGTCGCTCGTCTCGGCTTCGGATTTGGATTTGGTCGATTGATTGAATTAAATTTTTGGACCAACAAAACTAAATATTAATTAATATTTTATCTGTTTGTGTAACGGACAGCTCTGTTTGTGTAACGGGCAGCTAATTAATTCCTCCATGCTTTCCCTCCACATCTTCTCATTAATGTCAGTCATTATTGGTAGATTAATTGCTCCACATTGAAGTCAGTCATTAGTGGACAATTAAGTCTCCCACGTTTTCTCATTAATCACCAGGTGTGTCTCTTCACCGCCCTTGGATATCTATATAAACTGATCATTTGTCAGTCCTTGATCACGACAGACAGACGATAGATAAGATAGATAGACATAGATTGAAACTCTGAGAAGAGAGACTCAACCTCGGACAGAGGTATAGACTCAAACTCGGACAGACATTCAGTACCTCGGGCAGAAGATATAAACACTCGGGCAGAGAAAATCACTGACAGAAAGCATATCCCACTGCATCCCCTTCCTTTCTGCATATTAAGTGAGTCGTGTGATTTGCTCCGTTCTTTGTGTTCGCCGTGTTCTAACCGTTTGAAGTGCCGCTACGGTAGAACAGTTATCCCGTTCCATCCTGGGAGAAATTAACCCGTGAACCTTAGGCATCGTGAGGGGGTTAGATTTCTTAAGGAGACAGAAGTAACTTGTGGGCTCGGGATTGTCCTATACTGACAGATTATTTATTGCAGGCTTTTGTATCTCCTAATTTATTTGAAGTGCAGGAACCAACAAGCTTAAGAAATCTAACGTTATTTATTTTCTGCGATTAAATAAATATTGATTAAGGAGACGGTTCGAGGAGACTAAAACCTTTGTGGTTTTCTACTCCTCTACTGCATAATAATCTGCTCGGGGAGACTAAAACCTTTGTGGTTTTCTACTCCTGTGCTGGATATTACTCTGCTCGTGGGGATTAAAACCTTTGTGGTTTTTCTACTCCTAATTACTGTTGTATAATCTGTTTGTGGAGAGTAAAATCCTTCGTGGTTTTCCTACTCCAATTGTTTAAACAGTTTATTGATTTAGTTTCTGCTCGTGTCATTTTGCAAAGATGACAAACGGAGTGGATACAACTGTCCCTGCTGGGAGTGCTAATGCTACCACAGTTTCTGGTACTGCTGGGCCTAGCCGTGCTGCTGCAACGGTTATGCCACCTGCAGAGAAACCGGGGAAGTTTTCTGGTGTGGACTTTAAGAGATGGCAGCAAAAGATGTTCTTTTATCTGACCACCTTAAGCCTGCAAAGGTTTATTAAGCAGGATGCTCCAGTCTTGAATGATGAAACACCTGAAAACGAACGCTTCCTCGTGATTGAGGCTTGGACTCATTCTGACTTCCTATGCAAGAATTATATTCTTAGTGGCTTGGAAGATGACTTGTACAACGTGTATAGTAACGTTGAAACGTCAAAGAAACTGTGGGATGCGTTGGAGAAGAAGTATAAGACTGAAGATGCTGGACTGAAGAAATTTGTGGCCGCCAAATTTCTGGATTATAAAATGGTGGACAGCAAATCTGTTGTGTCCCAAGTCCAAGAACTTCAAGTCATTATACATGATCTCCTTGCTGAAGGTTTGGAGATCAACGAGGCGTTTCAAGCTGCAGCCATGATTGAAAAGTTACCTCATTTGTGGAAGGACTTTAAAAATTACTTGAAACATAAGCGCAAGGAGATGACCCTTGAAGATTTGATTGTTCGTTTAAGAATTGAAGAGGACAACAAATCAGCTGAAAAGAAGGCTCGTGGAAATGCTACAATAGCGGGAGCAAACATTGTTGAGCATAATCCAAAGAAGAGGAAGAAGCCTTCTGGAGGGAAGACCAACCCTGCCAAGAAAAAGTTCAAGGGAAATTGCTACAATTGTGGCAAGAGTGGACATAAGTCCGTAGACTGTCGTGCTGCAAAGAAGGACAGGAAAAAGGAAAAAGGTCAAGCAAACATGGTTGAAGACAATAATTTGTCTCAAGGAGTGCAAGACATTGATCTGTGCGCTATGATTTCTGAATGCAATTTAGCTGGAAATCCTAAAGAGTGGTGGATTGATTCAGGAGCCACCCGCCATGTTTGTGCTGTGAAGGAAGCCTTTGCTTCATATACTCCCGCTGGACCTGATGAGACGCTCTCTGGCAATTCTGCAACGGCGAAAATTGAGGGATATGGAAAGATATACCTCAAGATGACGTCTGGCAAAGTTGTGACTCTGACCAATGTTCTTCACGTTCCTGAAATTAGGAAGAACTTGGTGTCAACTGCACTTCTCGTTAAGAACGGGTTTAAGTGTGTGTTTGTCTCTGACAAGGTTGTAATAACTAAGAATGAGCTGTATGTAGGAAAAGGTTACCTGACTGAGGGCCTTTTCAAACTCAATGTAATGGTCATTGACAATATGAATAAAACTGCAGCTTCTTGTTATTTACTTGAGTCAAATGAATTATGACATTCTCGTTTGGGACATGTCAATTATAAAACCTTGCGGAAAATGATCAATTTGGAAGTATTGCCTAAATTTGATTGCGTGAAGTCAAAATGTCAAACATGTGTTGAATCTAAATATACGAAACACCCTTACAAGTCAATTGAAAGGAATTCGGAACCATTAGACTTAATTCATACGGACATTTGTGACATGAAGTCAATACCATCTCGCGGTGGAAAGAAATATTTCATAACTTTTATTGACGATAGCACTCGTTACTGCTATGTTTATTTACTTAGTAGTAAAGATGAGGCAATTGACGCATTCAAGCAATACAAAAATGAAGTTGAAACGCAACTTACCAAAAAGATCAAAATGATAAGAAGTGATAGGGGTGGAGAATATGAATCTCCTTTTGAACAAGTGTGTTTGGAATATGGTATTATTCATCAAACAACTGCCCCATACACGCCTCAATCTAATGGGATTGCGGAAAGGAAAAATCGAACCTTAAAGGAGATGATGAATTCCTTGTTGATAAGTTCGGGTCTACCCCAGAACTTGTGGGGGGAAGCCTTATTCACGGCTAATCAAATACTCAATCGAGTTCCCCATAGCAAAACACTGTCCATTCCTTATGAAAAGTGGAAAGGAAGGAAGCCCAACTTGAATTACTTCAAAGTGTGGGGGTGTTTGGCTAAAGTGCAAGTCCCAAAACCCAAAAGGGTTAAGATTGGACCGAAAACAATTGATTGTGTTTTCATTGGGTATGCTAGAAATAGTAAAGCATATCGGTTCTGGTTCATAAATCAGAAAACCCCGACATTCATGTTAATACGGTGATGGAATCAGATAATGCTGAATTCTTTGAAACCATATATCCGTATAAGAAGGAATGTGAGTCAGTTGGTGAGAGATCCAAACGACCTCGGGAAGGAAAGTCACCAAATGAGGAAGAACCAAGACGAAGCAAGCGTCGAAGAACTCCTACTTCATTTGGAGATGACTTTGTCACTTTTCTTTTGGAAAGTGAGCCTCGGACTTTTAAAGAAGCAATGTCTTCTTCAGACTCTCCATTTTGGAAAGAGGCAGTCAATAGTGAAATAGAATCTATCTCTAGCAACCATACTTGGGAGTTGGTTGATCTTCCTCCTGGAAATAAACCATTAGGTTCTAAGTGGATTTTCAAAAGGAAAATCAAAGCTGATGGCACTATTGACAAGTACAAGGCAAGACTTGTTATTAAAGGATATAGACAACAAGAAGGTCTTGACTACTTTGACACATACTCGCCGGTAACCAGAATAACATCCATACATATGTTAATAGCGTTAGCCGCTGTGTATGGTCCTGAAATCCATCAGATGGACGTTAAGACAGCGTTCTTATACGGGGATTTGGAGGAAGAAATTTACATGGAACAACCTGAAGGGTTTGTGGTTCCAGGTAAAGAAAAGATGGTGTGTAAACTTGTTAAGTCGCTTTACGGACTAAAACAAGCACCTAAACAATGGCATGCGAAATTTGATCATACAATGTTGTCAAATGGCTTTAAAATTAACGAGTGTGACAAATGTGTCTACATTAAGAACACTCCTAATTTTGTAGTCATTGTTTGCTTATATGTGGACGACATGTTGATAATGAGCAATGACATTGCCAATGTGAATGCTACAAAGCGCATGCTGACTAGCAAGTTTGATATGAAAGACTTAGGAGTTGCGGACTTAATTCTGGGTGTTAAGATCCATAGAACTCCTCAAGGTCTGGCGTTGTCTCAAACTCACTACATCAATAATGTTCTTGAAAAATTTAAATATTTGGATTTTAAAATTTCAAAGACTCCTATTGATGTAAACCTTGCTCTTAAGAAGAACAAAGGTGAAAGCACGTCGCAACGGGATTATGCACGTGTTTTGGGAAGTTTGATGTACGTCATGAATTGTACTCGACCAGATATAGCTTGTGCTATAAGTAAACTAAGTCGATACACGAGTAATCCCAATTAGACCCATTGGATGGCAATGAAACGTGTTTTGGGGTATTTAAAATACACTCAAGACTTTGCATTGCATTATAACAAGTATCCTGCAGTCATTGAAGGATATTGTGATGCCAATTGGATCACCGGCACAACTGATTCTAAGTCCACAAGTGGATATATCTTCGCACTTGGTGGAGGAGCGGTTTCTTGGAAATCGTCCAAGCAAACGTGTATTGCGCGCTCTACTATGGAAGCTGAATTCATAGCTTTAGATAAAGCCGGTGAAGAATCTGAATGGCTTCGAAATTTTTTGGAAGACATTCCGTTCTGGCCTAAACCGTTGACACCAATTTGTATACATTGTGATAGTCAGTCGGCTATAAGAAGAGCGAGGAATGTCATGTATAACGGTAAGAATCGTCACATACGACGAAGGCATAAAACCGTTAGGGACCTACTCTCTAGAGGAATTATCACCATTGACTACGTGAAGTCAAGGGATAATGTGGCGGATCCGCTTACAAAAGGCCTAACTAGAGAGGGGGTTGAATGTTCATCAAAGGGAATGGGACTATGGCCAAGGACAAGTCATCACGGCGGCAACTCTACCTAGGAGACTGGAGATCCCAAGAACTAGGTTCAAGGAGAATACAAAGTTGTGTATGACTGTCCAACATTGTCAATTAAATGTTTGGTCCATTCTCATGATGAGACAATGTTCAAGTACCAAGGATAAAATGCTAGAGGTATTTTTTTAATGATTATCTAAGTTTGATATTGTGTATATCAAACAGTGTATATCTATAGGATTACACGTTTAGAAATCACCTATGTAAGTGTGAAGTGGAAGCCGCTTCAAGGAGAATTTTGTATGGCCAATTCTCTAAGCACTTATGAAACCAGGCGGTGTTCATGGCTGAAACGAACACAACAGTGAGAACCAAAGACGGTTAAGGGTTAGTTGTGTGACTTACGTTGTCTAGGTATACACCAAAGTTCGACGGTTCAAAGATATCAAATCTACCGATTGATCGAGTATATCGGATGTATGTTCACTACGGAAAGTTCAAAGGGAAACCTACTTATCCAGATGCAACTAATTCTTTCTTGCAAATCACACAAGTCTGTCATGCATTTGTCCATTCAGCCATTCCCCATTCATGTGGGGGATTGTTGGGTTTAATGGAAGAGTGTGAATGGGAAATGGGTAAAAAGTGAAAAGATTCTCTTTTGTAGGGAAAGGTTCCCTTTTGTAGGGAAATGCACTTTCTCCCACATTGGTAGAGGAAAAAGATTTTGTTGGGTTTAAATAGAGTTTTACTTCTCTTAGCTTTTAAAGGGTTAAGAAGAAGGGAAGCCTCGCGCCGTCGTCGTCGCTCGTCTCGGATTTGGATTTGGATTTGGATTTGGATTTGGTCAATTGATATGATTGATTGAATTAAATTTTTGGACCAACAAAACTAAATATTAATTAATATTTTATCCGTTTGTGTAACGGACAGCTCTGTTTGTGTAACGGGCAGCTGAAGTGAGTTCAATACCCGGACAGCTGAAGCGACATCAGCAGATTAATTCCTCCATGCTTTCCCTCCACGTCTTCTCATTAATGTCAGTCATTATTGGTAGATTAATTGCTCCACATTGAAGTCAGTCATTAGTGGACAATTAAGTCTCCCACGTTTTCTCATTAATCACCAGGTGTGTCTCTTCACCGCCCTTGGATATCTATATAAACTGATCATTTGTCAGTCCTTGATCACGACAGACAGACGATAGATAAGATAGATAGACATAGACTGAAACTCTGAGAAGAAGACTCAACCTCGGACAGAGGTATAGACTCAAACTCGGACAGACATTCAGTACCTCGGGCAGAAGATATAAACACTCGGGCAGAGAAAATCACTGACAGAAAGCATATCCCACTGCATCCCCTTCCTTTCTGCATACTAAGTGAGTCTTGTGATTTGCTCCGTTCTTTGTGTTCGCCGTGTTCTAACCGTTTGAAGTGCCGCTACGGTAGAACAGTTATACCGTTCCATTCTGGGAGAAATTAACCCGTGAACCTTGGGCATCGTGGGGGGGTTAGATTTCTTAAGGAGACACAAGTAACTTGTGGCCTCGGGATTGTCCTATACTGACAGATTATTTATTGCAGGCTTTTGTATCTCCTAATTTATTTGAAGTGCAGGAACCAACAGGCAACACTTCAAAAAAAGGACAAAACAAGAAAGGAAGTAATTTTGCTAAAATCATGAATAGCGGGGATAAACACCCAATCAAAATGGGGTTTACAGTGAAATTTCTTGAAAATGATATGTCTGATTTAGTTTAGTTAAAGTTTCGATTCTTGAAAGGTGAAATATCCCGATCGTTTCATACTGTGTTGAAGTAAATACGATACTAGTTACAAAAAAAAAAGTTGAAACTAATGATGCAAAAATAAGTTTAAAATACAATAGAGTCTTATTTTGCTTAATATCTGAAAGAAGAGTAGTATAAAACTAAAATAACTCCAAATATGTTAAGATCGTTTAAGATTAAAAGAATAAAGAATGTTGGAAGAAGCTCATTTTCAGAAACAGGATATACTTTAATTGTTCGTTCTTGTATTTTTCCCGATGCTGTCGGTGTGGTTTTGTATATAAATCTAGTCATCCGTGGAACCGTGTAAAACCTTAGGTTCGCGTGTTTACACCTATATATTTCAGATATATGTATCCGTTTTTATTCCAAAATTGACACCATTAAATGCTTATGCGAGAAAAGTTGTAAATGATAAAGAGGGATCTCGCACAAATTCGAGATTATAATGGTGGGATTAACAATCTCACCTTCTATATGAGATAAAATAATAGAAGAATATGGTATAAAAATTATCCTAAATTAATTAATTCCATCAATCAAACATGAGATAAATATAGTTCCAAATTTAATATATTAATCCAATCCCACCAACCAAACGAACTCGTTGTATTGGATAAAAACCTACTGGACTTTGATGAGTGACACGTGTCATCCACGTAGCATGAGCTGACGTGTCACCGGATAGACATCTTCTCGGACAGACATCTTCTCGGACAGACATCTTCTCGGACAGACATTTCCTACGGGCAGATCTCGAAGAAGTTACTAAGCTTGTCAACGGTCAGTACGATTTGAACCAACGGTTACCAGCGATACGGGATGCGACTGTTCAGCAAACGGTCACTCAGCGGTTACAACCCTTCTGGATAAGACACCCGACGGTTACCCTTTTTTGAAGGGCCTTATCCCCAACGGCTACTATCTCAACAGACGCCATCCAGAACCTATAAATAGCGTTCATCATAGCCAAATTGTAACAACTTTACTTCCTGCAATTACTATCAATAAAATTACTATCTCTCTCGCATTCAAACATACTCTTTCATAGTTATTAAATAGCACTGCTTGTTCTTGCGTAAACCAACAACTTCGATAATCAAATCATCCGACGCGGCTATCGCCAACCGTCAGAGGAAACGATACGTTTACTTTTGATCTTTTACGTTTATATTTTATTCTTTACGCTTCGCATTATTATTATTTGATTAATTGCGTAGATCTTTAATCTCAACTATTGATCGTGACTCCGCAAATATAAATTTAATTGTTAATTGGCCTAAAACCGGATTTAGGTTAAACAATTTGGCGACCACAGTGGGAGCCGGTCAATAGCTTTCGTAGGTTAAAAAAGTCTACCTTTAACGTTACATCTGTCTCTGTTTATCTCTTTTTGCTTCATAACTAACATGGCAGACGACAGTCCCCAACAAACCATAGTAGGCGGACACCAGGTAAACACCCCTTCCCATAGATCCGATGATGATGTGCAACAAGTACATAATTTGGTTCCCGAGTATTCTCCCGACCCTTCGTCCGACGGGCAGCAACAACAGTCTGCCCGTAGATCGGTCAGGCCAGATCGGCGTGAGCGCTCCCAGAGCCACACTCCACCAAGGAGACGACGGCATAGGAGCCTCTCACCCGACCAAGGGAACTTGCAAGGGACTTTCCGTGATTTTATGCAGCAACAGACGGAGATAAACAGGCGAATCAACGAAGCACTAAATTCTCTCCGGGCAAACAATCCCCCGACAGCAGGGGCCAATGCAGCCAATGTCCCATCCTCCCATACATCGAGACGGGAAGGAGAGCGCAACAATGGTAGCGGTACTGCCGAACCGGCGGCTCAGGCAAATCAGAATAGCGGTACTGCGGACCCGGCGGCTCAGGAAAATCAGAATCCGCACGCCGAATCTTCGACACCTACAGATATGAGCTCTGTCGTGGAGACTCTCACCAAACAATTCAAAGAAAGCCAAGAGGCACTCCAAAAAGCTCTCCACGAAAGAATTGACCAGATTCCAGGCGCCCCCCCCACGCTGAAGAAAGTTGATGTTCAGCGTTACTCGCAACGGCCCTGGAAGAAGGAGGCTGCCCCGAAGGCAATACCTAAGACATTCAAAATGCCTAACATCCCGAGGTACAGAGGAACATCTGACCCCAACGATCACCTCATGATGTTCAGCAACTTCATAAAAGCCAGTGATCTCACCGACGAGGAGATCGAATCCGTGCAATTGAAAAAGTTCGTAGAGACGCTGGCAGCCGGAGCCCTGCGGTGGTATTCGATGCTGCCCCCAAACTCTATTGGATCCTTCGCAGAAATGGCTGAATTATTCGTGAAGGCTCACACGGGTGCCCAAAAAACGGAGACCCGAGTAGAAGACATCTTCGAAATCAAGCAGAGGCCCGACGAGTCACTTCGCAAATATGTGGACCGGTTCCAGAGAGAACGTATGATGCTTCCCAAAGTACCAGACAGGTGGGCAGCGATCGCGTTCACCAACAGCCTGGACATCAGGAGTTCAGAAGCCACGCGAAGACTCTACGAGTCCCTTCGGGAATTCCCAGCAGCCAGTTGGTCAGATGTCTACAATCGTTACAACTCTAAGGTACGTATCGACGAAGACAAACTGATTGGAACAGGTGCTGCTCGGGGAAAACCTCAAGCTCGTAACAGCGGGTCTGGAGGAAAGGTGGACGTGGAGAAATCAGGCGCACGGTACGAGCCGTACCCCGACCAATCGCGGAACAATTCCAAAGGCCGTAACCGCAACAACAACAGAGGACTGTCCCGAGGGGAGAGTTCTCAGTCTGCCAGCCTGCCCAGCCTGCCTAGTTTCAACATTGAAATATCAGATATCGTGGCTGTGCTCAAAGGCATGGGAGAAAGAGTCAGATGGCCGAAGGATATGAAGACTGATCCCAGCAAACGGAACCAAGACGTATATTGCGAGTTCCACCGCGATCATGGGCACACTACCGAAGACTGCAAAGCCTTAAGGTACGAGATCGCTCATCTGTTGAAGCAGGGATTCTTGAAGGAATTTTTAACGGAGAAAGGGAAACAAACCCACGCAAAGGCTCAGCAAAACAAGCCGGGTCCGCCACGAGCTTCCTCCCCGAAACGAACGGTCAATGTTATCTCGGGAGGAATCGAGGTGGATTCTGTTACCTTCACAGCCAAAAAGTATGCGAAAGTTTCCATTACCAACAACAAACGACCTCGGACAGAGGCAGCAATCACCTTTGAAGAGTCCGACACTGACGGGCTTCAGTTTCCGCATGCCGACGCGTTAGTCATAACGCTACGAGTGGCAGAATTCGACGTAAAGAGAGTGCTCGTTGACGCGGGCAGCTCTGCCAACATCATCCAGGCACGGGTCGTAAATGAAACACAATTGTCAGATAAGATTGTGCCGATCTCTCGAGTTCTTTCCGGCTTCAACAACTCAAGCGAAAAGACTCTCGGAGAGATCACATTGACTACTCTAGCGGAAGGGGTAGCGAAGGAGACTACCTTCCATGTCGTCGACGCGGATCTAGCCTACAACATCATTTTGGGCAGACCTTGGATCCACGACATGCAAGCTGTCCCTTCTACATACCATCAAGTGGTGAAATTCCCGTCCGAATGGGGAATACGGGAAATCCGAGGAGAACAACGCACTGCACGAGATTGCTACTCGGTGGCCCTCAGGTTACCCGAGGAGAGCAAATAGCAATTACAGCACCCGGGACCGGACGCTGCACCTGAAGAAATCCGATACGACGTCCCGGAGTTCATCGCCAAAATGGACGAGAAGGAAGGACACATGCCGACGGTAGAAGCCTTGGAACCTGAAGAGCTGTTCACCGATATGCCAGAACGAAAAGTATACTTGGGGACCGAATTGAGCGGACGCCTGCGGGGAGATATCCTGCGGTTCCTCAAGGAGCACCACACAACTTTCGCCTGGTCCCATGCGGATATGACAGGTATTTCTCCTGATATTATCACTCACAGGTTGCACGTCGACCCGTACCACCGGCCGGTAAAGCAGAAGACGCGCCAACAAGGAGCCTTCAGAAACCAGGTAATCAACGACGAGGTCGACCGGCTGTTGAAGATCGGTTCGGTACGTGAAGTTAAGTATCCAGACTGGCTGGCGAACGTGGTTGTCGTTCCTAAAAAGAACGGCAAGTGGCGAGTCTGTATTGACTTCACGGATCTGAACAAGGCCTGTCCAAAGGACTCGTACCCTCTTCCCAGGATAGATCAGCTGATCGACGCAACAGCCGGGCACGAAGTATTAACTTTCCTCGACGCATACTCCGGATACAACCAGATACTGATGGATCCCAACGACCAAGAAAAGACGGCATTCATAACCTGTCGAGGTACGTATTGCTATAAAGTCATGCCTTTTGGATTGAAAAATGCAGGTGCAACTTACCAGCGTCTGGTCAATCGAATGTTCCATGATCACATCGGAAAAACCATGGAAGTATACATTGACGATATGCTGATAAAATCCAAACGGGCAGAAGACCATCCGGCCCATCTGAAAGAGGCTTTCCGAATTCTGGATCAATACAACATGAAGTTGAATCCAGAGAAATGCGCTTTCGGAGTCGGATCGGGGAAGTTTCTGGGATTCATTGTTTCTCAGCGAGGCATTGAAGTCAATCCCGCTCAGATTAAGGCTATAGAGTCAATCCCGGACGTGCTTCGCGACAAGAAAGAGGTCATGAGGCTGACAGGGAGAGTAGCGGCTCTACGGCGATTCATCTCCCGATCGTCTGACCGTTGCAAAAGCTTCTTCGATGTCTTAAAGCAAAATAAGGAGTTCGAATGGACTCCTGAATGTCAGCAGGCATTGAGGGATCTAAAGAAGTATCTATCCAACCCTCCACTACTCACAACACCTCTGGAAGGCGAGCAGCTGTTAATTTACCTAGCAGTCTCCGAGTCATCGGTAAGCGCAGTACTAGTTCGGGAAGAAAAAGGTAAACAACTTCCTATCTACTATGTTAGCAAAGCTTTAATTGATGCAGAAACTCGCTATCAACCTTTAGAAAAATTGGCTTTAGCTCTAGTAACTGCTGCCCGAAAATTGCGCCCGTACTTTCAAAGTCATTCTATAGTCGTAGTTACTACTTTCCCTTTACGAAACGTCCTGCATAAACCGGAATTTTCAGGAAGATTGGTAAAATGGGCCATAGAATTATCCGAATTTGATATTACTTATCAGCCTAGGGTAGCAATAAAGTCGCAAGTCTTAGCAGACTTCGTGGCGGACTTCAGCATGAATGTGTACCCCGAAGCACAAAAGGAAGCCATACTCTACGCTAGACAGGCTCCGGGTACCTGGACCCTCCACACGGACGGTTCTTCGAGCGTGAAGGGATCAGGACTTGGGCTGGTCCTCGTTGCTCCATCCGGGGAAACGGTAAGGCAGGCTATCAAATGCCCTTTCATTACTAACAATGAGGCCGAATATGAGGCCGTTATTGCAGGACTGGAGTTGGCACGGAACTATGGAGCAACCATAGTCAAGTTAAAAAGCGACTCCCAATTGGTAATTAATCAGATCAATGGGGGTTTCGTTGCACGAGAACCTAGGATGCTGGCATACCTTGGCCGTGTAAAAGAACTCCTGGCACAGTTCGATACCTGGGAAGCAGTTCAAATCCCACGAGAGGAAAATCACGAGGCTGATGCTCTCGCAAACATGGGATCTGTTGCGGAGATAGGAGCAGCTAGCTCTTCGGCTGTCGTTCAACTTCTCTACACCTCCATGGACAGAGAAAGATTCGAGGTCAATACCATCAGCACTACCTGGGATTGGAGGAATGAGATAACAAACTATCTCATTCATGGAACTCTCCCCGCAGATGCAAAGGCTGCCCGTAAACTTCGAATAAAAGCAGCTCGGTACACCATCCTTAACGGCGAATTGTACCGCAGAATGTTCGCAGGGCCTCTCGCAAAATGTCTTGGACCAAGTCAGACCAATTATGTGATGAGAGAGGTCCACGAAGGCTGTTGCGGCAATCACTCCGGTGGCAAAGCGTTGACTCGAAAGCTGATACGCGCAGGTTACTATTGGGACAAAATGGAGAAGGATGCCAACGAATTCGTCAGGAAATGTGATAAATGCCAGAGATTTGCTCATCTCCTCCATCAACCAGCCGAGCCATTGCATTCGATAGTCTCCCCCTGGCCCTTCATGAAGTGGGGGATAGACATCGTTGGTCCTCTCCCCACGGCTCCCAGGGGACTGCGTTTCCTGCTGATCATCACAGATTATTTCACAAAGTGGGTCGAAGCGGCAACATATTCGAAGGTACGACAGACAGAGGTCATCGACTTTCTCTGGCGTTTTGTGATATGCCGCTTCGGAGCACCAAAGGAAATAGTCATGGACAATGGACCGCAATTTGTCGGCCAGAAAGTAACAAGGTTCCTCGAAGACCTGCACATTAAGAGAATCACCTCCTCTCCATACCATCCTGTCGCCAACGGGCAAGCCGAATCTACCAACAAGATCATCGTTGACTCTCTTAAAAAGCGCCTTGAACAGGCGAAGGGATGTTGGGTCGAGGAGCTGCCTGGAGTACTATGGGCTTATCGCACTACGGTAAAAATGAGTACGGGGGAAACCCCTTACTCACTGGTATACGGTGCAGACGCCCTGATCCCAGTTGAGATAGGCGAACCAAGTTTGCGATACGCACATGCCACTGAACAGTCGAACTCAGTGAATCTAGCCGAAGAATTGGATCTCCTCGAGGAACGCCGAGAACTGGCCCTCATACGAGTGGTGGCGCAAAAAGAGCGAGTCGAGAAGTACTACAATCGGGGACTGCGCGTACGGAATTTTCAAGTCGGGGACTTTGTACTCAGAAAAGTTTCCCAGAGCACACAAGAGACGAACTCGGGAAAGCTTGGCCCTAACTGGGAAGGACCATACAAGGTGATCGCTTCAGCCGGCAAGGGGTCTTATCGTTTGGCCCGACCAGACGGTTCGATCATCCCAAATAGCTGGAACGTAATACATCTCAAGAGGTATCATTTTTGAGCAGCAGGGACGGTTAGTTATTCTATCCCCTCGCAAAAATTTATTTTTCTATCTTTGCATAACAAAGTTTGCTACTTTCACCCGTACTTATAAGCCATTACTCGCATAGAAATGCTTACTTTTACATGAAATTTTTCTCTTTTATACATTATTTCTAAATGGTACTAACGGCCTGAACAAGGCCAGATCCGTTTAGCTCAACTGGCAGAGCTCGAAGTTCTTCAACTTCGCGGCTGTGGGTTCGAATCCCACAACGGACACACTCCACGTTTGGTTATATGTGTTCGATAGACAACTCACCGACAACTCTTTTCATATTGTCACCTTACGTGTTCCAACATGAAAACAAGGGGGATGGTGAGGGCCCCATAGGCCAGGAAAGACCTTCATACAGGCATAAGACCTAGCTTACTGGCAGGCAAAATTTTCATTTTCTGCGTGACAAAACCTCCACGGCAAATAAGAGGGGTCGTTCACAAAATAAAACCTTCATGTGACAGGACTTCCACAGCAAATAAGAGGAGTCGCTCACAAGGCCAAACAATCCGGCCAGAACATTAAAACGACCTGAGCTCGGTCAGACTATTTACGACTTATAACTTTTGCCTAACAAAGGTGGGAGTTCAAAGCATCTGGGAAAGCCTGAGGAAGTACAAACTTAATAAAGTTTGGAAAGCAGCCCTAAGGCATAAAATCCACAAGTACATGCATACAAAAAGATCAAAAGTTCAAACTAAACATAGTCACTGAATGGATCTGAAAATTGCATATATACATTAAACTGAGAATTTACAAAAATGCCAAAAATGGCTGACAGAAGTTCGCAGAGTGTATTAAAAGGCCAAACGTACCGGCCAAAGGGTAGAGAAGTTCCTAGTAAACTCCTGCCCATCCAACAAAAGTCCGGCTCTCGCCGGACAGAACAAAAATACATCAAATTCAGAGAAGAAAAATTTCAATTTGAAGGGCCGTGACCAGGGCTTAACGCACCAGCTCCGTTAGCCCCGTCATCACTCCCTGATTCTTCGTCTTCCCCATCACCATCACCATCACCGTCGCTCGACTCTTCAGGAGAGAGACCCAATGCCTGTTGCACTCGCTGAATAGCGCTCTTCGTCGCATGCAGCATCGCGTCAACGTCAACCTGCCCAGACCGGATTTGCGCTAACAATGCACGTTTGGCCTCAAGAACGGCCAGCTTAGTCTTGATCTCGGAATGATCGCGCAAGTTTGCCAAATCCTTAGTCAAAGTGGCCTGCACGCCCATCGACTGGGCAACCTGATCTCTGGCAGCTTGAAGCTCAGAACGGGCCTTGGTTGACTCCTCGCATGCCCTCTGCAAATTCAATTCAAGAGTTGCGCGTTCATCACTGGCAATATTCAGGCAATCTTGGCACTCGCCAAGGAGTCTCTCTAGCCTCTCGACAGAGCGTGCGAACCCCTCTTTCTCTTCAGAAAGATGGTCCTTTTCCACGGTAAGGGCGTTGATCTGTTCAACGCGGGTATTGTTAACATCCGTTAACCGGTTAACTTCCCTACCGAGGAAACCACACTGCTCGATCAAGGACCTGTTCTCCTTCAGAGCCTCGAGCAATTCTTTCTTCACTTCCACCACCTGGTTGGCATTATTCAGCCGGGAGCGAAACATAATCTCAGCAGCCAGCATGCTTGACTGAAACATCAAACAGGTAATAGTTAGAAACCCTGGGACAGCAGAAGGTTTTTACTAAGACACAAAAAAAAAAAAAAAAAAAAACTTACTCGGGCAGAGTCGGAGGCAATCTGGAAGGCCAGTTCTTCGTCGGTCAGGTCTCTTAGCACCCATTCCTCTCGAGGACCGAGAAGCGAAGAAATTGCCTTCACCAAACCGCGTGGCCTAGCCACCAGGTTGGCCTCCGGAGCGATTCTCAGGGTATGCTTTCTTTCACAAAGCTTGGGCTCCCTCGCCTGTTCGGAAGGGTAGTTCGGCCCAAACTTGTAGCGAACCCCCTTGATGTCGCTCAGCTCCGTCTGCTCCGATATAGCTGACAGCCAGACAAGCCTTGAAGACGAAAGGTTAGAGTCACCTTCCGCCTCTGGGTCCATGGTTTCGCACTCACGGAGGAAAACCGGGTTTGCTCCCTCAGAAGCCACATTTTCAAAGTCCTCAAAACGAAAAACCCGAGGACCCTGGCTACCCTCTTGGGAGACCTCTTCCCTGGCTTCTCCCCCGGCTGTCTCTCTTCTTGCCTCACTTGCTCCTTCTCCTACTCCTTCTTCTTCTCCTTCTTCTTCTCCAACCTTCCTTTTGCCCTTGTCCGCACGGGAAGGACCTGCCTCCTCCCCGCCACCAACTCGGGGACTCCTTGGCGAGGATCGGGCAGCTCCCTCCTCTGTCCTTCTCTGATCACTGCGGAGATGGGGCCTCCGCCTAAGAGGAACATCTGTCTCAGTCTCAGTATCTGACAAATGTATGACCTCCTGGGCCGGACCCTCTCCCCGTGCAGACTCGGGAACATCTGCAGGTACTCCGGTGTCTGTCACCATGGGCTCTTGGGCACTCGCCCTCACTGAAGGGTCACCACCAATCGCCGAAGCTTGTCCGGCGGACGCGGAAGCCTTGCGAGCGGATTTCTTCCGCGACCCGCCTTCGGCATGACTCTTCCTCTTCCTTGACAGAGGACTCAGCCCCTCGGACAGAAGCGCCTCACCACCTTCCCTGCTGCGCAAAGCACCGGCCGAAGCCAATATAGCGTCAGCTTCGGCAAGAGGATCGGCGACAGGTTCGGTGGGGACGTCCTGAGGAGGAGCCGGGAAAAAGCTCCCTGAAGTACCAAGACCTGCGACAAAGGCAAAGCGGTCAGTCACAGGAGAAACTCACGGGGAGTAATTATTGAAGAAGGGGAGATATTCTTACCGTGATGTTTTACGGTCAGACCCTTGTGAGAAGCAAAGTGAGCCCATTCTCTTTTCACTGGCTCAAATCGTGCCAAAATCGGCTCGACCCACGCCGTTAGCTCATCTACGGTTATGAGCCCGTCGTAGGGTCGCTTGACCGCTGCACAAAGAAAAATCGGTCATAAAAAAGAAGGAAAAATAAAATGTGCTCGAAGATATTCGGGGACTTACGTGCTTTGTTCCAGACTTCTGGAAGATGTGCTTTGTCGTCAAACGTCAAAGCAGAGGAGCGCACAAACAGGTATCGGTGCACCCAGCCCCGATCGCTGGTATCCTCGGAGCTGCGCACCAAACCCTTGCTCCCTCGCATCCTGACGTTCACGTACCAGTCCTTGAAAATCTGGACGCTGTACAAAGAAATAAAGTGTTTATATTCAAAGGACTGGTCAGTCTTAGTAGCAAACCAGTCCAGAAGTGCGACTATTCTATACACACTGGGGCTCAACTGCCCCGGGCAGAGAAGGTACTCCCTGCAGAGTCTGTCCAGCACAGGATGCAGGGGCAGCCTACACCCTATTGTAAAAGGATAAGTACCGATGGCTGTCCACCCAGCCCGGTGCGATGTGATATTCTCTCCGTCAGCAACTGGTAGTAAGGGGATTCTATCGTCCCAGTCACAATCTAGCCTCACTCAAGGAATCACTTCCGTTGTGATCCCCGATTTGAACCTGTATGCCGGCCAGTTACGCGTATCACCTTCCTTGTTATGGAAGGCCTTAACATTGCAATCCGCTTCAAGCTCACCCCACTTTTTGGGGATTACTTCAGCGGCAGTAGCCTGGGAAGCCCGCGGCCTGGGGGTGGCCGACGAGCTACCAGCGGCGTCAAAATTCAAGTTTCTTCTAGATCTCGAAGACATAATTTCAGAAGAAAGTTGGAGTTGTCAAGAAAATTCAAGAAATAAATCAAAGGTTTTTCAAAGAACAGCACAAAGGAAATAAGGAGTAAGTAAAAGGTCTCTAGTCAAGTGAACTCCTATTTATAGGAATCCTGGTGCGGACTCCTAACCTCCTTCAAGGACACGTGGAGGCTATCAGATGAGCCACTCACAGATCCAACAGTCGATAAAGAAATAGGGTTAATCAATGCTTTGTAGCGTTATCATTACCCTGGAAAGCTGCAGTCACTTCGTATCCCACAAGCGACGTGCGCACGTGGAGATAGGCGGTTAAAATTATTGCTTTTTACCCTCGGGGAACGCAGTAGTCATTTCGGTATAAACTGCAGTGCCACAGACGTGCAGGTCACAGTTACTTTTCCGTGCGGCGCATTTAATGCGCACGTCACAGAAGCTTATCATCAATCGGATCAGAATCGCACGTCATCAAAGATTACATCATAAGAAGACAAAAAGTTTGCAAAGACTCCCGCCAAAACTCTCATCCACTCCTCGGACAGATACTCTGCCCGAGAAGTGCGGGGACTATCTGTATTGGATAAAAACCGACTGGACTTTGATGAGTGACACGTGTCATCCACGTGGCATGAGCTGACGTGTCACCGGACAGACATCTTCTCGGACAGACATCTTCTCGGACAGACATTTCCTACGGGCAGATCTCGAAGAAGTTACTAAGCTTGTCAACGGTCAGTACGATTTGAACCAACTGTTACCAGCGATACGGGATGCGACTGTTCAGCAAACGGTCACTCAGCGGTTACAACCCTTCTGGATAAGACACCCGACGGTTACCCTTTTTTGAAGGGCCTTATCCCCAACGGCTACTATCTCAACAGACGCCATCCAGAACCTATAAATAGCGTTCATCATAGCCAAATTGTAACAACTTTACTTCCTGCAATTACTATCAATAAAATTACTATCTCTCTCGCATTCAAACATACTCTTTCATAGTTATTAAATAGCACTGCTTGTTCTTGCGTAAACCAACAACTTCGATAATCAAATCATCCGACGCGGCTATCGCCAACCGTCAGAGGAAACGATACGTTTACTTTTGATCTTTTACGTTTATATTTTATTCTTTACGCTTCGCATTATTATTATTTGATTAATTGCGTAGATCTTTAATCTCAACTATTGATCGTGACTCCGCAAATATAAATTTAATTGTTAATTGGCCTAAAACCGGATTTAGGTTAAACACTCGTAGAAGTTAGTTAGGACTACTATCAGAGGTCCAATTGAGTTGAAAGTTCAATAATTAAACAAAGTATTTGTCTTTGAACAAAACACTGGTCTTGAAGAAAAAGGCAAAATGAGTCAGCTGCTTGACTTGCGATTTGTGACGGAAGAGCGTATGTCACCTTAGGTGTATTTATGTCTTAATACAACGACCTAATCTATAAGTTGCATCTCAAGAAATAGTAGTACTAGGGGTGGGCACAAACCGAACCAAACCGAAAAAACTGACCGAACCGAAATTTTTTTTACTTCGGTTTTCGGTTTTTCGGTTTTTGGTTTGGGTTTGATTTTACATTTTAAAAATTTCGGTTTTACGATTTGGTTTTGGTTTGGGGTGGGCACAAACCGAACCAAACCGAAAAACCGAATTATATATATATATATATTATAAATTTCACAACTTTTCTTATATATCTAGTCAGTAGTCCAGACTACCAGGCCTAATATAGGCCTTCTAACTTTGTCAACTAATGTGTAAAGCCAATAATAACTTCTCCAGTCTACTAAACAATAAGCTTACCATGTACTTACTAGTACTTAATATCATGGATCTAAGTGTTTAATATTTTAGTTTGCACTAGTACGTACCAAGTTCGATTGTCATGTCATTAATCTGAACTACTACAAGATATGTTTAGAATTATTTTTATTTTCAACTGCTAATTTTGGTTTTCTGTTGTACTTATTCTTCTCTGCACATACAATTGAAAAATACTGATTTTGACATATTAATTTATACGTGAAAACCGAACTACTAAACCGATTTAAACCGAACCGAATTCTTAAAAACCGAACCAAACCGAACTAATTTTGGTTTGGTTTTGGTTCCTAATATTACCAAACCGAAAACCGAAAAACTAAATCGAAATGCCCTAAACCGAACCGAACCGACCGAACGCCCACCCCTAAGAAATACCGTCCAAGTCTCCACACCAAGGCCCCCACCACTTCATGATCTTCGGCGTATAGTGGCTTTGCTTGTTAAATGCTTACGTACGTAACCTGCTTCAACAACAATAATTGAAAAATACTACTCCCTCCGTCCCAATTTATGTGGCACCATTTGACCGGACACAAAGTTTAAGAAAATAGAGGTTGACCTTGTAAAATATCAATTTTACCCTTGAAAAAGTAAGAGAGAGAAGATTTGAGTAATAAAAAAGTTGTTGGTAGGTTTAAAAGTATGTAGGGCCCAACAAGGGTAAAATAGAGATGATGCATTAAATAGTTGTCAAATAAGGAAATGTGCTACTTATTTTGGGACAAACAAAAAAGGAAATGGTGCCACATAAATTGGGACGGAGGGAGTAATTTCTTGAAGAAATAGCTAGTTTATCACTTAACTCATGCAATTAATCCTCATTTAGCAACTGAAAAAAACCCACAACTACTTTATTTATCTTTCTATTTTCTTGCCAAGTACTACTACACATCTTTCTTGCTATCAAACACTTTCCAAAGAATGAGTCAGCTCCATTTTTTCTTCTTTCCCCTGATGGCTCATGGCCACATGATTCCTACACTTGACATGGCTAAGCTTTTCGCTTCACGTGGTGTTAAGGCCACCATAATCACTACTCCTCTCAATGAATCAGTTTTCTCCAAAGCTATTGAAAGAAACAAGCATGAAATTGACATCCGTTTAATCAAATTCCAAGCTGTTGAAAATGGCTTGCCTGAAGGTTGTGAGCATCTTGATCTTATCCCTTATGGCAAGCTTTCCAATTTTTTGAAAGCTGCAGCTATGATGCAAGAACCACTTGAGCAGCTTATTGAAGAATGTCATCCCAATTGTCTTGTTTCTGATATGTTCCTTCCTTGGACTACTGATACTGCAGCCAAGTTTAACATTCCAAGAATAGTTTTCCATGGTACAAGTTTCTTTGCACTTTGTGTAGAGAATAGTATCAGGACTAATAAGCCATTCAAGAATGTCTCCTCTGATTCTGAAACTTTTGTTGTACCAAATTTGCCTCACGAAATCAGGCTAACTAGAACACAATTGTCTCCGTTTGAGCAATCATTGGAAGAGACACCAATGTCCCGAATAATAAAAACAGTTAGGGAATCGGACGCGAAGAGTTATGGAGTTATCTTCAACAGCTTCTATGAGCTTGAATCAGATTATGTTGAACATTATACCAAGGTTCTTGGTAGAAAGTCTTGGGCTATTGGCCCGCTTTCTTTGTGCAATAGGGACATTGAAGATAAAGCTGAAAGAGGGAAGATTTCCTCTATTGATAAACATGAGTGTTTGAATTGGCTTGATTCAAAGAAACCAAGTTCCATTGTTTATGTTTGCTTCGGGAGCGTACCAAATTTCACTGCAGCACAAATGCGTGAACTTGCATTGGGAATTGAAGCTTCAGGACAAGAATTCATTTGGGCTGTTAGAAGAGGCAAAGAGGAACAAGACAATGAAGAGTGGTTGCCTGAAGGATTCGAGGAAAGAACGAAAGAAAAAGGTTTAATTATTAGAGGATGGGCGCCCCAAGTGCTAATTCTTGATCATGAAGCTGTGGGAGCTTTTGTCACTCATTGTGGTTGGAATTCAACACTTGAAGGAGTATCAGCAGGGGTGCCTATGGTGACATGGCCTCTGTTTGCGGAGCAATTTTTCAATGAAAAGTTGGTGACTGAGGTTTTGAGAACTGGGGCTGGTGTTGGTTCAATGCAATGGAAAAGATCAGCTAGCGAGGGAGTGAAAAGGGAAGCAATAGCTAAGGCAATAAAGAGAGTCATGGTGAGTGAAGAAGCAGAGGGATTTAGAAACCGAGCTAAAGCCTACAAGGAGATGGCAAAACAAGCTATTGAACAAGGAGGATCTTCTTACTCTGGATTGACTACTTTTCTACAAGATATAAGTACATACAGTTCCAAAAGTCATTAACTGGACAACTAAAAAAATGTAGTGTTGTTCTATACAATTTTTATGCTTTTTTATGCGTGTACTAATTTAAACATGGATTTAGTGACATCACTTTTTGTTACTTCTTATAATGACATTTCGGATGGATCCCTTGCATTTGTTCCTCTTCTATTAATGAGATCATCGGTATTATGTGAAAATTGGAGTCTTAACTTCTTTCCATTCTGTCACTTATTCAATCTTCTTGTGATCATTTGTTCTTTACTAACGTGTCCGATATCTCGACGAGCAATAGTAATAGTATGTTATACCTCCGTCATGGTATTTTCGTAAAACTTCACTCACACTGCAGTTTATTCAATTATAATGATCAACGTAAAAATTATAAATGTAGTATTAATAAACCAGAAGTAATAAATACTCCAACTGTAACGCTACGACGCTGGAAAGTCGAACAAAGAAGCAATGCTTTGATTGTCAATTTCTGCATGTCTCTTTATGACATTAAAGAGACTCCTAACTAAATGGACTATGGTACTGAAAAGCTAAAAAGACTGAAGACTTTTGTAAAGGCAGCAAAATTATGAACCGCCACATCTTCAGTTATTAAGTTCCTTCTACCGTAATTATCAAGAAATGTCTGCAGTTCATTAAGAGAAGACTAAGGTCGTTCCATCATAGGGTGGCTTGAGGTAGAATTTGTGACCTGATTAATATGTATTTACCGCAGTGTGACCTGATTAATTTGTATTTACCGCAGTGTGACCTGATTAATTTGTATTTACCTCCGCGTTTCCACGAAAGTCAATTAAAACCATTCTTTGACAGATACAGCATCCAGCATCGCTTTATCAGACTGGTAATCATAAGCTAAGCAATTTACTAGTAAATGTAAAATGAATGAAATGAACTGAAACCAACAAGCTAGATCCTAGCACCCACAAGCTATTATGTACATCTTGATGAAATTGCACATCAGATCCTTTATTCACTTTCATAATCCTCTCCATCACCGAATGTTAAAACAGATGCATCAGCTGCAATCACCGAATATCGCTCTCTAGCATGCCTGAAAAAGAAGGAATAGCAAGCCTTAAACTTCTCTATCAATCTGTTAACTCTTTTTACATCTCCAGTATAGGTGGTGAAATTTTATTAGTACAACTCCATGATCCACCCAAAATAAACAGAGCATTCACAGATATCGACACAATTTTGCGAGATAGATCTAGAGAATCTAAAAGATTTAAGTGATTGCTCCGTAGATAGTTACAGAGTCCTACATGAAGTCTCTGTTAATCACGCTGGTGTCCTTTATTAGAGATAATGGTTGATAGTTAGCAAAATATAGTTAGCTGACGTGTACAGTTAGTTGGTCAGGTTGTTAAGTTAGTTAGTGGATTAGTTAGTGGAGTAGAAAGTTTGTTATTAGTTAGTGGAAGTTAGCTTATATATACATCTGTATACAGCTGTAAAGATCAGTTAATACAAACAGATTTCCTCTCACTTTCTCTCTCTAAGTCTCCATTGATCTGCAGCTCTAGCTAGGTCAGAATTCTTCATGGTATCAGAGCAGGAATCACCATAGATTCACCTCGATTCTGACAACTCTTCCGCGATTCAGTGAGCTTCAAACCTGCATCAATGGCGTCACCATCAACAACAGTAGTTGATAATCAAAGCTTTGACTTTCTGGATGAAAAGCACAACCACCCCTTGTATCTGCACCCTTCAGATACCACAGGTTCGATCTTAACCTCTATTCAGCTCGTAGGCACAGAGAATTACTCAATGTGGAGTCGAGCAATGCTCATTTCTCTGCGAGCTAAGAGTAAATTAGGTTTTGTACTCGGAACTTGTAAGAAGTGTGACTATGATCCAAAATTTGGGGAACAATGGGAGAAATACAATGCTTTTGTCCTTTCCTGGACAAATTCTCACCAAGAGCAGGTACATCAGTATTGTTAGGCTATTCAGCAACACAGAAGGGGTACATACTATATGACCTGGAGGCTAAAAAGGTGGTTGTTAATAGAGATGTAATATTCAAGGAAGGAATTTATCCTTTCAAATGCTTACACAGAAGGGAATATCCTGTGTTTCCACTTGATCATCAGAATTGTTCAGGTGGGGGTCCAGACCTCTCTTATGAGAAGGAGCAGGGTCTTGATCAGCCTATTTCACAAGGCACTCACACAGGAGATGGGCATCTGAACAACACTCCACCTCATGATCAAGATCAGGCAGATCCTGCTGTACTACTTGAGAACAACACTATTGAGATTCAAGAATTGCTTCATGGCAATGCAGAGGTAGAGGCTCAATGTATTGCTGAAGATGTGGTAGATGCTGAACCAGTACACAACATAGTTAATAACCAGACCTCAAGGAAGTCTTCTAGGAGTTCCAAGCCACCCACATGGATGCAGGACTATGTTGTCCAAACTACTGGAAAGGGAAAACCATATGCATTGGCTAACTATATGAGCTATGAACAAGTTTCACCACAGTACAAGGCATATTTAGGGAAGATGTCAGTTGACTCAGAGCCAAGATCATATGAGGATGCAGCCAAGGACACTAGATGGGTGGAAGCAATGAAACAAGAAATACAAGCACTAGAGAATAATGGTACATGGAGACTAGTGGCACTGCCTAAAGGGAAGAGAGCCATTGGTTGTAGGTGGGTATACAAAATCAAGTACCAAGCTAATGGAGAGGTTGAGAGATTTAAAGCAAGATTAGTAGCAAAGGGATATAGTCAGACTGAAGGTGTTGATTATCAGGAGACTTTTTCATCAGTGGTAAAAATGGTAACAGTCAGAGCTGTTATTGCATTAGCAGCTGCAGAGAATTGGACTGTGTATCAAATGGATGTGTTCAATGCATTCTTGCAAGGTGACCTATATGAGGAGGTGTATATGGAACTGCCAAAGGGCTTCTGTCATAAAGGTGGTCCTAATGTGGTCTGCAGGCTTGTTAAGTCACTCTATGGACTCAAACAAGCATCAAGACAATGGAACTACAAGCTAACAGAGGCACTGGTGAAGTCAGGATACTCACAAAGCTATCTGGATTATTCATTGTTCACTAAGAAGAAATGCAACAAGATTGTAATTATATTAGTGTATGTGGATGATCTGTTGATCACTGGGAATGATGCTCAGCTGATCCAAGACACAAAAGAGGTGCTGCACAAGAACTTCAAGATCAAGGATCTGGGGGAACTGAAGTACTTTCTTGGAATTGAATTTAGTAGATCCAAGAAAGGCATTTTGATGAACCAAAGAAAGTTTGCTTTGGAGCTCATTGCTGAAGCTGGAATGGGAGCAGCTAAGCCAGCTCATACTCCATTGGAATGTAATTTGAAGCTGACTACAATAGAGTATGAGAACAGGAAGGATGACCCACCTATGAGAAATGTGGTACAGTATCAGAGAATGATTGGGAAGCTGTTGTATCTCACTATAGCTAGGCCAGATATTGCCTTCACAGTTCAGACCTTGAGTCAATTCATGCAAAAGCCTAAGCAATCACATTGGAATGCTGCACTAAGGGTGATCAGATACATTAAAGGTCAGCCAGGACAGGGATTGCTCATGAAAGCAGGAAGACCTGAAAGACTGGTTGGGTTTTGTGATGCTGACTGGGCATCTTGTCCAAACACAAGGAGGTCAGTTACAGGTTATTTGCTGAAACTTGGTAACTCCCTGATATCTTGGAGGTCTAAGAAGCAGGACACTGTGTCCAGAAGTTCTGCTGAGGCAGAGTACAGAAGCCTAGCAACACTGACTGCAGAAGTAATTTGGGTGTCAAGGCTGCTGAGAGAACTGGGACTTCAAGTAAGGCAACCAGTGGAGCTGTATTGTGATAGTAAGTCAGCAATCCAAATTGCTGCAAATCCAGTTTTTCATGAGAGAACTAAGCACATAGAAATTGACTGTCATTTCATCAGAGAAAAGGTTCAAAATGGTTTGATCAAACCAGTCTACATCAATACTAAGGAGCAGGCAGCTGATATACTCACTAAGGCATTGGCAAGAAATCAACATGAGGTTCTTTTGTCCAAGCTAGGTGTAATGAATGTTTTCAGTACATCTAGCTTGAAGGGGGGTATTAGAGATAATGATTGATAGTTAGCAAAATGTAGTTAGCTGACGTGTACAGTTAGTTGGTCAGGTTGTTAAGTTAGTTAGTGGATTAGTTAGTGGAGTAGAAAGTTTGTTATTAGTTAGTGGAAGTTAGCTTATATATACATCTGTATACAGCTGTAAAGATCAGTTAATACAAACAGATTTCCTCTCACTTTCTCTCTCTAAGTCTCCATTGATCTGCAGCTCTAGCTAGGTCAGAATTCTTCATCCTTGAGGTTCCAAATGACACAACAAGGTTCATAGCCTAGTACAAAATTCAGGTATAATTTCAGGCATTTTCATGGCTGAAAATCGAGGTTCTGTGTTATAAATGGTACTTGTGCAAAAATGAAGTTGTTAGAGATAAAACACGACTCTTGGCACGAGAGTTTTCATAAAGAATACATAGAGACATATTCTCTTGTGGTGGATGCAATTACCATCTAGTATCTTGTAAGTCTGACATTACGGAAAAGACTTGATATGCATCTAATGGATATTGTCAGCCAGAGGCATTTAAAGGTCCCTGAGAAGCTTGTTCAATAAAGCTTAAAAAATTCTTCTGCGGATTGAAACAATCAGCACGCATGTAGTATAATCGCCTTAACGAATACTTATTGAAAGAAGGATACAGAAATAATCCAGTTTGTCCTTGTGTTTTTATAAAAAAGTCTGGATCTGAATTTGTTTTAATAATTTTGTATGTTGATGATTTGAATATCATTGTAACTCCTGAATAGCTCCCAAAGGCAATGAAATGTTTGAAGGAAGAATTTAAGATGAAAGATCTTGAAAAGATAAAATTCTGTCTTGGTTTAGAAATTGAACAATTGCCTAAAGGAATATTTGTTCATCAATCTACATATACAGAAAAAGTTCTGAAAAGATTTTACATGAATAATTTACATCCGTTGAGTACCACTCTTGGAAGTAGGAAGAAGCTTGTTTCACATAACTCTCTTTTAACTTCTATTCTCGGGTCTGTCATAATGTGCTTATCTCTTATTTATTGTTAGTCTTGAATGGAGGTTAGTTATTTAATTTGATCGCTATTCTTTCTCTATATTTGTATAAGGGGATTAATTTTACTCGTGTGGGTTACTTAAGTGAATTTATATTATTTATTATTCACTTTAATTTTGCTAGTGGAAAAATTCTTTATCTACCTCTTTAAAATATTTGCAATTATTTGTTAAATCCGCATTGGAATAATATTACTTGTACATATAGAATCCTACATCTACTTTAATTAGTAAATTTACTTTAATTTTAATTCTTTAGTCCGGTCAAAACCACACTTAGTGAATTTTAAGGGGTGCTTAATACTTTCCTGTCAATTTACGTGATCCCTTACCTGAAACTTTTAGTTTGCGGATCAAATCTCAGGGTCTATCACCAAGAATCTAATAGGGATTGTTAGAATGTCTTTAGCTGTCGTAAATTACCACAATTTCAAAAGTACAAAGTCAATGGTCTAGAGAGACCATAGGAGATGTTTACGAAAATGTTAAGAAATTTGAAGAGTTGGTGACTCAACAGGAACAAAAGTTTGATGATGACGGCTCGGATGTCAATCGACAGGAACTTCACAAGCTGAATGCTGAATATATTAGGTGGTTAGGCATCCAGGATAATTTGCTAAAACAAAAGGCAAACATCCAATGGAATGAGGAAGGGGATTCTTGCTCTAAATACTTCTTTAGCGTGATAAAACACAAAAGAAGAAAAGCAACTCTTCTCAGAATCAAGAATAATGAGGGCAATTGGATAGAAGGAGCAGACAGAATAGGAGATGCAGCTGTTGCCAATTTCGAGCATTTATTTACTGAATCTAACATAATTCCTAATCTTGGTGTGCTGAATCTTATTGACAGGTGTATTGATGAAAATGACTGCAAGGAACTGGACAAAATACCAGAAGAGGAGGAGATCAAAAAAGCTATCATGGAACTCAATCCTAATAGCTCTGCAGGCCCCGATGGCTTTAATGGCTATTTCTTTCAGAGTTGTTGGGACATTGTCAAAAAGGACCTTACTTATTTTGTGCAAGATTTTTTCTGTGGAAAAAAACTCACTAAATACTTTACTCATACTTGTCTGGTTTTAATTCCTAAAGTAGAATCCCCCACCACATTTTCTCAACTCAGACCTATTAGTCTTAGCAACTTTACTAATAAAATTATTTCTAAAGTAGTGGCTTCTAGACTGTCGTTGATCCTCCCTCGACTCATCTCTGATAACCAATCTGGTTTCATTAAAGGAAGATTAATTTCTGATAATATTTTGCTCACTCAGGAGATCATCCATGGTATCATGAAAGGGAAACATGGCAATGTAGTTATCAAGTTAGATATGGAGAAGGCTTACGATAGAGTCTCTTGGTTATTCTTGACCTCTATGCTTAGGAAATTTGGTTTCTCTGAATTTTTCATAGATATTATTTGGAGACTAGTTTCCGATGTTTGGTACTCTATCTTAATCAATGGAGAGAGGAAAGGATTCTTTCATTCCACTAGGGGTCTCAAACAAGGAGATCCCCTCTCCCCTGCTCTTTTTATCTTAACGGCTGAATTACTCACTAGACTTCTTAACAGTTTGCATCAGAAGAAGAAGTATGTTGGTTTCTACATGAATAAGTCTGGCCCTCAAATTAATCATCTTGCGTACGCAGATGATGTTATTATCTTTTCATCTAGGGACTACGACTCTCTAAGGTTGATCAAAAGATATCTAACCAGATATGAATTGGTTTCTGGTCAAAAGATTAACATTGTTAAGAGTTGCTTTCTTACTCCTTGCAATACTGACGATGATACTAGGAATAAAATCAAGAAAATCATTGGTTATAATCATCAACATTTTCCGTTTACTTATCTTGGTTGTCCTATTTATGCAGGAAGGAAGAAAATCTCTTACTTTGCTGACATTACTACCAAGATACTAAGGAAGGCAGGAGGTTGGCAAGGAAACCTACTCTCCTATGGAGGCAAAGCAATTATTATCCAACAGATTCTTCAATCTCAAACTTTACATCTACTGGCAGCAATTTCTCCACCTAAGGCTGTTCTAAATCAAATTGAGAAATACTTGGCTGATTTTTTCTGGGGTCATATTGATAACAAGAAGAAATATCACTGGAGCGCTTGGCATAGTCTGTGTTATCCAAAGGAAGAAGAAGGACTGGGATTTAAATCATTGGCCGACATTGGTAAGACCTTTATAATGAAGAGATGGTGGAGATTGAGAACGCAACAAAATCTCTGGACAAAGTTTATCAATGCTAAATATTGTCGGAGAACAAACATTGTGGCGAGATGTTGGAGCTCAGGTCAATCTCAAAGCTGGAAGGAAATGCTTAATATCAAGAAGCATACCGAACCTTTCATGCTATGGAAACTGAATGAGGGGAATTCTAATTTCTGGTGGGATAATTGGACTGGAATTGGTCCTTTAGCCTTACATGTACAAGATAGAAGGGGGCTGAGGAATATTCAAGTAAACCAATTTTTTGCTGATACAAACTGGAACGTGGATAAGCTTGAAGAAATTGTCCCACCTATTCTTCTTCAACATATTAAGCAAATTCAAATATTTAACACTGATAGGAAAGATCAATGCTTTTGGAGCCTCAATGACAAAGGTATTTTCTCTTGTTCATCTGCTAGACATACTGTGAGACAGAGGAAGAAAAGAAATGACACCTATGCTAATATCTGGAACAAAGTTGTGCCTTTTAAGGTCTCTTTCATCAATTGGAGAATCCTTAAAGGTAAATTGCCTTTAGATGATGCAATTTCTAAGTTTGGCTATCAGGTAGTTTCAAGATGTACTTGTTGCAGAACCCCACAAATTGAAAGCTCTAATCACTTGTTTATGAGAGGGCATGCTGCTAATAGTATTTGGAGTTACTTCTATAAATCTTTTGGTTTTAAACAGGATTGTAATTATATTAGGACATTACTTTGGAGCTGGTGGAGCCATAAAACTTCTAATGAGTTACAAGCCATTCTATTTAAAATCATTCCAGTTTATATTACTTGGGAAATTTGGAAGATGAGATGTGCATCAATTTATGGGCAAAGATCTACCTCCATCGGCAAAATGATTCATGAAATTGTTTTCAATGTTAAGATCAGCGTCCACAAGCAGTTTAATCAAATTACCTTGGACTCCAGCTGGAAAGATATATGCATTGTTTCAGATCAGTTCAGGTCTACGATATGTAGTATACCAGTGCTTTGGAATAAACCTTCCCTCCTCCGGTACAAGCTAAACACAGATGGTAGTTCGATGAGGAAGGAAGGCAAAGCTGGAGCTGGTGGTATCATTAGAGACTCTACAGGAAACTTGGTGATAGCCTTTGTAGAAGCTCTCAATTTCTGCAGTAACAACTTAGCAGAAATTCAAGCTGCAATTATCGGTTTGAACATCAGTATTTCTAATGGCATCACAGGGATCATACTTGAAAAGGATTCTAAGCTGATTGTCGACATGGTCTCTGGTGAGATGAATCCCTCCTGGAAGTTAGAGCCATGGATTACAAGGCTTCAAGATTGTCTAAAGAAAGCTCAGGGAAAGATCACTCACTGTTACAGGGAAGCCAATACAGTGGCTGATGTACTAGCTAAAGAAGGTTCAAAAAAGGGTCAAAATTGCATTTTTCGAGATGTGCGGAACCTTCCCAAAGCCGCTATAGGATCCTACAAAATGGATAAAGTCGGCATTGCCAACTTTAGAATTAGACAATGTAAAAAAGGCATAGGCTAAGTTAGGAGTGAACAAATGATGAATCTGCTTGGTTCAGATTCAACATTTGTTCATTTCCTTTTTTGCAAGCTTAACTAGAATTAGAGAGCAACCCTCTCCCCCTTATTTTTTGTATGCCCCCTCTTGTAAAGAAGTGAGCTTCTCACTTCCTCTGTTGGTTTGCTTTTTTTGCCTCCATCAGACTTATTGTAATGTTCCTGGGTGTATATATATACAGGTAGGGGTCTGCCTAACCCCCCTCCCTCTCGAGGAGGATTCTATTAAAAAAAAAAAAAAAGAGAGAGACACGTTTTTCCCGTTTCCCCCAAGTTCGTATATGTATTGGGGACACTGGTTGAGATAACGAAGTAATGTCATCCATTAATATATTAAAATAATCATTTGATAACAACTAGAAAGAAAATCTGAAAAATGTGGGATTGATTAATTTTAATCATTTAACCCATAGTTTTTTTTTTCTTTCATTTTTTCAATCTAACCCATAGCTCATTGACGTAATTAATTGCATTTCTTCTGTATTTCATATGTTAATTAATTCTTCTGTTTTTTTTTTTTGGGGTGACTACTGATTAATATACTTTCTACTACTACTTATTCAAGTCGCATGAAAAATCAGGTTGACTTATTAGAAATCTTAGCGTTTGGATTTCCACTGAAATTTATTGAATATTTCTACTTATTCGACATATTTTACAAATAAATCATTAAGATGGAGCATTAGGTATGTATTATTTTCTATGTTTGAATGAGGTGAAAAGAAAACTTGCAAGTAACTAGGAATATAGAAAAAATCTGCTAATATTTTTATGGTGAGGTGTTGTATGGAAGTACCAATATATACTATAGCAAATATATCATAGGAGAGATTAATACATTGTTGATTAGTAGCTAGGTTAGAAGGCTGGCGAAACTCTTACACATCTTGTGGGACTAAAAAAGAGGGATCTCGCACAAATTCGAAATTATAATTGCGGGATTCACAATCTCACCTCCTATATGAGATATAATAATAGAAGAATATGGTATAAAAGTTATCCTAAATTAGTTAATTTCATAAATCAAACATGAGATAAATATAGTTCCAAATTTAATATATTAATCCAATCCCACCAACCAAACGAACTCGTAGAAATTAGTTAGGACTACTATCAGAGGTCCAATTGAGTTGAAAGTTCAATAATTAAACAAAGTATTTGTCTTTGAACAAAACACTGGTCTTGAAGAAAAAGGCAAAATGAGTCAGCTGCTTGACTTGCGATCTGTGACGGAAGAGCGTATGTCAGCTTAGGTGTATTTATGTCTTAATACAACGACCTAATCTATAAGTTGCATCTCAAGAAATACTGTCCAAATCTCCACACCAAGGCCCCCACCACTTCATCTTCTTCGGCGTATAGTGGCTTTGCTTGTTAAAATCAATCACGTGATTGCTTACGTACGTAACCTGCTTAGAAAAAACTAGTTTATCACTTATGCTATTTCAACGAAAGTCACGAATTATTTCACAACTATATTAAGTGAGAGTCTTGTAGGTGCAGTATTGATTAAACATTCATGCAATTAATCCTCATATAGCAACTGAAAAAACACCCACAACTACTTTATTTATCTTTCTATTTTCTTGTCAAGTACTAGTACACATCTTTCTTTCTATCAAACACTTTCAAAAATGGGTCAGCTCCATTTTTTCTTCTTTCCCATGATGGCTCATGGCCACATGATTCCTACACTAGACATGGCTAAGCTTTTCGCTTCACGTGGTGTTAAGGCCACCATAATCACTACTCCTCTCAATGAATCAGTTTTCTCCAAAGCTATTGAAAGAAACAAGCATGAAATTGACATCCGTTTGATCAAATTCCAAGCTGTTGAAAATGGCTTGCCTGAAGGTTGTGAGCGTATTGATCTTATCCCTTCTGATGACAAGCTTTCCAATTTTTTGAAAGCTGCAGCTATGATGCAAGAACCACTTGAGCAGCTTATTGAAGAATGTCATCCAAATTGTCTTGTTTCTGATATGTTCCTTCCTTGGACTACTGATACTGCAGCCAAGTTTAACATTCCAAGAATAGTTTTCCATGGTACAAGTTTCTTTGCACTTTGTGTAGAGAATAGTATCAGGACTAATAAGCCATTCAAGAATGTCTCCTCTGATTCTGAAACTTTTGTTGTACCAAATTTGCCTCACGAAATCAGGCTAACTAGAACTCAATTGTCGCCGTTTGAGCAATCATTGGAAGAGACACCAATGTCTCGGATGATAAAAACAGTTAGGGAATCGGACGCGAAGAGCTATGGAGTTATCTTCAACAGCTTCTATGAGCTTGAATCAGATTATGTTGAACATTATACCAAGGTTCTTGGTAGAAAGTCTTGGGCTATTGGCCCGCTTTCGTTGTGCAATAGGGATATTGAAGATAAAGCTGAAAGAGGGAAGATATCCTCTATTGATAAACATGAGTGTTTGAATTGGCTTGATTCAAAGAAACCAAGTTCCATTGTTTATGTTTGCTTCGGGAGCGTAGCAAATTTCACTGCAGCACAAATGCGTGAACTTGCATTGGGAATTGAAGCTTCTGGACAAGAATTCATTTGGGCTGTTAGAAGAGGCAAAGAGGAACAAGACAATGAAGAGTGGTTGCCTGAAGGATTCGAGGAAAGAACGAAAGAAAAAGGTCTAATTATTAGAGGATGGGCGCCCCAAGTCCTAATTCTTGATCACGAAGCTGTGGGAGCTTTTGTCACTCATTGTGGTTGGAATTCAACGCTTGAAGGAGTATCAGCAGGGGTGCCAATGGTGACCTGGCCTGTGTTTGCGGAGCAATTTTTCAATGAAAAGTTGGTGACTGAGGTTTTGAGAACTGGGGCTGGTGTTGGTTCAATGCAATGGAAAAGATCAGCTAGCGAGGGAGTGAAAAGGGAAGCAATAGCTAAGGCAATAAAGAGAGTCATGGTGAGTGAAGAAGCAGAGGGATTTAGAAACCGAGCTAAAGCCTACAAAGATATGGCAAAACAGGCTATTGAAGAAGGAGGATCTTCTTACTCTGGATTGACTACTTTGCTACAAGATATAAGTACATACAATTCCAAAAGTCATTAACTGCACAACAAAAAAAAAAGTAGTGTTGTTCTATACAATTTTTATGCTTTTTTATGCGTGTACTAATTTAAACATGGATTTATTGACATCACTTTTTCTTACTTCTTATAATGACATTCTGTCACTTATTCAATCTTCTTGTGATCCTTTGTTCTTTACTAACGTGTGCGATATCTCGACGAGCAATAGTAATATGTTATACCTCCGTGATGGTATTTTGAAAAACTTCACTCACAGTACTGCAGTTTATTTAATTATAATGATGAATGTAAAAATGATAAATGTAGTATTAATAAACCAGAAGTAATAAATACTCCAACTGTATCGCTACCACGCTGGAAAGTCAAACAAAGAAGCGATCCTTTGATTGTCAATTTCTGCATTTCTCTTTATGACATTAAAGAGACCCCTGACTAAATGGACTATTCAATTAAAACCATTCTTTGACCGATACAATATCCAGCATAGCTTTATCAGGCTGGTAATCAAATGCTAAATGTACGAATAAATGATGAAATGAACTGAAACCAACAAGCTAGATCCTAGCACCCACAAGCTATTATGTACATTTCTTGATGAATTTGCACATCAGATGCATCAGCTGCAATCACCGAATACCGCTCTCCAGCATGCCTGAATAAGAAGGAATAGCAAGCCTTAAACTTCTCTATCAATCTGTTAAAGAAAATGGACCTTGGGCCTAACTCAACCCCAAAAGCTAGCTCAAAGGGAGGAGGATTGCCCAAGCCATATAAGGAGACCAAATTCCTCATCCACATCCGATGTGGGACTCAACAGGATGCAATTATAGCACGGGGTTTATATATTATGGCCGAGTCGGTCTAATGTAATCCCTAGAATCCTTCCGGCCTAGAAGGGATTTACCTCAACGGCGCTCGTCAAAGCCATGGTTGAGCTTATAAAGCACTACCTATTACCTGAGGAAAGAAGACCTCTTCTGAGCGTAACTTCTTTTAGATGAGTTAGTCTATGAAATAGCCTATCAACCCAAATCCTCGCTAGCTTCACTATTCTACGCTGACTAATCTCTCCCGAGTCTTTAATTAGCAAAATAGACTTGCAACTTACGTGTCGCGAGCACAAAAGTCAAGCAATCAAAACAATGGAAGCTAGATAATCAAAACCCACATATATAAAATCAAATCCTATTCATGAATCATTCACATAATCATGTCCAAAATACACCAACTAATCAAATATAAGAATACAATTCAAAGAGATAAAGAAAGGGACAAAGAATTGTTCATTTAAAGTGCACCCATTCTTTGATCTCAAGAGTTGTTGATGATTCTTGCTCCCAAACTTGGAAAAGTATCCAAAGATATTGCAAAATGATAAAACTATCTATTTATGTGTTGCCAAAAAAAAAATACAATGACTTTCCATAAATCTCCCTAGGTTAAAATGAAGAAAAAAGTGATTTTCTGTCAAGTAGCCATCCTGGTACTGAAGTTCACCCGATAGCCACTTTTTCGCTGCTCAACTTAGTTACTATTTGACGCATAGCCACTTTTATGCTGCCTTTTTGACAGACTAGCCAGTTTTCTTCTTTTTCTTTATCTTGGCTTCTTTTTGACTTGTTTCTTCCATCACTCTTCTCCAAACATATTCAACCTACAAAATACAACAAAAACATGATAAGTACACTTATTTCACCAATTTATCACAACAAAAACTCAAGTATAAGTATGTAATGTGTGGTATTTTAACCACACATCACGGATCAAATCTCAGGCTCTATCACCTAGAATCCAATAGAGATTATTAGGATGTCTTTAGCTGTCGTAAATTATCACAATTTCAAAAGTACAAAGTTCGAGTTTTAATATCCAGGATTTTTATTAATTAAGTAATTAACATCAAATTAAGTCCTAAATATTAGGATAATTAGTAAATGACAACTGAATACTATTTAAAGGGTAAAAACCCTCAGGGGTCGTTCGGTTCATCCCTAAGTTATCCCGGGATTCTATGTGGGATTACTAATCCTACAATTTAGGGATAAAATTTGTCCTAGTATTAGCTAATACCTAATACCAAACATGGTATAAATATAACCCCAAATTTAATCCCGGAATAAGTAATCCAATCCCTCATACCGAACAACCCCTCATGGTTTTAGAATAATGTAGATATAAATAAAATCCGTAAATATAATATAAAATTCATGAAAATTGTATTTATGTGGTGTTTTAGGTATTTATCCCGGACCCCGGAGAGTGGGTGGGGACAACCCCTCCCGAATCAGGAACGAATAATTAGTTCTGTTATTATTATTAGTAGTAGCCTTTTCAATCTAAGCTTATAGCAAAATAACGAAAGATGACAGAAAAGTGGAAGAAGAAAAAGTCCAATAAATTATTAGCAGCAAAGGTACATGGTCAACAGTTAAAGAAGAAATCCATTGCAAAACTTTTTATTAACAAGAAGAAGTCAGATCAAATTTGCAAAGGTATCTTTACAGTGTTTGGTCTCTGTGTGTGTGTGTGTTTCTTTATTCCACTTGGATGGATACCTCCTAACACTGGGCAGCCTCTATGCTGCTTGTGCTTTTATCCTCTGTCTATATGAATGACCACAATTTTCTTAATTAAATTGCATGCAGGCAAGTGCTTCTCAAATAACACTACACAGCAGCAGATGGATATTGATCAGGAGGTGAGTTCCCGTGTTTAAGTCTCTTACTTGTTTTAGACCCCAGTGGGAAAACTAGAAAACAATGTTAGACGACAATTTTATGCCTTTCATTCAGACACCAGTTTATGCCTTCACTGATTTATTTTGTCAAACTAAACACCACAACCAGTGAATTTGAATGGGTTTTCGGGGCGAGCCCTAAGGTGGGGCATAACAAAAGCGCCTCAGGACGATCTGGCGGGGCGAGGGTATCGAAAGGCTAAGCCTTACAATATATGGCTGACGCTTAGCGTAGGACTAGTCTTGGAGAGTTAAGTCCCAAGTTTTTTTTAAAATAAAATTACTATCTTATTATTTATCTTTATTGCTATTGGTATCGGCTGTTTACCTCTCTTATCTTTAATTTTTATGTCAGTATTTTTTTTATCATGATAGTGGCATCTTGTTTTTTCTTTTCAAACATATATAAAGAATTTTGCTTTAGCCGATGGTCTATCGGAAATAGTCTCTCCACCTTGTTAGGGGTAAGATTTTCGTAGACTCCACTTGGGGATATCACTGCGTATGTTGTTGACTTCTAGTTGTGAATGCTTTATAAAAAATTGTCTGACCACCATTTCTTTACTATCTAGGCCATGGCAATTCACTTTGAAGAGGAAATATTTATGGACATCCTCAGCAGGTTGCCTGTGCGGTCTCTTCTTCGATTCAAATGTGTTTCAATTATTTGGAAGGTATCAATCTCTGATCCGTACTTTAAGACGAAGCATCTCAAATATGCCAATAATGACCAAAATTCCCAAAAACTTCTTATTAGCCAAATGTTCCGTCCTAAGGATGATATGTTTAGCTTCTATTGTTCTTCTTTATCGTCGGTTCGAGTGATTGAGGATGAACAAAAACTTGATTGCCCTTTAAACTGCAAACCAGTGGTGTCCGAGTTGAAATGTAGTTGTGATGGATTGGTTCTTCTAACCATTAATGATAAACACCTTTTGCTGTGGAACCCCTCCACAAGAGAATCAGTAGTACTTCCCAGTCCAGAATCTTCACTTTGGAGTTTTGTGTTTGGATTGGGATTTGATGCAACTAGTAATGACTATAAGATTCTTGCTGTTAACTTGAATGCGTGTCGTCCGCTCAAAATATCTGTTGGAATTTTCGCACTAAAAAGTGGTTCCTGGAGAAACATTAATGAATATCCTTCTCACATTTTCCGTGTGGGTGCATATATGAATGGTGGTATGGATTCTTTGGCATTTGTACATGGAAAATTTCATTGGCTTGGTTTGTCGCGATTTTATACTATTGTTTCATTTAATATTTCAAATGAGGTATACGGAGAGGTACCGTTGCTAGAGCGGATGTGTATATACGGAATCGATCAAATTAGCCAAGGCGTTTCGGTATTGAAAGGAACGCTTTGCTTTTATTCTACCTGTCATAGGTCGGTGGATCACACTTTTAAGTTGTGGCAAATGAAAGACTATGGTGTCAAGGAATCTTGGACTCAATTGCTTTCAATAGAAGATACTAATTTGTTTTATGTAGGCTATCCGAGATACATGTTTGTGGATGGTGAAGTGCTAATATACTGTAAAAATCCTGGATTTATTGGATCTTCAATTAGAACATCCAGAGGACCATTTGACTTACGTCATCGACGTTGTTTCCTTTATGGACTTGTTTATACAGAGAGCTTGATCTCCCCAAGAGATCTTATTTAAGTTTCCTTAGGTAAGATTTCGTATGCAGAGAGCTTATATCATTAAGATCACTTATTTAATTTTTCTTATGTAGTAATTTTTTTTTTTTTTTTGAAGATCATGTAACTACTTATTTTGTCAAGTTTATCTATGGCGCTTATCTATATTTGCTTGTGTTTATGAAAAATCAGGTTGACTTATTAGAAATCTTAGCAGTTCGATTCCCACTGAAATTTATTGAATATTTCTAGTTTATTCGACATATTTTACAAAGAAATCATTAAGATGGAGCATCAGGTGTGTATTATTTTCTCTGTTTGAATGAGGTGAAAAGAAAACTTGCAAGTAACTAGGAATATAGAAAAAATTTGCTAATATTTTTATGGTGAGGTGTTGTGTGGAAGTATCAATACTATAGCAAAATATATCATACGAGAGATTAATACATTGTTGATTAGTAGCTAGGTTAGAAGGCTGGCGAAACTCTTACACATCTTGTAACTTTTATTTCTAGAAGTTAGAAATACACAGTTGAATCTAACATTTGCATCATGAGAGGTGTGTTGCTAAGTATCTTAAATTTATTGGCTTCATAACAGTTGAATCTGAGCCCACGAAGTGAAGGTAAAATGTTTAGAATTTACCACTTGAAATGCTATGCACTGACATAGTATAACTATGAGCACTGAGTCAGCTTAACGGTAGAATGAGACCTTATACCTCTTGTTCTTCTTTCACTGGAAATAAATCTAGCAAACAATCTTATTAGTTGGTAAAAGCAAGACAAGAGGCAAGTACTCTTTTGAGGTATCACTGTATGCACATTAAACACTATAGAGCTGCAAGCATTGCAACTTTCTGTTCGGATCATCCGCGCTACAATTGTATAGGCATTAACTGAGGCCTAAAAGAAAGTAAAGTTGCAAAATCATGTCAACATAAAAGAATTGAAATGGTTATGAAGCAGTCATAGTATGATTAGAACTGTATAAGGTGGACTATATATCAGCACATTGCAGTGGATCAGATGGAGTAGTAGCTTGCAGTTGGCGAAGCAAAAAAGCGGCTGTTGGTTGAGCAAAAAGATTTCTCACAGGGGTCAATCCCACTGCCTTCAGCTGCGGTTCTATCTTTTGCAGACGGCTTTTCTTCTCCAGACTTCTGTAACACCAACACCAGTGACTGCACGTTCAGACATTTGAGGACGGAGTTCCTTTTGGGGCTGCTCATATTTTTCAATAACACACACAAAAAATGAAGAATGATTGTTAGATGAAAACTTGCTGAAAAGCTTTAGAAATTATCATAGTTTTGGGGTACATTAGTGTAGTTCCTCTATCAAAGTACTTTATGAAAAAATTAGGTAGTATGCTATAAGAAGTTTGCAATCTAATGTAGCGACCATGATCTATTGTACAACCTGAATGCATTGGCAGATAATGTCAGCATAGATGAAATAGTCCTGAAGGAAATTGTTCTCTTTATGGTTGGATCAATCGTCTCCAACAAAGACTCATTGTCATGAAGCTTGGAAGAAGTCCATTCCACTAGTGACTGCTCTCCTTTTGGTTTTGAACTGAATTAGAAACAGGAAAAAGAAAGCATCAGCAACAAGATAATGATTTTCGACAAGTTGAGAGAGAATTGACATGTATAAATTAAACCTGCCAACAGGCCACCTTCGAATTAAAAGCTCAAGAAGAAGCACACCAAAGGAATAGATGTCAGCCTTTGGGTTACCACTTCCACGTTTGGCATGCTCAGGCGTACCATAGCCACTATCTTCAATAGCTGTCTGCCTGTGTTGCACCAGTAACAGTTACAGTAACTTGGAGTGAGTATCTGGAAAAAAACTTGGGCTGTTTCTTGTTTACTAGCATTTCCACAGAAGTTCTTTATAATGAACTATAATGATTGTGAAGAAAGGATATCAGAGAGAATGTACCTTGATTTTACCACTCTTGCTGGCCAGTGGTTTAAGGACAGCTACTCCACAATCACAAGTACGCGGGTTAAGATCTTCATCAAGTAATATGTTGGCAGCCTTCAGATTGCTACGGGTGATGAGAGGCACGCAGGAGGTGTGCAAGTAGCTGAAATTTCAAGAGGGATAATATAGCCATGATAATCATGAGAGAAATAAATATTATCTTCCCAATAGTATTTGCTTATAATTACAAAGTTGTTACAGTGAGCTGTGGCTTGAAATCTAGCTATTTGAGGGTTACAGGTATAAAAATAGAAAAGCTAGCATTTTACACTTCAATGCTCGAGCAGTGCCAACGTCAATGCAAAGCCCGATGCTCCAAGTCAGAGGCATGCAGAATTGTGCAAGGCATCATCAAGTGTCACATTTCTTATGTACTCGTACACAAGGTGGTTACCATGCCCCACACAATAGCCAACAAGTGCAACGATATTAGGGTGCCTTAGACTGGATGCTCGTCGAATCACTTCCATAAATTGTTCTTCCTCAATAATGGAGAGTTCTATAGTTTTAATGTTCTTAACAGCCAGAATCTTGTAAAAAGAAGAAGAGTTAGAGAACGTTACAATCTTATCTGTATTGATTGTGGGAAGTTTAAATAAATCTACTAGGATACCTGTCCATCAGGGAAGTCTGCTCTATAAACAGAACCGAGGGTTCCCTCGCCAAGCAGATTAGCAGGACTGAAGTTGTTTGTGGCCAAAAGCAACTCTGCAACTGTATAGAGCTTTGCACATATTGAGAGTTTGCACTTCTTGGAGAAACTTCGTCAGAGAACACAGATTTTACATGCATTATTCATGACACGTGCATTACAAATCAAGTTTTTGACTCATGATAGTACAATTTATGACTCAACTTTGATAGAAGCATACAGTAGATACGGAGTGCGAACATTAACGGAAACGGGCCTAATTGATAGTTCTAGGCAGGGGAAGGATGGTTCACAGCCACTTTATAATTGTCCAAGAACCAACGTTATATAGGAATAAATTGTATCAACAAAGTTCAATATCTGCTAGGAATGAACATCCATTTTCAGTAATTGACAAAATGGAAAGTGGAATTCCAGCTGCTAGAGATTGTTAGCTCGAAACCATTTAGGAAACAGAATGATATTCTCACAGCAAACTGGTCAAATGTGTCTCAATTGCAAAATGGAGTATTAAAATGATACTAATAGCTAACCTTGGGGTGCACTTATTGGAAAAGACTGTAATGAACTTATGCTGCCTCTTTTGCTGTCGAGTGACTGTCTTTGAGATCGTTGAAACCGAACAGTGATGAAGACTGCTGCACCAATTGCAGACAGTACAGCTCCAACAACCATAATAACTATTCCTCCAGAGCCGGGACTTTTCTTTCTGTTGTCTGCTGTTTCATGTGAAGGATATTTCCCAACGGAACTTGATTCTGTTGTCAGCGGACTAGACATATTCTGCTCATTGGGCGAAATATCAGTAGGAAACTTCCAGGGAGGATAGTTTACTCCTCTGTGAAACTGATTACCCCCAATTAGGGGTGGGCACTATTCGGATTAAACCGAAAAACCAAACCGAACCGAATTAGTTTTTTAATTTGGTTTGGATTTTTAAATAATTGGTTTGGATTGGATTGAGAATATGAAAACTTTGGTGTTTTGGTTTGGTTTCGAATTTCAAATCATAGAAACCGAAAAACCGAAAAAACCGAAATATATATATATACACACACACAAAGAAAGACTCGTACTTTTATGATTATATCTTAACCTAAACTTATTTAAGGGTTTTAGAGTTTGAATATTTCAATACTTTATACCTTCAATACTTTAACCTCTTTGTATTATGGTATAATACGTGTGAAGCTTTCATCAAAAGTTTCAATCAGTTTTTACCTCTTGAATGGTAAGATCTCCTTTTACCTAGGATTCATATTCTCTCTTTATCTAGAATTATGATTTAAATTTAATGTTTAATATTTTGACTTGTATTTATATTCTTTCAAGTATTTCATTTTAAAGTTTGTCTTATATGACAAAACTGAAAAAACCGAAAACCAAACCGAAAGACACCGAACCGAAAAAAGGAAAACCGAACCAAACCAAACTTATTTTGGTTTGGATTGGATTGAAGTTTTTCAAAACCGAAAACCGAAAAACCGAAACCGAATAGTTAAAAACCGAACCGAAAAACCGAATGCCCACCACTACCCCCAATCCTGATTATCAGGAAAGACATAAGTAGGACGCAAAGCACAATATAAAAAGTAGACTTTGTATCTAGATATTTACCATAAGTTGTTTATATTCTGAAAGCTCTCAGGATTAACACCACTGTTATCCTCAATATTCCTGGAACAGCCACAAGTGAGCATATGATAAATTTTTGAGAGTCAGAGTGAATAAACTTCGATTGACTCATGAAATAGATAACTCACAGGTTATTTAGATAAAGGTCAGCTAGAAAAATTACTGATCTAGTAAAGTCATTGCTCTGAAGGAGCCTGCCACAATACCTCATTGTTACGAATGAAATTATGCAACTGCAGGCTTAAGAAATGCTTCAGATGCAGAAAACTTACAAACTAGTAAGGTTGTTCAGGGCTCGAAATGAAGCAGGTAGATCTCCGCTGAACTTGTTGCGTGACAGATCCCTGTTGATGAAAATTGTCGTACTTAGCAATAGATAGGAAACTTTGTAATTTATGTGAATAAATTTTAGTCCGAGACCTAGATTCTGTAGGTAAAAATAAAGTTCTCCCTCCTCATTACCAATGAAATCAACTAGGACGTTATTAAACATACAGAGAAGCGTACGATAGATTAGCATAAACAACACAAATCAAGAATTTATAATGATAAGAATTAAACAAGAAATATATCAGTGGAAAAGAGTACAAAACTGGCAAGGATATTCATCTTACATATCTCTACATAAATAACATTGAATGGAACTAATCGCCAAGATTCCAGCGCAATCATATAAATAATTGTAAATAGCTTACAGGTTCTTCAAGTGTTGTAGACTGAGAAGTTGATCTCCAAGATTACCAGTGAGACTGAACCCTTGAAGTTTACTGCAGGAAAATAGAAACATGGCACTCCAACAAGGATCACCTCCCTCAGATTTCCAATTCTTTAGTTCAACAGGGCAGTTTAGAGCTCTGTACAAGTCCATGATTCTAACTATGAAAAGAAAAAAACAAGAAGAAGAAGAACAACAACAACAACAAGAAGAAAAAAAGAAAAGAAGAAGAAGAAGAAGAAGAAAGACAACAACAACAAGAAGAAGAAGAAAAAAAAAAAAAAAAAGAAGAACGGAGAGAGTAACTACTTTTATAACTAACTACGCACAGCCCAATTCACTGAATAAAAGTATTGACTGAATAAAAGTATTCAAGATCACTTCATTGTAGTTGGATTAATTTTAGTTGAAAGTAACATTTCCCAAACACACCTTGTATATAATTAAATTGTATGCTAATTTCATATCATATTAATCTATCTTCTCATGTCGAATCTTCTAAGAGAATGTAAAATAAGTTCCAAAGAAAACATCTATTGAAAATATTCAGCAATTGATTTTGATCTATATAAAGCTATATCTATTTTTTTTATGTTTTTTCATTTATGTTTATTTTAATTTTCACACTTGATTTAGGTAATTTGGGTTTATTTTCTTTCTTCCTATCTATTATTACTGTTGTATCGTTGTGTCTATAACTTGATGCTCTAATGAGTTGTAAGTTGTGATTTAGGATTTATTTAGTATATTAGTATAGTATAAAACTACTCTTCATGAGCTTGCTTCGAAATTCGTAGCTGATTTAAAAATTCTTTATTTTGCATAGTTCGATGACAACGCTCAACACACACCTCGAATTAAGGTATGAACGGTCATCGCAATATAATTTACCCAACTAGGAGTCGGGGTCGAATCCACAAGGAACAAAGTGATGCGATCAAAGTAGTAGAGGAACTAAACCTATTTGACAAAGCCAAACTAGGATAACGAGGTGATGGAATGATATTAACAATTACAAACTACACTAGGAAAGCAAGTAAATATGATCTATGGCCTTCTCGCAACCAAGGAAAGCATGTTTTGAGCCTAGGATACAATTATAGCACGGGGTTTATATATTATGGCCGAGTCGTTCTAATGTAATCCCTAGAATTCTTCCGGCCTGGAAGGGATTTACCTCAACGGCGCTTGTCAAAGCCATGGTTGAGCTTATAAAGCACTACCCATTACCCGAGGAAAGAAGACCTCTTCCGAGCGTAACTTCTTTTAGATGAGTTAGTCTATGAAATAGCCTATCAACCCAAATCCTCGCTAGCTCACTATTCTACGCCAACTAATCTCTCCCGAGTCTTTAATTAGCAAGTAGACGGGCAACTCAAGTGTTGCGAGCACAAGAGTCAAGCAATCAAAACAATGGAAGCTAGATAATCAAAACCCAACAATATAAATTCCTAGTCATGACTCATTCATATATTCATGTCCAAAATCATATCAATTAATAACACAAATAGCCATGAAATATATTCACACAATCAATTCTTCAATAACATCAACAACACCCAATATATTCAATACAAAACATGAAAGTAAAGAAAGGAGTACTAATGGTTGAGAATTTCTCAATGGGTTGCTCCAAATCTTCACCCTCTTGGTGTTCTTGTTGATGGATCCTTGCTCCAAGATTGGAAAAATGGCCAAAAGATAAGCCCTAAGTCGTGCAAGGGCTGAATATATGTTCCCCATTTAGGCTGCTGTGAAATTACCACACTGTCCAGCACAGCTTAGACGCGAACCTTCGCGATCGCGACACACTGGGCGCTATCGCGCTCCAGCTTCTTCCGATCGCGATGCATTGTTTCAGTCTTCTGCGCGATCGCGTGAGACACTGGCGATCGCGCTGAACAACTTTCCAGACCAGAAACAGAAACTTCACAGATTGCCTTGTTTTGGCTTGTTTTCATCCATTCATCACTACAGCTTCAATATCCTGTAATATGCAACTAAAACATGATAAGTGCGCGTATTTAATCAACAATGCACAACAAAAGCTCAAGTAAATCGAAGGTAATGTGTGGCATTTTGCCCACACATAATTCGAGTCCTTCCTATTTGATTTAGCGGTATGTAGATATTTTATTGAGTGTTGAAAAGTTACTGCTTATTAGCAACTTCGTTTTACATAGAAACCTCTTACTCTATTAGTGAAATCCTTTCATTGTTCATAGTTATGATTGAGTGTATTTATTTTGTTACCATTTTCGAGTTTCCAATAGAATCTCGCTTCCATAATAGACTTTGAAACCTCGCCTTCTCTTCGCTGCCTTTTCAAATCAAAGATGGTCTTTAATTTTCTACTTAGTCAAATTCAAACCATATAATATACTACTCCCTCCGTTCCATAATGGATGACACTATTTCTTATTAGTCCGTTCTAAAAAGAATTGCACAATTATAAATTGAGAAACTTTTTTGAGTTGAAACTACTACTTTACCCTTAATGAAATGTTTTATAGTCACATATTTATGTATCGCTTATTTTGGACCACAAGTTCCAAAAGTTTTACTACATTTTTTGAACTCCACTCCAAGTCAAACTATGACAACCATTTTGGAATGGAGGGAGTATATCATTATGCAATGTACAATACAATCCTGCAAGTGGAACACAAAATTCCGAAATTATGTTGACTCATACTCCACATGGGCACAATAGCTATATTGTGCGAGCGAGACGATTCACATGCACTCATAAGTTTTATACTATACGGTATACAGAAAAAATGGGTAGGACGGATAAATACTTTGAATTCATGGTTAGCATAACTTTTAATGAGTAGAACAGCTAAATACTTTAGATTTCAAAGGTGTAGTGTAAAAATTCCATTTTCTTATACAATGTGCTTTTAGTTTTGTATGTAATTGTATTAGTAATAATTAATCTTATTTAGAGGTTATAAGTAGTTTTGTAGTTTGTAAGTAGTCGCACGATTTGTGATCTTTTCCTCACCTGTCTTCTTTGTTATTTAGAGGTGACTGATAACTCTTCCAATTGTAACTTTCGCTTGACAAAGTTTAGAAAAGATGGCCGGTTCACTCTCACTCATTCAAATTTTTATAGTGTTTTGAACTTTTGGATTTTTTTTCTGCATGATTTTATTTTTACTAGTCTCTCTGTACGTGCATTGCACGTGCATATAGAGTCTTATAATAATTGGTGTTGCAAAATATTATCGATATATTAAATAAAAAATTTAGTACTAATTATCTATACATGGACATGAAGTACAAGTTTATGTGAATGATCAATGTGGATGATCGCATAATGGCTTGTTTGTCGAGGTCAAATTGACTCTATATCGCTTGAACCTACGAAGATGAACAATCATATTTTGGTGTTTTGACATGAGTAAAATAAAAAGAATAAGAATTTTTCAGTTCCTCTAGACGGGTGGGCACCGGTTATTAAGACACTCAATAGAAACTTTAACTTCATCAGATATCTATCTTTAGGATTTCAAATATTGTAAAATGGTAAATGAAACCAACGAAACATATCTTGGGAACAAATCATATTTTTATGACTTTATTAAATAGTAGGCCTTCATATTAGCTGCTAGTCTTCGTAAGATGAGACTGACCTCCACATATTTAACATCATTCAGATCATAAGAGAGCATGACATACATGTCAACTAATAATTGAACTCTTGTAGGAGTAAATTTTGTTACTCCTAATTTCAGCCATCAAACTTGGGCTCCGTTTAATAGTAAAAGAAAGACACATAGGGAGATTAAGGCCTCATTTATTTGCATTTATGGACATCTGAATCTTAATGATACAGACCTCAAGCCATTAAGAATGTTTGTTTTTATTAAAATTTAACCACTTAATGGCTCTTAATAGATTTATATAATTAAGATTTTGAGCAAAGTCTTAATACCATTAAGAGGTTCATCACCCCTACATATATTGTACGACTAACTACCACTGCACTACCACAATCGGTAACCACCACCACCACTACCACCACCACCACTGCCAACCACCACCCGCCACCACCAGCTACCACTAGCCATCAACAACAACCACTAACCACCTATACCATCATAACCTATTGCTACAACCACCAAGCACTAACTATCACTACCACACCAATCACCTCCACTTTCACAACCACCATTATCTCCATCAACCATCGCCACATCTACCACTACAACTCATTAACCACCACCACCACCTTCCACTAACGACAGTTGACGACCACCACTACTACCACCGACTACTTCCACCATTACAATAACCACCACCACTACGTATACCTATCATTGTTATTAGCACAATGATCACCACTAGTCGCCAACCAATACCAACCACCTCCACAAACACAACTACCTTCACTACCAAGCACCACTACCACAATTACCTACCACCGCCAATACTGCTAGTCACTACCACCAACTACATCTATTAATCAAACCACCACATCACACAACCACCACCAACACTACAACTGCTAACAATAACTACTACAGAACACCACCGTCGTACCACCATAAACCACCACCTTAAAATCTAATATCTCGTGGATATAATAGTTAAACTATTTTATAGTATGTATAAACTTTAATAAAGAATAAATATAAATTATAAATATTCAGATGTTGGAAAAAAAAACAGTCTTAATCAATCAGTGTTCAGAATTTAATACCACATCTTAATATTCAGATGTGTATTCAAATTCAAATCTCTTAATCTTAATAAAAATAAATGGCCCCTAAGCATATTCCCCATACTCACAAACTGATCAATCACTTAAATCAAAAGGTATTTGGATGGATATGGATAGGGAAAATTACGCCACATAATTGTTGGAGAAGAATAATTATTGTTTTTGTCCACTTTTTGTTGTTTCTTTCTTTCCATAATCATTTTTTCTTTTTAAAATATATTTTAAATATTTTGGATATATATTTAATATTATGTATTTCGGATATATATTTAATATATTTTAAATATTTCAGAAATATATTTATGTATTAAATTTTTGAATATAAAAGATTATGAACAACTAAAAGTAAATATTTGTTGATGTGCGGATATTTATGTAAACTTCCCCGGAGATAAGACATTCCTTCTCCTTGCTTTGGATTCTTTGAAGTAGTTTGCTATCTTTTATTTTTTTTAATTGAAAAAGGCTAGACTCGCACCTAACGTAACCATCAAGGCAAATTAAGGAGACTATGCAACATCAAATTAACATCTCGAATTGCATAACATGGGGTCGATACTAATTAGAAACTTACCACTCTGTTTGGATTATTGTTCCCTATTGTTTTCATAATGTATTGTATTGTATCGTATCGTATTATAAATACGACGTTTGAATTGACTGTATTGTTGTCCGTTGTTTAGTAACATTTTTATTGTTTGTTTTGATTGTATTGTATCATATAGTAACTAATAAGTTTACTAATATACCCTTAGTTGTTCTAAATATTAGATTAAGTAACAAATTTTCTTTAAAATTTTTTATGACAGTTTATATTTACTAGTTTATCACCAACATAACTATACCTTGTAAATATATTAGCTATGAAATTCATGCAAATCATAGTGAAAATAATAAATGAAAAATTAAGTTAATAATATTAAACATAATAAGAAATAAAGCTCGGCTCGGCTTGGTATGGTATAAGACTCAAGCTCGCTCGGTTAGGTTCGGCTTGGGCTCGGGTTCGGGCTCGGCTCGCTCGATGCCCATCCCTAATCACATGTCAAGAAAATATCCATCCTAATAGAACAAAAATTTAAAGAACAAATGCTAGTAGTTTACAAATTGCGTAGTCGTGGCTGAAACCACAATGGTGGATTTGGGAAAGGGCGTTTGATCCTTCCTTGTCGCATACAATAAATACCTGCTTGACGATTAAGGGCTAATGATTTCAAGTCTAGAGCATCAAACGCATCCACAGTAAAGTAGATGCAATTTGCCTGACATTCGTTCCCACTTCTTGAAGGAATTGAGAAGGAACAATTTGGTGACACAAATAGTGCTTCATCATCCAAACTGGCGATGGGTTCAAATTCTTCACATGTTTTGCTGATACCTTCATATCGCTCTATTGTTAGTTTTCTTGTATGATAGATATCAAGATGCTCATTATCATCTTCAGACAATGGTTCTGTGTTGTTCCAAACTATAAGCAGCTCTCCATTGACTGATTCAGCTAAATATACATATTTTAGGCCATCATCCGCAACGCCAAGGTCACGATCACTACCCCTAATATGATGGGCAGTTTGGTGTTTTTCTAAACGGATTATTTTCAAATTCAACTCACAATAATCAGGCTTAAGTATAACAACATGATTGATTTCTTCATAAATTCGCTTGACCCCGAAATCAATGCCGGAAACTAAAATGTAAAGAACACCTTTGTGAAATAACATGCTATCGTAGCGATCGAACAATCCCTCATCTGCGTCGAAAATTTTCCACGATCTATCTTCTTCACTATTAGTGACTGATCCACTAATGTCACAATTACAGAATATCAAGATTTCTTTCATATTGATCGCGTCTAAAAGCGCTGCAGCCACTACAAGATTATTAGTATTTCCTACTGCTGGGATTGAAAATACTTGAACCAAAAATACAATTATTGAGATAGAAGGTTCATCAAGTGGAACAGATGGGAATGTTGGAAGTGTTGTCAAGGGAGGAAGTTTGACATCTATTTCTGAAATAGGGTCAAAAAGGAACATGTCAGGGTTATGATTAGGTCCAACTATAAGAACTAACCAACCATTAGAAGTGGAACAACAGCGGCATGGTCCTTTATTTATTTTAGGGTATTTGTTCAAAATATGATTTGGTAGCTTGAAAGAGTAAAAACGCTCATCAGACAAACTATAGAAATTAAATCCTTTATCTTTAGTATACTCACAATCTTTGAGTTGCAAAAGCCAGGAGCTTCACAATCTGATGGCCTGATTAAATTTTCATGAGCAAGAATAGTTGTTTATCCATGACATGCAAACGGCACCCATGCGTATGTAGTCTCCAACGCTTGATTTTTTTACTATCAGCTCCAAAATATCTATGGGGATATGTTGCCAGCTACTGCTTAACTTCTGTTTTTTCTCAAGAATGCAATTGTTCAAAAGGGCCATAGATACTATTCGAAAACAAAAGAGAAAAAAGGCGAATTGTTTATCAATAGCGCTAGGCAACTAATACTATTGAGTGATAATGCTTTTTTCTTGTATAAATATATCAACAAAGTTTTATTTACCGTAAGTAACTGGGATTGGGAACCTCATTATTCCTAAACCATTTACAAGTATAATTTAATACTAGCTAGTAAATTACTTTCGAATGATAAAAGATTAGCTAGCTGACGGAATTGTTATACACCTACGATACTACGATAGGAATTCTAGGATATATATATTACTCCCTCCGTTCCAAAATGGTTGTCATAGTTCGGATTTCGAGAGTCAAACGAGTTTAACTTTGACCGTAATATTTTTATATGTCTTTTAAATATTTTGAATTATTAATTATTGTGACTTATAGTACTTTTTATGTAGTTTATAAATATATAAATATCGTTACAAAAAATTTAAAGATTATATGTTTAAATTCACGGTCAAAATGAACTCGTTTGACTCTCGAAACTATGACAACCATTTTGGAACGGAGGGAGCATAACTTTAAGCACAATATATAGTTTCTTAGGAAATACGTTGTTTATTTCCAGTTTCGAGAGCAATTAGGACTTGATTCAGTTAATTAACACTTAAGATAAACCTATTTAAGTAAACAATAATGGGGAATAGTTTTCAAATAATATCAAATCTATCTCACTTTACAAAACATAACAATATTTTTAAATATAATATGTGAAAACTTTAACAGTTGTGTAAATATATATGCATGTGCATGTATGTTCTACTTTGTATACATCATTATATATATGTAATACTTGTAAGTCCTGTGTATGTTTACAAATTCATGTGTAAAATATCATTTGACATATACATGAATATACGTGTATATACAAATTGTATATTTTGCCTAAGGTATCAATGTATGCACATTAAACTCTATAGAGCTGAAACTGTTGGATATTGCTTCTATTACTTCTAGAATAATTATTATTTTCATTAAAGTAGAATTCGTATTTTGATATTTTAGTTGTTTAGTTCTAGTATGAGTTTAGAATTTGATTTAGTAGAATTTCATGTTATTAGTTGTAGCAAGACTCTACTACTCTAGTGGATTAAAAATCTACTACTTCAATTGTGTGGCTATATAAAGCCCTATAATTAGCATGAAATTATGAGAGACAAATTTCAATAATATTTTTAACCATTTTTGCTGCCCTGTGGTATCCGAGCCTAGACTCCTTCGATCTTGACGGATCTGTGAGTTTGCTCAAAGAACCATCTCCAAACTATTTTCAACCCATACCAATTTTAAACCATGGCAAGCAGCAGCAGTCTCTCTTTAAATGCCCCACAAATCTTCACTGGTGAAAGCTACCATATTTGGTCAGTGAAGATGAAGTCATATCTCCAACCCACTTGGTGAAGTAGTCTGTAGCGGTGATCACAAAATGGTGACGAAGCCTATGATCTATGGGAAGTTGTAATGGAAGACAAACCCTTACAATAACTTCCTGAAAATCCTACCCTTGCTCAAATCAAAGCACACTCAGAAGAGAAAACCAAAAAATATAAAGCCAAAAAAATAATTCAAAATTCAGTTGCAGATTCAATTTTTCCTAAAATCATTACATGTGACACACCAAAAGAAGCTTGGGAAAAACTCAAAAAGGAGTATCAAGGAAGTGAAAGAGGCAGACAAAATCAAATTTTAAATTTGAAAAGTGATTTTGAATCTCTTAGGATGCAAGATGATGAGACCATCACTTAGTACTCTGACAGAATTTCTTTGATTGTCAATAAAATCAGGTTGCTTGGTGAGGATTTCTCAGATAATAGAATAGTTGAAAAAATTCTTGTGACTATTCCAGAGAGATTTGAGTCCAAACTTTCCTCTCTAGAAGAATCTAAAGATCTCTCAACTATCTCTCTTGCTGAATTAACAAGTGCCCTTCAAGCACAAGAACAAAGAAGAGCCTTCAGACAAGATCATGTTACTGAAGGAATTTTTTATGCAAAACACCAAAAAGGAAAGGGGGATTTTCCTCTCTGCAAATACTGCAAAAAGAATACACACTTGGAAAAATTTTGCTGGTGGAGACCTGATGCATTATGTGGAAATTGCAAACAAAAAGATCATGTTACAAAAGTGTGCAAGTTCAAGAGTACTCAAAATAATTCACAAGCACTATTAGCAGAAGCAGAATTTGAGGAGGAACTTTATTAAATTACAGCAACAGAAGCAAGGAGGAATGTTGGATATTGCTTCTGTTACTTCTAGAATAATAATTATTTTCATTAAAGTAGAATTCGTATTTTGATATTTTAGTTGTTTAGTTCTAGTATGAGTTTAGAATTTGATTTAGTAGAATCTCATATTATTAGTTGTAGCAACTCTACTACTCTAGTGGATTAGAAATCTACTACTTCAATTGTGTGGCTATATAAAGTCCTATAATTAGCATGAAATTATGAGAGACAAATTTCAATAATATTTTTAACCATTTTTGCTGCCCCATATTCTAATGAAAATTCCTAACAGAAAGCACCGCAACTTTCTGTTCGGATCACCCATGCATGCTACAATTGTATAGGCATTGAGTGAGGCCTAAAAGAAACTGGAGTTACAGAATCATGTCAACATAAAAGAATTGAAATGGTTGTGAAGGCTGAAGCAGTCATAGTATGAAAGAAACTATACAAGGTGGACTATATATGTATTCAGCACAATGCAGAGGATCAGATGGAGTAGTAGCTTGCAGTTGGTGAAGCAAAGAAGTTAGTGCTAAGAATTAAGATGACAAGTGGTGATGGAAAATCAGTTAGTTAGTTGAGCAAAGTGGTTAGCGTGTGTGTTAGTTATAGGTTCACTTTAATTGCTTACATTTAAAGTCTCTTGAAAACATATGTGAGGAAACGATTCCTATTTTAGTTCAGCTTGGATTATTCAAAGGGTAATTCACAAAACTATACAAACTAACATTTTTTCTTACACTAAAATGTCAACATTTTCCCATTTTCAAAACATAGCAACATTTTTTTTCAAAACATAGCAAAACACAAACAAAAGGAGGATAAAAGCCTAGATCCACCTCCTACCACCCCCTGCCCCCAGCCCCCATCACTGCCACCACCGCCGCCCATCAACCACCGCCCGCAATGTATGGACAGTGTATGGACAATGTATATTTTTGTAATTTCACTGTATGAACAGTGTATGGACAATGTATACATTGTATATATAGTGAAAATACGGTGGATACACACACATACACTTATTGTATGTGTGTATATTCTCTGTATAGACACTGTATGGTCATTGTATGCACGTTCATTCACCGTACATACACACAAACAACAAAATCGAATCTGATTGTATATTTATTGTATGACAAGTATATATTCATTGTATGTCCGGTGTATATTCACTGTATATACAGTGCATACACCGGGCATACAATGAAAATACACACGGCATACATTCCATACAGTCCCAAAACACCAAATACACACCACAACCACCGTGGTTCCGCCGTGTCCCACCGGAAAACTCAAAAAACAAAAAAAAAAAAAAAGACAAGAACACTGTTTTCCGCCGGATCCGAGCCGGAAAACATACCAAATCTACACGGCACCATCCACCGGAAAAGCAACATACCATATCCACAGATCCAACAAATCGACGACGGTTCCACACCACCGGAAAAGAAACATAGCAGATCCATAGATCCACACCCACCGGAAAAGCAAATCGACGACGGCGCAACATAGATCGCCGGAAAACTTAAAAAAAAAACGAGCGACGCAGCTGCGACGCCGTAGCGGCTCGGACAGGGAAAAGTTGGGGATGGGGGAGGCGGGAAGACGACGGGATGGGTGGTGCCAAGGCTGGCCGGAAAAACTGTGGGGGTGGGGGGCGGCGGGGAAAGAGAGTGGAGAGAAGAGAGAAAAAGGGATTAGGGTTTTTTTTGGTTATGACATGTTTGGTAGCATTTGTAAAAATATTGCTACGTTTGGTAAAGTGACAAAGTATTGCTATGTTTTTTAAAAAAGTGCCCTAGAATGACATACAGTGTAATTAACCCTTATTCAAATTGATGGAATTACATGACTATTTATAGGTTAGTAGTCACTTTTTCCAACCTATATAAATATATTCATACTCTAATATATGTATCTCAACCACCCTATGTTTCTTCAATCTTTTGCTTTTAATTAACCAGGGGATGCATTTTATGACTTACTCTGATTTTCGCTCTACAATTTCAAGTAGATGTGCATTACAAAATCTACCAATCTCCAGAGAGAATTTAAAGAAAATTACGACTTAGGGTCAGCTCTTCCTTCCAGATTTTGTACATATGGGGTCAGCTCCTTTATTTTTCTTCTTCCCTTCATTTAATAACATCCTTGACAATTATTAAAGATTTCATTTTTTATAATTTTAGAACTCTAAATTAAACTCATAGGAGTATGTGTTAATAAGATTTTTGACAACAAAATCAATGTAGTGTATTGGAATAAATGACTAGCATTTTGTTCATTTCAAAGAAACCTTATTAATATAAATAAACTATAGTAAAATTTTGGAATAAATGACTAGCATTTTGTTCTTCAAACTCATGAAACTAATTATTTCGATGTCAAACTCAAATTCATTCATTTAGATAGTTGACTTTCATTTATAAAATAGACAGAGTATTTTAGCTAATTTATCAATAAATGCACAAGGATTTGTCCTTGGTTATGATTTCCTTTACATTCTTGTATAAGAGGCGATTTTATGAATAAAAAGGCATAGTTGACAAAGACAATTGATTGTATGGTCAAAATATTACTGATGTTATATAATCTGGTAATTCAAATGAAATAAATATGTATATTCCAAGTAATCAGTTCGGGAAAAAGCCACAAAGAACAAAATACCAAGAAGAATAGGAACAAGAAAGAAAAAAAAAGAGAACGTCACTAAATTAAGTGATTTCCTTCAAAGCAGTCCAATAATATGTCAGAAAATTTGACAAACAGAGGAATTGCACAGACTTGCTGAAACTTCCTTCATAGTTTTGTACAATGCACAAATACTCCCCCAAGATAATTTTTCTATTCTTCCGTACGATGGGGAGATACCTTACCGCCTCAACAATATTTTTCACCTTCAAAATTTCATCTAAAGTCTGTGATATGATCATGCGACGCACAACACCCTTAGATTTCTAATGATTTTACTTTTTTGGCTCTATCTTTGCTCAAATCATCTTCCTTTTGTTCCATTAGCCTCTGATACATCAAAATACAACTAATTAGCTCAATTCATTATATTTTTAACATCAAACGTCACTAAAATGCACCAAAGTATAGGTAAAATACATCCAATCATGTGTAAAATTTGGCCTATTATCACCACCCCATATTTGAACCTATGCTCGTCTTCGAGCAAAATTAGACTTAGCTAGGAATGGCGATACTACCTATGGCCATGACTTATAGGAAAACTTAGAATGATGCATATGTACTTTTCGCACTAGTCTTAATATTAGAACAATCAAGTTCCCTCTAATAACTTCCTAACCTCAAGAACCGACTCATTAGCACCAACCCTCCTACTCACTCACCTACTCTAACTGAAAAGCCTAATAACTTCACCAATCATGTGCCCTTGCAACAAGAAAACTGTCTCATTCATACAAATTTCTTGAAGAAACAATAGGACTCACCAGTGCAAAACTCGCTCACTCTCATAAAGAAGTCATCTACCACACTAGATGTACCATAGGTTTACCCGTGGTGTAGGTCTCAACTAATGTAAGATCGTTCGATCTAAATCAAGTAGGACTTTCACAGGTTATAATGTAAGCAACTGGTAGGATACATTTAGTTTATAGTGACTAACATCCCTTGAACATTTTAATACATCACATAGTTCAATCACTTTTTTTCACCCAATTCTTATTATCAAATTCTTTTATCATCCCTAGCTTCCTTTTCTTTAAGCTTAGTCACCACCAGTAAAAAGAGTATATTTTATTCCATTATAATATTTTTTCTTTTCTCGTACATCATTTGTTTTCTTTTCACTTTTTTTTTTTCAATCCTTACTAACAGTTTTTCTCAAGTAAATCACATTTCTTCCTTTTCACTTTTTTTTTCAATCCTTACTAACAGTTTTTCTCAAGTAAATCACATTTCTTCCTTTTCACACGTCAAACACAACCAACTCCCATAATTGTACCTATAAAAGCTCACAAGAACTACAAATGCTCAAAAGAGGTAATATGGTTCAAACAAGATCAATTAAAAAAAAAAGTGATCAGCTTGTAATATGGTTACTAACGAAAAAATTTCAGACTCAAAAGAGCTAACTAAGATTAACTTTCACTGGTTAGGCGTAGGAAAACAAAGAGATGTCTAGGCCGTAAGTCTTGACAATTGCCAAGACTTGCCATTGACCCCTGCTCGATTTTCCAACACTTGCACAACAAGTATTAGCAATAGGCAACACTTGCTGCACTGCGTCGTAAGTCTTGCAATTGTCAAGACTTGCCCCCTTCCAATTTTCCCTGCATTCTCGCCATATAACTTGAAGTATTGGCAAAACAACACTTGCCCTTGAAGTATAGCCAATTGCCAAGACTTACAAATTGTTTGTCTTGAAGTCTTGGCTTGCAGACTAAATAAGGGCATTTTGGTAAAACATTCCTTAGCGCGGGTAATTTTGCAAAACTACTCCTTATGCAGTGCATACGGTGAAATTTTTTGGTCTAAATCACTCCCTAAACCGAGTTGGGCCAAATTTCTTACGTCTGTTTTTCATAAACTTCAATACTACATCTAAGTAGGTAATGTCTTAATGCACTTGTACGTGCATGAAGCTTTTGGTGCATTCATAACACACAGTGCCCTGTGCCCATGTTCGAATTGCAATGCTTCAGTGAGAAATTGGCAAAAGAAAGTGCTGAAAATAGGAGTTGCATTTGGGACATAGCAATGGAGCAGAGTGGCCGACAATTTCAAATATTGAAGATATTGTCAAAGGCAGTGAGTCTTGTCATGGTGTGCAATGAGCCAATGGACATGAAGAGCAACTTGGTATGCGTAGTACTCCAGCCCCCACCACTTAGCCTCTTTGATTGATTTTGCCTTCTCCTTTTAAATGACAATCACGTTGATACATAGATACTCTGTTTCCAAAAAATGGTTTGAAAAAACTTTTCTTGAAGTGAAAGTTAGTCTTACATATCTTCCACGAAAAGTCCAAAATAAGTCCCACATATACACAGTGGGAGTAGCAGCTCTCTTTTGTTTACTATCGCGACCTTATTCACTTAAATTTGACAGTTCATTGTCTACTGATCAGTGAATTTGTTTCAGCTATATTTAAGCAGATGCATAATTGAATTATTATGACTTGGTTATATATCTAACAAGTCTAGCAAGTTGTTGTATCTGATTAAATGTTGTATATAATCACTCCCGGTGTGTATGCATAAAAGAAACATCTACTTACTCACATATATTTGTTGGATGTACCTCACTTAGTCTCAAAAGATATTCCAAGCTCTTTTTGGTCCAAATTGCATACGTCTATATTCCAATTTCCATAAGCTTTAATAAAAAGGTTAGCCCGGTGCACAAAGCTTCTGCATTCACGCAAGGTTCGGAGAAGGGCCGAACTCCAAGGGATGTGATATACGCAGTCTATCTTAATACAAGAAACAACGGCTCGAACTCCTGACCTATATGTCACACGAAGACAACTTTATCAGTTGCTTCAAGGTCCCTTCAATATCTAAGCAATTTAGCTGCATGCTACAAGCGTACATCTGAGCGTTAAATGCTGCTCCATTATTACATTGGGTTCTAAAACTCTTGTTCGTTCCACCAAAAGAGCTGTAGAAAGAAGATATAGTAATATATTAGTACAAGAAATTTTTATTTGCAACTACAATGAGAAATTTGGTGAAGTGCGTGCTGAAAATAGGAGTTGTAGAGGAACCGAACAATGGACAGTGTGGCCGACAACTAGAACTGTGATATCCATTGTCAAAGGCAATGAACCTTGTCTTGGTGTGCAATGAGTCAAAGGACATGAGAAGCAGGTAGGTTTATATAGTACTCCAGCCCCCACCACAAGCTTGTCTTTCCCTGCTCAGTGACAATCACTATTAACCATATGCTTAGATAATATATTCCCACAAATAAACAAAAACAATTCTTGAAAATATTTCACATATATACACACTGAGAGTTGTATACATGCAGTAACACTTGCAATCTATAGATAGGTGAAAAGAACTACAGCTAGCTGCGGCAATAGTTTGCTCTCTCTTTTCTGCTACAACATCTTTCTTACATTTTTTTTCCTTAGTTCAATATGTGTCAACTACATTTATTCTTTTTTCCCTTGATGGCTCATGGCCATATGATTCCGACACTGGACATGGCAAAGCTTGTTGCTTCTCGTGGTGTTAAGGTCACCATAATCACAACACCTCTCAATGAATCGGTTTTCTCCAAATCTATTCAAAGAAACAAGCATTTGGGGATGGAAATTGACATCCGTTTGATCAAACTCCAAACGGTTGAAAACGGCTTGCCTGAAGGATGCGAGCGCCTCGATTTAGTCCCTTCTCAGGAGTTGTTCTCCAACTTCTTCAAGGCTACAGCTATGATGCAAGAACCACTCGAGCAGCTTATCGAAGAATTAGGTCCCAATTGCCTTGTTTCTGATATGTTATTCCCCTGGACTACTAGTTCTGCAGCCAAATTCAACATTCCAAGATTGGTTTTCCATGGTATTGTTTAATTCTGTGACCATCTTACGCGCTCTTCAAATTATTTTCATTATACTATGTCCCAACGCGCTCTCACTTTAAGGCATAGTTCTTTTTCATATGTTAAAGACGCGAAATTCTTTGTTGTTGTTTGTGTGGCTGTGAAAATTGAACCCAAGGCTTCTTGCCTGCTCTCGTACGATTTATGTGACCATTCAGCTAAGAGTTTAAGTTGTTAGATATTGCATAGTGTTAATTTTTTTCATCATATTATGTCTCAACAGGTACATGTTACTTTGCCCTTTGTGTTGCGGAGAGCATCAGGCTTCACAAGCCATTCCAGAATGTTTCCTCTGATTCTGAGACTTTTATTGTACCGAATTTGCCTGACCAAATCAAGCTGACCAGAACACAATTGTCTCCATTTAATTTAATGGAGGAAGATGCAGTTATATTCCAGATTTTTAAAGCAGTTAGGGAATCGGACTTGAAGAGCTATGGAGTTATCTTCAATAGTTTCTATGAGCTTGAACCACATTATGCTGAACATTACACCAAAGCTCAGGGAAGAAAATCATGGGCTATAGGTCCGCTTTCGTTGTGCAACATGGACACTGGAGATAAAGCGAAAAGAGGAATCAATTCCTCCATTGATAAACATGAGTGCATGAAGTGGCTTGATGAAAAAAAAGCAGGTTCCATGGTTTACATTTGTTTTGGAAGTGGAGCAACTTTCGCCGCATCACAAATGCAAGAACTTGCTATGGGAATTGAAGCTTCTGAACAAGAGTTCATTTGGGTTATTAGAACAAGCAAAGAAGAACACGATAACGAAGACTGGATGCCTGAAGGATTCGAGGAAAGAACCAAAGAAAAAGGACTGATTATTAGAGGATGGGCACCCCAAGTGTTAATTCTTGAGCATGAAGCTGTGGGAGCTTTTGTGACTCACTGTGGATGGAATTCAACATTGGAAGGAATATCAGCAGGGGTTCCATTGGTAACATGGCCTTTGTTTGCGGAACAATTTTTCAATGAAAAGTTGGTAACTGAGGTTTTGAGAACTGGTGTTGGCGTTGGTTCTATACAATGGCAAGCTACAGATTATGAGGGAGTGAAAAGAGAAGCAATAGCAAATGCAATAAAGAGAGTCATGGTGGGTGAAGAAGCAGAAGGATTCAGAAACAAAGCTAAAGCTTATAAGGAGATGGCAAGAAAAGCCGTCGAAGAAGGTGGATCCTCTTATTGTGGCTTGACTACTTTGCTTCAAGATATAAGTACGACTAATTTGGATGCGCGCTGAGTGAGGCTCATCGCTCCCTATTAGAATTTTTTTCATTCTCAGGACTCGAACCCGACACCTTTAGTTAAGGGTGAGGGATTCTATTCATCCCACCACAACCCTTAATGGTGATGTTTGTTAATCACATTATGAATGAACCTTGTAATAATTCTCTTATTTAATGAAGATAACCTTATAATAAGACATTATACATACCGGAATTTTTTTTAATTAGCTTTTAACCTCGTCTTTTTACAATATTACTTATACTCATATTTCTATTTGATGAACAACGCAAGTTCCTTATGAAAATCGCATATGCATGAAAATTATAAGTACTACATAAAAAAATGTCTTTTCATTTGAGCTACTTGCTGAAAGAAAGCTTATGTTTATACCTTGCCTAGCAGACCAAAATATAATGTTATAAAGTGGAGCACAAATTTATATGTCAAGAATATTGTACATAATTATGTATACGTTGAGAATTGTATTAATGTCAAACTCCTAAGGCTATCGATTTTCTCCTTGATGAAAAACTATCTGCTTATAGTTCTAACAGTAACATTTTAGCAATTGAATTTGTGTGCATATATGAGTCGTTTATTGTCATGCTATGCTGATGCACTCTATGGTCTAATAAATTTTGAGTTTGAACATGTATTATGAATTAGAATGATTAACTCATCTTCTTCAACGTAGATGTGTCACTTTTTTAACACTAGCAACATGATCCATATTGTCCAAATTAAACTTCGTCCAGAAATTTACATTTCTTATCTTCTAAGCTAGTTTACCCATTTAGTGGTTTAGCCCAAACATTTTCTCTATTCATAACCCAAGTAGTACAATGTTAAAAGCCCGTAGACATTCTTTCGCTCCCTCTATCGGCCCAAAGGATTTCTTTTCCAAAAAGGATTTTTACACTCTATAGGCATGAAATTTAAAGTATTTACAAGTCATACCCATTAAAAATTACACTACCCATAAAATTAAAAGTATTTACCAACCTACCCATTTATTATTGTATACTTTCGTTATACCTTATAGGTGTATAACTTTAAGGTATATTGCATAAATTATGGTGTGAAAGTCTGGAGGACCATTTATTACTGTATACATTTGTTATACCTTATAAATTATATGTGTATACCTTTATGGTATACTGCATAAACTATGGTATACAAGTCTGGATGGGTAGAATGAGTAAATAGTTTAGTGAGTAGGTTGAGTAATATTTGAAAGTAGTGGTAGTGGTTGTAATTATTTTTTTATTTTGTGGGTGTTTTTGTAAGTGTCCCCTTCCAAAATCTCTTTGGGCTAAACTTCATACTTCTGTAATTTAGCTTTGGTTTTTTACACTATATACCCATAAAATTTAAAGTATTTAGAAATTCTACCCATTAAAATTATATTATCCATAAAATTAAAAGTATTTACTCAACCTACTCATTTATTACTGCATACTTTTGTTATACCTAATGGGTGTATACCTTTAAGGTATACTGCATAAATAATAGTAGGAGTAGTATACAAGTCTAGATATGAGTGTATTCATTTAAGGTATACTGCATATATAATAGTTTGGACTTGTAAATATGAAATTTATTTTGATTTTGATGGGTATTTTCGTAAATCTCCCTAATTTAAATTAAGTCCATTTGCAAATCTCTCTCAATTCGACCGATTTTCTTAACAATGGGATATTGTTTAGATAAAATAAAAAATATCCTAATGTTTTCTGTTAAGAAATGACAAATAAAAAGAACCCAAGTCAGCAAATTAAATACTCCTATGTGTCGGAGACTACTAATTGACATCATGTGGACTGTTAAGTACTATTTTGTTCTCTTTTTATCATTTTTAATGTTTGTATCAGTATCTTACGGAATACAGATAATGTGCTTCCAGCACTTTAAATACTAGAGGAAAATATTGTCAACGTGCTCCAATATTAAAATGATTTTTAAGCAGAATCTGATACTTTTCGAGCGTACTAAAAGAGTTTATCCAAATGATAAATAAACTTTTATCAGTCTATTAATCAGAACTTTGTATTAATGTTCTTTTAAAAAAATGATGCGCGGAACTTGTCACATACCTAATGCAGGGGCGTCACATTTAAACATGATCCTTCATAAAGGAAGTTTTTTTTTTTTTTTTTTTTGTGGAATTTCGAAATACAGAGAGGTTCCTATTGAAATATGTTTTTAGTCTCTATATTTTTCCATGTTGAAAGGTATAAAAGTATCTCTTAATTAATACCCCTCACCAAACCTTTAAATTGGTTAGGAGAACTCCCTCTCTCTATCTCTTAAAAAGCAAATGCACTTCTCAAATTGTCTAGTACTGTTTAGCTGGACATAAATTGGTATATCAGTATATTTGACTATAGTGCATGGATGGGGAATATTAGCGTATAATGATATGAACGCATTATACGGATTAAAATATTTTAGTAAAATAAGGATATAGATTATTTTCCACATTTTGGTCTAAATTCGTACTGAGAAAGTTTTTCAATATTATAGGTAGTAAGCACCAGAAAACAATTTACTTACTAAACATATTTTATTCTGAAAAGTACGTTTACACTGTATTGTCATTTTATACGATGTCCTCTTCCATTCTTGTTATTTGTATTATCACCAAAAGTTACTGTTCTCGCTTAATTTCAATTATATATTACAAGATTTTATAATTGTCTCATATTCATATTGGAAAGGACTATGATTAATATTGTTTAAAAATTATTAACATTTCGTACTCTATCCACTATTTAGGACAGCTAGTATGATGTCGAAATTAGACGTGGAGAGTTTTAATTTGATTAGCATTGGTTGGCTAGTAATCTGTTGAGAAAAGCAATTTAAATTATCAAAAAAAGAAAGATTAACATAGAGTTTTGGGAAAAGCAGTTTGCTCAAGGGAATGGAAAATATTAAATTTCTAAAGGATGTTTGCTTAGGGGAAGACATTTCCTATGGCTTGCCACCATCAGATTATAGAAATATAGGGATATTTACAAAAATATACAAATTTGACCACTTAATTATAAAAAAATAGTAATAATTTTCAAATTACAATACATAGCAATATTTTTTCTAACACAAATATAAACTTTAATCCACTACCCACCCCCAAAATCAACCCCCGCCACCTGACTCTTGTATGACCCCACCCCTTTTTTCACCGGTGTCCTCACTTCACTAAACCCAAATCCCAAATCCCCAATTAATCCCGGTTTTTCCCATCTCTAACACAACAAAGTCTCTTTGTACTTCCTCACTGCAAGAATACTTCTATCGTTTCCCTTTCATTCTTCTCCATTTCTCAAGATCTGTGTAACTTCTACACCAAATCCTTCAAATTCTCCTTTCAATCCACACAAATAAATAGAAATTGAAAGTTTGACAATAAAATAAAATCTCAAATTTGCAAACTTTTTATCAGAAACAAGAAAAGAAAAAACAGAGAATTCTTCTCTTTGTTGGTCTATATGACAACAATTTTGGATGTGTTTCTTGAATTTTTAACTACTGGTTGTTCTGTGAAAAAATTGTGTATCTCTATGTGAGTTTGATGAAATTGAAAATGGGTGGAGTGGGTGGGGGATTTTCTTCTTCTTCTTATTCTCTGTTTTATCTACATTTATATATTGTCCAAGAATGCACTTGTACCTGATTTCATTCTAGTCGTCTGATTCTTCATTCAGCGGCTTAGATTTAGTATTACATTTTCAAATTTGGGGTTTTTATAGTGGGCGTTTCTAGATGGAGCTGTAGCATTGGCAAAGATGAAATTAAAACCATGATGAAATAAAAACTATGATCTCCATGGTTGAGGTGAGGAAGTGAGAAAATGTGTGATACAGAGTAATGAGTATGTGTAAGAGGGCACTTTTGGAATAAAATGAGATGTTTTTATATTATGTGAGTTGTTGGTTTTGGTTATGGGTTTTTGTAACCCAACATTGTTTCGGGTAATGCTCGCATTTTACAGAAAAGATTTCAGAATTTAAATAAATTTTTAGGAAATGAAACAGTCTGAATGGCGCTGAAACTGTCTGAAACGATGTTAAAACAGTTAGATACAGTGCTGCAGAAACAGTTGAAACGGTGCAGAAACAGTTAGATACGATGCTGCAGAAACAGTAGAAACGCTGCAGCAACAGTTAGAAACAGTAGAAACGCTGCAGAAACAGTTGAAACGGTGCAGAAACAGTTAGATACGGTGCTGTAGAAACAGTTGAAATGGTGCAGAAACAGTTGAAACGGTGGAGAAACAGTTAGATACGGTGCTGCAGAAACAGTTAGATACGGTGCTGCAGAAACACTTGAAACGGTGCAGGAACAGTTAGATACGGTGCTGCAGAAACAGTTGAAACGGTGCAGAAACAGTCAGATACAGTGCTGCAAAACAGTTGAAACGGTGCAGAAACAGTTAGATACGGTGCTACGGAAACAGTTGAAACGGTGCAGAAACAGTTGAGATACAGTGAGATACAACGAGATACATCGAGGATGAGATGAGAAAAAGCGAAATTGGAGGAAATGATAGGAATAAAAGTTAAATTGGGGGAAATGGTGGGAGGAAAAGTGAAATATGGAGAAATGAGAGGAGCAAAAGTGATAGTGGGGGAAATAGGAGGAAGAATGTAAGACTTTGGTATGTTATGGGAAAATATTGCTATATTTGTAATTAACTTGTATTTTTCTCTATATAGGGTTATTTTGCTAAAATGTTGCTATGTTTGGTAATTAAGTTCTAAAATTTGTACTTTTATATAAAAATCCTAGAATATATATGGTACTTGGCCATATAAAAAGCATATTCCTCATCATTATTGGCTAGAAAGCTAGATTTCAATTGATTGTATGGTAAAGACATTACTGATGTTATAAATCTTATTTTCAAAATTTTTGGGTTTTCTTCCCTTTTTTTTTAAGTATCATAGCAGAACTTTATCTAATACTTCATACCTCTAAATTAAACTCATATTTATGAATAAAATTTTTGATAACTAAAACCAATGTAATTGTAATGAAATAAATAATTAATATTTTGTTTGCTTAAATTAACCCTTGCCAATATTAAACTTGCATTGTTTGAGATTGCTTGATTGAAACATGCTTAACAAAACCTTATTATATTTTGAGTTTACATAAATACCTGTCCATCAACAAATATTTATTTTTAGTTGTCCATAACTTTTTCAATCCAAAAACTTAATACATAAATCTATATATCCGAAATATTTAAAATATATCAAATATATATCCAAAATATATATTAAGTATATATCTAAAATACATAATAATAAATATATATTCAAAATATTTAAAATATATTTAAAAATAAAAAATGATTATGGAAAGAAAGAAACAACAAAAGGTGGATAAAAACAGTAATTATTCTTTGCCAACAGTTATGTCGCGTAATTTTTCCCTGAGTTGGCGATGGATGCTAGTACTAAAGTGCATGAGGGTCTGTACCTCCACAACTTTATGGTGGATGAAAGTGCTCCCGACGGGATTTCTATAATGACTCTATCGGTAAAACTTCGATTTCCATTATTCATCATTCTTTTTTTTTTTTACTTAGCAAGTATTTGAATCTCCCAACTTTTGTCTATGTAGAAAGATGAATTAAAATAAACTGTGGTTGCTCGTAAAAAGAACATCTCATTCACCGAATCAGAGATGCTTGACCGCATTGTAGGGATGCAGAGATGTCATGGAAAGTAAGGTTTAATTTTTCAAAATGATTACATTGTGTGAGCTAGTGTGTATCATATACATGGTAATATAATTATCTTAGTGACAAATTTAGCACTCTGAATGATGCAAAGACATTAGCTTAACTATTGCTGGCATTTCATAGCAAAAGCTGTTACTGAAGAGTTTGCTCTGTTGGCATGAAAGCTTGTTGTCCGAGTGTTTATGATTATCAACCTACAATAAAGACTTATGAACAAGTACCTAAGCTTTATTTGTAACTATGATATAGATATACTATACCTATGTATACTAGAAATTGCCAGCCACCGAAAAGGTAAACTTACAGCCTCTTTTCATATAAAATTATTTTTGAGATATCAGTGTTTTATTTTTACCCACTTTTTAAAACCCAACACTGTTAATTAGCCCAATTGAGATAAAACAACAAGTTTTGAAACCTTTTCTTTTTGGTCAATTAACCCATTTTCTAAAACCTGTTATATTTTCTCTTTTTCCCTTCCACGTTAGATCTCTCCCAAATTAGGGTTAGCTCGTCCATCTTTTAACGTAGGATATAGAGCCACACTTGATATCTCATTAGGACGCAACTCTTCATGCATTAATTTGTGGTCCTTTTTTTATTTTTTCTCTAGCCATAATGGATCTTCTGCCTATCGAACAAAATATATTAACAACAAAAGCTGACAAATTATTAATTGGTATATCTTTTCGTAGGTTTTTTCTTGATGAAGTTTATTCACTCTTCATGAAGAACTGATAATTCCTAAAGCCTACGGATTATCAATAGGCTAGGCATGAATCATGCAAATATGTTTTCTTAAGTTTCGGCTCTTACATGTCCCTAATTCCTTAAGTAAAGTTTCAAAGGAGTACCGTCTCAAAAGAGTAAAGTGCCATAAGGAGTAGGAGATTGTAATTTCATATTTTGATTGTTCAAGTGTGTTATATTTTGCAAATATGTTTGAGATTGCTTGATTGAAACATGCTTAACAAAATACTTGCAATTTTCATGTAGGTTCGATGAGATTCTGTATCTATTCAATTTTCATTACTCTAGAAATGAAAAAGACCTACAAGATAAGTGAATTAACTTGGTCAGATCCGCCCTCCTTCCTTGGGGAAAAAGGAGAGGAGCTACCAAGTTTTTAAAGGAGGAAACGTTGAAGTTAATTCAAGGCCAAGGAAGAGGCCAAGGAGGAGGAGGGGGGTGGAGGAGTGAGGTTGAGCTTCCTGTTTGAAGCAAGCTTTAGCACTTAAATACCTATTAACCATATGCTCAGATAATATGTTCCCACAATAACTTGATTATTTTTGTATTTTGTTCTCTTTTTATCATTTTTAATGTATGTATAAGGATCTTACGGATCATAGACCTGTGTTAGTTGCCGCATGTCTTGCTTAAGGAGCAACAAAATTGTAAGAACTTCTAGACTATTGTAGCCATGATCAACAATATCCCATGAAAATGTAATTCGTGTCAGGTACATGACCTCAAGTCTGGAAGAGTCTCATTAGATCATGAAACTGGCCATGGATGTCTCCACATACTGTTACTGGACTATTAACTGGTTGCACATTAGACTTTAGCAGGATTTGCTCAAACATATTCACAAAGGAGTTGAAGTTCATCCCCATACAAGTGTTGTCCCTCTCTCACCTTTGTTATCCACTGATCAAAATCCATTAATTATTTAATTCTTTACAAAAATCGAGTGTCTATTGATTTAGCAACTCTTGAATCTCTTCCTGTTGGAATAAGAAAAGAGATGGGATCCGGTTCGGTTCACCATCTCCGTGTCCCAACTGTTAATTATGACCCGATCCAGTTCGTTCGGGTCTTTTATCGGTCCGATACCGAACTAGCCCGGCCCGATTTACAGATATAGTCATTCTGCGTTAGCAAGCTATGAGGCCCTACATGAGTACGTAAGAAATAAATTAATGTATGGAGAATTAAACTCCGCATCACTTATGTTATTAAGGAGGGTATTTAACAATGAAATGGCAAAATCAAAGTTCAACTCGTGCATTAATTTAATTTAAAAAACAAATATATTTCTCAAATTGTCTAGTACTGTTTAGGTGGACATAAACTGGTATATCTGATTATACACGGTGCATGGATTGTTGGCCAGGTCATGCCTGGTGCATGGATTGTTAGCCAGGTCATGGGGAGGCAGTGTTTGGTGTATTATTAGAAAAAATAATAAAATTAATGTTCGTTCATAAACACATTATATGGATTGGAATACTTTCAGTAAATTAAAGATATAAATTATTTTCATTTTTTGGTTATAGTTCGTTGACTGAAAAGTTTTTCAATATTATTAGGTCATAAGCATGCACCAGAAAACAATTTACTTACAAATCATATTAATTCTGAAAAGTACGTTCATCATACAGATCAGCATTCAACATGTATAATACTCTTCCATTGTTGTCATGACTGTTGTCCCCAAAAGTTACTGTTCTCCCTTAAATTTTATAATTATCTCAAATATTTGAATATGATAACATCACTGAGTTTCCTTCCTAGTATGTTCTGTACATCATATATTCATATGGGAAAAGGATTTATGATTAATATTATCTTCAGCATACCTAACAAGAAACAATAATTTCTCAAAATATTGTACAAAATGTTAACGTTTCGTACTCCATCCACTATTTAGGACAGCGAGTATGCTGTCGAGATTAGACGTGGAGAGTTTTGATTAGCATTAAACAAGGGTGATTAGCGTAGTCTTTGAGAAAAGCAATTTTCTTATTTATCAAAAGAAGAGAGATTAACATAGTGTTTGGGAAAAGCAGCTTGTTTAAGGGAATGGAAAATATATACTCCCTCTGTTTAAGTTTACTTGTCTAAATTCAACTTTGCACTTGAACCAATACAAAATAAGAAAAATTAAACTTGACAAATCTACTCTTATTTATTATACTTTATTGTAGTTTTCAATTAATTGGAAAAGGATTTTGAAGAATTTGACCATTTAATGTCAAGGGTAAATTAGGAAGAACATAACTAATTTTATCTTGAATTGCTAAGAGCATCTCCAACAATGCACCAAATTTTACACCAAATGTCAAAATGGTGTAAAAAATGGTGCAAATTCCACTCCAACAAGCACCATTTTGCACCATTTTTTGCACCATTTTGGTGTGATGAATAGTGTCGCACCAAATTTGGTGTGACACTATTCATCACACCATTTATTATTTTATTATTATTTCATTATTATTATTGTTATTGTTATTGTTATTATTATTATTGTTATTGTTATTGTTATTATTATTACTTAACCCTTTAATTAAATATATTACCTATATTTAATCATTTTTTAATATCTTCATAATATTAACTTTACATCGTAATTTTAGTATATAATTTTTTATAAGTTAATTTTCGTAAAAGTTAATTTTTTTTTTGAGTTATCCGTTAATATGTATAATCTATAATGCTTTCCAATAATTATATTATTTAAAATTTTATGGTTTAAAATACTTTAATATTAGATGGTTATACAATAAAGGAATATAAATTATATGTAATGAATATGTAAAAAAGAAATAAAAGATAAAATTTATTTAATGGAAAGAAGAAAATAAAATTTAAATAGAAGATAATAATATAATATGGAGGAGAGAGAAGAATATAAAAAGAATATTCTTTTTTGGTGTAAAAAATGGTGTTATTGTTGGAGTAAATTTGGTGCTACACCATTTTGGTGTAAAATTTGGTGTGCTTATTGGAGATGCCCTAAAAGGACAAGTAAATTAAGAATTTGATTTGCTAAATTTGGACAAGTAAACTTAAACGGGGAGTATTAAAAAATTCTAAATTAAAGGATGTTTGCTTAGGGGAAGACATTTCCTATTGCTTGCCACCTTCAGATTATATATAATACTTGGTCATATAAAAAGCAGATTCCTCATCATTATTTGCTAGAAAGCTTGATTCCAAATCTTGTCACACCTTAAAGCCAAGTTTGAGAATCATCTTTACAATATAATAAAACACAGTGATGTTTTTGAAAAAAAGTTATCAATAATAGGAAGCTTGCATTCTGATATAATAGAGCCTTTTCTTCTCTTTGCATATTAAGTATACCATAAGATGAGCTTCTATAGAAAAATATTAGATAGAATACATGCGCAGCGCCTTAAACTTGCCATTTTGACCTTTTCTATTTGAACACCTGAATCGTATTAAAAGTACAAATCATATGCTTGCCGCGTTAATTATTTTAGAAGTAGCCGTATATTCAGATGTCTTAAATTTTCCCCCTTTACTGCTTTACATGGGAAATCTTCTAAGTAAATACTTTTTCATCCTCCTAATAGTATAACTAAGCTATGCCAAAAATTATGAATATGCAGGAGAAAAACCTTGCCTAAGTTTTGAATTGACACTAACGAACCAAATTTGCCCCCATCTTTCCGTTATTTGAGGAAAATTCCGATAAGATTTGTCCTTTTACACAAAAAGAGGAATTGATGGTAAGTAGAGTATTTGTTTGAATCTTTAATAGTCTATATATCCCAAAGATTTGATTTTTCAAGTTGAAGTCAAGCACATAATTATTATAGCAACAACGCATGGAAATTGAAATTCGTAAAGCTTATCCACTCGTCACAAAACCACATGCTAATTGATTGACTAATTTGGGACAAAGCTGCAATTTGAAGTTATAATTGATGATTAAACATGGTAACGACCAAAACTGCAAATATGCGTTAAGTGCGGAGCGGTATGTTGTCATTTCACTAACAATACTTCTCTTTCCCTTTTCATCTTTTGACCACGACATTATAAGCATAAATTGTCGTGATTTAAGTCCTTAATTTCATTAATATGGATTCTAATAATTCATTATCCCTTTTCACTCCCTTTTTGTGCTGTATACATTCAAAATTGTCGCACTAAAATTATCAAATCTGCATACTAGCCGTGAGAGAGGTATTAATAAGGCGTCCTACTTTTCAAGTTAGAACTTTTCTTCCCACGTTATTTATAACTGAGTAAGAAAAGTTCACGTTGTTTCTAACTGAGTAAGAAAAAATCAACTTAAGGTAGTAACAATGACAGTCGTAGATAACGTTTTATTTTTAAAATAAAGCTTTCCTATGCGAATGGGGATAATCGAGTCTCAAAATGGATTTTGAACACCAAATGAAATTTTTAAAAAAGTAGACGTCTTTACTACCATCAACCAGTATGGTGGGATAGTTGGTATTCTTCTAACATTGACTAGAGACTTTGATTCAACTTATGGAAATACTTTACCTTGTTAGCAAGTCTATTCGACCAACACAAGTCCGAATTACAGTTCGAGCTATAGTAACTGTATTGGGTAAAATTGACATCATACCTCCCGAGGGGTTGATTGAATGAGTGAAAGCCATGACCGGGGCCGTGAGCGCCCGGAAAGAACATGGATGAAGATGGCTGCCGAATTTTGTACTCATCGCAATATATTGAAATTCAGTTATTTTCTTGCATTTTACGAGTATTCTTGGCATTTATCGACTTTGATACGAAGTTTTGCTTATATTCTAACTCAAATTCGATTTGTGATCCTAAAACCGATTTAGGCCCATACAGTAACTTTCTTCAAATACTTGGTGATTGAAAATAGAAATATGAACAACAAAGAACCGTATGGATTTGCGGCACTACAGTTCGAGCTATAGTTTATTGATTGTTGGATTGTTTGTGTAAAGTATATTTTATTTTTTCAAATAGAAGTTACTCGACTACCTAGATAATTTAAATCTAGGGTAATGGTTGTTGTAGTAATTCAGGAGCGGAAACATCCATAGCCCACTGCTGTCGTCCGATACTATTGAAATAAAATTTATGCGCACGCCACTGTGTAGTATCCCCTACCGCCATACTACATCCACACACATCTCTAAATATGTTGGAGACAAACTTTCCCCAGTCATAAATCTGCACCTCTGGTTGGAGACTAATAGGTGAAATTGAATTTTCTAAACTTGGCCCTCATGACCATGTTAATGGTATTCAATATGAACAAGGAAATTGATGTAACTGGAACCCCAAAAAAAGCAGACTATATGGTCAATTTTCGAGCAAGTACATAGTACAAGGCCCACATTGAAATAATTTTGTGGTAATTACCGGTGAAGTGCTTGTGCTTTTTCGGTACTATAATAAAATGAATTTATGTAGTAACAAAATAGGGACGGTAATTAATGTGTCAATATCAAACTTGTTGATATTCCCATATGAACAATTGAATTGAATCATCATGCATTATCGCCTGAATTGATAAAGAAGATGTCTGTGCCAAAATGTTTAATAGTATATACAGTGAATTTTATATGGTCACCAAAAGAATGTGAATAACCATAATTTGTTACCTAACTTACTAAATATATCTTAATTTTGAGGGAGAAATTAAATTCACTTAATCAGTCATCGTTTGTTAGATACGCTCTCTGTATCTCTCTATCTCACCATTGTTCTCTTTTCCGCTTTCCAAAAGTTATTAAAACAAAAGGTGACATTTGCAGCATTTTTATTGCGTGAAATGAGAAAAAAATAACGAATTATACTTCTAATAAAAAATAAATAGAAACTTGGTAATTTGCTTAGTTTAATTATGAACAATATTAGATTTAAAAAAGGGTTGACCATCAACAAGTAAAATGACAGTAATATCATGGGAAAAATGGAGTAGAGATTTTTACAAACTTATTGCGAGTTTAACCTAGAGAGCCATCGAAAAAGAGAAAATTTTACCAACTTATTACGAGTTTAAAAAACACATTATAAATTGCTGTTCGAAAGAAGAGAAATCATTTAGCATTAGCATTTCAAGGTGACTATTACCGTTAAAGAAATCAATTATGGTCCATGTTTAGCTAATTTAATACACAAAGCTTTAATCAGTAATGACCCAATACAGGTTACGTATTTAATTCGTTATTTAAAACCAACGGTAATCATAATTTTTGCGCCCAACAGCTAATTATTCTTTTGAATACACACTATTTCTAAGCTACGAATGGGAAGTGCTAAAATAGAACCAACAAGAGCACTTAAAATACAAATCTAATTGTTCAAACACCCCTAGCTGAATTCTTGCTCTATTGAGTCCACTTTAAGTGTCATTTTCACTTTGTGTGCACCCTTTAATAAATGTAATAAATTGACGTGATTTCATTTAATAAATTGATTATATGACTACATTGCCATTCATCTCTTCAATTTTTCTTTTTAAACTACGACAAATACTATAGGGATGAGCAGGGCCGGGGTATATAAGTTGGAAAAAACCAAATTATTGATTTCTTGATTTTGTAAAGTGGCTTATTTTGATTTTTTAAAGTTAAAGGTGACACTTGGATAGACGGAATAAGCAAAAATAAATATGCTTATTAGACCAAAATTATGGTTTTATCACATTGAATGAATTTTTTTATTGTTCATTTTTTACCACAACAACAACGTACCCAGTATAATCTCACAAATGAGTTATTGTTATTTTTTCAAGACAAAAACTAACTCATATTTAAATAGAGAAGGAAAATAAATAACACATATATAACTCGCCTTCTCAAATTTAGGTACCGATTCACATAAATAAGTTTTATATTCAAAACATCTTAGTAAGTTTTTACTCTTTCGTTGGACTCACTTAGGTCGAATTTTGATTAATTGAATTACTATTAATGTTCCTATATAGAAATACTGAAGGGTAACTAATCAAAACATTGGATTCAAATATCATTGTCATAGTTTAAATTCATTTACCCTTGAGTCTCTTCTCTTCTCCTACTATGTTAATTCTTGAAAAAAACATTCATCTAATGAATTTCCCAAATTACCCAAAACTTGAAAACAAATACTCCATCCGTTCCATTTTATGTGTCATAGTTTGACTCGACACAAAGTTTAAAAAATAAATGAAATTTTTTGAAATTTGTAGTGTAAAATAAGACAAAGATGTTTGTGTGGTTGTAAAACATTTCAATAATGACAAAACTATAATTTTGAAATTAAATTGTTGCCAAATTTAGAATGCTATTGCCATATAAATTGGAACGGAGGGAGTAATCATTTATTCACCCCCTCCCTACCTTCCAATCCCTCATTATTTAAGTGCCATAATTTTGCTAGTTATCCTGCCGGCTCGCCAAACAACAACAAATCCCTTTGAAGTTGCTTATCAGCTACCCCCCTTACACTTCTTCCATTAACTCTATGTTCACTTTTATATACATATAGCTATTCCAAATTCCAACACCCCCTATCTTGAATCATTCTCCTATTATTCACTTTCAAATTTTCAAAAAGAGAAAAAGCAAAAGAGAAACAAAAAAGAGCCCCAAAGAGAAAAAAGACTCATAGTATACTATTTTCATAACATAAACCTAGTAACTCGTGTAGTAGTCTCCGCAATTTCTCTGTCTCCTTCTCCACTTCCATGTGAAAACATTTCTTCATCCAAACAAGAAATCTGAAAAACACACACACACACACACACACACTAAGAGAAGTGATAATAATGAAGGCAAATAGTGCTAAGCTTATAGTATTTCATCCATCTCTTCACAAACAAGGTTCAACAACAATTATATCTACTGCTTCCCCTCGTATTTGGTTTCTTGTTTTCCTTTCATTTTTCACTTTTGCATTTGCACTTACTTTTTTCACAGCTAAAGACACAATCCCAACTACTTCAAGAACCAAACCTTCTACCACCTCCCTTAACTCTCCGTTACCGGAGACTGTATTCGACGCGCTACTTCACTATGCATCCGTCAACACCACCACCGTCACATCCCGCATGTCACCGGTTGAGCTGAACACAATCGCCACCGTCCTCCGCCGTTGCAAAACTCCATGTAATTTCCTCGTATTTGGTCTTACACATGAAACTTTACTTTGGCATTCTTTAAACCATAATGGACGTACAGTGTTTGTTGATGAAAGTGCTTATTTTGTGTCCAAGTTAGAAGAAAAACACCCTGATATTGAAGCTTATGATGTTCAGTTCACTACAAAAGTAAGTGAATTACGTGACTTGTTACACTATACTAAACAAAATATTAAAGGTGAGTGTAGACCAGTACAAAATCTTTTGTTTTCGGATTGCAAGTTGGGAATTAATGATCTTCCAAATCATATATACGATGTATCATGGGACGTTATTTTAATTGATGGGCCTCGTGGATTTTCATCATCTGCTCCTGGAAGAATGTCAGCAATTTATACAGCGGGTGTTTTTGCTAGAAGTAAAGTTGGTAAAACACATGTATTTGTGCACGAAATTGATAGACATGTTGAGAAAATATGCAGTGAAGAGTTTTTATGCAAAGAGAATTTGGTGGAGACTAAGGAAATTTTGGGACATTTTGTTGTGGACAAAATGGAGAATAATAGGTTTGAATTTTGCTCAAATTCAGCTTCTTCTTCTTCTTCTCCTTCATAATTATTGTCTTCTGCAAATGTGTGAAAATAAGAACACAAGCAGATGTCATTAATTTTTTTGTTTTAATTATATCCGTTTATAGATATGAGTAATCTGTGTAATATTTCATAGGTTTCTTCCAAGTGTGAAATATTTTTAGAAGAAGCTAAAGCAATGATGAAATGAAATCAAGTATTGCTACGCTAAATTTAGCTGTTTTCTTATTTACTGTAGATTTTAATTACATTTTCTACGAACTTGGAATTTTTTGCTGAAAATGACAATTGAAATGACTTAAATTAATATATGTGAATATAGTAGCATTTTGCAAGGACTTTACAAGGACTTTTGGTTATTAGCTGAAAATTCTACTTAAGAAGTGTCACAATCCATTTTTCTTTTCGTTTCATTTTTAGCTAGAAGATTTTGCCTCAACGTGTTCACGTCTATGTGTCTTCTCTCTTTTACGATTATTTGCTAAGTCATATGTAATTGACAATTTGGGTAAGATTTTTAAATGTTAAACGTATCAGGCTTTTCTTAATCCCAGAAAAAGGGATTTGAGGTTTCCTTACATACTCTTTAATTTATGGATATTAAATTAATTCTGTCCCAATTTTGGTATGGATTAATTTTTAATCAGGAGCTAAATCAAATGAATCACATTAATTAGAAGAGACCAGGTACTTTGCGCTTTTTCTTGCTAAAGAAATTGAATCAATCAAGTCATAAACACATGGTCTTTTAAAGTAAACAAAGATTAAGACTTTTTTTTTTGGTTTTCACCCGGTGTCCGGTATTTTCATTGGAGCCCGTCTAATCCGGATTTGCACCGCGTAGGACTCCATTCGGAGGAACGTTTCTTACCAGTAATTTTTCCATACTCAGAATTGAATTCGAGACCTTTGGTTAAGGGAGAAGTAACCTCATCTACTACACCACATCACTGGGTGGTAAGATTAAGACATGTAAATGGAATTGGAATCCAAAAAAAGGGAATCCAAAAATCTAATTCTCAAGTAGGTACATTTGATATGAAACGCAGAGTTGACACGTGTATTTGCACTTCAGGATGACGCGTCGGTGCTAGAATTACGAATATTTGAAACCATGTTTTAATTTGCTTTAAATTTTTTATAATTGACCACGCGCATCAAGCAATTGTTATTCTAACTCGAATTAGATTGTGTGGCGCGTGTGTTAACGTAGTTTAAGAGTGCGTGAGATTGTCAGCGGAATTCACGTGGGTGTCAGTCAAGAGTAAACAAGCGGGCCTACGGTTGTACATGGCAGGCCCACGGGCTCAACTCTTTCTTTATGGCGGATCACGTGAGTCACGTGATAAAAGTCTTACGTTTTTAACGGGCTTTACGGTGGTAAACGTGTCGGTGAGGTAAGGCACTGTAGTCTGGCCCTTTAGTGCTCGTTTGGTTGAGCACTAAATTCTCATAATATAATGCAGTGTTTGGTTTGTTTTGTAACAACGTATAAAAATCTGCACTAATCATACAACGTTTGGTTTGAATTTATAAATCTGCACTAATTAGTACCCGCATAAATTAATGAGTAAATCTATGTATTATTTTGTGCGGCATAGAAGATGAAAAATTTATGAAAAACCAATATACTCTCACATCTCTTTACATTATTATTCAATACTAGTAAACAAACATCTATTGAATAATAAAATATTAAAATATAATTTAAATTATGAAATTTATACTAATTTTTTAATAACAATAAATCATTTATTAACCAAAATATAATACCTGCATAACTAATACCTGAATAAATTGTCTCCAAACCCAACGAGCACTTAAATGGGTATATTAGATTGCCTCATTTCATCAACAAGAATTTGCACGAAAGAGATTTGGGCCATTCTTTGTTTAACTGGGCCTTTCATGGGCCTGACAATTTGTTCTATGTTGCAACTCAGTGGTCCACGTAACCATCAGCTGCTCTCACTACATGGAGAAGGATGAGGGACACATCAAATATTATTTTTTTTCAAAAATGTATAGTCTAGGCCTTGATCCTAGATTGTTTAGCAAATTTTGAACGCCTTGTACCACTAAGCTAGTACTATCAGTTGTGTTTAGGATGTTCAAAATATAATATTTAATCATAAATATTGAAATTTAACCAAACTATATAGTATAATTTTTTGGCGAAGGGTGGTCGCCTACTGCACCAGTGTACATTATGGTTTGTAGTTCAAATTATGAATATTTGTTATTGAATTGTCCCCTCCGGGAACAGTATGTTACAGTTATGGACCAAAGGAATTGGAAACTTTGGTTTTGCACTTCGTCAATTATACAGTGTAAAAGAGTCCCCATTTAAGAGTCCACTCAGAGGAGTGTTATTATGTAGGGTAGAGACTAGACAATTAGCCCACAACATCCAGAAAAAGCTAACTATGGTTGGTGGTCTCTACAGTATACCCATAAATTCACTCGTTCGTTGGGTTAGTTAAGTTCTTCTGAAACATTTTTGGTTAATAGTTGTGAGTCTTTGAAATATTGAATTTGATAAACAAAGGCAGAAGATCAGCTCTACCTTGGTTATTGTGCATAATTTATTTAGAGTAGTCAGATTTGATGAAGTCAATTCACTCACATGGAAATTGAATGCGAGTTTACATTACTATTTTTAGTATCTGCTTTTCTCTTTATGTTTATTTTCAGAAGGGTTGAAGCCTTTAATTTGGTCAAGTGAAGCATTATAAGATTTTAACTTTAATTTCGAGAGTTAGCTTATGAGATGCAGATTACCAAGATTATATAAGGAGACAACAATTCATTTCACAACATAGAGACTCTGATCAAATAATACTCAAGCTTTTGGATTTTGGAGCAATACACCAAATACAAATTGATGTTTCAATGATAAATATTTGTTTTTCTTTTTCATTTTCTAAGAGCTACTCCTAGCTCTTTAAAAATCAACTTCACATAATGCTAAGTGCAAGTGCAACTTCCCTTTTGTAGTAAAGGAATTTTGCCTAATTGCCGCCTACTTTTTGTGGCTTGCAATGAAGTCCAACTACCATCAGTACAAATAAACACTCATTTGGTAGTGCGCAATGCTTTTGAGAATTAGCGGGTCGTTTGGTTTAGATAGGCTTTATGCAGATATTAACAGTATACTATATGTATTAGTAATGCAGGTATTAGCTATGCAGATATTATTAATATATGTACTAGTTATGCAGGTACTATTAGTTATGTAGGTATTATATCTTGGTTAATGAATGATTTGTTGTATTAAAAAATTATTACACATTTCATAATTTAAATTATGTGTTTTAATATTTAATCTTCAATAGATTTAGCTTGAATGATACAAAGCGTATAATGTAAAGAGAGGTGAGGGCATATTTGTTCTTTTAATATTTTAATACCTGCATAACTAATACCCGCATTATTATTCCACCTCCTATCCCGCACAAAATAATACATAGATTCCCTAATTAATTTATGCGGGTATTATTAGTGCAGGTTTCTAAATCCAAACCAAACGCTGCATTATTAATGCAGATTTTTATACCTTCTTACAAAACAAACCAAACACTGCATAAACTTTGTGAGTAATTTAGTGCATGTATTAACATATACTACGGCGTACCTAACGACTCCTAAGTGATTAAGCACGAATTAGAATGTACAATGTAGAGACTTAACTATTACGATTGTTTAAAAGTGTAAAAATGCACAAGGTTCATTGACTATATAATTTTACGTACAGTTTCTTCATTTAAGTATGCTCCAACATAGTATTTTCCATATTGAGTTTTAAAAGAAATGAAAAGAGCAACCTAACAAAATCTTAATACAACTTGTTGTGTCTAGATAGAGCAGAGTACGAAATCAAATGTCTTTCTGCTCTAGGCGGTTTATGGGGACTAAATTTTGGAATATTACAAGGTATGATACTATACGTCTTCTGTAAGGGGCACAATCTGATTTTCCTCGAAAATATTACACACTCCACTATTGATCTCTGATTAGGAAGACCCTGAATGCAATTTTTCTCGACATTTAGAACTCCATTCTTGATCAAATTCCTACATAATGGCCCTACTTTTGTGAAATAATTATATGACAAAGTTAAGTTCACTAAATTTCTTAGTGAACAGACCACCTCAGGAACCTGTCCATTAAGCAAATTTCCAGCAAAATTTAACTGCTCCACACTTTCTAAACATCCTAATGAACATGGCAATGGACCAGTTAACATGTTATATCCAAAGTCAATCACAATTGCTTTTTTAAGTAGACCTAGTTCATATGGAATGCAACCAGTAAGTAAGTTGTTCAAGAACAAAATTTCCAACAAATTTGATGAAGCGTTACCGATGCTTCGTGGAATTGGACCTGTGAATTTGTTGTTGGCTAAGGTTAAATAGAAAGCAGGAGTGGATCCAAGGTTGCTAGGAAGTGTTTGGATGAAATTATTATTGTTAAGGAAAAATGCATCAAGACTTTGTATGAAAATTTGTGGTGGGATAATTCCAGTGAAGAGATTATAACGAATGTCCAGGAAAGTTAAAGTTTTGATATTGAGTATTGACATGGGAAATGTACCGATGAATTTGTTGTTACTAAGATCGAGTTCGTAAAGATATGGAAGATTAGAAATTTTGGAAGAAATTATGCCTGAAAAGTTGTTGCTATTGGCATGGAATATGGCTAAGTCAGGAAGTTGATCAATGAAACCATCTAAAGTTGGAGCACTTAGTTGAAATCCATTGAAATCTATTGAAGCAAGAGAAATTGCTGAGGTATTATAAGGTGGATTGTCACAGTAGAAGCCTTTGTAATTGCATATATCAGGGCCAACCCAAGATTGAGTGATGCCTAAAGGATCAAGAGTGATTATGTTCTTGAAATTTTGTATTATTGGAAATATTAAAGCAAGATTTTGGTCTAAGAAGGTTAAGTTTGGAGCTGGTAAAGGTGGGAGTAATTGGCAACTGCAAGTGTTGATGAAGAAATAAAGGATCATTATGGTATTGGAAAATATTGAAACATTTCTGGTGTCCATGAAGAAGTGCTTCTAAGTTTCTAACTTTGGTACTGAGTGAAAAGTGATGAGACAATATAGTTGATGATCATTTTCTTTTATAGCATAAAGCTGCATGATCTGCTTTTGGTAGGTGAAGTTTTGAAAAGATAGAGACTCATAATTTCACATTCTAGTGGGTAATTGGAAGAATATAAACTGATTGTTCATCTATTCTGCAATCCTCAAGACTTAGACAAAAACAATAATAATAAACTTAAGAGATTTTGAGATTAATAAAAATAATCAGATTATACACTTAAGCAGAGATTGAATTGTGTATTTCATTTGATAGGAAAAATAGCTTGAACTTTATTTGAAAATGGAAAGTATATAAGAGATACCAGAAAGTTTGTGTGAATGCTTACTCAATGGTGTATAAAAATGTTCAAAGTGGCGCACCTCTCTGGCCATAAAAGAAAAGCAAACAATGATTATGTAGATGAATGTGGATCTCCATTGTGCAAATAAGTGAGGACTCAAATGTCATGCTTATGTTATAAGGAAGAAGGATTCATCTCTTATTGGAATAAGAAAGTATCAACAAGGCAATAATATTTCTAAATTCGAACTCGTGATTCTATAGGTCTCCAACTTAGTTTGAAGGGAAGAAGGAAGTATCAACTCGACAGTAGCATTCAGAATTCAAACTCGTGACACTACAGTTTAAATTGTAACATCTCGATTAATGTTTGTCATTAAGAAAGTTGGGAGCTAAACTAGTAATTTTAACGCTCATAGTATTGCGGCCACATGAAAGATGAAACTTAAAGCAAATGGGATCTCAAAAGCACTACAAATCCTTGGACATGAACCTAGTAATAAGAGGAGGAACATAATACAAAGGGCAAAGGCCAAGGACTTCTTATCATAATTGGATCTGCTTGCCAAAGAACCACTGCACATTCCGCAGCAGATCTTTGCTTGGGTTGCCCATTATGCATTTCATTCTTGCAAGTTGCAAATACATTAAGCACTTTTCTCTAACTTGCTTCTTGCATTCTGGCCCAACCTAAGTGAAGCTAACATGCCAAAGTTATCTTCTTAACTTGGGCAGCTGATAGAGTAATTCTAGTATAGGCCCATACAACTGATTATGGGCCAAGTTTAGGATTTCCAACTTAGACAGGCATCCAAATGAATGTGGTACAAACAAAGAGCAAGCAATATAATAAGCTACAGTGGTACAACCTTTGATTTGTCAACGGTGAAGTTTTTGACCAAACTAAGCCACTTTTTATACTAATTAACCAAAATAATACAATTTTGTAAAAGTTTACAGAACTAGTATAAACGTGGTCCTGAATAACGATTTATAAAACATTTTTACCTTTAAATAGTACCAAAAAAGTTCTCATCGACCCATATCGAAATGACTACACTGATATTTGATTCCAGAAGCTCATCTTTATAATTCAGTACAACGATTCAAAACTAATCTCAATTTTCTCGTCGAGTTTTTTTCTCAGTCCTTCTATTGTTTTGAGATTATTCACTAAAGGTATGAATTTGTAAAAGATTCTTATTGTCTGAGTCACCTCATTTATTCTGCAAAGATCAACTACATTCATCCAGTATGCTTGTATCATGGACCAATACCCCCTCTTTTCTCTTTATATGTAGTTAGCATTAAGATGAGATAATGCTTGAAATGGAAACAGTGAAGTTAACATTGGACTCCTTTTAGGCTTTTAGCAGTATCCAAACAAACTAACGAAGGAGTAGATTTGTAAAAATGCAGCAGCAGATCTGCGAATATTCCTTCTTCTGAAAATTCAAATCAGTGTCAATCTCAATCTAGAATCAAGACTATCTTTAACATATTTTTTGGACCACTTCAACTGCTTTGACGAGGTGATGAAAGCTCCGTGCTTTGGCTTTGGAGTTCTTTATCATTGAATAAACTTTGTAATCGACGAAGGAGTGGCGATTCTCCTATTGCTAATTTAGGATTTCCTCATTCTAATTCGAGGGCTAATTTCAGAGATAAGTTCTAATTTTAGGAATAAGTACCTTTCAGGTGAAAAAAAGACTCCACAAGTACAAATAAAGACTAAAACATTATTGGCAGTAACGATTTACATTCATTTGTTTGAGATGCTACAGAAAGACAGAGTAACGTTATTAAAGGTAAACGACATCATCATAAAACGTTATTAATTGTAACGTTTTATCCACCGTTCATTTCTTCCTCCGTTAATTTTAGTCCGTTGTGATTTTTGAATAACATATTCTATAAGTCATTATTCAGAACCACTAGTTTTGTAAATTTTTAAAAAGTTATGTTATTTTGGTTAATTAGTGTAGAAGGTGGATTAGTTTGGTCAAAACTTCAACTGTCATATTCCAAATCCTCGACAAGTAGTAAATGCAAACTTGAAACCAGTCCAAAATTAATTTAGTAAACAATTCAAACTAACCACTCCCTAACCTCAGCAAGACCAAAAATATATTAAAACAAAAAAAAAAATAGGACATAAATGCACACAATGACTATAAAAAGCCAAAGATCAGCCCTACCTAGACATAACAATATTATATCAAGAACTTTCTTTTCTTGCACATCACTCAAATTCAACATAGAGAATGGTCAGCAGTGGCAACTTAAATAACTTTGACAAGTAATAATCGATGACCACAGAATACATTAGCAAAATCAGAATCAGCATTATTCAAAAGCTTTACAAATCCTCGATTGTCTATAAAATAGTATGAGCAAATGCTAGAGACACATAACCCCTATTTTCTTTCAACTGTAGTTCTTTTTTAGCTCATCAGCTGATAAACTATTGGCTACTATGGATAAAAGAACTGATCAACTTCATGTATACTTTTTGCCAATGATGGCGCCAGGCCACATGATACCACTAGTAGACTTGGCCAGGCAATTTGCTAGGCATGGCGTGAAGGCAACCCTTGTCACGACTCCTCTCAATGCAGCTAAATTTACTAAAACAGTCCAAAAAGACAGAGAGCTGGGCAGTGATATTAGCATCCGCACGACCAAGTTTCCTTGCAAAGAAGCAGGATTGCCAGAGGGCTGTGAAAACATAGCTTCTATTACTAGTTCAGAAATGTCCCTTAAATTCTTCAAAGCATTGTACTTGTTTCAAGAACCACTTGAACAGTTCCTGCAGGAAGATCAGCCAGACTGTATAATAGCAGCCCCTCTCTACCCCTGGGCTGTTGATACTGCAGCCAAGCTGGGAATTCCTAGACTAGTTTTCAATGGCACTGGTTTTCTTCCTCTTTGTGCTTATCACAGTTTGATGGACCACAAACCTCACTCGAAGGTTGAATCCGACACAGAAGATTTCATCATCCCTGGCCTTCCTGACACGATAAAGATGTCAAGACAGCAGCTCTCAGTCCATTTAAAGGATGAAACAGAAGAAAACCCAATGACTGAAATAGTTAAAGACATTATGAGAGCAGAAATGACTAGTTACGGAGCTATTGTAAACAGCTTTTACGATCTGGAACCAAATTATGTGAAACACTATAGGGAAGTGGTAGGGAGAAAAGCATGGCACATTGGTCCAGTTTCACTCTGTAACAGAGACAATGAAGATAAAGCCCAAAGAGGACAAGATGCCTCTTTGTGTGAGCATCAGTGTTTGGATTGGCTCAATTCCAAGGAACCAAAATCAGTCATTTATATTTGCTTCGGCAGCATGTCAATATTTTCATCCGCTCAGCTGCTTGAGATAGCAATGGCTCTTGAAGCTTCAGACCAGGAATTTATATGGGTGGTGAAGCAAAACACAACCAGTGAAGAGCAGAATGACTGGATGCCAGAAGGATTCGAGGAAAAGCTGAAGGGTAGAGGTCTGATTATAAATGGATGGGCACCCCAGGTGCTAATCCTTGACCATGAAGCCATTGGAGGTTTTGTGACTCACTGCGGGTGGAACTCATTGCTCGAGGGAGTAACTGCTGGGGTGCCGATGGTCACATGGCCACTGTCAGCCGAGCAATTTTTTAACGAAAAGCTGGTCGTAGATATTTTAAAGATAGGAGTTCCAGTAGGTGCTCAGGCCTGGTCTCAAAGAACAGATAGCAGAGTACCAATAAACAGGGAAAACATACAGACAGCAGTGACCAAACTGATGGTCAGTCAGGAAGCTGAGGAGATGAGAAGCTGTGCAGCTGCCTTAGGAAAATTAGCCAAAAGCGCTGTGGATAATGGTGGATCCTCTGACAACAGTTTGATTTCCTTACTAGACGAATTGAAGAAGAAGAAAAGCAGCACCAACTGATGGGAATTAATTTACATGTGATAAAAGTAGAGTGCTAAAGAAACAAGTAGGTGTATCTACCAGACATCTTTGTATTCGTCAAAACACAGTTCAGCAGAATTCAACCTTATGAGCAAGAAGGAAGACAAAAGAAGAACATTGGAATGACAACTCCATCAGAATCAGATGACATCTTTCAAGGAATCTGTCCCATTTCATTTACATCATTTCCAGGAATAACAAAAAGTGTGTGTAACTACTCTATTATGTAAACCATTTTAAGAATGCAAAGTTCTTATGTGTAGAACAGCCATATGATTGTTGCAAAACATCCTAGTGAACGCTATTTGATATTTAAGATGTACTCAAATGACTGATTCTATTATATGAAGAACACCTCTTTCTGCAGATACTACTTCTCTAGCAACTGTTGCGGACATTGTAGTTTCGCCTTATACCTGATTAGAAGAGTGCATGTAACCAAATAACAACTCACTATCACAGGAAATCTCTCAACTCTTCAAGGGAAAAAGTCGCATGATTTAGAAGTGTTTATAACATCCCTTTTGTCATGTTCGAAATTGAAACGTGCAATTCAGTTATATGAGCATATTTTATCTAATAAACTAAATTTTGTGGATCGTGCTACTAATTAAGCTTTTTTTTCTCAATCTATATTCTTTTGATTGCGTCTTTCACGTGGGAAAACTGGAAGTACTGTGAGAGAAAGTGTTGTTTGACACATTTACAAGAGAGAGTAGATCAAAGCTCATTAGAGCCTGAGAAAAAGTATTTCTTACGACAATGTCTGTGCCAAGACAATTTGGACTTTCTTCCAACACATGATATAGCTTTGTGTTTGTTAGGCTGGACATAATCCTGCTAGGATTACAAGCAAAAGATAGATTTCAAGCTGATAAACTTGTTACTGTATAAACCATTTACCTTTCTCCTCGCGACACTAATTTTCAGTTGAGTTCTCCCTCCCACTTTATTTGGTTTTACACTTAAAAGCAGTTCTCCGGAAAAAAAATTATAAGTCCAGATATTCACCAAGAAACTCAGTAGTAAAGGGATGTCAATATGAAAAATATGTCTGGTTCAAATTTCAGTAGCCTCCTGATTACTACTGCATTACCTATGCGAGAAAAAGAACCTTGAAATCCAACTCAATTTGTTAACATGTTTTTTTTCCTCGAGGCAAGCAATTTAAGCATTTCTAAGCTCCAAAATCAGAAATTTGAGAACAATTAAGAAAGAAGAAGTGCCAGGATAAGATATTTTCGGAAGTCCTCTAGTATGAATCATCCTAAACCAGTCACTCTCAAATAAAGTTCTACTTGTATGACTTGGTTAACACAAATGGAATTTAGATATAGTAATCATTTCTTAATTTTATTGTATACCTTATTAATGCCGTGCTTAATTGTTCGCAGATAAACAAATAGAAAAGGAAAACTTCAAAGACTTGCAAAGGAGGAGAAAGAAAGATCCACCAACGTAAATGCAACAAGTCAGCATTACTTACTGCTTAAAACCAGTCCAGAATTAATTTGACAAGTCAGAAATGGCAAATCAAAATTTTCAAAGTACAAAAGTCAGAAATGGCAACCTCCATACTTTTCACAATTAATGCTCCAACAAGTCATTAGTAAACCAGAAGCGTCAAAAATCATCCATTTGTCTATAAATACAGGATGAGCAAAAAGGATTAGATATAAAACACCTCTTACTTTCTTTCAGCTAATTTTCTTTTTTAGCTCAACAGCTGATAAAGCTTTTCTTAATCCATTCCTTGGTGACCATGGCTAAAAGAACTGATCAACTTCACATATACTTTCTGCCTATGATGGCTCCTGGCCACATGATACCACTAGTAGACATAGCCAGGCAATTTGCTAGGCATGGGGTGAAGGCAACCCTTATCACGACTCCTTTAAACGCATCTAAATTCTCCAAAAAAATCCAAAGAGACAGCGAGATGGGCAAGGATATTAGCATCCGCACAACCAAGTTCCCTTGTAAGGAAGCTGGATTGCCAGAGGGCTGTGAAAACATAGCTTCTACTACTAGTACAGCAATGTATCTAAATTTCATCAAAGCCCTATCCCTGTTTCAACAACCAGTTAAGCAGTTCCTGGAGGAAGACCGTCCAGATTGTATAATAGCAGCCCCTCAATTTCCATGGGCTGTTGATGTTGCAGCCAAGCTGGGGATTCCAAGACTAGTTTTCAACAGCTCTGGTTTTCTTCCTCTTTGTGCTTATCATAATTTGATGGAACACAAACCTCACTTGAAGGTTGAATCTGACACAGAAGAGTTCATCATCCCTGGCCTTCCAGACACTATAAAGCTGTCAAGACAGCAGCTCCCAGAATATTTAAAGGATGAAACAGAAAGCCCAATAACTGAAATCGTTAGGGACATTATGAGAGCAGAAATGACTGGTTATGGTATGATCGTAAACAGCTTCTATGAGCTGGAACCAAATTATGTAAAACACTACAGGGAAGCGGAAGGGAAAAATGCATATCACATTGGTCCAGTTTCACTATGCAACAAAGACGATGAAGATAAAGCCCAAAGAGGACAAGACACCTCTTTCTGTGAATATCAGTGTTTGGATTGGCTCAATACCAAGGAACCAAAATCAGTCATTTATATTTGTTTCGGCAGCATGGCAATCTTTTCATCGTCTCAGTTGCTTGAAATAGCATTGGCACTTGAAGCTTCGGACCAGCAATTTATCTGGGTGGTGACAACCAATGAAGAGCAGAATGACTGGATGCCAGAAGGATTTGAGGAAAAGATGAAGGGAAGGGGTCTGATAATAAAAGGATGGGCTCCACAAGTGCTAATCCTTGATCATGAAGCCATTGGAGGTTTTGTGACTCACTGTGGATGGAACTCATTGCTGGAGGGAGTAGCTGCTGGGGTGCCAACGGTCACATGGCCACTTTCAGCAGAGCAATTTTTTAATGAAAAGTTGCTCACAGAGATTTTAAAGATAGGAGTTGCAATAGGTGCTCAGGCTTGGTCTCATAGGACAGATAGCACAGTTCCAATTAACAGGGAACAGATAAAGAGAGCACTTACCAAATTGATGGTTGGTAAGGAAGCTGAGGAGATGAGAAGCCGTGCAGCTGCCTTGGGACAATCAGCTAAGAGAGCTGTGGAGAAAGGTGGATCGTCTGACAGCAGTTTGATTTCCTTACTAGAAGATTTGAGGGCTATGAGGCAAAGCAGCTCCAGCTGATGGAATTTGTTTACAGATGATAAAACTACTCTGCAGTATCTTTATTGCCTGGAGGGATTAGAGTCCCAACTTATGTAATTCTGAGTACCTTCTTAGTACTACTTATTACTAGTAAAATTACCTTATCTATCAAAAAAAAAAAAAAAAATCCAGACTGCTACAAAATCGAGTACTCGTATACCAGGCATAACCAAGAAGACAAGGAGAATATGGAAATGATAAATCTATGAAACCATTTTATAAACCAAAATAAAAATGCAAGATATACACGAAAGACTGATTTTCTTGTTTGAATAACACCGTTCCTGCATATCACTTGCAACTGTCTTGTTCACACAACTACCTGCAATTCAGTTATATGAGCATATTCTATCTATAGACTATAAGTTATATTCTCAAAGTGTTAGTCAAGGAAACAGGGTGGAAACCTAACGCTGCTGGTTTTAAACATGGAAAGGACAACAAACTTTATTTTGTCTTTACTGAACCTAGCAAATACATTACCATTGTCTTGAAACATCTGATATTCTCTAGGCTCTGGCTCATGATCTGATGAGAATTGAGACACTGAAAGGATCCGAATGTTCATACACTATAAGAACATGATAGAGGTGATTTAACGATCAGACCAATTCCATAATACAGGTTCAGAATAAATTGCTGAAAACATACTTTGAAGGAAGAGCCTTAAAAGGGGATTACAGAAGTTCAATAAATAGCATATACAATTAACCAACAAGGACAATTACAGAATTTTTTTCACTCAATCAACTATATATGACTCAATCACAAATCAATTGGGGACTAGAAAAGTAGTTTTTTAGAGTATATGTGATCAACTCAACAAGGTAATTTTAAAGGGTGTTAGAATACTTAAAATTCTCTCTTAAATGATACCACATCCGCATGATAGTACATCAAGAATCAAGAATTGACAATAGTAGTTTGTCAGCATAAAATTACCACCAATGGACAAAATAAACATTAAAGTTTAAGAGAGTAACAGAAAATTCCAATACAAAAAACTTAATCAGCAGTGCAACGAAAACTGAGCATCCAAGTTATGGAGTCGTCGTCAATAATTCCAAGGAGCTTAAACCTGCTCATAGAGGTACCAAAATAAAGCTCGAAGCGGAATTAGGATCTCTTCTGTTGAGGACCACAGTGTACATTGACTTAACTTAAAGAACCAAAAAGTTTATACATGTTTTGTCACTCGGTCTCTCTTCTCAGCCGCTAGCCAAGTGAAATAACAATGGTCCTAGAAGACTCAAGACAACAATCTGTATAAATGGGACAGGAACGAAAGAGTGGTTGCCAGATGGCCTTGAACAACAAGTAAATGCAGGGTTTATTGACTAAGGTCAGGCGTAGAGCTAATCCTTGAGCAAGAAATAAGAAACTTTTTCTTTTTCTGGCATGAGATTAACTCCTTTCTCTAAGATTTAAAGTTAGTACATTAGAGGCAATTCCTGTTTCTAAGATTCAAAGTTATTAACTTATTATCTTTTGCTTCAAATGGAAATTGAAAGAGTAAAGATTGAGCAATCAACAGAGATAGATATAAGTCAGCATAAATTTGGGCCTCAGGAGAGCTAAGCTAAGAATTGAAAGCAGATGAAAACTATACCAGATTTGAACTTCATTTTTTACACTCCTAAATTTCAATACGAGCAACTTATGCATACAATTGACGTAGGGCATGTCACAAGTTACATCAGTATCCGTAATGAAGCGTCCTCACTCTATATTCTCACAAGGAAAGGTACCTGACTAAGCCACTAAGGATTTCTGGTTCTTATAATTCCTGGGTATGGAACAATAAAGGGGTTTACTACTGATAGCATTTGCCAGGAAATTACTTAAGATTAAGTGATGCAATTTCCTAAGAGAACAAAGGAATGCCAATGAATCACTGGTCAAGTGAAAAGATTTCATCTATCAAAGCATACTTTAAAGGCTTGAAAATAAATCATATATGCACTATCTAAAACATCATATGATGAAACTGTTGATCTGATAAGTGCCAAGGATGAGATATTTTCGGAAGTCCTAGTATGAATCATCCTAAACCAGTCATTCTCAAAATACATGTGACTCGGTTAATTAACAAAATGGAACTTAGATATAATAATCATTTCTTAATTTTGTTGTATACCTAAGGCCATGCGTAATTGTTCTCTGATAAATTAATAGAAAAGGGAAGTAAGAAGAAGTGAAAGAAAGCAGGAGGAAAGGAAGACATACTGAAACATCATGGATTGCATCAGCATATTTAAATAACTTCAGACTTGCAAAGGAGGAGAAAAGAAAGAAAGAAGATCCACCAAAGTCTATGCAACAAGTCAGTATCACTAGATCGATCTTAATCATAAAAATATGATAACTGACAGGTCTAAGTGACTCATATCAAAATTTTCAAAGTAGTAAAGTCAAAAATGGCAGCCTCCATACCTTTCATGAAGTCATCAGCAAGATCAGATTGTAAAAAATCATCTGTTTGTCTATAAAACAGGATTTGCAAAAAGGCTTGATATAGACAACCTCCTATTTTCTTTCAGCTGCTGTCCTTCTTTAGCTCAACAGCTGATAAAGCTTTTTTTTTTTTAATCTATTACTTGGCTACCATGGATAGAAGAACTGATCAACTTCACATATACTTTCTGCCGATGCTGGCTCCTGGTCACATGATACCACTAGTAGACATAGCCAGGCAATTTGCTAGGCATGGGGTGAAGGCAACCCTTATCACGACTCCTCTCAATGCATCTAAATTCTCCAAAACAATCCAAAGAGACAGAGAGCTGGGAAGGGATATCAGCATTCGCACCACCAAGTTCCCATGTAAAGAAGCTGGATTGCCAGAGGGCTGTGAAAACATAGCTTCTACTACTAGTACAGAAATGTATATAAATTTCATGAAAGCCCTAGCCCTCTTTGAACAACCATTTAAACAGTTCCTGGAGAAAGACCGTCCAGATTGTCTAATAGCAGGCCCTCAATTTCCATGGGCTGTTGAAGTTGCAGCCGAGCTGGGGATTCCGAGACTATTTTTCAGTGGCTCTGGTTTTCTTCCTCTTTGTGCTCATCACAATTTGATAAAACACAAACCTCACATGAAGGTTGAATCTGACACAGAAGAGTTCATCATCCCTGGCCTTCCTGACACTATAAAGATGTCAAGACAACAACTCCCGGAACATTTGAAGGATGAAACAGAAAACCCAATAACTGAAATTCTTAAGGGTATTATGAAAGCACAAACGACTGCTTATGGTACTATTGTAAACAGCTTTTATGAGCTGGAACCAAATTATGTAAAACACTACAGGGAAGTGGAAGGGAGAAAAGCATGGCACGTTGGTCCAGTTTCATTATGCAACAAAGACGATCAAGATAAAGCCCAAAGAGGAGAAGACGCTTCATTCTGTGAGTATCAGTGTGTGGATTGGCTCAATAACAAGGAACCAAAATCAGTCATTTACATCTGTTTCGGAAGCATGGCAATCTTTTCATCGACTCAGTTGCTTGAGATAGCATTGGCTCTTGAAGCTTCAGGCCAGCAATTTATCTGGGTGGTCACAACCAATGAAGAGCAGAATGAGTGGATGCCTGAAGGATTTGAGGAAAAGATGAAAGGAAGAGGTCTGATAATAAAAGGATGGGCTCCACAAGTGCTAATCCTTGATCATGAAGCCATTGGAGGTTTTGTGACTCACTGCGGATGGAACTCATTGCAGGAGGGAGTAGCTGCTGGGTTGCCAATGGTCACATGGCCACTTTCATCAGAGCAATTTTATAATGAAAAGTTGCTCAGAGAGATTTTAAAGATAGGAGTTGCAATAGGTGCTCAGGCTTGGTCTCATAGGACAGTTAGCACAGTCCCAATTAACAGGGAACAGATACAGAGAGCACTAACCAAATTGATGGTTGGTAAGGAAGCTGAGGAGATGAGAAGTCGTGCAGCTGCCTTGGGAAAATTGGCTAAGAGAGCTGTGGAGAAAGGTGGATCGTCTGACAGCAGTTTGATTTCCTTACTAGAAGATTTGAGGGCTATGAGGCAAAGCAGCTCCACCTGATGAATTTGTATACACTGGATAAAACTACATTGCAGTATCTTTAATATCTAAAGGGGTATAAGGTCCCAACTTAAGTAATTCCCAGTAGCTTCTTTGTACTGGTTAATAGTAAAAATACCGTATGTATCAAAAGAAACAGCCTGTCTACCTTATTCAAGGTAGGGTTAAAGTCTGCGTAAATCTCACCCTCCCCAGACCTCTCTTGTGATATTATACTGGACATGTTGTTGTTGTTGTTGTCGTTGTCGTACCGTACTTATAAAAAAACAAATCTAAACTGCTACAAACTTGAGTAGGTGTATCTACCAGGCATCTTCTTATTCGTGAAAACACGGTTCAACAGAATTCATCCTTATGGGCATGAACAAAGAGGGTAACCAAGAAAAGAGAATATGGAAATGATAAATCTCTGGAACCATTTTATTAAACAAAATTAACATTCAAGATAAAGACTGATTTTCTTGTATGAACACCTTTTTCTGCAGATCTTCACTTGCAACTGTTGCAGGCATTGCAGTTCTGCCTTACACTTTAGCTAGAAGAATGCAAGTAATAAAATAACAAGCCACTGCCACAGTACGACTCTTAATCTCTTAAGGGGCTACAGTTTCATGATTTAGCAGTTTTGATAATACCTTTTCTATCTCGTTCACAAAACTACCTGCAATTCAGTTGTATGAGCATATTATATCTAATAAGTTATATTCTCATAGTTAACGTTAGTCAAGGCCAGAGGGTGGAAACCTAACGCTGCTGGTTTTAAACATGGAAAGGACAACAAACTTATGTCTTCACTGAACAATTAAAGCTCACATTCTATAGTCAACCTATCATATACATTACCACTGTTGATACAACTGATGTTCTCTACACTGGCTCATGATCTGATGAGAATTGAGACACTGAAATGATCTGAATTTTCGGACACTGTATGAACATGATTGAGGTGATTTAATGATCAGTCCATAATACGGGTTCAGAAGCAATTGCTGAAAACTTACTTTGAAGGAAGAAGACTTAAAAGAGGATTACAGAAGTTCAGAAAATAGCATATCCAATTAACCCAACAAGGCCAATTACAGAAGTTTTATCGAATCAATCAGCTATGCCTCAATCACAAATCAGTTGGGGAATATAAGAGTAATTTTAGAGTACATGTAATTAACTCAACAAGGTTAATTTCAAAGGGTGTATACTTATAGTTCTCTCTTAACTGATACCACATCTGCATGATAGTTTGCATCAAGAATTGACAATAGTAGTTTGTTGTCATAAAGTTAGCACCAATGGACAAATAAACATAAAATTTTAATAGAATAACAGAAAACTCCAATACAAATTTACTCAGCAGTTGCAATGAAAGCTGAGCATCTAAGTTATGGAGTCGTCGTCAATAATTCCAAGGAACTTAAACCTGCTCATAGAGGTACCAAATCAAAGCTCTAAGCGGAACTAGGATCTCTTCTGTTGAGGACCACAGTGTACATTAACTTAACTTGAAGAACCAACATGTTAATAAATTTTTCCCCACTCGGTCTATCTTCTCAGCCGCTAGCCAAGTGAAATAGCAATTGTTCTAGAAGACTCAAGACTACAATCTGTATAAATGGGACAGAAACTAAAGAGTGGTTGCCAGAAGGCTTTGAACAAGAAGTAAATGCAGTGTTTATTGATTAAGGTCAGGCGCCGAGTGCTAATCCTTGTGCAAGAAATAGGAAATTTTTTCTTTTTCTGGCTGAGATTAATTCCTTTTCTAAGATTTAAAGCTATTACATTAGAGGCAATTCCTCTTTCTAAGATTCAAAGTTATTATGTTATGCTTCAAATGGATATCTAAAGAGTAAAGATTGAGTAATCAACAGAGATAGAAATAAGTCAGCATAAATTTGGGCCTCAGGATAACTAAATTAAGAATTGAAAGCAGATACCTCGATGAAACTATAATTTGACTGTTTACAACACTAAACTATACCAGATTTGAACTTCATTTTTTACACTCCTAAAATTCAATAAGAGCAACTTATGCATACAATTAATGCAGGACAACCCGAAAGGGTAGCTGAGTTGGCTCAGCAAGTGGTTTCCCACATGGGAAACTTGGTTCCAAACTCCCTTGCCAATAGCCTTCTCAATTAGAGCCTACCACACAGGGCATGCCTAGTGCAGTTTGTGTGGTTTGCAGACTATTGCATCAGGGGTGGAGTTTACCCAGAACGCACCCAAAGCCGTTGCGGGTTCCCTTGTCATAAAAAAAAGTTGATGTAGGACATATAACAATTTACATCAGTATCCGTAATGAAGCGTCCTCGCTCTATATTCACACAAGGAAAGTTACCTGACTAAAGATTTCTGGTTCTAATTATTAGTACCTTGCTATGGAACAATAAAGGGGTTTACTACTGAAGGCATTTGCCAGGCAATTACTTATATTAAGTGATGCAGTTCTCTAAGAGAACAAAGGAATTCCAATGAATCACTGGTTAAGTGGAAAGATTACATTTATCAAAGCATGCTTTAAAGGCTTGAAAATAAATCAAAACATCATGTCATGAAACTATTGATTTGATAAAGCACTTGATGTCAGCTGCATGATCAGAAATCAAGCTAAGAACAAGTTAATTACTACAATTTGCATAATTTCTAATTTTCTATCAATATTGGATGTGTTTTACTTTGAAGGGGAGCCTTGGAGCAACTAATAAAGTTATCTTCGTGTGACCTATAGGCCACGAGTTCAGATGCTTGCATCCGGTTAGACTGAGTACATCACAACTCTTGAGGCAGGGCCCTTTTCCGGATCCTGCGTGAACCGGATATTTTGTGCACCGACTGTCCTTTTTTTATTATTGGATGCGTCTTACTGTGTCTCTAGAGCACCCAAAAGAGCTTCCAGCTTCTTGTCTAATTGAGTTCAGTCATTTTCCAAATTAACTAAACTATAGTCCTTGATCTGAGAAAATAAATAATTGAAATATATATACATAATAGCAGTTGGAGGAATGGCGGGATTGATAGTATGTCTCGGTGACGCGAATTCGAATTAATTGGACATACAATTTCTATCACTTACAAGCCAAGCGGGAAAATTATTAGGAAAAAAGGGACTTATCTAAAATGTTTCTATGTTTCTTGAAAGAGTGCTCGGACGTGACTTTATAATTCTCAAAATTTGTGAACTTTGCAAGTGCTTGGACATAGATTTGGTGGAAATTTTTGAAGTTGAATTGAAAAATAGTTTTAGGAATTTGAAGTTGTATTTGGACAAATATTTCAACTGTAAAAATTAAAATTTTGTGAGTGAGAATTTTTTTTTCAAAAACTATGAAATGTTGGACAAATTCTATAAACAAATAATAATTTGAAAATAAGCTCCCAAATTTTTAAACAAACGGAGCTTTAAGTAATTTCAAAAAAATAAAAAATAATTCACACTCTAATACTAATAACATAACAATTCAAAGACCAGCTTGTGTTACGATCCAAGTAATCGTTTGTATTGTTCCACTTCCACAATGTTGATTACTCAGTTGATTTATTTATTTATTTATTTTTGTAAAAAGATTTACAAATAAATATTAAGTATCATCATCATTTTATAAGAACGAGTAAATAAGCTTTAATGAATGAAATATTAAGATATATGTTTATCTAAGAAATATATAATTTACATTAGATATTTAAAATACATATCTTTTTAGGTAAAAAAATTGTTTATTAAATATGTATATCAGATAAGTTTTTACTGTAAAGAGTAAGCATACATTTCAAGAAAACTGTAATTTAATTCAATTTACTTTAAAATTAGTAAGATTGACTACAAATTTAAATATGTTAACCAATTCATGTTTATTTATATTGAAAAGTACATATAAGAAAAAGAAGAGTACGAATTGAGACATATTTTTGATGGGAAAATACAAACCCACGTTTGAAAAGAAAGTCAAGGAAGTTAGGCAGAAGAAGAGCAGACAAGGAGAAAAGAAAGAAAGTTAAAGAAATTAGGCAGAAGAAGAAAAAAATTGTAAATAATGACGTATGCAATTACTTATAGCATTGCTTCTGACGCCTATAAATAGGCAACGAACTTTCATTTGTAAATCATCCCAAAAACTCTCTTCTTTCTCTCAGTGAAATAAAACATTCTCTGTGTGGCTGTGGACGTAGGCAAAAATTGCCGAACCACGTAAATCTTGTGTCTTGTCTTGTCTTGTGAATTTTATTATTTTTATCATTTAAATATTTTCCCTTTCCACTAGCCCAACACGCTTCCCAACAACTGGTATCAGAGCAGAGACAGTGTATTTCTGGTAGAGCAGACTGTGTTGGCATAGTACTATTCACGTTTTTACTATTCACAGTCACTATTCACGTTTTTTCTGGTAGAGCAGACTGTGTTGGCATAGTACTATTCACGTTTTTACTATTCACAGTCACTATTCACAAAAAAAAATATTTTGTGAAATTATGGCTATGGATGAAGGGAAAGTTAAGATTGACAAATTCAATGGCAAAGATTTTGGTTTCTGGAAAATGCAGATAGAGGACTATCTGTACCAGAAAAAATTACATTTACATCTAACCGGGGTAAAACCAGAGAGTACGGCCAAGGCAGATTGGGATCTATTAGATCGCCAAGCTCTTGGTGTGATTAGGCTGACGCTGACACGGAATGTGGCTTTCAATATTATTAATGAAACGACCACCTCAGGCTTGATGACAGCGCTATCAAATATGTATGAGAAGCCATCGGCTTCAAACAAAGTATATTTGATGCGCCGCTTGTTCAACTTAAAGATGGCAGAAGGTGCATCTGTCACGGAACATATCAATGAGTTTAATACAATTTTAACTCAGTTGAGTTCTGTCACTATCACATTTGATGACGAAGTCAAGGCGCTGATTTTATTATCATCCTTACCGGAGAGTTGGAATGCAACTGTAACTGCAGTCAGCAGTTCGTCGAGAAATTCCAAGCTCAAATTGGATGATATTCGGGACTTGATTCTAAGCGAAGATATTCGCCGGAGAGAATCTAGTGATTCCCCAGGATCTGCTTTAAACACCGAAAGCAGGGGGAGAAGCAGCCAGAAAGGACAAAGTCAAGGACGTGGCAGATCAAAGTCGAGGAGAAGGGGTCAATCCAAAAATCGCAAAGACATTAATTGTTGGAATTGCGATAAGAATGGCCATTACAGCAATCAGTGCAGAGAACCGAAGAAGAAAGATCATCAAAAGGATGATGGTTCAGCAAATGTTAGTGCTGAACAAGTTGGTGATGCGCTAATTTGTTGCGTAGACAGTCCAGTTGAATCTTGGATTCTGGACTCAGGTGCATCTTTTCACTCTACCCCATGCAAAGAATTATTGCATAATTATGTTGCTGGAAAATTCGGCAAGGTTTATCTCGCAGATGATGAACCTTTAGATATTATGGGGAAATGTGAAGTTCATATAAAGACTGCACAAGGGATGCTGTTGAAATTGCAAAATGTGAGACATGTTCCGGGTCTCAAGAAGAACCTGATATCCATGGGTCAAATTGACAGTGATGGATATACAACAGTATTCGGTAACGGATCATGGAAAATAACCAAAGGAAATTTGGTTATAGCACGAGGCTCCAAGAAAGGAACACTATATGCAACTGCAGTACATAGGGACATTGTAGCAGCTGTTGATAGTGATCGCAACTCAGCAATGTGGCACCGAAGGCTCGGACACATGAGTGAGAAGGGAATGAAGCTGCTAGCATCCAAGGAAAAATTGTCAAACCTCAAGCATGTTGAACTAGGTTTGTGCGAAGATTGCGTCTATGGGAAACAAAAAAGAGTTAGTTTCTCAAAGGCATGAAGGACACCAAAGAAGGAAAAGCTGGAACTAGTGCACACTGATGTGTGGGGACCAGCTCCTGTAAATTCTCTTGGAGGCTCACGCTATTATGTCACCTTCATTGATGATTCCACAAGAAAGGTATGGGTTTATTTTCTGAAAAATAAATCTGACGTATTTGTTACCTTTAAAAGGTGGAAAGCTGAAGTTGAAAATCAGATGGGGCTAAAGCTAAAATGTCTGAGGTCAGACAATGGAGGAGAGTATGATAGTCAAGAGTTCAAAGCATTTTGCTTTAAGAATGGGATCAGAATGATCAAGACAGTTCCTGGAACACCAGAACAAAATGGAGTGGCGGAGAGGATGAACAGAACCCTGAATGAACGAGCAAGGAGCATGAGAATATATTCAGGCTTGCCAAAATGCTTTTGGGCAGAAGCTGTTCACACGGCAGCTTACCTGTTAAATAGGGGACCCTCAGTTCCGCTGGACTTCAAAATTCCTGAGGAAGTATGGACAGGAAAGGAGGTAAATCTCTCACATCTGAGAATTTTTTGTTGTGTTGCTTATGTACATGTAAACTCCAATGATAGAGATAAGCTTGATCCTAAAGCCAAAAAATGTTTCTTTATTGGCTATGGTGATGATAATTTTGGTTATAGATTTTGGGATGACCAGAATAGAAAGATCATAAGACACAGGGACGTCACTTTCAATGAAAATGTGATGTACAAGGACAGGCTTGGAGTAGAATCGGCTAACACCAGGAGACCAACAACTGAAACAGCTGAGTTGGAAGGAATCTCAGAAAATGAAGTGGCTGGAAAGGACGAAGCTGATTCTGATATTAGAGATGCAGAACCAGAAGCTGGATCAGGAACAGAATCAGAACCAGAACCGGAGATGGAATCAGAATCTGAATCTGATTTGGAGCCAGAACTTGAACAAAATTCTGGATCAATTACTCCGGAGCCTATATTAAGGAGATCTAAAAGAGTTTCTAAAGCTCCTGATAGGCTTTCTCTTTCTCTCCATTATTTACTTCTAACTGATGCAGGAGAACCAGAGCATTTCAATGAAGCAATGCAGGTGAAGAACTCTGACAAATGGAAGATGGCCATGAAAGAAGAGATGAATTCTCTTCACAAGAATGAAACATGGACACTTATAGAGTTACCAAAGGGAAAGAAGGCATTGCAGAACAAATGGGTGTACAGGGTCAAAGAAGAGCATGATGGTAAGAAAAGATACAAAGCACGATTAGTAGTAAAAGGCTTTCAGCAGAAAGAAGGAATTGAACAGTGAGATCTTCTCTCCTGTAGTCAAATTAACTACTATCAGGTTGGTGCTAAGTATCGTAGCTGCAGAGAATTTGCATTTGGAGCAGCTAGATGTCAAAACTGCTTTCTTACATGGTGACCTTGAGGAAGACATCTATATGAAGCAACCTGAAGGTTTTCAAGTCCCTGGTAAAGAAAATCTTGTGTGCAGGTTGAAGAAAAGTCTGTATGGTCTGAAACAGGCTCCTAGACAGTGGTATAAGAAATTTGATGGATTCATGAATAACAATGGGTTCAAAAGATGTCAGATGGACCATTGTTGCTATATCAAAAATCTTGATGAATCCTATATCATTTTACTCTTGTACGTTGATGATATGCTAATTGCAGGATCTAGCATAGATGAGATCAACAGGGTTAAGCAACAGTTGGCAGAGGAGTTTGAAATGAAGGACTTAGGACCAGCTAAGCAAATGCTTGGGATGAGGATTAGCAGAGAAAGGTCTGAAGGGACCTTAAAGCTATCTCAAGAAAAGTACATACAGAAGGTACTTAGCAGGTTTAGTCTTCATGATGCAAAGACTAGAAGCACTCCACTAGGAAGCCACCTCAATCTGTCTAAGGAGCAATCACCAAAGACAGATGAAGAAAGGAGATACATGTCGAAGGTACCGTATGCTTCAGCAGTAGGAAGCTTGATGTATGCTATGGTTTGTACCAGACCCGACATAGCCCATGCAGTTGGAGTTGTCAGCAGATACATGTCAAACCCAGGAAAAGAGCATTGGGAAGGGGTAAAATGGATCTTGCGATACCTCAAAGGCACTTTAGGTATGGCACTTTGTTTCAAAAGGAGCAATATTATCTTACAAGGTTTTTCTGATGCAAACCTAGGTGGTGATCTAGATAGTCGGAAAAGTACCACAGGATATGTGTTTACTTTGGGTGGTACTGCTGTAAGTTGGATGTCCAGACTTTAGAAAAGTGTTGCCCTATCTACCACCGAAGCAGAATACATGGCAATATCAGAAGCTGCAAAAGAGATGATTTGGCTCAAGAACTTTCTGGAAGAGTTAGGCAAAAAGCAGGACGATTGTGCACTCTTCAGTGATAGCCAAAGTGCAATTCATCTTGCCAAGAATCCAGTGTTTCATGCAAGATCAAAGCATATCCAGCTGAGGTACCATCATATCCGGGAGTTGATAAGTGATGGAACTCTCTCGCTGAAGAAGATACCAGGATCAAAGAACCCCGCGGACATGCTGACCAAAGCCGTTGGAGTTGATAAGCTGAGGCTATGCATTGCCTCAGTTAGTCTTGAAGACTAATGAAATAGAGGCGCCACATAGAGAGAATATGTAAATTTTCTTTTCTTTAATGTACATGGGTTTGAGGGGGAGATTGATGGGAAAATACAAACTCACGTTTGAAAAGAAAGTCAAAGAAGTTAGGCAGAAGAAGAGCAGACAAGGAGAAAAGAAAGAAAGTCAAAGAAATTAGGCAGAAGGAGAAAAAAATTGTAAAGAATGACGTATGCAATTACGTATAGCATTGCTTCTGACGCCTATAAATAGGCAACGAACTTTCATTTGTAAATCATCCCAAAAACTTTCTCTTCTTTCTCTCAGTGAAATAAAACATTCTCTGTGTGGCTGTGGACGTAGGCAAAAATTGCCGAACCACGTAAATCTTGTGTCTTGTCTTGTCTTGTGAATTTTATTATTTTTATCATTTAAATATTTTCCCTTTCCACTAGCCCAACACGCTTCCCAACAATTTTGAATGTTATACCATGTACTTAATTACTAACAATTTATTCGTAGGTGATCCTAATTTTGATCCCAATAATTCAAATACAACAAATGATTAAATATTTAACAAGACGGATAAGTCAAACCGCTTTTGATACATTCAAGTTCGATTTCAGTGTGTTTTCAAACACGCCTTTGGTTTCAAATAAATAGTTGTGTCCTCATGGAGGGAAAAGTAGATAATATTGTAAAGCTTTATACGATAGGACGCTGTCATATATACATATTTTGTATTTATTGATTTGATATAAACATAATTTTCTTATCGAGACATTAGCCCTGCTGAACCACATGCGTGTAGGCAATTTCAAGTTGCAACTACTAGATGTAGAAATTGTACAAATGAAGATTTGAGCTTATTTTTGGTAATTCTTGAATTAGATCAGAATACGAAATCTGAAAATTGATTGACATATTTTCTAAAAAGAAAAGGAAAAGGAAAAGCAGAAAATGAAATAAGAGTGAACCAGTTCAACTATGAAAAGGAATACGTGTGCTAGAAGAAAAAGGCAGCAGCCCATCAAAATTATTCTTCTTCTTTTTTATATCTTCTCTCATGGAGTGTATTCCTATTATGTTAATAACTAGTAGAAATTTTATCTAAGATTTATCATCAAAGATAATATAATTACGTTTATACCATCTAATTTACTTTGTTTATCAAAGCAAATCAACAATAAACAACGGTAACTTTCCATTGCAATCATAATACTTCATTCAGGAATATACTTATGTTAAGAAATCAAAGAAAGATAAGTGCAAATTTAAACAATTTTTTTTACTTTATCTTTCGAATTCTATAGTGCAATTTACGATAAATGCACGTAATTGCCTCTTCAATTCTTCTTACCTAACACAGTACTACAACAAAAATAGAGTGAAAATAATGTCATTTTGTTTATTGATCTCTTGCAACACTAAACTTTTGTAACATCGTCAACAAAAAACCAATTATGGAAACAAAATCTCGTGTAAAGAGATATGAAGGCAAAGTAGGAGTAATAATAAAAGGAAAAATGTCCTAGTACAACTAGGATAACCAAAATTCAATAAAAATTTGAATGGTCAAGATTTTCGACATCTTAATTATTGTAATGGGAGGATTAGTAGCTCATTAAAAACTTTCACACAATTCACGAATGGCACGAAACTTGTAAAACTCCCTATTTCAACGGGTTATGGTACGGTGGGGTCTTTGTATATAGACAATCCCATATATTCTCATACATCAAATTCTCTTTACCATAATATAATCCTATTAACATATCCTTCTTCTACTTGTATTTCCCTTTATATTTGTTTATAAATACAAAGATTCACCATAACTCATTATACCAAAATCATTAACACAAAATCATTCCAACCATGGCTTTTCTCAAGCCGTTCTTGTTTTTTCTTGTCACCTTGTTCGTTCTTTCGTCTGCACTAGACATGTCCATCATAAGTTACGATGAAAAACATATGGGGACAGCAACTCATCATCGTACTGACGATGAAGTCAGGGGATTATACGAATCATGGCTTGTTAAACATGGAAAGAATTACAATGCCATTGGAGAGAAGGAGAAAAGATTTGAGATTTTTAAGGATAATTTAAGGTTCATTGACGAGCATAACGCTGAGGATCGTACATATAAACTTGGGTTGAATAGATTTTCTGATCTTACACATGAGGAATATCGTGCCATGTTTGTAGGTGGCAGGTTAGATAGAAAAACGAGGTTAATGAAGAGTCCTAAAAGTGAGCGTTACGCTTTTAAAGCTGGCGATAAGTTGCCTGAATCTGTTGATTGGAGAGAAAAAGGCGCTGTTTCCCCTGTTAAAGATCAAGGCCAATGTGGTAAGTTCTTAATTTTTTCAGAACAGATTATATCGTAAACATGTTTATGGGACATGTATATGTTGTTTCGTGGTTGATTTTGATGGGGTGTTGACAAGAGTCATATGTAGGTCAAAAGTTTTGATATTTCATGTTGTGTTTGACCTATGTTTGTCGTCTTATTGAGTCAATCTTTTATTGGGTAGATATAATTCTATTGGAGAAAAACTTGCTGCTTTGTCTTCTTGTTAATCTTCATGATACCGTTCATATATAGCCAAAGCTGAAATCTTGTTTTAGTATTTTTGTTTCCTATTGCTTTTCCTTGCACAGTATAATCACAATTTATTTATTTATTTTTGGTAAAATTTCACCAATGGTTCGGGTCCAATTCGATGTTGTTTAATCCTCCTTTGCTTATTATGAAACTTATAATGTCTATTGAGCCTGTGAGATGTCAGTGTAACAATGTTATGTATGTAGAATCCTCTTTTTGATTGTACTTGCATATTTTGAAGGGAGTTGCTGGGCATTCTCGACGGTTGGTGCTGTTGAAGGAATAAATCAAATTGTAACCGGTGAATTAATTAGCCTATCAGAACAAGAGCTTGTTGACTGTGATAGGAGTTATAATCAGGGATGTAATGGTGGTCTTATGGACTATGCCTTTGATTTCATCAAAAATAACGGTGGCATTGACACTGAAGAAGACTACCCTTACAATGCTCAAGATGGTACTTGTGATCCATACAGGGTATGCTAATTTACCAACTATCTTGAAAACATCCAACATAATTCTGTCTTTCAAAGTGTATGTTTTATATCGAATAATTAATTGTTTGCTTACACAATTTGGTCTTTCAGAAAAATGCACGGGTTGTTACCATTGATGGGTATGAAGATGTTCCAGAAAATGATGAAAAGTCATTGTTGAAGGCAGTGGCAAATCAACCTGTTAGTGTTGCTATTGAAGCTGGTGGAAGAGCTTTCCAGCACTACACTTCGGTATGAGAACTGTCATTATATATCCTTTTAGTCAGTGGCAAATCTAGACAAGTTATTCTACTTAAAATTACTAATACTCATATATACTTTTTTTTCTTTGCAAACTATGCAGGGTGTTTTTACTGGACATTGTGGAACACAATTAGACCATGGTGTAGTTACTGTTGGCTATGGAACAGAAAATGGTGTAGATTACTGGATTGTGAGGAATTCATGGGGTCCTAATTGGGGAGAAAGTGGTTACATCAGGCTTGAGCGCAATTTTGCTAATTCTACTGGAAAGTGTGGAATCGCAATGGAGGCCTCGTACCCTCTTAAGAATGGCGCAAATCCTCCTAACCCTGGTCCATCTCCTCCTACTCCAGTAACTCCACCAACAGTTTGTGATGAGTACTATAGCTGCCCCCAGGGCACTACTTGCTGCTGCATGTATCAGTATGGGGAGTACTGTTTTGGCTGGGGATGCTGTCCTTACGAGTCTGCTACCTGCTGTGAAGACAACTACAGCTGCTGTCCTCATGATTATCCTATCTGTGATGTTGATGCAGGCACTTGCCTAATGGTAAATTTTTCTCCCTCCCATTCAGTTGTTTTTTCGTAATAACATAGTCAAATATTTGTTGCATTCCATCGGCACAAGTATTGGATAGATTTAGAAGAAATCGCCTAGTGTTTTCCATTTGGTGCAAATTTAAGCCTTTTCTTTTATTTGTGTTTGCTATTGTATAAAGAACGGATTAAACATCCAGTCAATATTACTCATACAAGCTTTTTCTATGTGACAGAGCAAGGACAATCCATTGAAAGTAAAAGCATTGAAGCGAGGTCCTGCTAAGGTGCAATTTAACAAGAAAGTCAGTTATGCTTGAGCAATTTAGGATGTGAAGTCAAGGCTATGTTTAAAAGGGCTTCTCAATGTGTGGCTGAGGCAGTGGTCATAGTGTTGTTGTTGGACAAATTTTAAATTTGTAAATATTCATCTTAAAATTCCTAAACTCGAAAGTTTTAAGTATTTTATCAGCCAAGGTATTATTATTAGTTAAAATTATTTAAACATAATAAGTTGGTCGCTCCAATTTATGATTTTTTAATTTATGAATGTTGTTGCTTTCTCAAAACAAAATACCAGAATCACTCTCAATATTCCATATATGCCATTAATTTATATTTTTGTAGTAACATTAAAGGCATGTCAAGATTGCTTTCAACACTTTGTACCAAACCATATGTTTATTACACCTATTGTGCTTTCGGAGACATCATAAAATATCTATTGTTAGTTTCATGACTTTCACCTAAACACTACTTGATTATTTACAAATTAATTTCAACATTTAATTTTTTTTAGTAGTTATATTTATCACATAATTTTTATTAACTAACTAAAACAGACTATCTATCCTAACCTTAATAGATAGAGTTATTTGTTCATAAGCTGTTCGAACATGATCAAAGCGGCAGACATAAAACTAGACTAGTTCCTATAAAAAACGTTATAACCGTCGCTACTTGTAATAGTACTACTTTTGTTAGTTCTTTAGCTTTAGCTGCTATGCCTTCTACAAACAATTCTGTAAGATTGCCTAGACAATCTTCTCCTGTATGCGTTTTGTTTAATTAATATATTAGTTGTCTTCCTTACCAAAAAAAAAAAAAAAGAGTTATTTGGACACCTAGAAAAAATATCAGAAAGTGAAAGGATCTTTGGATAAATATAGAAACTTCAGCGGGTTAATTTCACATCTCATTTCATCTTCACGACAGAGACGCGACTAAGACGAAGAACCAGACTATTAGTTGAGCCAATACGACGTCGTCCATTTCCTTCTCAGCCACCACGCGCCGTCACCTACAGCCGCTATTGGCTCTAATTCCACTTCTCTTTCGCCGTCACGTGATTTGAGTTAAGCATCTACATACATGTGCCTTATTTGCATGTTTAATTTTGTTACTCAGCACTTTTCAATTAACTGAAAATTTCAGATCGGTAAATTAGTTTGTGCAAATTATATCTCACTAGTTTTGGATTTTCGATAGTTGACTTAATTTAGTTGTTTTGAGATCACTGTTTGTTTCTCTATCTGCCCAATATTATTTAAAGGATAACCCGGTGAATAAAGCATCCCGCATTAATGCAGGGTCGGGGAAGGCCGCACCCAAGGAGTGTGATGTGGCAATATTATATATTTGAGCATCTGGTGTTTAGTTACTGTACAAACTGTATGGATAATTCTCATTGACAAATAATACCTATAAGATAAAAGGATTTGTTTTCACTGTTTATATGAAGATGAGTATGATCACATATGTATGTAGTGAGCGCCACTCTCACACTTTTGGCCCCCGTTAAAAAACCATTTAACTTTTAGCCCCTGTCGCCAGAAGTTGCAATGAATCGCCAGGTCTGGCCAGGAACTCAATACAAAGAGTTCTTGGCCAGGACCTGCCGATTCCCAGAAGTATCTGCAACTTCTGGCGAGGGGGGCTAAAAGTTAAAACATTTTTAAAGCGAGCGCCAAAAGTGTAAGACTGGCGTGCCAGAAGGCTACTGGGTGTTAATTGCTAGAGAAGAATCCTGCATGTAGTGAATTGTGTAATTTATAGTGTAATATATTTCTGATTAAAACTTAGTTTTAATAAATGACTTGATTTATCAAAAAATGTACATATGCATAATTGTTTTGTATTATTGAATGTGTACCAACATGGGGACTTCTTCTATGCAGTTCCCTGAAGATTCTTGAGTAAGCGGTGAAGTATTCCGTTGCGTGCTTGCTGATTGATTCTGTCATTGCACTGAAGAAATTTGGCCCAGTGTAATGGATTCAGGATCTGCTGATGTATCAGATTCACAACCTGTTACAACATCAAATATAGCAAGGTCTACTACAGTGGATTCTGCACCCATTCAGTCAACAGAGGAGGTGCCTTCAAAGCTCTCTACTTCAGGCATCTCCTCATGGGCCAAAAATTTGAAAATTCCGCAACCGTTCACAGGGTCCCAAGATGAACAATCATCTGATAATGCAGCCAAATCAACCTTTTCTCGTTTCACTGGTGGGCTTGGAATGCGTCTGTCCCCCAAGTCTCCTACAGATGAAAATCCTGCTGGAACATCGACATCGCCATCCAGTTTGTTTGGGACATTCGCGAAAGGATTAGTTGACTCTTCGAAGAATGCAGTGAAGGCTGTGCAGGTTAAAGCACGACATGTTGTATCCCAGAATAAGAGGAGATACCAGGTAAGCCTTTTCTTTCTGTTAATGCTTCAAGTGCTATTTTCTCATTCTCATTGAGCGAGGATCATCAACTGCTTTACCTCTGCTGTTTGCCTCTCTTCCTACTTTGAAGAACAATTGTGGTTGGTATTTTTAGGTTGATTAGTATAAGTCTACTACATTGTAGATATATCATGTTTATATATATTGTTATAGCTTAAAATAAATAAATAAATAAATAAATAAATAAAAACTTTACTTTAATAGCTTAAGCATTTCGTTAAGATGGTCACATGATTCAATGTGGTATTAGAGTAGGTAAAGAACAAAAATTTGAGTCTCTGTGCTACCCATGATCACAAGCTTGGCCTATGTTAGACCCCCGCATGAGGAGACGTGGTGAAGACCTGTATAAATAAATAAAAAGTTGTCTTTTCTTCAAATGTTAGGCTTTTAGTTGAGGTAGTGATACGGATCAACTCATATGTTCCTTCCTTTTCTTTTTTTTTTTTTAATTTTATTTGTGAGAATGGTTACATGAACTTTGAATTACATTTCTATCTTCATATAATTAACCTGTTAGTATCCTTTTACCAGGAAGGAGGATTTGATTTGGATTTGACCTACATAACAGAGAATATAATTGCCATGGGCTTCCCTGCTGGTGATATGAGCTCGGGCCTTTTTGGCTATGTTGAGGTCAGGAAGCCTTAATCTTCAACTGCTTGAAGTCAAATAGTAAGTATCATGTTATGTGATTATTCGTAGTTTAATCACATGAAATTTGATATCCAGGGGTTCTACAGAAACCACATGGAAGAAGTAATTAAATTCTTTGAGACTCAGCATAAGGTAATAAGTTCGAGATCTTGTGTAAAGTCTATTTCAGTTTCTTTTGGGCCAGTTCTCCGGAATCCTCTTTAATTGTTAAATTTGAAGTACTCTGTATTTTCTAAAACTTCGGTTTTGCAGGGTAAATACAAAGTATACAATCTTTGTTCCGAAAGATTGTATGATGCTTCTCTATTTGAGGGAAAGGTACGTTCCCAACTTTCATCAAGTTTTCTTTGTTTTCGTGTTAACTTTCCTTGCTTTCATTTGTATGTTACACGTAATTTGGTAAACATATAGCCTACTTTTGTTCTTCATGAATGCTATAGTGAAGATGGAACTATAAATTACTACACTCCCGTTGCTTTTTGATCAACCATTCGAAACAACAAATTTCCAGTAGTTCAAGAAGCTCTGAAGTATTTCGCTGCTTAAACTTTTACTTCCTATTTGATAAACTCATAGGTGCAAATTTAGTCTTATTTCTAAGTAGATCGTGTGTTATTGAATGGAAGATGATTGAGGGAGTGTATGCTGGTGGTGAACTTAGTATTTTCTTATATGTTTGTGAACAATTAGGTCACTGTTTATTAATGCCATTCCTAAGCTTTAACAATCAACTTGTGATGGATGTCAAACCTTCAGCCTTTTATGGAGTACATGCTTCTGGATGACTAGAACAGAAACACACCCAACATAAACATATTGGGATGTTAGGGTGGTTGCTATGCTAGTAGATATTGCAACTGTTTGCAACATCTACTAAAATATTTCAGTTAGCTGACCCCTATTGGTTAATGATCAACCTTTTGAAAGACCAAAACTGCTTTTATGTTGCTGTTAATGTATTAATTTAGGTTATTCCTGAAAGTTATCTACAGATAGATGATGAATTGAGCCCCTTGTTGTTGTATGAGCTTGATGCAAGCTGGTAAAAGGAATATTTTGTCATTTTCTGCTTTTAATGAAGCATATTACATAGAAGATGTATTGCTTTTGGGAAATAGCTTAGTTTTGTCTGCGACAAGCTGTGTAAACTATCAAACTAGGCTCATCAAACTGAACTTGACTTGCGTAGTCAGCTTGGTTTTCAATTTGTGACTTTTTAGGACTTGGAAATTGATATTTGAGCAGACCATAACTGATTAAACTGACCAAAGTCCCACTCCTATGCAATGCTGAGTCTGAAATTTTTTTGTTCTTTTTTTTTCTTGTACAGGTTGCGTGTTTCCCATTTGATGATCACAACTGCCCTCCTATTCAACTCATTATATCGTTTTGTCATAGTGCATACTCATGGTTGAAGGAAGATATTGAAAATGTTGTGGTTGTGCATTGTAAGGCGGGAATGGCAAGAACTGGTTTGATGATCTCCAGTCTTCTTCTATACTTGAAGGTAGAGCTGTTGGTGTTTTTGTTTTTGTCATTTGATATATAAGTTATCAGATCATTATCAGGTCTAGTATTCAGTTCTATGACAGTTTAGATTATATGGTCTTCTTGCAGTTCTTTCCTACGGCTGAGGAGTCTATGGATTACTACAACCAAAAGAGATGTGTAGATGGAAAAGGATTGGTTCTTCCGAGCCAGATTGTATGTTAAAATATTACTCCTTTTCAATCCCCATATTCCTCCAATAGTATACTGACAAGTGTAATACCCTTTTTATCCTAGAGATATGTCAAGTATTTCGAACGCATCTTAACGTACTTTAATGGAGAAAACCAGCCTGGACGTAGGTATATCCCTTGATCCTTCTTGCTGCAAATGCAATCTTGGATTTTCAATCTGATTAATTGCAAGAGGAAAAGTGTGGTCAAAGAGAGGATCTAATTTTACTCCTTCTCAACTGCATTCTTACAGGTGCATGCTCAAGGGATTTCGCCTCCATAGGTGCCCTTATTGGATAAGACCTTCTATTACAGTATCTGATCATAATGGTAACTTGCATTCCTTTTCTTGATTATTAGTTTAAATTTAAGCTATACTCCTCCAGCCACATCCAATGTTAATTCAGTAGTCGGTTATCTGCTGATGTAATTTGAACGAGTTACTTTGGCATTGTATAACTGATACAATATTGGAGACTGAAAAGACCGGCTAAACAAGTTGTGAGAGGCCTCCATGTTGTGAAGAAGTGCTGTAAATTTTTTTCTAGTATTGTGCTAAGAGCGGAGTTTTATCTGCAATCCCTTCTGTTACATTATAGTCTTTGTTGTGTGTTTCCTTCATGATGGTTTTATCTGCAGGCGTGCTCTTTTCAACAAAAAAGCATCAAAGAACCAAGGATCTATCGGTAGGTTCAGTTAAAGTGTAATATCTTGTTACTGCATACATATTTATAAACTGCTACGACATTGATATCCATTCTAGTATTGGGTTCTTGATGAGGGGTTGAACCAGCAGTATTATTTTCTGTATTCTTAATGAGGCTAATAAGTATGCCTTATATACCACGTGATTTGCTGCTCTAAAGCTGGTCAGTACAAATGTATCATAATAGCTTTATAAGTTATTGAAGCTGCTCTTTCGTCCAGTTATACATCCTAGCTGGTGCCAATAACTGTTCTAGCTGGTACTCCTTTTTTGTCTTTCTCATTATCATAGTTATTATGTTTTTCTCTGCAGCCTGAGGATTTTTGGTTCAATGCACCAAAGAAAGGGGTAGTGGTTTTTGCTCTTCCAGGCGAGCCTGGCCTTACAGAGTTAGCTGGGGATTTCAAAGTCCAATTTCATGACGGTCAAGGAGACTTTTACTGGTAAATTTACCAATATGAATAGTTTAAAGGAAAATTGCATACTTCCCTACTTTTGTGCTGGATGGACCATCATGTCGGATAAAATTTCCTATGGGCCCTCGAGTTTCCATAGTACCTCTTGGCAACTCTTGGTTCCTGTAAAAGGATATCATATTTCCAAGTTTTCTCTTTCTAGTCTTATACTCTGATATGTTTTACCTGTCAGTCCAACTTATTGGTTGTGGACCTGTGGTTTCATTTAAGCTACTACTCAAATGTAGATGGATAAATGTGTAGGAGTATTATTTATGGTAATAAATTAGGGCTATGGAATTAAATTGTAAGAAGTTTCAAGTTCTATATTAGTGACCCTGACAATCCATGTGATTTGAAAGCCCAAATTGTCTAGTATACTTGAGTTTTTTATGCAGCTTTAAGCAGTATTAACTCAAGAGTTTTAAGTAGAAAAAAATTGCAATAAGGATTTAAAGATTATTTGCTTTTAGAGTAAGGAGTCACTGGAATAAGGGTTAGGGAAAAACTTTGCCATCACTCATCAACAAAAGCTTCAATTTGTACTTTAGAAGAAAAGGAAAAACTGGTCAGTACATTTACAGTTATATGAAACCTCTCTGTTTGATTACTAAATTACATCCCCACACTTAGCAAGACAGGAGGTCATCCTTGCTGCAAAGGCCCCTAATTTGGAACTCATATCCCTCTCTCTTGATCTTTCAGTTGGCTGAATACAACAATGATGGAGAACAGGAAAGTTCTGAACACAAGTGATCTTGATGGTTTTGACAAGGTTATTTCTTATTCAATTCAGAAGATGTTTCCAATATTAATGGTTGCAGTGGGCTTTGTTGCCTGTATACTATAAATATAATCTCAAAACAAATCAGAGCAACCCTTTTATCTCTCTAATATATAAAGTTCTCATTTTGTGAAGTGTGTTATATGTCGTGCAGAGAAAATTACCATCACCTGGTTTCCAAGTGGAAGTAGTTCTTGTGGACTACGATGCTGCCTTTCCTGCTCGATCCCAATCAGAAACTACTGCCAGAGTATCAGCTGACAGCGCAAGTGCAAATCCTGCACCTGTATCTAATCCTACCTCGGGCGGTGAGTCTGCTGCCGGAAGTAACCTGAACCAACAACCTAAGAACAATGACAAGGATGATGTATTCTCAGACGATGAATCTGAGGAATCTGGAATGTCTAAGTCTAGACAAACTAAAGCTGCTTCTGAAGTCAGCGCTCCTGCAGATGCAAAACCCCCTGTTTCCAAGAACAACAATGGTTCGGATAATTTATCAAGCTTGACACATAAGACAGAGCAAGTCTCACTGGGAGACACAAGCTCTACACACGAGCCTAAAAAAGATCCCTCAGTTGGAGCAACATCTAGTGTTGACGCATCCAATCCAGCCGGAGGAGTGAGTGATTTCAAGGTAATGGCAGCTGATGCATCTGTTTTCACATTCGGTGATGAAGAGGATTATGAAAGTGATTAAAGGATTGATTTGCAAATTTATCAAGATGTACATAATAGCCTGTGAGTGATAGGATCTAGCTTGTTGGCTTCGGTTCATTTCATTCATTTTATCATTTACTTGTTATTGGCCTAGCATTTGATTATGTCTGATAAAAGCTATGCTGGATGCTGTATGTGTCAAAGGTTGAAATTGTGCTAAATTTGGAATAGTGTTCTGAAAGTTGTCAATAGAACATATCAAATGTACTTTATAGTCCCTACGTTCCAAAATAGATGACACTATTTCCTTATTAGTCTGTACTAAAAAGAATGACACAATTCTAAATTTGGAAATATTTTTGAGTTGAAACTACTACTTTACCCTTAATAAAATGTTTTATAGCCATATATTTATATATGACTTATTTTGGACCACAAGTTTCAAAAGTCTTACCACATTTTTTAAACTCCACTTCAAGTTAAACTATGACAACCATTTTGGAATAGAGGGAGTACTTTCCATGACTCATAAAGCTCGGCCCCCATTCCTGAAGATAATAGAGGTATTTGCACTGTTATGAAAAAACTGATTTGAGGGTAGAATACAACTTTGGTGACACAAGGATTATTATGTAATGGCAAGAGCTGTTAGGTGATAATGTTGATGCTAAAATTACAGAAAGATTATTATGTAATGGCAAGAGGTGTTAGGTGATAATGTTGATGCTAAAATTACAGAAACATGCTTCTCTGATGGAAAAAAAAGGTTCATCATATTGTTTTAGTATACATGTAATTTAAATATATTTGTAATATTCATCATCATAATATATCCGTCAATAATAATTCAAGCACTGCCAACTTGGATTTTGTTTGGCCTTTCCCTAGCAAAGACGAATATGTAAAGAATCATCGGGAATAAGACTGGTAGGTATCAAGTCATTGGGGAAGGCCTTAAATTTTTCCCAAAAAAGAGAAATCACTTGGAACAATTAAAACATTTTTCTAAGGAAAAGAGGAGACCTGAAGTAAAGGAATGGTTATAATTGACTTTCATGGAAACTCCGAGGCAAATACAAGTTAATCAGGTCACACTGTGGTAACTATAGGGTGGGGTTGGAAGATGAATCTACCTGGAGGCGGGAGCTACCCTATGATGCGACGACCTTGGTCTTCTCTTAACGACGCAGACATTTCTTCATAATTAGTACTTAATTATGGAGGAAAGGACCTTAGTCATTCTTTTAATATTACCTGCTTTCTCCATGACATTATCTGATGAAACATTATTAGAGCAATATTCTTTTGGCATCACGTCATTAGAATACAGGGGAATTTACACTTTATGCCCACAAAAATTAATTATTTACGTGTTTGTGCCCAAAAAAATTTAGTTTACATGGAATACCCATGCACCTCATTTTATTTACAAAAATGCCTATTTAGCCTGTTTTATTTACACTATGTGCCCACCCTACCAATTTTAACTGTATACCATTGCATTATATTGTATACCTTTTTAGTATACCAAATTAAGTATACTTCTTTTATGGATTTGAGAGTATAGTGTAACAAGTATACCATGTGAGTATACTGTATACTAGATAGGTATACAGAAGGATTTGAGAGTATAGTGTAACAAGTATACCATAGGAGTATACTGTATACTAGATAGGTATACAGTGTAAATAAATTTGTGGGTAAAAATATAATGGGTATGGAGATGTAAATAAGTAGGGTTTGATGGTATTTTTGTAAATACCCTAAAATATAATGCCCAAGTTTAATAGTAATGGGTACACCTCAAATTCAATATATATTTACTACTAATATGTACACCAAATTATAATAAATTATTTAGTAAATAGAAGAGAGCCTCGGAGCAACTGATAAACCTATAGGTCATAGGTTCAAGTCGATCACTAATACTTGTTTTACGTTAGGAAACATAGACAACACCTCTTTGAGTGGGCTCTTTCCCGAACATGAATCCTGAATGCTTTGTGCCCGCGGTTAAATGATGGGACTTGAACACATGACATGTATCATTGCACATTTGCACATCTGAATAAACACGGGTATTGTATATTTTTTCCCATCACATAGATAGACAAAATTAGTAAACTGAACGCGCTTTATCTGTTTCCTTGGCCGTGTTTTTGTAATCGATGACGAAACCGTCACCGTTCTCCGCCGCCTTAATGCACTATATATGTACGTAGAATAGGATTTGGGGAATCTACTAGTGTCAAAATCAATACCACTTAAGAACAAGGGCACCCATCAATTTTTTCAATTTCCCGTTTACTTTTTTTTAATTGGTTTCTTGATTTTTCAGGAAACACCCTATTGGCTAAGACTTTTTCCTTTTGACCACCTCTATTGTGTAGTGTTTATCCAATATAAAACATTAAATACAAATCTTGCATTGATCTTCAGCTCCTTATTCCATGTCAATGATATCTGGCATCCAAGGCCAACTTCTTGAAGTCACTGGTATATATTACAATTTCATGAAATACCCTTTATACAATTCTTCTTAAAAATTCCACATTTTTTAAGGATTCTTGATTAATTAATTTGGATTTTTTTTTTTTTTTTTGCAGTGGTAGCTTGTAACAAATTGAAGGACACTGAATGGATTTCAAGACAAGATCCTTATGTTTGTCTTGAATATGGTAGCACCAAATTTCGTACTCGTACTTGTACAGGTAAAAGATTTTTCTATAACCGTGGTATCCGGGCCAGCTGTGTGCACGTGCATCTTGACTAATTCTATGGGTGGCTTGTGTGCACATGCATCTCGACTAGTTTCATGGGTAGCTGCTACCTTCTACCCGATATGGGGTAACGGGCAACTCTGTCCACCGAGACTTGGACAGATAGCATCACCTAGTGTTTTTGTCTTATATATATGTTGTACTCCCTCTGTTCCAATTAGTTTAGTTTGATTAGGCATGGTTTGAAACTTTTGTGGTATAAAACAGATCATAGAAATTTGTGTAGTTATGAATCATTTCATGTACTAAAATTATTACTACAAAATATAGAACTGTCATTTTTTTTGGGACTAAAACGGAAAGTTTGTTACATAAATTGGGATAGATAGAGTAATTCTTTCTTCTTTTGTATAGTAATTTGGGAAAGTTGACACATTTTTTCTGGAATTATGTGTAGATGGTGGAAAAAACCCGACATTTCAAGAGAAATTCGTGTTCACTCTCATTGAAGGGTTGAGAGAAATTAATGTTGTGGTTTGGAATAGCAATACCATTTCTTATGATGATTTTATAGGAAGTGGAAAGTAAGTGTTTTTGTTTTTGTCTTTGTATTTTTGTTTTGTATTTGTTTGTTTGTGTCATTGAGAGTACTTATCTTTGTTGAATTTTGGTATATTTAGGATTCAACTACATAAAGTTCTCTCACAGGGATATGATGATACTGCTTGGCCAATCCAGACCAAGACGGGCAGGTAATGTTATCAGCAATAGTTAGTTTCTATTTGCTCTAGTAACATTTAACGACATATTTAAGTTGAAATGTAATAAGTGGAATGCATAGATTTAAACATAGTAAAGTAAGAAATTGAAAGATTTCAATGAAATTGTTCATTCAGAAGTTTCCCGAAAAGTTAATCATAGCTCTGGTTCTCAAAAAAAAGTATTCATACTATGTCTTGCAGTTTGTTGTTTTAGGATCACAAGCTTGCATATTATGATGGTCAGCATACTTCAGGATGGTGTTGCAGCTGTAACTTTTTAGGCTTAAAACTCACAGAAGTGTTGTTTGTGGTCAAGATATTAGGTGAAGCTTGTCCACATAAAGCTTAATATCATGATGTATTAAGTCTATATTTACATGAGGTCACACGCACAACCCCTTATTAGAGCCTGTTAAAAAGAGATGCTTAAGATTGGTTTTTTCTATCATAACAGAAGACAAGTCCATTTGAAACAATATCTATTCTGAAGGAGCTGCATAATTTTGAAGCAGAGGAGGAAAATACGGAACATTTACATTCTTAGTTATCAGTAAATAAAAGAGATAAAATATTGGTACTCATCCCTGCATTTCAGTGATCAAGGATCTAGGACCCTGTAATTTCATTTAAACAGATGTGAGAATTGCTTTTTGGAACTACGCCATTAAAATAATAGTAACTTAATTAAGACTTGCAGAAAATCATTCAATCAATCTTTGTTGTTTGCCTATCTCGGATCAGTAACTTACTTTTAGTAATGCATGTGTGCCTAGGTCAAAGGAAGGATATAAGGGGCAGCTTACATACTATTCTGCTTTTTAAAGGCCTACTTGAGTGAAGTGGGTTAAGTTAGATTGGTTTTCATTTACCATCTTTGATGGAGTAGTAGTTATCTTCCTCTATTTTCTTTTCTTTCTAGTTCTTAAGTGACTCTATTGAAGATGTAGTCGACCTCCTTAATAGAAATATGAGATGGTCTTTTGAGTCATCAGGGCTTTGACTGGTCCATCTCATTTCTTTCACCTTGTATCATGCAGTTAGCAGCCCTGCTTATTTTTGTTTGTTGGAATATTGAACTTGTATAATTTCCGTTTTTTATTACTTTGCCTAAGGGTCTACTGGGTAAACCGTCTTGTCTTTGTTATTTTATTTCTGGTCATAAAATTTAGCAATTTGTTGTCTCCTTTTCTGGAAATCTATTAGAAAGAGTGTCAGTGTAAGAACTTTTTCTTCGGTACTAAGGCATGGATCAGTCATTTCCACAAGGTGTGTATCCCTTTCGACATGCATTCAATGTCAGGTGTAGACTTGTAGCTCAGCTAGATCAGTGGAAAGAAATTGTTAACTGTTTTGATCGGCACATGGTTTTAATAAATGAAATCTCACCACCTGTGCTAGAGACGTAAAAAGAGTTGATATTCCTTAATTTACAGGCATGCGGGAGAAGTTAGGCTGATAATGCACTTTGCTAATGATGCCAATGTAAGTAATACTGTGATCTTTAAGCCCCTGAAGGCCCCTCTTCCCTCTTTCCCTCCATTCCTGAGAACCTCATAAAGGATCCCGTAAGTCATTTTCTAATATATTTTGACATGTTTTCATTTCAGAAGCAAGCAACGAGCTATGCTCCCTCAGCTCCACCATATGGAGCACCTGCACCTCAAACCCCTTTGTACTCTGTACCTCCACCACATTTAGCTTCTTATCCACCAGCATCGGCTTATCAAACACCATCTCCATATCCTGCATATCCCCCACATTCGGCAGCATATCCACCAACACCTTACCCTCCTCCTCAACCGACCTCTTACCCTCCATCATACCCACCACCTTCAGCATATCCTCCCATGTCTTATCCACCACCACCACCACAGGACTACTCTTATCCTCCAGGTGACTATGCTTCTAAAACTTAGTTTTTTTCTTCTTATTTTTCCACTTTCTACTTTCTTAGTAGGGGCTGACTGTATTTTTCAACTTTTTATCAGGTCCATATCCTGGAACATATCCTCCGCGACCTTACTGAGGCCAGGTTCCTGCATCCTTGGATGAAGAATGTGCATACAAGTTTCCTTTTGGGGAAAAAAGAAGAAGAAAAGAAAAGAAATGTGCATAGTAATTTCGTTAGACAGTTGCTAGCTGATCTTGTCGTTTGCTGGGTTCAGTCGTGAATTGTAAAAATTTAACGTCCAGTGACTTCTCTTTGCATTGCATTGCATTTATGTCCAGTTAATATTTGTTCTTTGCCATCTCATTGTCTATTTACTTTCAAGTGGATTTCTATAAGAAGAGAGCATTAGCATTCACCACAAATATGGTGCGATTTCAACTATTTGATTTAGGCTCGCGAGATTAACTCAACAATTACACTTCAATCCCAAGCAAGTTGAACGTGGCTACGTGGATTCCACTTGTCACGTCGATCTACTTAATGCGAAATACAATGGAGTAGTAGCTGATTCTCGAGACTAACTGAAGATATAATGTGCATGTTTTCTTTCTCGAACAAAAGTGCGGCTGATGATGAGTGATGATGATAGTCGTGTCATATCATGTTGAGTTTTGCAATAATCCGATGAATAGACACATGAACTACAAAAAAATCAATTGATCGTGTTGACCATTTTAAACCATTAAATCCTAAAGTCTTTGTACTTTGGGCAAAAGAGATTCAACATGTCACTGTAAAAGTTTTGAGATGACTTTCGGTGTTCCACTATCAATGCCCTTTCAAATGAGTGTGGCTCTTGGTCGTCCCATAACATAGTGTAATCTCAGATGGTGCTTACTTTCTTTTATTCATAACTAGAAATAAAGCACATTGTCTTCTGACTTCCATCAAATTCATGTGCGCTTGTGGTTAAAATCATCTTGCTGTCAATCACTTGCTGTTTTATTGTAGAGATGAGTTTCATCAAATTCATGGATTTATGTTATAGACATTGACATTGTAAATATCTTTAACAAAGTGTAGTTTAACCTATTATTTGTATCAGGTTACTTATTGTTGTTTATCATTGTAAATTTATCTGTAATGATCTTATAAGTGACTTAATTGTTTTGTGCATAAAAAACTTAAACTCATTGGACACGTAATATACTTGCACATTGGTAAGCTGGGAGCATGAGGGGGACATGATAAATCAGGGCCAACAGGGAACTATAGAGATTTGGAAGGGACTGAAAATGATGAAATGAATTTGGAATAAGGTGATTTGGTATGGTATTTTGGAGAGATGAACCAAAAAGGGGAGTATGTGAGGGGCCTATTTTGACTTTTGTGAAGGAATGATGCAATAAGATGGTCTTTTTGGTGTTGGTATGTTAGTGATTGCCAGGCATTATCACTGTTTCATCTAAATATTAATGATGCATTATCACCTTAATTAACACTAGAAAACAGCTGTATGACTAATTCTCTTCTTTAACTACTTTCTTAGTTGGTTTAGGCTGGCCATTACCTCAAGAATGACAGCCATGTTCTTGCTTACTCTCTTCTCTTAACTGCAAATCCATCAACTAATAGCCTCTTAATAATCCATATATATATGATGGTTCGTTACTTTTCGATGTTTAAGTTTTTTTATTTTATCTTTCTGTTACCTGTAAATTTAAAGTTTAATTTTGAACCAGCTGATCATCTAACCTCTATAATGTGTGTATGTTGTACTCCTATCGAGTTACTTTGAAATAGCGATGTTAGAGATTACTAATTTCTGCCGGTTGCACCAATTTCTATTATAAAATTATACTTCCTTAATTATAATTTCTATAATTTACGAAATTCCAACCCAACAAATGCTGCAGAGAGTACGTCAAAAAGACAAACGTATTGCCTGACAAAGACGAAATCATTTATGACTTTTGAACTAGGACGAAGCCATAGCAAAACAAAGGATTTACACTTTTTAGCTAATTTTTATTAATTCTTGATGGTACAAAATACAATTACCACGGTAATTATTGCTTAGTGTAAAATCTTATTTTCCTTTCCCTAGGAGAGTTGCGATTTTCATTTTTCCTTGGATGATCAAAAATCAATTACTAGTACTATGTAACGTTACTCCCCTATTGATTATTGAATACTAAGTAAATCATATTGTAATTATTTATTGGAGTACGAGATAAGTACTATACTAATGTGATTATTGGAGTAAACCGAGACATAAAACTGCAGCTTTGGAAGCTACTCTTTTGCCTATTGCCTCTATTACTCAACAAAAGTAGAGACACTTATATCAATCAAAATTCAAAACCCCCCTATTTTCAACTTTTCAGTTCCTCACTATCGATTCGTATTCCATGTTTCATGGAGTATTTACAAACACTATACTTTAAAAAATATACAGTGACCAATAAGGTTAAGAAATTGATGTATGGTCTCATGAAGATAAACAAGTCTACATTGTAGTATCTACCAGTTCTATAAAACGTACTTACACAATTGGATTATCTGAAAAGTTCACTGTTAATAAGTGTTTGCACTAAACACAAATTAGTCTTAAAAACATGTACTAATAAGTGAATCGAATTATATTACCGCTTTTTTATAGAACTTAAATCCTAAGATATGTTTTGCTTCTTCTATAAATAGAAACCGTCATTTCTTTATTTAATTAGATTCAACTTGACATGAGTTCTAAATAACTAAAGAGAATATGACATGAGTTCTAAATAACTAAAGAGAATACAAGTTAAACGAAAGGTGTGATTAGTGATGATCAATTAACTGAGATTACAATTCATAGGAAAATTAAGGTTTAAATCTCAATAGAAAAAATGTTAGATGATATATTTTTATAAGTTCAAATTTTATCATATAGAATTATTCAATATCTATACTAGCAGGTAGCGGTGGCGGAGCCACCCTTGTCCAAATTCGCTGGAAAATTGCACTGCATATATATGATAAAATCGATTTTTTTATACATACCTACCATATGTTGAACCCCTGATACAAGTCTAACTTTACTTTTTAAATTTTGAACCATTGTTGAAAATTCTGCCTCCGCCCCTGACAGGAAGTAGCAGATGATATGTACATGCATATATAGCTTACATGCGCAAAGGGATCCGGCCCCTATTGTTGCTAATTAAAACATACAACTTGGATTAAGGTATGATGAAAAGATCCGGTTTGGTGTGTGTGCCTTTATTTCCATTTCTGCAACATACTGCAGATACATAAAGTACGTATATACATCCTTCTACTTTGTATCTTTATACATACAAAGCACACTCCCATCTGCTAGTATTTGTTTACCTATTCCAATACCAAGAAAGTATAAAAAAAGGTTAGAAAACCCAAAGTCCCCAAACAAAAATCATCGAAATATACACATATACTCCCATACTACATAAAAGAAAGGACAAGCGTGACATCCACTCTGATAAAATCTCTTTCTTTTTCTTCTTTCCCCCTCTCCTTTATCTTTCTGTTTTTGAGAAACGAGTCTTTGTATAGTACACTAAGCTTTTCTTTCTTCTTGACTCTTTTTTCCTCTTCACAACTCCCCACTACACACACAACAAAACAAAAACAAAGATAAGAACATGAAAATGAAACTCTATTTTCCTCTCTTGTTTGTATAATGACCAAGAGACAAAGTCTTATATACCTTATTTTTCACTCCTTCTCATTAGAAGAATGGCTATAGAACACAATGAACATCAAGAACTATCTCAATCTTTTTTATTAGATGCACTTTACTGTGAAGAAGAAGAAGAAAAATGGGGAGATTTGTTTGATGACAACACACCAGTGTCTTCAACAACAAGAAGAACAAGTTCTTTATTGCCTTTGCTTTTACTAGAACAAGACTTATTTTGGGAAGATGAGGAACTTGTTTCACTTTTCACTAAAGAAAAAGAAACTCATTGTTCCTTTGACAGTTTAACAAATGACACTTTCCTATGTTCAGCTCGTGTAGATGCTGTTGAATGGATTTTGAAAGTCAATGGTTATTATGGTTTCACTGCTTTGACTGCCATTTTAGCCATCAATTACCTTGACAGGTTTCTTTCTAGTCTTAATTATCAGAAAGATAAACCATGGATGATTCAACTTGCTGCTGTCACTTGTCTTTCTTTAGCTGCTAAAGTTGAAGAAACTCAAGTTCCCCTTCTTTTGGACTTTCAAGTAAGTTCCCATTTTTTTTATAACGGTAGTGTTCGGACCATCTTACACGCACCTCAACTAATTACGTTCTTTCATTTATTTACTTTTAGGTAGAGGATGCAAAATATGTGTTTGAGGCCAAGACTATACAAAGAATGGAGCTTTTAATCTTGTCTTCACTGAAATGGAGGATGAATCCAGTGACACCACTTTCATTTCTTGATCATATTATAAGAAGGCTTGGGCTAAAAAACAATATTCATTGGGAATTTCTCAGACAATGTGAAAGTCTTCTTGTTTCAGTCATGGCAGGTAACTATTGAACTCATAACTCATCAGTTACATTTTGTATAACTTTTGTTGAATCTTACTATTGACCAAAGACTAGATTTTTCGATGATAACAAGATAAAACAAAAGTAACAGAAGAAACCTCGTTTGATTTTTTTGTTTTTGTTGTTGGTAATAATACAGATTGTAGATTCGTACGTTATATGCCTTCTGTATTGGCCACTGCAATTATGTTACACGTTATTCATCAAGTTGAGCCATGTAATGCTATTGACTACCAAAATCAACTTCTTGGGGTACTCAAAATTAATAAGGTTGGTGTATTAATTTGTCTTTGCCCTTTTATTGATACTACTAGTATTTTTGTTCTTATTCTTTCATGTTACACATTACATAGTTAAAGACTTCAATAAGTAAAGTCATTAAATGCTAGACATATGAGTATATTCCAATTATTATTAAAGTGTAACCATTTACTACTTCTTTCTGTATACAGGAGAAAGTGAATAATTGCATTGAGTTGATATCAGAAGTGTCTTTAAAGCCCATTTCACACAAACGCAACTATGAGAATCATCCTAGTAGTAGTCCAAGTGGTATAATGGATCAAATTTATAGCTCAGAAAGCTCAAATGATTCATGGGGTGTGGACTATTCTTCTTCAACCTCTTCCATTGTTTCTACATATTTGCCTGTTTTCAAGAAAAGAAGAGTGCAAGAACAACATATGAGAAGACTTTTTGTGGATGCTATTGGTAGCCCTCAGTGAAAATTAAACCAACCATGAATTAATGATCAAATGATCTATCTATCCATCTTATCTCTTCTTTCTTATTACTAGCTACTACTTAGGGTGGCAGTAGCAGTAATATTTATTCATATTCAGAAGTATTACTCTTTTTATGTCATTTTCACAATGAAAAAGAAAAAGAAAAAAGAGGAAAGAAGAGCTTAGCTGGTGGTTGCAGTTGACAGAGAAGAGTACTGGCCATTTGCAGCAAAGGGTAGTCTAAAGCAGAATACAATATTGCAAAGAGAGGAGAAAAGACAGAATTGTATCTCTGCACTGCACTTTTTTGTTTTCTCTCTATTCATGTCAATCCTCTCTCAAGTCCCTTTCTTGCATGCAGCATACTTTTGATGGACATATTTCTATATTTACTAGTATAATCATAAATTCAAGAACATTTTGTTAATTTCTGTATACCCCCCCCCCCCCCCCCTTCTTTATACCTTTACACCTCTTGAGATTACTCTTGGCACTATTAGATATGCTAACCACATACTCATATTAGTTTGTGTCATCTTTCTGTATCCAAAGATAATTACAAATATAAATGTAAATATATAAGCATAAAATTTTTGAGCCCCCCCCCCCCCCTGAATACATCATGAGCTGATGGCGCGAGGGCCCCTCTTCTTCTCCACTCTTATAGAGAGTAGAAGAGCTTTTCTATTTAAACCCAACAAACTTATTTTCATACACCGATGAAGGATAAAATTTCATTTCTAAATCTCATTCACCTCACTCAACAGTTTGTAGTTTTGTTTGGAACTGTGAGTCACTAAAATATGAAAGTAGAAGAAAAATGTTACTTGTGATAGAGGTAGTAAGAACATCTAAAGGAATTGACAAAGGGAATCAGGGCATATATACTCGTTTATACTGTTTGTAAATCTTAACTTGTGATAATGTGTTACTTATCATTTTTACTATGTTAGCTACTAATGTTTAAAGTTTGATATATTTGAGATAGATGATCACTTAATTGATAATTACATGTTAATACTTCATATAATGGGATTGTTAACTTGGAGAATAGGGTGTATTACATGCTACAATAGGTTGATAGGGAACTTTTTACCCTGTTGAATTATAATACTACATAACGTCTTGGTAATAAAAGTGAAACTCTTACCCACTCAACTATTCCCTTCGTTTAAAAAAGGATGAACCTATTACTATTTGAATGATCAAACAAGATTATGTTTGACCACATATCTTACAAATATTTTCTAATTACTTTGAATTGTTAACTATTGTGACTTATAGTATTTTTTTATGTAGTTTCTAAATATGTAAAAATTCAATGTGCAAATTTTTGTTGAAAATTAGTCAATCTAACCCTCGTACTCCGTAAAGGTTCATCCTTTTTTAAACGGAGTGAGTAGTATTATATAATGTAGATGAGATAATGTTGTAATAGAGCAATGTATTATTTTTCAAATATTGATGTGTATAATTAACTCTTGTATAAAATAATTCTCTCATTCACTATTCATAAGTTGACTTCCATTTCCAAAACTAAGGGAGAAGATTCAGACTGACATTAGAAGTAAAAAGTTGTTTGCACATGCTGTAAGAAGAAGATATTGTTATAATTATGGGTAAATTATGGTATGATGACAAGCATATATAGCCGAAGATACCACCGAATTAAGCCAAAGTAAGGTCTAGTAGAAGTAGATTCTTGAAGGCATGAGAGAGAATTTGTTTGGATGTAAATGTGAGACAAAGCGTATTTGTCGGATATTGGGGTTCTTTTACTTTTGTTTTCTTTTATTTTTCAATAATGATGTGTGTTAGTCGAACTGAGACTTTTCCTTGTATTTGTAATCATCATAGGGGTTGACCTCTCATAACATGAGTTGCCTATTTCTTGGAGCTCATTTAAAATTTAAAATTTTACAAGTTTCATTTAAGAGGCAATCGGTTTCATTTAAAATTTGTGTTTGACTAATTTTTACGAAAAGTACTTTTAAGTGTCAAAAATGAAAAGGACATTCAAGTTCATTTTACATTTAGATTGTTAGAAACAAAAAATTAATTTTAAATATTAATCATAAACGACTTTAACTAAAAAAATTATTTAGTTAAAATGTAAACATAAAGTAAAAGATATAAACTTAAGTTTTTGAACAACATAAAATATAGTTATATCAAAATGGTAACGGAATAAAAAATTTCTAATAATTATTACTTATAAAAGATGATTTAAATATATCAAAAGAAATAATTCAAAATAAATTTAGGACAGAAGATGATTTGTAAAAGTACGTGGAAGAAAAAAATAGAAAAAAGAGAAATATAATTTTATTTTTAAGAGAGATATTGTTAATTAATGAGGGATAATTTGGTAAATATGAATTTTTGGCAAAAATATTTTTGTCTTGAAAAATTTAATAAATTGTTTGTGCCTCTTAAAGGAAGCATATTTGTAGGTTTTTTCCAACAGCAGAAAAATGCTTCTGCTTCCGGCTAAAAGTACTGTGACTTCGAAAAAAAAAAAAAAAAAGAGGTGTTGCGCCTTATATAGCGCGAAGTAGGATTCCTGTAATATTTTCTTAGGTTACAGGAATTTATTATTATAATAAGTTATTGCAATTAGCTTTAATGATCTAATTACATAAATATTTTGATTGTTATTGTAATAATATTTTGATTGTTATTGTAATAAAATTTACTCCCAAATTACTAAAACACCTTTTCTTCTTAGTAACAAATCAGGAATAACCGAGCTAAATAATCTATTTCTCGGTACAATTGTTATCTACTTTCTGGACTTCAATTTCGTGATTTTGAGAATATACTTTTTTTTCTTTTAACAACGAACTAAACAAAGTAACATCAACCATAACTTAAAGAAAATATTTTTTCGTAAACACTTGGAAAAGTCACTGGCGAATGATTTTTTATAAAATTACTTATTATGGGCAAATAGCAGAAAATATTTTTGGTTCTTTTGAAAAGAAAGACTCACACATCATCCAACTTTTCTCTTTGTTTATTTGAGAGGGAAAAAAAGAAGTAGAGCGTGAAAAGACGAAAATTGAAACCTATCACAGTAAATTGCTTTTGTTAAAGTCTTGTATGTTGTATCATTGAGTTATTTCTAATACAAGAATTTTTTAAATGAAATAGCTCTCTGGTCGAATATTGGACTATCTTAGAGCCATTAAGGGGTCGTTTGGTAGCCGGGATAAAAATTATAATCCCGGGATATAATTTGGGACTATCCTTATCCCATGTTTGGTTTGAGGTATTAGTTAATACTAGTACCAATTTTACACACAAAATGTGGGATTAACTATCCCACATAGGAGGTGGGATTAACAATCCCTGGATTATACTCCCGGGATTGTTAATTCCGGGATAACTCCATGGGCTACCAAACGACCCATAATAGTCCAAATTACGACTAATCAGGGACCAAAGTGGTTTAGTGCATTTACGAGATGGTTAAGGCAGCATAAGAGAAAGGAAAATATTGTTGCTAGCCCCTTAGGACCCTGCCACTAAATGGAAATACAAAAAGTTTATTCAAATTTCTCATAGTCTCAAAAGATCCTATCATTGTCATCTCAGACTTGCGTGCTGGACAAAATCATCACCTACAATCAAGTAGAAATTTCTTTTGGTGAGTATGTTTATATGAGACCGACATTATTCAAACATTTTTTTTTTGGTTGACATTATTCTTTTTTTAAAATTTATAATCCAAGGTAATGGAGAAATTGACGATGATGTATCACATCGTAGAGGGACAGGGTGGATGAAATGGATGCTCGCTTCCGAGGTCCTATGCGATAAGAAAATGCAACCTAGACTTAAATGTTCGAGCATCCGGGGTTTTATGCGATAAGAAAATGCAACCTAGACTTAAATGTAAATTCTATAAAGTGGTCGTTAGACCAACTTTGTTGTATGAGCCGGAGTGTTGGCCAGTCAAGAATACACACATTCAAAAGATGAGGGTTGCAGAAATGAGGATGTTGTGATGGATGTTTGGGCATACTAAGATAGATAAGTTTAAGAACAAGGTCATACCGGACAAGGCGGGAGTGGCATGAGATGTGCAAAGTGACGATGAGATGGTTCGGACATGTGAAGATGAGGAGTACAGATGTCCTAGTGAGGAAGTGAGAGGGCTTGGCAGTGCTGGGTCTCTGGAGAGGTAGAGGTAGACCAAAGAAGAATTATGAACGAGATAATTAGACAGGATATGGCTCACTCTAGATCGCCGAGGACATGACCCTAGATAGAAGAGTATGGAGATCGATGATCGGGTAGAAGGTTAGTTAGTAGTCGAGAGATTTATATTATATTGGCATTAGTATGATTCATTTATATTTGCTATGCCTATCTTATTCTTCTACTATATTGCTTTGGTATTTTTTTTGTTCGCCTAGGTTATCTTTAGTTTTTGTGTCAGTATTTGCTTTAACACTGTATTTTTATCTTGTTTTCTCTTTTTAAATATATTTATTATTTCTTTTAAGCTGAGGATCTATTGGAAATAGCCTTCCCATCTTGGTGAGGATAAAGTCTGTATTCATCACCTTCCTCATATCCTCCCTGAGGAATAGCATTGTGTATGTTGTTGGTGTGTTGTTATGGAAAGTTGGGAGTTACAATACCTTCTATCTTACTTCACACTGAATATTAGACTTTGGGTCTGTATTTGCCAAAACTACACACCTCCTTCTGGCTTTCAATAGTTGTTCGATTTTTCTCGTGTTATAGGACACATGAATTAATACAAATAGTTCCTTTAACTGAGCCAACGAATTTAGCAATTGCATACGTGCCAACTGGCCTTGAATAACCATCATCAATCATTACATTTACGTTTACAAACTTTGCCTTTCTTTATTATATTTCGTTCGTATATCTAGTGGAATTTTAATTTCGCGATGCTAATCAACATTCAATCAAATTACTTCAACTTTGATACAATATTATTATAAAATATAAATGTAGGAACTTTGTCTCCTTATTCAAATAAAATAACATAATTAAAACGTTTTGTTGCCATTTTTCGAACAAGTGAAAGACATAAGAGTTATGTGACTCTCATTTATTGGCTAGCTAGATTTGCTACGTGTCAGTATCTATTAGACGGGTATCCTACCTACTATTTTTTTTGTTTTTTGTGATCTCTTGTTTTGCATTTGTAAGACTTTTACTTAGAACCTGTTTGGTCAAGCTTCTGGAGAGTTAAAAATGTCTATTTATCTTAAAAAGTAAACTTACTTTGAATTTAGGTGCTTAACCAAGCTTGTAGGAGAAAAATAAGTTTTCCTGAGCGAATCTGTTTTTCTGTTATGGAGAAGAAGCTGGAAAAATAGATTTTTCCTAAAAACAAAAACATCAATTGTTTTTAAATTTTATGATTCTAAAAATATCCCATTTAAATTACTTATATACTTAATTATCCCTATTTATTTAACATAATAATTATAATATATAAATAGTCTATTATTTCTTTCTCCTTGTTTCTTCTACACACACCTATTTCATTACTATTGGAAGCTTCAAATCAAATTGCAATCATTTTTTTACAAATTTAGAATACTCAATAATCTATGCTCTACTTAAAAAATATAATTAAATATAGTCCTTGATAATGAATATTTAAAATCGTTCATCTAGTTAAATAATTGTAAATTGGATCTTTATATAATTTAACACTTAAAAGTACTTTTCAAAAGCTTGGTCAAACACAAATAACAACTCAACTATTGACAAAAATACTTCTCTAATGGGTTGATCAAACACAAACTGCTAATTTCCAAAATAAGAATTTTAAAATTTAGCCACATACTCTTACTATACTTACGAGAAGAATAGACAATTGTTTGTAGAGAATATAATAAAATGGGTCGGGTTTAATATCTTTATACAGGATTCAATATCTTTATATACACTTACATTATTCTTTCTTTTGATTACTCAAATATATCGAAAGGTTGATGTAGGACATTTTCTCTAAACTTGTTGTGCTTCTTGAACATCACAAAAATAAGAGATGATGCTTATTCTACGAAACAACAACAACATATTTAGTATTAACCTCATAAGTAGAGTCTAAATAAAGTAAAGAGTCTGCTTCCAATAAGCCCTAAGGTCAAGAAAAATAGTTTCAAAAATGAGTATTGAAAATGAAAGGAAAAAGTTACATGAATATAATGCAAAGCTAGAAACACCGAAGAAAAGAAAAACAATGTTATAAAAATATTAAAGCTAACCATGAGGAAGTAACACAACAATACCATTAAAACGGAAGAATACGATAAAAGTAGCAAAATAAAAATAGTACAAATAAGGTTATCTAAAACCTCATGATAAAATCATGTTCCCCATATAAAGGAGAGAAATACTTAACTGCCCTAAAATCTTCTACCCTTATCCTCGACCTCTATTCTCCTGTATTTAGGGTCAAGTCCTCGGCAATTTGGAGGTGGTTCATGTCCTGCTTAATCCCTATCCTGAATTCTTTCTCTGTGTACCTCTACCTCTCTGTAGGCGAAGCACTGTCAATCTCTTACACCTCCTCACGAGGACATCCACAATCCTCTTTTTTACCTGCCTAAATCATCGCATCCTCACTTCCGCTTCGTGTCCACTATTTAGGTAACTCCCAACTTGTCCTGAATGACTTCCTTCCGTCTTAATCTTATCTTAGTATGCCACAAATCCATCTAAGCATCCTTATTCCAGCTACGTGAATCTTCTGAACGTGGGTGTTCTTGATCGGCCAACACTCAACCCCATACAATATAGTTGGTCTAACAATCACTCTATAGAACTTATTTTTAAGTTGCTATGACACTTTCTTAACACACAAGACGCTGTACGCAAATCTTCATTTTATCCAACTCGCTCCTATATGATAGGATGCATCCACAACGATCTCTCCATTTTCTTATTGTATTGACCCAATATACTTGAAGCTTTTTTTTTGGAGATGACTTGTATTTCAATTGTCACTTCTAAATATTATAAAATTCAACACAAATGTTGGTTAAGCGTGCTACTTCACCAAACTCGACCAATTTAGCATACTTAAGTGATTTACAATATAATGAGAATACATATATATTAATCATGGTTAAGCAAAAAGTGTAGTAAAAATATGATATGCATTTATATATTTGATATAAACACACTACCCCAAAAAATTTCACCGCATTGAGTCCCCCACCAATAATTGTTGAATAATGCTAGTAACATAACTTGTACTCCTCTTTTTGTTTTTCTTTCACATTTCCCCCACCCAAGACTGGTGTTATATGAAAAGGGAAAGAGGAAAATTTTTAATCTAAGTTTTGATGAATTTCCCTCTGTTAAAAACCACTTTATTGACCTGGTCTGTATAATTCTCTTCTGCTGGTACAAGTTTTCCTTGTTGTCTTACTTGTTAGTAGTATTTGTTTTTCATAAAAAAAGCAATGCAAATCTCTCCACAATACAAAAGTAAAAGTAAAACCAAGCTTTCCTTTCTTGCCTTAATTTCCCTATTCCATATATATATACATTTCATTGGCTTACAGCTGTAAAGCTGAAAAAATACAGCATAACCCATTCTTTTCAAGAAAAAAAGAAAGAAAAGATAAAAATGAGGCCCAAATTTGACCTTTAGTTGAATTCTTATCATATCTATTGCTGATGCACAAAAGGTGATTCTAATTTGACCTTGCAGTGAATTTGTTTTATATACAACTCTTTTGTCTATGCCTTTGTAATGTTGTACTACGTACTAGTAGTAACTATTTACCTTTGTTTATTTGTTTTGTTGGGACATCAGCAATACCATTATTGTTATGTCCATCTTTAATGATTCAATGTTTTGAACATGAACAAACTCAGCAAGCCTGGCAAGAAGTTGATGCAAGGAAATGAGTTTCAAGTTCTGCCTGCTACCTAGAGACAACATAAATACGTGATGAAACAATACTTCAACGAATTAATTGATGATATGAACGTCAGATTTTCTACCGCCTGACCTAATATTAATCATTTTAACAATCTAAATTTGCGAGAAAGTATTTAATTAACGTTTTATAAAAGAAAAAGTATTTTTAACTTCTGTCTTTCCAAATTCACTATAAATGGTAATGTGATCCGGATTAGTACCCGAAGCCACGGAGGGTTCACGCTCTACATCAGAAGCTTAGAATGCTTTAAAAGGACTTAGAAGCCAAGAATCAAGTCAAAGGATTAGCGAAATGAGCAACTACAAGCTTACTGGGATTTGGGCAGGCGCGATCGCGAGACAACAGGCGCGACCGCGCAGAAGCAGCCAAATCAAGTATGCGTTCGCGAGATACTCCACGCGATCGCGATGGAGCTGCTTGAACACATAGCGCGATCGCGACATACAAGACGCGGTCGCGATGAAGACGGCCAATCCAGATTTTCAGAATCAGCAATAGGGGTTTTTAGTCCATTTATCCTTGTACTTAACTAACTACAATCTTATTTGGCCTTTTTTTTTTCTTGGGCTATAAACTTTGATTCAAACCGAACAATCGACGTATTGAACCGAATACCGAATTAAAAAAACCGAATAGAATTGACGTATAAAAATAACGGGTTTTTCTACACTTCAAATCGAACCGAAGACCGAAATACAGAACTGAAGTTTGAAAAAAACCGATACGAACACCGAACGCACACCCTACATCGTGTTCAGCAGGGAGCTTGGTTACTATAGAACGTTATTTATGTCAGTGGGCCTTTGGGACTTAAACCAAAAGATGAAAACTAAAAAGAAAAGGACCCCATTCTCAAACATTTACAAAGGAAAGAGTCCAACTTGCTTACATTGCATACCCTTCGCGTGAGTTAAATTATTGTCTCCAAGTGATAGATATGGTGTTCTAGTATTTATTTGTCCTTCTCCCTGCAGTTTCCATCTCTGTCTTCTGCTACTCAGTTATTGTTTTGCAGCTTCCATTCATGATTCATTCACAGCATCCCAAGCAACATATACATCTGTATAATTTTGACAAGAAGTTGTCGTAGCTAGGCATGTTTAATGCTCTTTGCTCTATTATTGAATAGTTCAAAATAGACGACAACGTTGTTAAAATAACGGTAAAAATATAATGTACACTGAAAAACATAATAAGCCATATCATGGAAGTTTGATATGGCAGAACCTAGCTACCACGGAAAAACATTTAAGTTGATCTAACAATTAGAGTATATGATAACTTGATCTCACATGATCTTGTCATTGTTGAACCACCGTCCACCCATAGCGCTCACACTTATTGTTTTAAGGATGACATCAGTGTTCGGGACAACTTGCGTGCACTAGACAAGCACAAGCTCATTGGCTCCTACTACCGACATGTATATTAGATAACTATATCTATCGAAACTTAGGCAAATGGAAAGAGTTAGTCTAACTTTGTTTAGTTTTTGTTAGGATGACACGAATAATTGCATTTTTATTCACTAGTTGCTAATTTGGCTGTTCATTTGAGCACTTAGGTTCAGCTGTTGCATCCAGGGGGCAGGGGGGGCTTCTTCATTAGGAAATTTCTTTTCTGTAATTATTCAAGTGCTGAAAATTGCAGCCATTTGTAAGACTTTCCCACAGTTGGTCATATGTTTTTCTCTGAAGTGGTCGACACTTTAATCAAATCGTTCAATAATCAGCATAACATACCATTATATAGAGACTATTTGATTATCCAGACATATATGGGTGCCCACACATTCCCATATTGAGTTATATAGTATTAGACTGTAAAAGAAGTAGACGAGGGACATTAAATACAGAAATTATGGCAAAGTCCAGTCTTGGATAGCGTGGTCCTAGGTTTTTGTTAAGTGAAGGATTGGTGTAGAATGGTTTTATTTGTTCGTTCTCCACATCTGTGGCCATATTTTGAAGAAATTCTGTTTAATGGTTAAAATTTAAACAAGACAACCTCCTCTTTCATTTTCAACAGGGTCAGAAGAAAAAGACATGAGGGCATTGAAAGAGAGGTTATCAGAAGTCAGTTAATTGGACCCAATATCTGAGAAACCTTGCTGCCATCTTGGAAGCATGTCTTGCTTTCCAGACATAGATCCGAGTATCTCTTGACAGTGGCTATGCTATGAGTATATATTTGCCACTATCTATTGGTGACCACTTCTAAATCCCTATATTTACTAAAATATCTAGTATTACTAACGTGAGATTGCTGTTGGACCATGTAACAAATTAATGAATTATAATAGTTATTGATATTATTTGCTCGAAATATTAGGTATTTAGAACTTACTACTAGTCTTACTAATTCAAATTCGTGTCAAACAAATCAACTTATCAGTTAATTTAGAATTAATCAAACTTTGTATCTTTTATTCATTGTTCGCTCTTTCTTTATGTTCTTTAACAAGGCTGATATGTGTGTTAATATGTTATTTTAATAGAAGAATTAATTTGACGTGATTTCAATACCTTATTGAAAAAAATAGCTGTGGATATTTTCCAAAGTCAGCATTACTATTTTACGTAATAGCCACAGCCAGTGTCACTTTTATACATAAGCAATTTGGCAGTAATAAACGTCAAGTTGCTAATGTATATATAAGGACCCTACTTGGAGCTATCAGCCAAAAGTAGGCAAAGCTTTTTTGAAAATAACCACCAATATAACACTATTTATACATTAGCAAGTAGACAGTAATAAACGCTAAGGTGCTAAAGAATAATTATAGCTGTTGCTGTTTATTAGAAGTGGGCGATCTTGAGTAAAATCCAGAACACAAGTTTTACTCCAAAAAAAACCAAGTACAATTTTTATTTTTATTTTCGGATGTGGCATGGCAAAATATTACTAGTATTTCCAAAATAAATAAATAAATAAATAAAAATTTCCTCTAGCTAGTGGTGTAAAGTTAAAGAGAATACGATCAACTGAGGAATAAAGATGAAAATGATGGTGACAAGACGAAGACCCCGTCAATCTAGAATATTTTCCATAGTAAAGTAAAACTACAAACAAGCATTACAATTTGGAATGAAAAGTAGTATCTACCTAATACGCCATAACTAGTAAAAAAAATTGGAATGACAAGATTTTGGTGACCCGTGACACTGTACTATTCACTATTGGACCATGATGGAACAAATTTGAAAAGCTTCCTCGCTGAAATTTTAAGTTACTATTTAAGGCATTGCTATCTTTTTCTTTTCTTTTGTTTTTGGGGTCTTCTAGGGAACAATAGGTCAGTACCAAGAGGCCATAATTCAAAATGTAGTGTAATAAGTTCCAACCTCGATATATTCCTAACCATATTTTGCTGTTGGATTTTTTTGAACTTTTTTGTTTACATCTGTGGGATCAAGAAAGGGGTAAATGGGGAAAATTACATGGCATAAACACTTATATAAGTAATAAACAAAAAATAAACACATTATGCTTTAATTATATTGTGTAAACATTAAGTGAATGCACTACACATTTTCTAGCCAACCATAAAGAGTAAAACGTGCCTAATTTCTAGGAAAATAGATGTCACTTGCTATCTATATAAAAATAAGGATCCATGAATAATCTCCTAAATATTAGTATTAATAACTATTAAATAATTATCTCCTAAAAATTAGCAATCACCAAAATTGCTCCACGGTAAAATGTAATAAAAGGTAAACTTAACTTTACATATTCTCAATCTTCACTCTCTCTTTTCTCGGATATATAAGTGTAGAGATTATGAATATCTATCTATAACAAAGATGTATTAAAATAATTATATTTTTAATATAACAGTAATATACGTCAACTATATTCCTAAAATTCAGTCTTGCAACATAAATATATGATGTTATTTATAACATAAATGTCTTAAAAATCTTGAATTCTTAATATAACGATAATACACATCAATAATATTTGCGAAAATCAATGATGAAATTGATATATATACACACAAAAAAAAAACAATTGTTAGCTTATGAAGAAATAGTAATATAACTACAATATGCATCTATTATTATTCAAATATCAATTATGAAACTGAAATAAATATAAAAGACAAATAAATCATATTAGCTTATGAAGAAATAGTAATATAACGATAATTTGCATAAATTATTATTCAAATATCAATGATGAAACTGAGTTATATGAAAAATATCTAATAAATATACAAGACAAACAAATTATATTAGCTTATGAAGAAATATTAATATAACGATAATATGCATTAATTATTATTCAAATATCAATGATGAAACTGAGGTATATGACAAATACCTAATAAATATACAAGACAAATAAATCGTATTAGTATATGTAGAAAAAGTAATATAAAAATAATATGCATCAATTATATTTCAGAAATCAATGATGAAATCAAGATAAATGGCAATTATCTAACAATAATAAAAGACAAATAAATTGTATCAGCCCATGACAATAATATACCTAATATATATCAACTATACTTCTAGAAATCAATGATGAAATTGAGATACATTACAATTATTTAATAAAGATAGTTAAAGTTGAACTTAATGAAGAGAGATAAAATTGGATTCCATGTTGATTTTAAGTGTGGGAATTCAGTCATTCATTTTTCATTTGAGCGAGTTTTGCTATTTTTTTGTAGTAGAATTAGCATACAGCATAATTCCTATTTATTAGGAAAGCTATTGCGTGGCTAGTATTTGTAAAGAATTCTTAAGGGCTAATAAGATGTAGGGCCTATGTAGTTTATGGCTATTTATGTTTTTTACATGAATTTAACCTACACTAGTTGTGTGAAAGCCTTTATTTCGCTAGACTCATTGACCTTAGTGGTCAGTTGGGATTACTTTATTTTTTGTATTATTTAATTTAATTTTCTTAAATTATACATAGGGGAAGAGGAAAGAAAAATGGGAAGGGAATGACAAGTTGGATCTGAGGAGGATGAGATGTACATAGACCTTATCACAACCAAAGTTGATAGACTGTTTCTGATAAGACCCTTGGCCAAGGAAAAATATTTTTGAAGATAATTTTGAAAAAGAACAAGATGACTATACCATGGCAAGAGAAAATATTGATATAAAAACTAAAGATAACCAAGGCAAACAGAAAACATCAATACTAGTAAAGATGAAAAAAAGATAAAACTAGTATATATAAGAATAATATTAATGCTACTATAATAGAAATCGCTCGACAACGATCTAGTCTTCTATCCTAATCTTTGACATCCATGCTCTTCTATCTAATCATGTCTCCGGTGATTTAGAAGTGAGTTATGTCCTGTCTAATCCCCCTACGCTAATTCTTCTTCGGTCTAACTCTATCTATCCGTAAAACACAGTACTGCCAACCCCTCACATCTCCTTACTAGAGTATCTTTGCTCCTTCTTTTCACATGTCAAAACCATCATAGCCTCGTCTCTTGCATCTTGCCCACCACTGAGGTCTCTCCTACCTTGTCGCGTATGACCTCGTTCCTAATCTTATTTATCTAGTATGTCCATATACCCATCTAAGCATTCTCATCTCTGCTACGCTCATATTTTGAATGTGTGAGTTATTGACTGGCTAACACTCCACCATATACAACATATCTGGTCTAACAACCACTATGTAGAACTTACCGTAAGTTTAGATGTCACTTTCTTATCGTATACAATATCGAAAATGAGCATCCACTTCATGCAACATGTTTTTTAAACGATGTGTGACATCATCATCAATTTCTCCATTACCTTGGAGTTTTAAGTCAAGATACTTGAAGCTTCTTTTCTTGGGGATGACTTGAGTATATATCAAGTGTCACTTCCATATCTGACTCATGAGATGCATCACTAAATTTGCATCCCATGTACTCTGTTCTCACTATGTCAGCCTGAAACCTTTTATCTGTACAGTCTATCCCAAACTTCGAGCTTGAGTTATTTAAGTGCATAAATTGCCGCCTAATCAACATGCATATCTTATAAATTTATTATGCACACATCATACATGATAATACATATTCAAATACATAACAAAAATATCTATTTTTTGTTTAATTAGTGTGATTTATAAATGAGAAGATCACACATATGTAGCTACCCAATCTGGTCCAGCAAATATATATGGGCTTAATCCTCCTTGGGCTTTTCTCTCTACGATCTGTTTATCAACCCTGTAAGGATGTCCTAACAAAAGTTTGCTACTTCATCATGTTTCTTATTTAACTTCTTAAATCAGCAAATATCTAATGTAACCATAATACCAAGCAATACATTCTACTTAAACATGCAAACTTAATAAATAAATGAGAAAAGGTCACTCTACTTGGTATTATATACAAGGAGTCAGATTAAAAAAGTGATTAGGCAAAAGGAGGTCAAGTGAACACATTTTTTTTTTTTTTACAAACTTGAATAATTACTAGACATTTTTATGTATATTATGTTTATAATAAGTGTATAAACTACAAGAGAAGATTTGGGAATATGGAAATCTCATATCTTAGCTTAAAATCATAAGGCAAAAATATTTACAAGAGACGATTCGCCAGTAAACAACAGGGGTGGTGGCGCAGTTGGCTAGCGCGTAGGTCTCATAGCTTCTGAGTTATCCTGAGGTCGAGAGTTCGAGCCTCTCTCACCCCACATTTGTTTTTGTCTTTCTTAAATTGCTTTTTCCTTGCATATGAATTATAATATCAACACATAATTAAACAATCAACATATCAAGGAAAGTACTTTATTTTAACACATTTTTTGCCCCTTTAACAGGAGTATAACATAATTTTGGATACATGCATCCTCTGGTTTCAAACCTTATTTCACAAACTCTTTATTCACTCTTGTGCAACATTAACAAATTAATCAAAAACAACTCTAACGCTTGCAAACAACTCCACGTCCATAAATGCCACTGCTGCATTTCAAGCTAGGCAGCTCCAAATTCAATAAACCTTCATTTTTTGTTGCTTGAAACTTAGCCACAGAGCAATCAGCATCAAAGAGTCCTGAAACAGCATACTTTTTGTCACCTCCCATTACTGGCATCAAAACACCCATCTTAACTTTACTCACGTAGTTCCTTCTATAAGTTTGTCCCAAAACTCCATTTACTTCATCACTTAGTGATAAAAACTTGAATCCAAGTTCAAGATGAGCAAAGCAATCATCCTTTGTTATTCCATAGTTATGAACTTTGGATTCTTGCTCAGTAATTGGCACCACCTTGGCTGTAATCTTGAAAATATTTTCAACTTCAATTACAACTTCGTTGGTGTTGCTGATTCTAGAAATAGACGCTGTTGGTCCAGTTTCAGACTGCCACCTGTTGAGAGATAATATAATTGAGTACATTAATTAAAATACGTGCTCACTTTGAAAATTAATTTTCTTTAATTTTTAGATGAGATGATGATATAGTTCGATATAGTATAATATCAGAGAAAGGTAACGTGTTGAGACATAATATAATCGAACAATGTACCTTGCGCCTTCGTTGTCGGGAAGAACAATAGTTTCACCATCAAAGTTGAGGGAGAGGCGGTCGATAGAATCATCCCATGTTGATGTTTTTTGTGCTCCGATGGAAATCTGGTGAGTACCATAAAGGATACCAATGGATTGAACCCAAGTGAAATCTCTCTTCATGTTCTCATTTCTCTTTCCTATGAAGTGGGCATTGATGTGAAGGTTAGAGTCTGAGACCAGGCAGAAATCTTTATCCTTCTTGCCATGGAAGTAGAAGGTAATTCCATCTGCACCAATGAAGCGTGGATCTTGGCAAACTGCTCCTGGCTTGTCACAACCTGCATTCCAATATGTTTAAACAATCGGAATTTGGATATGTAGTCTAGTGATAGAACAACAAATGAAGCTCAATTGAATAAAATAGAGATTTACACGGATATTGTAAAAAACATTTTACCATCAGGATAATTTCAATCGATAAGTGAGTCAATTGTGTAAATATTTTCTACATTATCGGTGCATACAAATTTAGTGTTGTTAAAACTTACACACAACAAATATATAGGATAAAGGAAGAGTTAAGTTGTACATAATTTTTTTGTAATTTCTATATATTATCAGGTCAATTAAAGATAAAGGTGTATAGGTAGTTGCCATAATAAATGGAATCTTTAACCAAGATTATAAGCTAGACAGCCTGCTATATGTAACAGAATAAATTATGGTAAAAGTGTACAATTTTTTTAACTATCACTATGTATAAGATAATTTCACAAATATGTTATAGGTGGAACGGAGACTTACTGCAGACAGGTTTGCAAGACACACAATCAACTTGACAACTACCGGGGCATGTGCTAGGGCATGTATGTCCTTGATTAAAACAACTGGGGTACTTCTTGTTCTTGCACTTAACTTTCTTTGGGTGTGTTGGAGGGGTGTAGGGTTTTGGAGGGGTGGAAGGTTTTGGAGGGGTGTAGGGGGGTGGAGCTGGACCATCAAGGCAAATAGGTTTACAAGAACGACACTCAGTTATGCAACCATTAGGACAGAATTTGGGACAAACATGGGGAAGATTTTTGCATTGTTTAATCTCATCATTAGAACAATGAGCATTGCTTGGAACATTGTTGACAATTCCAGGAGGTCTTACTTGCTTTACGGGAGTTGGAACAGCTGTTAAGACTGTTCCAGGGGCAGTGGCCTTAACCATTGTTACTAGCATTACCAAGAAAATTCCTAGACCCACAACATTATTGTGGGCAAATGATCGAGCCATTTTGAATAATCTGCGAATATAAATTTACGTTGTTGAAATAGAGGAAATTGATGTGTTGAGTGATGGGATTTGATTAGGAACAAACCTCCTTTTTATAGGAGTTGAGAATGAGAAAAGTGAGCCTATTGTTTCGTGTCATATTTGCAATGCGTTTAAGTATAATTGTATGTTTCTTGATTAGTTATCTATAATGCACATGGTTCTTTTATTAAGTCAACCTCTCAAATTTCTCCATCAGATTGTAGTTTGTCCAATTCGCATGAGCATATGGCATCACTTGGCCATAAAGCTGGTAACAATATTTTCTGCATCTCTGATATTAAGTAGCAAACATAAAACATAAAAAGGAAGATATATAGCAACATGTATGTATTTGTGATAACCCTGCTAAACAATCACGTAAAGCGATACATATCAGCGAGTCAGGTCAAACTTTTAGACATGCCAAAACATATTATGAGCCTGTTTGGGTGAGCTTAAAAGCTGCTTATTTTAAGTGGCTTATAAGTCAAAAAGTGACTTAAAAACTACTTTTTGAGAAGTTAGGTCCTAACTTCTCAAAAAACTTCTCAAAAAGTGGCTTTTAAGCAACTTATGGCTTTTAAGTTCAAAATTTTTGAGGTTACCAAATATATTTTAATGACCTTATAAGCTTATAAGTCACTTTTAAGCTCACCCAAACGGGCTCTATATCAATAATCAGGTGATGATGAACCAACCTATCAAAAATCCGTTTTCAGAATGGGTCAATGATGGCTCATAACTAACCCATTTACAATGACCATGCCTCCCCCTCCCCCTTCGTACAAATGGTCATAACCTAATTCATTAAACTTTAGCATCAGAATGACCGGTTACGAAACTACTCTATATGTCCAATTTTATGTGACACATTTTTAGATTGAGTTTATATAAAAAGAATAACATACTTTTTTATTTGACAATTATTAAAAAGTATTATCTCTATTTTATTCTTATGCGCCCTACTTAAAAAGCTATTAATAACTTTTTAATTATTCCAATTTTTCTTTCTCACTTTTTCTTTTCACCTAACAATGATAATTTTGAAATTTTCTAATGTCAACTTCTACTTATTAGACTTTGTGTAAAGTCAAAACTTCATTACATAAATTGAGACGTAAATAGTATGAGAATATTTTGCCACCTCCAGCAATATTAAATACGTTGACTTAAGAGCTTAACAAATGGTGATGTTGGGGAATGGCCCTTTCCTTGTCACTTAATCTGATATTTTCAGGGGTTTACGTAATTTCACTAGTACGTAAAGAACCGCATCTAGCTAACAAATTAAATATAGCACATGACTTTGAGTGTAGGATTATACGGTAAATACAAACAGAGTGGTGTGTTTTATTCCTTCATGCAAGCATCTTTCTATTTATACCTAACGGTATATAGCACATGTAATGCTGACAATATTATCATTGTTTTATCTTCTTTCTGCTTATTGTGGGGAACTGGTCTATGACGCTTAAGTTAACTGATCACATAAATAGTAACTTTCCAAATGCTAGCATATATCGAACTTCGAAATTGATATGGTTAGGAAGACTATGACTACTTTACGTCTGATGCAATGATTATAGGATTAAGTCAGCTGATTTTCTTCGATATGGCGAACTCAATTTGTAGATTATATTAGCAAATTCAAGATTTAAATTTGATAGTGTGGTCTAGATGGGCTCAGTGGAAGATCCAGATAGTGTGCCTGGTCGAGATCGGTTCAGTGGAAGATTTTACCAAAGTGCTTGGCCTGTGATTGCACATGATGTTCATACAGCAGTAGTGTCTTATTTTGTGGAGCTGTTTGTTTGATTATGTTGCCAAAAGTAGAGTCCCCCAGCAGACATTAGACATTATGTGTCACCCACTCTATTTGCTTTTTTTCTATATTTTTGATTGCGATTTAGTAAATCATGAATCCCAATTACTTTATACTTATATGTAAAAACCCACTAATATTCTTTTATATATATATATATATATATGAATGATCGTCTTTCACGTAAAATAAATTGGGTTCATGAGTTGAATTTATTGGAACTACATTACACCTTATTACGTAGCTTGTTTTATGTTTTTTATTTAACTCGAATTATAAGCGGTAATTTTGGTCAGTCTTAATCCTAATAAATACCACGTGAAACGTGTGATCACCCAGATTCCTAATGCCTTAATTATAATGTAGCATTCCGCGATTATACTGCAAAATCAATCCATAGTACTCAGACGACTAAGGCTATATTCATTCTTAGAGCATCTTCAGTTTAACAATTTGTCAGCCCTAAATTGACAAAGCTTTTTCAGCAATAATCGACTATGAATTATGAATTATGAATTATGAATTATAACTGACCGCATATAAATAGGTATAACGTTCAGGTCCGAATTTGTTCTATTAAATATCAATATAGCCTTGAAAGATTAACACGTGGAGTGATGTAGTTGGAAAGTTGAGATTGCATTCTATACTTTTTGTTAAAATCCTATTAATAATAAGTTGGTAACATTGAAAAAATAAAAGAGATGAAATTATTAAACAGAAAAATGATGGGACGGAGATGATTGTTTTATCTTTAGATTTAAAATAAATGTTGCTCCTATTAATTACTATAATCAAATTCAAAAGTTTATTTTTAAAATTAAAAATTTTATCTTTCAATTCAAATTCAAGAATTTAATACAAAATGATAGAAAGAAGAATTTCAAGCAACAAATTGAAAAGTATAAATAATCTACATGCAAGACATATGTCAGCAATTGATGAAACAAATATTTTTACTAATGTGATCAAACAATGTTATGGCCTTTTGAATCAGATGTGCTAAATTTTAATGTTTATATTAATCGAAGTAATAAACAGGGAAGTATTCATCAACAATAAGTTGAATGAACGAATCATAACTAAAAAAGGTTTTAGAGTAAGAAAACTCTCCCCCTTCTCTCTTCTTCCCCACCCCCGAGCTTCTTTCATCTCTTTGACCTATTAAATTTACCGACAAACCATTAATGGACTTATGTGAGAACCAAAGCGTCGAGGCTGCTTCAACTTCCAATGACTCGACTTCTTAAATTCCCCCCAAACCCCCTAATCTTCCCAACCTACTTTCTCCGGACTCGAGTAATTCTTCCTTTAAAGAAAAACTTCAAGGCTCTGAATCGATCCTTTTAAACTTCTCTCCGACCATAACAAATACTGATCTTTCAACTGATCCTCTAAATTCATCCCACATCACTAATCAAATCTCTTCGATAGATCTTTCGGATGATGAAAAGCATCGTTTATATCTTCCTTGGAAATTTTCTGTAATTATTAAATTAGTGGGTAAACGTCTTGTTCACCACTATTTAAAATCAAAACTCAATGATCTATGGAAACCCTCAGAATCTTTCCCTCTAATTGATCTAGGCTCTGACTATTATATTGTGAAGTTCCAAAAAGAAGAGAACATGATCAAGGTTCTTTCCCAGGGTCCATGGTTTATTAATGGATACTACTTATCGGTTATTCGTTGGAGACCAAATTTTGTTGCAAGCTCTGAAAAGTTAACGTACTCAGCTGTATGGGTCAGGCTCCCTCAGTTGCCTACTGAATTCTATGATGGACTTATACTCAAGCGTATTGGAAACGTTATTGGAAAACTCTTGAAGATTGACGCCTGCACTAGTGCGACTATACGGGGGAGATATGCGCGTCTTTGTGTGGAAATTCCCCTGGAAATTCCAGTCAAAACTTACGTTCAAATTGGCACTCACATACAACATATATTATACGAAGGGGAAGGTTTTCTATGTACAACATGTGGACATCTAGGGCATAATCTGCGCTCTTGTAATTTAGTTCCTCTCTAATCTTCTCCAGCCTCCCAGCATCCTAGTTCAGAAGAAAAGTCTACTCTTCAAGTTACAAATGTTAACTCGGCTGAAGGGCATTGGGAGACGGTGTCTTTCCCAAAGCGCAAATCTCCAATTCGTAGACAACCTGAAAAGCAGGTTCCTCTTCAATCCAAGGTTCAACCAGGTATTAGTGTTAAAATTTATGATGCATCATCAGGTAAGTATATTAATACTCAGAAGTTACAGTATGTTCATAAATCCAGTATTTCTTCTAATGTTCCTGCTAGTAGTGGCATTTCTAAATCACCTAATCTAGTTAATGAGGACTCTAATATTCTTATTGCTAATCTTCCATCCTCTAAAAATCTTAACCTTAAACAAATCCCTCCCTCCCAATCTGTTAAAGGGATATTCACTCAATTAATAAATTTTCTGTGCTTTATCCGGGCCCCACTGAAAAAGACATATTACATGACAACAAAACGACAAATAATTCTTTTGCTGTGTCTCCTAAAACCTCCACTTTGTCGTATCCTTCTTTAGTGATAGGGGAAGGCCACGTGTCATGCTCTCCCGTTGATCAATCATTAGCCGACATAAAAGTTTTAACTTCTAATTCTAATAATATATTTACTTCTGAAAACTCAATGCATGCACCCAATCATATAGATATAGTTGCCAACTCTCCAAGTAATTGTAATGGTAGTAAACAAGTGGCATCTGAAGGTCTCCAAGTGTCAATGGAGATCGATGCTATTGCTCCTTCAAAATTCACTGAATCTTCCCTTACTAGCAGCATGCAAACGAAATCCTCTATAAAAGATCTCCAAGATCTTACTCCCACTTCTCACACTACTATACACTACTATACAACATCCCCTTCAACTAACCATGTCCACAAACTCATCCACAAATTCTCGCAGAACGACCAGGTTAGTCAGTCTCTCCTCCACGCCAATGACTCAATTTCCTTCCTTTCTTCCAAATCTGCCACCTCTCTCGAACAACAATCCACCCATTCTAACGACCCTACCTCTTCCCTCGAACCACATACCTCAATCTTGGGTGGAGCTGGGATTGATGGGTCAGGGTGTAGTATTTTCACTGAATCTAAGGGGTCATGAGATGATGTTAGTAATCCAAGATCCAAACTTTTTGCCCCAGCTTATTTCGGAGGGGATGAAGCTGGCCATGGACAACTACAACAATCATGTATGGATGTGGAACGTGTTAAATCCCCTAGCTCCATCAGTGGCTCCAATGATGTTCCACGACATGCAAGCTCATTGGAACCAACCTCAGCATTTCAATCCTCTGATCCAGCCGGAACAGCTCAACAACACTCCATTCTTTCCTCCTCAGGATCTGAGTCAGAGTCCCCTCATATACCCATGGATGCCTATAGTAGATCAGTCTGCTCCACAGGACATGCAACAACCCCCAGTTGCATCTCCTCTAGCCCAGACCCCAAATCCTCCGGAGATGCCTCCAAATCTCAATGTTCCCGCACTAGGCACAGAGACTCAAGTAGAGGTAAACAACCAGACATCTCCAGACAAGGGATCGTTCACAGAAATTTCAAAACTGCGCGAGTCAAAAATTATGTTATTCCCGGAGATGGAGGACAAGAGGTATGTATTGAGTTGCCCCCTAGCACTTTACAAGTGCTCAATCGACATAAGACCAACTCAAAACTCAGCAGCAGGAAAGGTGGCAGTGGTGCTCTACCCGTCCATTTACAGGAACGAGCAATATTCCTTAGAGAAGACTCTCCCATTTCGCAGCAATCAAATGATGATTAAGCCTAATAGTTTTCTCATTTGGAACATCAGGGGTGGTAATAAGGAAGAATTTCGTAGGACTTTCAAAGAATTGATAGCTACTCATGATCCTTTCCTTGTGGCTCTTTTAGAAACTAAGATTTCTGACCATAAAAATTTGCTTTTGGGAACTCCCTTTGATGATTACCTGGAGCAGCCAGCTCAGGGTCGCTCTGGAGGTATTGTTATTATGTGGAACAGTGCTAGGGTGGAAGTGTATGATCCTAAGATTAGTCCTCAGGAGATGCATGCTGTTGTTAGGGTAAGCCCAAACCATCCTCCTTGGCTTTTTAGTTCTATTTACGCTAGTACCTCTTTCACTAATAGGATTGCTCTTTGGGATAGCCTTAAGAATATTTCTGATCATTATAAGGGTCCTTGGTTTGCTGGGGGTGACTTCAATGAGGTTTTAGAATCCTGTGATAAATGGGGTGGTCGCAGAATTAATTTAAATAGATCTAACCATTTTGCTTCTTGTTTAGATTATTGCAATCTCAGGGATTTAGGTTTTAAGGTAGTAAGTTCACATGGTCAAATTGTAGCAAATCTTCAGCAGGGCTTATCTTGGAAAGATTAGATAGGGGAGTTGCTAATAATGACTGGATCTATCTCTATCCGGATGCTCAAATTACTCACCTTCCTAGAATTAACTAAGATCATAACCCTCTCCTTGTTACTATTAGCAAGCCTAATCACTCCATAAGGGACAAGATTTTTAGACTTGAAAGTTTCTGGTTAGATCACCCTGATTTTAGTAATATAGTTAGAAGCTCTTGGTCAAACCCTAATGCTCTTCTGAATATTACTGACTTCCATGATAATGTCCAAACTTGGAGCAATGCTACCTTTGGGGATATTCACAAAAGAAAGAAGCATTTACTTGCTCGATTATCTGGCATTCAATCTTCCCCTAGCTATCCCACCAGCTCCTTTCTTAAAGATTTAGAGTCATCTCTAAAATCTGATTACAACAGCATTTTGAAGCAGGAAGAAGACTATTGGAAAATTAGATCTCGTATTCAATGGTTAAATGATGGTGATGCTAATACGCGATTTTTCACCTTTCTGTTATCAATCGGCGTCGTAATAATAAGATTGCTTTCTTCAAAGATGAGACTGGTAACTGGATAAATAGTCATGATCATGTTGTCTCTCATACTTATAGCTATTTTCAAAATGTTTTTACAACCTCTCATTTATACTCAGATTGGAAAGATATTACTAATAGTTGTGTTAGTTTTCACAGCATTGACCTCTCCCCTCTTGCTCGTCCCCTGGTGGACGCTGAAATTGTCTCTGCTCTGTTTGCTTTTAAACCTTTTAAATCTCCAGGTCCTGATGGGCTCCATCCTCTTTTCTTTCAGAAACACTGGCCTTTGGTTGGCCCTTCTATCATTCAATACTGCCACACAGTTTATGATCGATGGTTTATTGATGAAGATATAAATCTCAGTATTTATGTCTCATTCCAAAGTTCAAACATGCTAACAATTTGAAAAACTTCCGTCCAATCGGCTTGTGCAACACAATCTATAAGCTTATCACTAAAATTTTAGTTAATAGGCTTAAACCTCTTTTGCAAGACCTTATTGGACCTTTTCAAAGTGCTTTCCTGGAAGGTCGTCGCACCTGTGATAATGCCATTATCATTCAAGAGTTAGTCTCTCACCTTCGTAAAATTAAAGGTAGGAAAAGTAAGATGGTTTTGAAAATTGACCTCGAAAAAGCTTTTGATCGCTTAGAATGGTCGTTTATTTATCGCACGCTCATTTACTTTAAATTCCCTCCGCAAGTTATCAAACTAATTATGAGTTGTCTCACTACTAGTAAAATATCTGTTTTGGTCAATGGCACTCGTACAAGTTTTTTCTCCCCATCTAGAGGGATTCGTCAAGGAGATCCCTTATCCCCCTACTTGTTCATTTTGTGTATGGAAATGCTTTCTAATTATATTACTTACCATGTGGATTCAGCTATTTGGAACCCCATCAAGTTATGTCCTAAAGGCCCTGAATTATCCCATTTATTTTTTGCAGACGATCTAACCCTAATGGCCAACGTTAATGTTAAATCTGCAAATTCTATTCTTCATTGCCTTGACCTTTTTTGCAAATTATATGGTCAAGCTATTAACTACTCTAAAACTAAGATTTTATTTTCTAAAAATTGCAATGCTTCTACCAAAAACGAGATTCTTGACATTTTACACTTTACTCCTACAAATTGTTTTGGTAAATATTTAGGGTTTCCCATTCTAAACCATAACCCTAAACCCCAGGACTTCCAATATCTTATTGATAATATGTCCTCTCGTCTAGCATCCTGGAAATCAAATTTTTTATCCATTGCTGGTCGTACTACCCTTATTCGCTCCACCCTAGACTCTATCCCCACGCATAGTATGCAATATATTTTTATCCCTAAGAAAACCTTAGGTCAAATTGATAAAATTCAACGTGACTTCCTTTGGGGTTCTTCTCACACTCGTAAAAAACTCCATTATATTAATTGGGACACAGTGATGTTACCTAAACATCAAGGAGGTTTAGGTCTTCGACAAGCTACTCATAAAAATTTAGCGCAGCTCACGTGTCTGTCTTGGCGCCTTCTTACGAACACTCACTCCCTATGGGCATCTCTTCTAATTAACAAATACTGCTCTAACAAGCACCCTTCCTCTCATTCCTTCATTTGGAAAAATATTTTAAAGGGTCATTCTTATTGTCGTCAAGGTATGTCTTGGCTTCCAGGTTCCCATTCTTCCTTGTCAATTTGGCACGATAGTTGGATTCCAAATACCCCTCCTCTTAGTACAATACTCTATCGCCCCCTCTCAAAGGAAGATAGTGCCCTTCAAATTCAGCAAATAAACCACAACCATTCTTGGGACTTCACTAAAATCTCCTATCCTCTCCCTCCTGAACTTCATTCATTAATATCCCACATCGAGTGTTCACCTCAGGCAACTGATACTCCTTATTGGACCCTCTCCTCAAACGGTCTTTATTCTTTTGCTTCTACTTATGCCCTAATTTGCCCTCCTCCTCCTCCTACTCAAGACAGATTCTCCTGGATTTGGACCCTCCAAACCCATAACAAGGTTAAATTCCTATTATGGCAATGTTTACATAATCGTTTGCCTTGTAGAGCTTACCTCCATCACTTGGGAATTGCCTCTGATGCTCATTGCTACCATTGCCCAGGTCAAGTGGAAACTATCTCTCACATATTTCTAACATGCTCTATAGCTAAAAGCTTTTGGTCATCTATAGATTTGAACACCAGCCATCTCCATTCAAATCCCTTGTGGATTAAGGAGTTAAGCTCCTTGGCTCATCAAACAAATCACCCCAATCTATCATGGGATGAATTCTGGCCTCTTGCTATTTGGCATCTTTGGCTCACTCGTAATAACAATGTCCATACTTCCTCCATAGTATACCCATCCCTTCAAACTGTTCATATGCTAGGCACTGAATTCAAATATCTTACTTCCTCGCCAACTAGTTACCATAAAACTATCCCTATCACTATCAAGTGGTATCCCCCTCCTGCAGGTTTTTTTAAACTTAATATTGATGGATCTTTTAAGAATAATATAAGAGGAGTGGGAGGTATCTTCCGAGACCACACAGGTAATTGGATTCTGGGCTTCCAAAAGCACATTACAGGTTTGAATCCTACCCATGTTGAGCTTCATGCCTTACATGAAGGTCTCCAATTGGCTTATTCTCAAAATCTATTTCCATTAGAAATAGAAACTGATTGTACTGATTTACTCCAACTGCTTCTAAACCCTAAGCCTCTTTATGCTAACTTACTTATGCTTTGCAGGTCCTTACTGAGGAGATTGGGGAATCCGGTAGTTCGGCATAACTTCCGAGCTGCAAACAAGGTTGCCAATGCTTTGGCAAAGAATGGTGCACTGGATTGCTCTACCCATTCGCTAATATCTTTTGTAACCCCTCCAAGCTCTCTATTAGCCCTAGTTAGTAGAGATAAACAAGGGCTGTTAATTTCTACTAAGAAGTCATCTACTATTATGTGTTCTAATCTAGCCAAACTAGGCAATCTATCTGTACTAAATTCTGAACAATGCTATGTTTTGTTAAGTTAATTAATGAAGTCTTATCTTTGCCACCAAAAAAAAAAAAAAAAAAACGAATCATAACTAAAACACAAAAAGAAGGATATTGTTAGTTTTTTCTTTTTAATTAATGAATGGAATTTGAGTAATTTTCACAATTTTCTTTCAGAGCTATTTCAACGACTCCCATGCTTGTAATTCGAAAGGAAGAGGATCCCAAGAATTTTAGTAGAACCTAATTTTTCTGAAATTTTATATTCCAATCAACCGACTCTTATTAGGTGAAAGTTCTATAACTAATACAACAATTTATTTTTTTAATTAAATTCCGTATATGTTATACAGAGATATATTTCACACACTCTTTATTCACTCTTGTACAACATTAACAACTTAATCGATAACAACTCTAACGCTTGCAAACAACTCCACGTCCATAAATGCCACTGTTGCATTTCAAGCTAGGCAGCTCTAAATTCAACGAACCCTCGTTTCCAGATTTTGTTGCTTGGAACTTATTGACAAGGCAATCAGCATCAAAGAGTCCTGAAGCTGCAAACGTTTTGTCACCTCCCATTACAGGCATTAAAACACCCATCTTAACTTTGCTCACGTAGTTGCTTCTATAAGTTTGTCCCAAAACACCATTTACTTCATCACTGAGGGAGAAAAACTTGAATCCAAGTTCCAAATGAGCAAAGCAATCGTCCTTGTTTATGCCATAGTTATGAACTTTGGATTCTTGCTCAGTAATTGGCACCACCTTGGCTGTAATCTTGAAAATGTTTTCAACTTCAATTACAACTTCGTTGGTGTTGCTGATTCTAGTAATGGAGGCTGTTGGTCCTGTTTCAGACTCCCACCTGAAGAGACATGATATATAACTAAATAAATAATTCAAAAAATGTAATTTGTCTAACAACTTAATCATATAAATAAGATAGTCATAGAATTTTTTGAACTTCAAATCAGGTGGTCACTTTAGTATTATTTAACACTAGGTACCTTGCGCCTTCGACGTCTGGAAGAACAATAGTTTGATCATCAAAGTTGAGGGAGAGGCGGTCGATAGAATCATCCCATGTTGCTGTCTTTTCTGCACCAATGGAAATCTTGTGAGTACCATAAAGGATACCAATGGATTGAACCCAAGTGAAGTCTCTCTTCATGTTCTCGTTTGTTTTTCCTATGAAGTGAGCATTGATGTGGAGATTAGAGTCTGAGACCAGGCAGAAATTTTTGTCCTTCTTGCCATGGAAGTAGAAGGTAATGCCATCTGCACCAATGAAACGTGGATCTTGGCAAACTGCTCCCGGCTTGTCGCAACCTGCATTCCAATATGTTTAAACAATCGGAATTTGGATATGTAGTATAGTGATAGAACAACAAATGAAGCTCAATTGAATAAAATAAAGATTTAGATTTATACTATCAGGCCACTTAAAATAACCGCGTATAAATAGCAATAATAAGTGGAATCAGTAACTAAGAATATAAGCTAGTCGGCATGTTGTATAACATATTAAATTATGTTGATCTGTAGTGTACAAAAATTTTAAACTATCAGTGCATTTATGTTAAATATCAATGGAAACTTACTGCAGACAGGTTTGCAAGACACACAATCAACTTGACAACTACCGGGGCATGCGTTGGGGCATGTATGTTCTTGATTAACACAACTGGGGTAACTCTTGCTCTTGCACTTAACTTTCTTTGGATGTGTTGGAGGGGTGGAGGGTGTTGGCGAGGTTGAGGGTGTTGGAGGAGTGGAGGGTGTTGGCGGGGTTGAGGGTGTAGGAGGGGTGGAGGGTGTTGGCGGGGTTGAGGGCGTAGGAGGGGTGGAGGGTGTTGGCGGGGTTGAGGGTGTAGGAGGGGTGGAGGGCGTTGGCGGGGTGGAGGGTGTTGGAGGGGTGGAGGGTGTAGGCGGGGTTGAGGGTGTTGGAGGGGTGTAAGGTGTTGGCGGGGTGGAGGGTGTTGGAGGGGTGTAGGGTGGTGGAGCTGGACCATCAAGACAAATAGGTTTACAAGAACGACACTCAGTTATGCAACCATTAGGACAGAATTTGGGACAAACATGGGGAAGATTTTTGCATTGCTTAATCTCATCATTTGAACAATGAGCATTGCTTGGAACATTATCGACAATTCCAGGGGGTCTTACTTCCTTTACGGGAGTTGGAACAGCCGTGAAAACTGTTCCAGTGGGTGTTCCAGGAGCAGTTCCAGGAGCAGTGGCCTTAACCATTGCTACTAGCATCACCAAGAAAATTCCTACACCCACAACATTATTGTGGGCAAATGATCGAGCCATTTTGATCAATCCTTGAATATGGGAACTTTAGTAAATATATACTTCTGATATACTGGATTGATGTGTTGAGTGATGGGATTTGATTAGGAACAAACCCCCTTTTTATAGGATTTTAGAATGAGAAAAGTGAGCCTATTGTTTCGTGTCATAATTGCAGTGTGTTTTAAGTGCAATTGCATGTTTCTTGATAAGTCATCTTGCATGCACGTGGTTCTTTTGTCAAAGTCAACCTTTCAAAATCCTCTATCAATTTCTCTAGTAGTTTGATGCTATTCTATCACATTAACTTACGGGATCACTTGGCCATAAAGTTGCGTAAGCGACTAAGCGGTAATACAATACTTTCCAGTACACCTTACACATTCCATGCATCTTTCATCTTAAGTAGCTTAAAAACATACTTAAAACTTAAAAATAAAGTTAATTCGGCAACCCATTCATGTGGAAGGAGAAACTAATGCTAGTAACATATCTGTGTGGACCCTACGAAACTATCAAATAAAGTGGTATATAGAGATTACAAATGAGCGAGTCGGGTCATATTTAGATATAGCAAAAAATGAGAGAAATTTTTAAATGGATCATGATTCAATCTATTCAAATTTGTTGAGTTAAGACGGATCAAATCAAACGCGGAAGTGTACCGGTCTGCAAAAATTCGATGTATCTAGATATTAATACTTTATGAATTTGGTATTTTTATTATTTAGAAATTCTAAATCATTATCATATCTTTATTCAATTCACTGGTACTGCATTACGCTCAAATCTTAGATCCGCCTCTCATCAAATAAAGATTCATAACCCAACTAATCCAACATGACCCAACCTCCCAGCTCTCTTTATTTTAATTTGCTTTTTTAAAAATAAAAATGTAAAACTAACGTTTTTTTCTGAAGTTACTAGCCCAATTAAGTTCTTCCAAAATCCACACAATTTCTTAGCTCAAATGTTCACTTTATATATTTGTGTTTGAGCTGCATTTTGACCTGTTGATTTACATTATTTTGACTTTTTTGACCCGTTGTTCAGACCTTTGGGTTAATATATTCTACAAACTCGTTTAAATTAAACTAGAGAAAATTAGACGGGTTATTAGAAGATGACTTTATTTTGCCACCTCTAGCAATAGACAAAATTTATGAATAGAATGAAGAAATTAAAGTAAATACGTTGACTTGCCAAGAGCAGTTGTCCTTTACTTCTTAATTAATCTGGTATCAGCCATCAGGGGTTTACGTAATTTCATTAGTACGTAAAGAACCACACAACCAACAAAATACAAATACGATAATACAGAGTATTATCTGCTTTAGCATCTTTTTATTTATATCCAATATTATCTATATATAGTTTGCCGTAGAACATGTAGTAATCACAATTATTAACATTGTTTTATCGTATCTTTGCTTATTGTGGGGAAATTGATATTAAAATACTAGTGTATAATGTATATCAAACTTAAAGTTGGCACTTCCTGTGGGTTGAAGCTATTTAATTTTGTTCCCCCTTCAAAATTGATATGGTTTGAAAGACTCTAAAGACTATTTTGCCTCTGATGCAGTGGTTATTGGATTAAGTCAGCTGATACATTTTTCTTCCATATGGTAGACCAGCTTTGGATTCTATATTACTGAATTCATAATTTAAATTTAATTTGATGGATTCAAAATGCATGTTTCACGATTGGATTTATTTTTGCATTATGAGCTCAGAACTTGGTAATTGTATTTTCACATATATATTATATTTTTTGATCATGAGTTGATGGAGAGATTGAAGCCAGTCATCATAGGTGAAAATAGTTTCAGAAATAAATTGGAGACATTAAAACAAAACTAACTTGAACAAAATATGCTAATCGTTCTTTTTAATTCATAAAATTAAAACACACCATGAAATCTACATATTGTTTGCTCATGCTACATGTATCCAGACTAAGTTAATAAAGTTGCAACCAACGTGAAAAGCTGCACCTTCTAATTTGAAAAGCAGTCCCCCTTTGCAGCACTTTATTATACCAGAGCTATATCCAGTGCTCCCTGCACACAAATTCCAGGAAAAAAAGATGCTACAGAATTTCAGGATCGGAGTGATGCGGCTGTTAAATCAGCTAGTGGTATGGAACACACTAGGCATAAATAGCAGCCAGAGATGCCATTGAATGTAATTCCAATTGAACATGACAGGATACCAGGTAACAAGTTATTCATCGAGAAAAGGATACAACATACCAAGAGACATGTTTCGGAAAGTACCTTATGGTTGGAGAGGAGACGAGGAGAGTATCACTTAATCAGTATACATCTGATAGGTGATCCCTCAGCACCGAGCAACCTTAAGGGCAGACAGTGTACAGTGTATATCCCAGCTTCTATATCATCTAGCTTCAGCCCTTCTACCAGAATAATTTCCTGGAGCATTTCAAACATCATAAGATTATAAGGTCACTTTATTGGCATTAGTACAAGTAAACAGTCAATAAAGTCATTAATTCTTAATGTTCTATAGTTGCTTTAAAACAAAGACCAGAGATAACGCTTAACTATAACTATTTCTTTTCCAGAGAAAAAATCATCCAACTCACTTTCATAGTTTCGCTATCTAGATAACAAAGACCACGTCATTGATCAACCATCAAACAGTCACAATTTCCAAGTTTATGTTCAACTAACCTCCTCTATTTCCACTTAAGATATCATCTTTTGTGAGTCCCATGACAAGAAGCTTATATATACAGAAAGAGATAAACAGGAAAGACGAAATTATAACGTTTGCCCCGCCGCTCTAATTCTCTCCACATATTTTTTTTCTTCATGAGGAAAACTTCAGTTAAAGATTAAGGAATAAGTGGCCCATGCAGCCCACCAGTTGACTCAGATAGTTATCAACCCTCTATAACTTCTAGGCAAGATGCTAATATTCTGTAGTTCCACGGTAAAAGAAGCTAAGGCTGCTGTTCATCATTATTGGATGACTATCCAGATCCCTTGTAAAACTTTAGAGTTAAGATAAATAGACCCCAAATCGGCTACCTGTTTTTCAGATGACATCTAGCTCACTCATCTACTGTAGAAGATTCAGAAAGCACCATAACTGCTCAAACTAACATCTAACCTTAATCCCTGGCATCTCAAAATTCTGACCACATACCAGTTATCAAATATTACAGTGTCTTGTTATAGGCCCTTCGAAATATTGACAGTTGGACCAAGGGTTTAAATAAGGCTAACAAGTTTCCTGGTAAACAAGAAGTTGGGAAGCTGATCTAAGCTTTGTAAATGCAATAGGGGGCAATAGAGGTCCAAATTAGACTGAATATGACGACTTACCCTGCTTTTCAGGAAAACATGATGGGCAGGAAGCAAATCATCAAATGCAGCAACTGATAAGTAATCGATTCCTGGAAAAGAAAAGCAGATGTCAATAGCTAATTGGTCTTACAGTCGATAATGCTTTGGAGGAAATAAGGAATTAAATTATCACTTGTTACTCTAGTTAAACTCCAGCTGTAAGATGTAGAAGCCTCTTAGCACAATGTCAAAATATTCGGGAGTTACAATTTGAGGGTAAAAGTTGGGGGAAATGTGAAAAGGCTAACACAAGGTTATAACTATATGGATAAGGCCAGCGAAATTAGTCAACAGAAGGCAGCAATGGAACAACCTGATGAGGATAACAAAGTTACATGAACCATGATGCATTTGGATAAAAAAATCGGATAAAGCAAGAAAGTAGATCAAGCCCCTTAATCACCAATAGAAAATTTTGACATTAGTCAGAGGGAAGATAACGCAAATTTATAGGTGCATGAGTTCAATTAGATACTAGTTCAAGCATTTACATGAACTGCTGCATGATGTTCCACTTACTCATGACACGGAGCATGAAGTATTGATGAGATTCATGCAGAATTAGAAGTATCTTATGAAACACAAAATATATTTACACCAAGGGTAAGTTCACTCTAGTAAGTAGCATGCAAGAGCAAGCTGAGGAAACAATTTCCACTTATTCCTCGAGATACCATAAAAGGAGGCAATAATGAGCTATGTGTAATATATGCAGACACCAACTGGAGAGAGTGACCATGATCAAGCAAGGTGCCTCAGGAAAATTAAGAAGGAAAAAGAAAACAACGGAACCCTCTGACTAAACAAATGACCCTCTGACCATAGAGGTATAATAGTGCACAAAGTATACTGTTTATAGTTGAGTACTGCTTTAACAAACATTCAAGCAGCAAGTAAACCACAACGTCATAGATTATTAAAATAACCACGTGTCACAGCCTATTTTACCAACAAGTTTGATGTCAGTGTTGTCCACTAGCCACTGTGCTCCGTCCTTCATGAATCCGACATAGGTTGTGTCAAATGCCTTTTTAAACATAAGACGCCTGAAAGTCGAATAAGTTTAATCAAGAGAAACATTACGATTGTAACTGTACATCCAAGTCAAATCATATAGGATTCCATGGGTACTGTTGCCTAAGGGAACGCCATTCATCCTTCAACTTATTCCAAGCAATTATGAATAGGTTAATTAGTTGAAATATGAAAAACAACTAAATAAACAATTAGAACATAAAAATGGAGCTCTCAAACAGCATGCACCTGCACCCTGCACCCCAGGGAGGAGATGGAGGAGAAGAGGAAAGAATCCACGACGAATACTAGACTTCTGAAGGAAGATCCCAATTCTTTGCACTAAATTCCAAACCTTAATTGCTTACCCTTTTTCTAAGTTTTTCAAGAATTTTATCTAGCAAGATAACTACCATTAAAAGAACAAGCGGAATTAGAGACTGATATTTTTTAGCAATCAATCTACATTAGGTAAGGCTTCTAATACATGAATAAAACATGTGAAATGACAATTGGGACCCACACAGATGCTTGTTTTGGAGAAGTACGTGATTAAGATACTATTGAAATGTTTAGCCATTCGGGTAACAGTTGGACCATGTATGCCAGTACATTGAAAAAGATACAGTTAGATCTCCACAATGAACTAATAGAGAATGTGCCATGAGTTTCATTACTGTGCTATCTGAATATGTTGCATTCTAATGAAATTTTACATTATACTGCAAGCCAGATTCCTAGATGATTTTGAATCATCTGTAAAATTCTAGATAAAACCCAACTGTGTCAACGATGAGATGAGTCAGAACAAAAACAAAAACAACAACCATAGCAGTGCCACGTGACAGAAAGTCCAAGAACTTCACTATAATATAGTGCAACAAATTGTCAAAAAAGAAAGGAGAAGCTATGTATAACTTGGAGTAATTTTGGATAGTAGAACTTTGATCAAACATGCAACTTAAGCACAGATTTACCTGTCAGTGTTTAGTGTTCTGAAAAGTACTCGTTTCACTCCCTTGGGGATATGTAAGGATTGCATAACATCCGCTGAATAAAGTAAAACAAAAGTATGATCACAGTTAGCCAAAACACTTATGCAAGCAACTCTCGAGTGCCACCCAATTTTAAGGGAGTATTTCTTCCTAATAGTTGTGGCACATATCATTTTATATGCAAGGTAAAGAGAGAGAGAAAAACTTTTGGCTCAACAATTTCAAGGCAACTGATATATTCCTATGCTGGCAAATTCAAAACAATGCAAGACAATGAGACGGAATAATTGATCCAAATATTAATAGGAGAATTATCCTAGAGATATTTAGCATAACAGGGGAGTGGACATTTACCAGTTAAGTTCTTGTCTCTTGGAACATCAACTAGCAATGCAGGACCTGTTAAAGCAAGTGAAGGACAACAACATTAAATGCATGAATATGCGTAATATAGCCTGTAAAAAGAAAAAAAGAGAAAAATTGGCAGTCTATAAGAGTGAAGAACAATTTTTCTAATAAAAATAAAGCTATATCAACGATCAGCCCTGAAGAGAACCAGAACCAGTCATAGGAAAGACAAAATGTCAAGGATCTTCTAGGAGGAATCCTTCCAATGAAGCAGACAGCAAAGACAGAAAATTTCTTTATTTACATAAAAAGCATCAAAAGGATTGATATCATGTCAATGTATCTCGAATGAGTGGATCAATGTAAATACTACCAGAAAAAATGCATCTAAGTCAAATACATATGCATCGTGAAACAAGAAACACTAGGTAATAACTGTATTGGACAAAGAACCAAGATGATTTACACATACTGACATCCATAAAGAGAAGTGCTTTACCATGAATAAAGTCTTTTGTTTCAACTGTCACAAAAAAACATAATTTTCTTTGAAGGGCCAACAATTCACCAAAAAAAAAAAAGCACAGGATTGTCAACTCTAACTGTCTTATGACATCTCAGAACTTCCTGTAAGGTTTAATTGTTTACAAGCTTTTTCCTTTAATTTTGATAAGTAGCAAAAAGGTTGCCAATAGACCTATCTGCTGCTCATGGACATCTGTGAGGATATCAATAGCTTAGACTCTAGAATCACATCAACGATATGTCTATCTAGAGACGATAAAATTCAGCTAAGACTGAAAATAGATTTCAAAAGAATTGATTCACAATATATCTAATTATAAGGCCAGGTCTCAATTGTTTTCCCTGAATGTTGCTATAAGAGCTAAAACTCCAGACTCCAATCGTCCACCAATCCAAACGATCAAGTAAAATTCGCAGTCACTATCGTGTTTCAAACTGCGGTGTTGAGTTAATAAGAGCCGCGAATTGCTAAAACTAAGCACAAGAGTTACCTACCATATAACTATAAGTTTAATGTTATCCAAAAGTAGAGTTAATACCATTAAGAACTCTAAGGTCAAGGGTATCAACATCAAACCCTGCATCATAGTAGTCAGCATACATATGTCCTGGTGCATCAACATGAGTTCCAGCATGACAACCTAATCTCAATTCTGAGAAGTTGTAATCGGAGCCATTCCTCATGCTTTTCAAAAGTGTGAGAAACTGGGGTCCAACTCCTTCATCAGAATCCCCTACAGGAGTATTACGATTGTACTGGTGTGTGATATCAAATATCTGTCCATCTTCATATTCATACACCTCTCTCCTCAATGGTTTCAAATCATTAGTGGATCCAACACAAGAACCAGGTTCATCACCATATCCAGTTGGATATGCATCATTAGTTGATGCAAAAACAAGTGATATTGCACTTAGAGCTAACAACTCAGCTAATACTAGCAACTTAAACACGCCCCTCATCTTACTTTCCAAAAAAGATTTGATCTTTAGAAATGGAAATTAGAAAGCTCACTCTTATGACTCCACAATAATGATCAAGTATAATAGATAAGCATTGATTTCACTCCCATAAGAATCTTTTATTATTTCAAAACGTGACCAATATTCTAACAATGGGTCCCTAAAGTATTTAATAAGTACAAGTTGAACTTGTCACACCAATCTCCAGAAGACTAAAATAAATGCACAAAAACAAAACAAAGTATTCAAATATTGCTGCCATTAGCAGATGCCAAGAGTAACATATTAACAAACCGAATATTTTATGCTTACTAATTTCAAACAATGTGCCTCAAATTGACCGTCACTGACTCTCAAGACATAAACTCACGTGGATGAATACACACCCCAATGTACAAGATAGTCAAATTAATAAAGAGGTCATCAATTTTGAGGGATTGTTTACATAAATAAGACACTTCAGCACTGATATTACACTTCTAGCCCTTATTAAACAACTATTTTCTGTCATGGCTAAAAGCTTAATCTTGATGCGCGCCAAGGCTACTACGCAACAAGTATTTGACTTCAAGTCATAAACACCGTCATATTACTATTACTATCTAGTTTAAAGAATGTGACAAACGAAACAATAAAAACTAATGTATGAGCAATGGGTTAAAGTGTTACCATTGAGAACTTCGAGGTCTAAAGTGTCAACATCAAAACCAGCATCAAAATAGTGATCATAAACATGACCAGGAGCATCAATATGAGTACCAGTATGAGTAGGAAGTTTCATCTCTGAATTATTAGCTAAAGAGCCATTTTTCATACTATTAGGTAGCAACTTAAACACACCCCTCAATCCTCATCTTACTTTCCAAAAAAGATTTGAACTTTAGTAGTAATAAACATTGTGTTAATTCTAATAAGAATCTTTTATTACTCCCTCCGCACTATTATGTAACACACATTCCTTTTTGGTCTGTCTCAAAAAGAATGAGACACTTTTCCTTTTTAGTAACAATTCAACTATTGGATGATTATTAACCACACAAATTTCTATATATTTGTTTTAAACCAAAAATTTTAAAAAAATTTCATATTTTTTAAACTCTGTGTCAAGTCAAACTACATCAAATAATATTGGACGGAGGAGGTATTTCAAAACGTGGACAATATTCAAATACTCTGGACCTCAAATGTCTAACAATGGGTCCCTCAAATTGACGTTTACAAGACTTTCAAGACACAAACTTACGTGGATGACTACACACATGTACAAGATAGTCAATTACTAGTAATTAGTAATTAAGAGGTCATCAATTTTTTAAGGAATATTTACAGAAATAGGACACTTCAGCACTACTATTACACTTCTATCCCCTATTAAACAACTATTTAACTTCTAGCTCCATCGCCAGAACTTAGGGCACTCACCTGTAGGCTGCAACGAATTCAGTTCAAAAAAAAATCATGGAGAATAGTAGCAGATCCATAAGAGGCTAAAATTTAAATATTTTTATATGGGGACTAAAAGCTTAATCTTGATGTGCGCCAAGACTAGAGCAACAAGTATTTGAAGTTTTAATAGTTTCATATAAAAGGCTAAAAGTTACATATTTTTCTATCAGGGCTAAAATCTTAATCTCTTTGCGCGCAAAGGCTACTATGCAACCAATTACTATTTCACTTTGTAACGAGTTTAATCATATACACCGTCACAGTCATATTACTATTACTAAATTGGATTAAGGATTAGTTGTGAAAGAGTGAATTTATTTTTGCAATATGAGCTCAGAACTTGGTATTTGTATTTTCACATATATGTCTATATTACACCGCTTCTGACAACATAGATTGCTTTATGTTTTGTATTTAATTAAGTTTGATTAGATACAGCTTTCCGCGATTATACTGCATATTCAAAATAGTACCCAGGTTATTAAGATTTGAGTGCATATTGCCGCAATATATAGTAACTGACCTTACTGCAAAAGTCTACAAAAGAAAGTGGATGCACAAGTTACAGTCATCAAGAATATCGTTCAAGAAGATCAGGGGAGGATGTAGAGTAGGGGTACCGGGTTCGGCAGAACCCAGTACGTTTTGCGCGAACAGTGTATTTGTGTTTAAAAAATTATTAAATATGTACAAAAATCAAGTCGAGAACCCAGTAACTTTCACTTAAGATCGTTATCCTAAAATTTAGAATCCATAAGGTTCAAATTTTAGATCCGCCTCTGAAGAAGATTAATCATAAGAGGTTTTAATTAGTGACTGCATGCCTTTTTCTCAGAAGGGGAAATAGTAGTTGTAATAATTTCATAAAGTGACAATCTACTAATAGGAGATACATTAAGACAAAAACACCTTGAACTAAATATGCTAATCGTTCTCGTTAATTCATAAAATCAAAACACACCAATCTACATATTGTTTACGAGTATCCAGCCTAAGTTAATAAAGTTACAACCAAAGTGAAAAGTTGCACCCCCTAATTTGAAAAACAGTCCCCCTTAGCAGCACTTTATTAGACCAGACGCTATATCCAATGCTTCCTGCACACAAATTCCAGAAAAGAAAAAAAAAATGAATGCTACAGAATTTTAGGGTCTGAGTGATGTGGCTGATAACTCAGCTAGTGGGTAAAAGCATGGAACACACTAGGCTCAAATGGCAGCAAGAGATGCAATTGAATGTAATTCCGATTGAACATGACAGGATACCAGGTAACAAGTCATTCATCGAGAAAAGGATACAACACACCAAGAAACATGTTTCAGAAGTACCTTATGATTGGAGAGCGAACGAGGAGAGTATCACTTGATCAGTATACATCTGATAGGTGATCCCTCAGCACCGAGCAACCTTAAGGGCAGACAGTGTACAGTGTATATGCCAGCTTCTATATTATCCAGCTTCAGCGCTTCTACCAGAATAATTTCCTGGAGCATTTCAAACATCATAAGATTGGAAGGACGCTTTATTGGAATTAGTACAAGTAAACAGTCCATAAAGTCACTAATTCTTAATGTTCTATAGTCGCTTTAAAACAAAGACCAGAGATAATGCTTTTTAACTATAAATTTTTTCTTTTCCGGAGAAAAAAATCATCCAATTCGCTTTCATAGTTCCGCTATCTAGATAACAAAGCTCACGTCATTGGTCAACCATCAAACAGTTACATTTTCCAAGTTTATGTTCAACTAACCTCCTCTCTATTTCCAATATAGATATCATCTTTTGTGAGTCCCATAACATGAAGCTACTATACAGAAAGAGATTGGAATGATGAAATTATGATTTTCGCCCCGCTGCTCTATAATTCTCTCCATATATCTTTTTTCTTCATGAGGAAAACTTCAGCTAAGGAATAAGAGGCATATGCACCCCACCAATTGACTCAGATAGTTGACAACTCTCTATAACTTCTAGAAAGGCAAGATATATTCTTTAGTTCCATGGTAAATGAAGCTAAGGCTGCTACTCATCATAATTGCATGACTATCCAGATCCCTTCCAAAACTTTACACTTAAGATCAATAGACCCTAAATAAGCTGCCTGCTTTGCAGATGACATCTAGCCCATTGTAGAAGATTCAGGAAGCATCATAATTGCTCCAACTAACAGCTAACCGTAGACCTGCCATCTCAAAATTCTGACCACGTACCAATTAGCCAATATTACAGTATCTTGTGATAGGCCTTTCAACATATTGTCAGTTGGACCTAGAGTTTAAATAAGGCCAACAAGTTTCCCGGTAGACAAGAAGTTGGGAAGCTGATCTGAGCTTTGAAAATGTAATCACTCATATAGGAAAGCAGGGCTCTATTATCCCAACAACATGCAATCACATTCTGTTTTCTTCTATTTCTCTTTTCACTTTTCGACAATTGACAAAGTTGGCCTGTCCCCTTACTGCTAAGAGCGACATGAATATGTAACGCCTTTCTCAAGGAATTATAAAATATTGGCTTGGGCCAAAGTAGAAAAATTAGGCAATTTAAAATTACTCAGTTTTGGGAAAAGCTTAGAATCTTGTTATATAGATTTGCAACCACACATACGACCCAATCCACACCCCCAATTTCCCACGACAAGTATCAAATCATAGGGGTCAATAAATGTTCAAATTAGTCTGAATATGACGACTTACCCTGCTTTTCAGGAAAACATGATGGGAAGGAAGCAAATCATCAAATGCAGCAACCGATAAGTAATCAATTCCTGAAAAAGAAAAGGCAAATGTCATTGACGAATTTGTCTACCAGTCGATAATGCTTAGTAGGAAACCAGGAATTACAGTATCACTCGTTTACTCTAGTTAAACTCCAGCTGCAAGATGTAGAAGTCTCTTAACACAAGTCAAAATATATTGGAGTTACAATTTGAGGGCAAAAGTTGGGGGAAATGGGAAGGATAATACGTAGGTTTATAACTACGATGGATTAGGCCAACAAAATTTGTCAACAGAAGGTAGTAACAAAACAACTAGACGAGGATACCAAAAGTACATGAACCATGATGCATATGGACAAAAAAATCGGATAAAGCAAGAAAGTAGGATCAAGCACCTTAATCACCGATAGAAACTTTGGACATAAGCCAGAGAGAGGATAATACAAATTTATAGGTGCATTTGTTTAATTAGATACTAGTTCGAGCATTTACGTGAACTGCTGCATGATGTCCCACTTACTCATGACGCGTAGCATACATTATTGATGAGATTCATGCAGAATTATTCTTGTAATTCACAAAATATAGTAACGCCAAGGGTAAGTTCACTCTAGAAGGAGCATGCAAGTGCAAGCTGAGGAAACAATTTCCACTTATTCCTCGAGATACCATAAAAGGATGCAAGAATAAGCTATGTGGGATATATGCAGACACAAAACGCAACACCAGCCAGTACTAAGCAATGAAGGTAGTAGCTGGAGAGAGTAACCATGCCATCAAGCTAGGTGCATCAGGAAAATTAAGAAGAAGAAAAAACCAACAAAACCTCTGACCATAGAGGTATATAATAGTACACAAAGTATGAGCACTACTTTAACAAACACTCAAGCACCAAGTAAACCACAACGTCACAGATTATTAAAACATCAAAGTGCTACAGCCTATCTTACCGACAAGTTTGATGTCAGTGTTGTCCACTAGCCACTGCGCTCCATCCTTCATGAATCCAACATAGCTTGTGTCAAATGCCTTTTTAAACATAAGACGCCTGAAAGATGAGTAAGTTTAATCAAGAATCACATTACGACTGTCACTGTACATCCAAGTCAAATCATTTTGGATTCCATGCGTACAGTTCCAAGTGATTATGAATAAGATAATTATGAATAAGCTAATTAGTTGAAATATGAGAAACAACTAAATAAACAATGAGTACATCAAAACGGAGCTCTCAAACAGCATACACCTGCACCCTGCACCCCAAGGAGGAGATGGAGCAGAGGAATCATAACTTGTTCATGCAAGGGAGAGAAGAATCCAGGAAGAATTCTAGATTTCTGAAGGAAGATCTCACTCCTCACTAAATGCCAAACCTTAATTGCGTATCCTAAAGTTTTCAAGAATTTTATCTAGCAATAGAAATTAAAAGAACAAGCGGAGTCAGAGACAGATATTTTTTAGCAATCAATCTACATTAGGTAAGGCTTCTAATACATGATAAACATGTGAAATAACAATTGGGACCCACAAGTATGCTTGGTTTGGAGAGGTGCGTGATTAAGGTACTATTGAAATGTTTAGCCATTCAGGTAACAAATGGACCATGCATGCCAGTACATTGAAGAAGATACAGTTAGATCTCCACAAAGAACTGATAGAGAATGTGCTATGAGTTTCATTATCGTGCCGCCGGAATGAAATTTTACGTTATACTGCAAGCCAGATTCCTAGATGATTTTGAATAGACCGTAAATTCTAGATAAATCCCAACTGTGTTAATGATGAGAAGAGTCAAAACAAAAACAAAAACAATAGCAGTGCCACGTGACAAAATCCAAGAACTTCACTATGATATATGGCAACAAATTGTCAAAAAGAAAGGAGAAGCTATGTATAAAACTTGAAGAAATTTTGAAAAGTGGAACTTTGATCAACAGCAAACATGCATGATGCAACTTAAGCACAGATCTACCTGTCAGTGTTTAGTGTTCTGAAAAGTACCCGCTTCACTCCCTTGGGGATATGTAAGGATTGCATAACATCCGCTAAATAAAGGAAAACAAAACTAAAGTCACAGTTAGCCAAAACACTTACGCAAACAACTCTCGAGTGCCACCCAATTTTCAGGGAGTATTTCTCCTCATTGTTGGGGCACATATCATACTATATGCAAGGTAAAGAGAGGAAAACTTTTGGCTCAACAATTTCAAGTCAACAGACATATTGCTATGCTGGCAAATTGAAAACTATGCAAGACAGTAACCCGGAATAACTGATCCAAAAATTAATAGGAGAATTGATCCTAGAGATATTCAACATAACACGGGAGCGGACATTTACCTGTTAAGTTCTTGTCTCTTGGAACATCAACTAGCAATGCAGGACCTGTTAAAGCAAGTGAAGGACATCATCATTAATGCATGTGTAATATTACATGTAAAAAGATACTATCACTAGCAAGCCTGTTAAAGAAAACACAACACAGAGAAAATTTGGCAGTCTATAAAAGTGAAGAATTAATTTTTTTAAATAGAAAAAATAAAGTTAAAAAAAAAAAAAAAAAAAAGCTGTATCAACAATCAACCCTTAAGAGAACCACAATCAGTCATAGGAAAGACAAAATGTTAAGGATCTCCTAGGAGGTATCCTGGCAATGAAGTACAAAGATAGGAAATTTCTTTATTTATATAAAAACCATAAAAGGACCGATTATCATGTGAATCTACCCCAGATGTGTGGATCAATGAAAATACTACAGCAAAGTCATATACATATGCATCGTGAAACAAGAAATAGTAGGCAATAAGTGTATTGGACAAACAACCATAACAATATACATGTACTGACATCCATAACGAGCTAATATATGTAGCAGAAAGACTAACTGCCAGCATGTTTATAAGGTTACTCAGTGATCATTGTTTTAAGACCTAAATCTTCAGACTCCAATAGCTGGCTAATCCGAACGAGCAAGTAAAGTTCATGGTCACTATTGTGTTTCAAACTGCGGTGTTGAGTTAATAAGAGCCGTGAATTGCTAAAACTAAGCACAAGAGTTACCTACCATATAACTATAAGTTTTTAATGTTATCCAAAAGTAGAGTTAATACCATTGAGAACTCTAAGGTCAAGGGTATCAACATCAAACCCTGCATCATAGTAGTCAGCATACACATGTCCCGGTGCATCAACATGAGTACCAGCATGACAACTTAATCTCAATTCGGAGAAATTGTACTCGGAGCCATTCCTCATGCTCGACAAAAGAGTGAGAAACTGTGGTCCAACTCCTTCATCAGAATCCCACGCACGTGTATTACGATTGAACTGGTGTGTGATATCGAATATTTGTCCATCTTCATATTCATACACCTCTCTCCTTAATGGTTTCAAATCATGACCATTTGATCCAACACAAGAACCCGGTTCATCACCATATCCACTTGGATATGCATCATTAGTTGATGCAAAAACAAGTGATATTGCACTTAGAGCTGACAACTCAGCTAATACTAGCAACTTAAACAAACCCCTCATCTTACTTTCCAAAAAAGATTTGAACTTTAGCAATGGAAACTAGAAAGCTCAATCCTATAACTCCACCAATAATGATCAAGTATATATACTAGATAAACATTGTGTCAATTCCAATAAGAATCTTTTATTATTTCAAAACGTGGACAATATTCAAATACTTTGTACACCTCAAAAGTCTAACAATGGGTCCCTAAAGTATTTACACAAGTTGCACTTATCACATCAATCTCCAGAAATATAACTAAATAAAGTATTCAAATATTGCTGCCCATTAGCATAGGCCAAGAGTAACATATTAACAAACCGAATATGCTTTCTAATTTCATCAAACACGTGACAACATCAATTTCAAGACACATATGTAGATGTGACAATGTACCTCAAATTGACGTTTACTACACTTTCAAGACACAAACTTACGTGGATGACTACACACCCCAATGTACAAGATAGTCAAATTAATTAAGAGGTAATCAATTTTAAGGGATATTTTACATAAATAAGACACATCAGCACTGCTATTACACTTCTAGCCACTATTAAACAACTATTTTCTGTCATGGCTAAAAGCTTAATCTTGATGCGCGCCAAGGCTACTACACAACAAGTATTTGACTTTGTAACGAGTTTAAGTCATATACACCATTATATTACTATTACTATCTAGTTTAAAGAATGTGACAAAAAAAGAAACAATAAAAATTAATATGGGAGCAATGGGTTAAAGTGTTACCATTGAGAACTTCGAGGTCTAAAGTGTCAACATCAAAACCAGCATCAAAATAGTGATCATAAACATGGCCAGGAGCATCAATATGAGTACCAGTATGAGTAGGAAGTTTCATCTCTGAATTATTAGCTAAAGAGCCATTTTTCATACTATTAGGTAGCCACAAAAACTGGCCAAGCCCATCTTCTAAACCCCATGATGGCATATCAGGGCTTAATCTGTGAGTTATATCAAATATATGTCCGTTTCCGTAAACTTCTCGACGGATTGGAATTAAGTCATTGGGTTCACATGATGTTGTGGGTTCAATGCCGTAAGGTGAAGGATAAGCTGGATTAGCGACGGTAATTATTGGATTAAGGATTAGTTGTGAAAGTGTGATTAGGAGAAGTAGGGACATAGAGAGTTTCATGTTGTTGGAGAATAAGATGTGCTTGTTACAATGTTGGATTAGTATTTGTAGTTTTGATTAATGGTGAAAAGATTATGATTATATATATATATATATAGTTATTTTTGGGATTTTTAATTGGATAAAGGATCCGATTTTTTGGGTGATTTAAGTTGATCTAAATTCTATTTTGTGAAAGAATGAATAGTGGATAAAGTTTCAATTGAAAGTAAACACTAAACAGAATTTGTGAATATAATAAGTTGTATTTGTATTAGGACAAAAGATAATATTTGCACTTGATATTATCGTCAGTATTGAATATGTCGTTATTGTTGTATACTTGATATACATTATTTAAAGTTTTATGCAACTTGTTGTAAATTTCATACAATACTTACAATATGTTGAAACTGTTGTTACTTCTTTATTAACTTTTTATGAATACTTGATATACATCATTTAAAGCTTTATGCAACTAATTATAAACTTTTGAAGGCTTCCAACAATTCTTCCTCGACAAAGATTGAGGGGGAACATATAGATTGTTAAATTAACATGGTCCAATTTTATATTCTATTTTCAACCCTTTATAGGTGTTACGATGTTTATTTGTCTCCTCTTTGACAACTTATCTTTCTTTGACAAGTATGAACTACGAAATAGTTACTATTGCAAACTGAAATTTTAAATCAAATCCAAAATCAAGTCTTTTCTGTTCGTTCACTCATGAAATTCTAGATTTTGTTTAATTAAAATCAAGTTCAAGATGTGAAAATTGCCCATTTACCATATAAAATAACTAAATTCTCATCCCAATACTGAAATAGGTTAATTAAAAGAAGTTGAGCGTAGATTTGCAATGTCGTCAATGTGTAGAGCAGAAAATCAATGCGCCTAGCTGTGGCTAGGTATCGACTCCCAAGTGACATGTCCATACACCCCCACAGAAAAATGGGCCGACTTCTGGAAAATAGCCACGACTAGAATCACTATTTACATAGCAACTTGGCGTTTATTACTCTATACTCATGGCATCTGTTGTGCGGCGCCCTTTTGATGCCTTTGTGCGCGCAACGTCTTTGCACCACAGGCGAGCCAGACGAATATCAGCCGCTCAGTCGAGTGTCGGTCGAGCGCGGAATAAGTGTCAGTCGGCTGGACGAGGGCCAATCGTGCGCTGGAAGAATGTCAGTCGCGTGCTTGAGGGGAAGCCTTGGTCATGAACTAGACGAGTGCTAGAGGAGGACCAACAAGGTGCTGGACGAGTGTCAGCTGGGTACAGGCTGAGTGTCAGCAGCGCGAGTTGTGTGCGGGCACGAGTGTCAGTGCCGCACGTTTTGGAGCTATAGTGGAAATCTTGAAATTTAGGGTGAGGGCCTTATTCCTAAGATATTATAGAGTGTGCATACCTAGTTTGGTGTCGTTCAGAGCTTGTTTGCCTATGGGCTTGACTTAGCCAAGAAACAGTGGCATTGTGGTAATTATACTGATCTTCCCAGGGTTATATCTCTTTTCACGAGTATGGGAATGAGATTAAACTTTATGGAGGTCTGAAGGATGTCAAGAGGAATCTTTAGAAACAAACGACACCTCATTTGGAGGTTGGAGTTGAAACAAAAGATGTCAAGTGCTGAGACATGGGTTTATATATTTAAGACATATATAAGGAGGAGCAGGCATGGTGAAAGCCTGTCAGCCCTCCCCGTCCACTTTGTCGGGAAGTCGCACCAAGTGAGCTGCCTTGAAAAAGAACCTCAAGGGCCTGCCTGGACATCTCAAATGAGTGTTCCAGGTATCCATACGAGTCAGGCGACTCTATGGACGACGTGTGGCCAAAAGGCCAACGTTGGGCGAACAACGGGCTACAGAGGCTTAACGGGAGGAAAGACTAAGCCCTGCGGACTGTTTTTAAATAAGATAAAAAGCCTCTGTGTCGATTGACTACTCGAGGAGCTATTGAGAGCCTCGTGTATTGATTTGCTAGCATGGCAAGGGTTCAAACATGCAAGCAAGGGCTCGTTGGCCTAGACGTGCAGTCGTGGGGCGATGTTGTACAACTCAGTAGGGAGGCATGATGCGAAGGCTACGCTTGCCAACGCCAGGAGACATTGGGAGGTATCTTTGGTGACGCACATGACAAGGGCCAAGGCTTAAGAGTTGTCCTACTCGGGCGAAGCATAGGCAAGTTCCAGGGCACAAGGCGAGGGCCAAGCTTGAGGATTGCATTGCACGCGCATGAGGGACGCTTAGCGCTACGCGAGGGACGTACGGGTCCTAAGCCAACCCCGGATGTGCGCATACTAAAATTTACGCATATGAGATGCACACAAGGGAGGACCTTCGAGCGGCACAGTTGAAGCTAGACCACTGAGGCGAGCTTCTTAGAAACTGGAACAAGGAGCAGGCTGGCTCGTAGTCAGGTGGGACTGCAAGTACCGCATTGGCCAATTGTGTGCCGCTGTCATTGGGAAGGTGCAGTCTGTGACAGTTTTATGTACACGTATTACAACATTCTCTGAGCCTTGTGAGAACACAATCGTACGCTTGATGCCTTGATATGTCTCTCTATGAGAAGAGGTTTCTACTGATCATTTTCAATATAGTTCGTTATTACAATATCTCTTTGGAATCTTTAATATGTAATTCAAATTAGAAACATTCAAAATAAAATTTATTGTACTCAATATACGGCAGAAAGTGTTCTTTATTGACCTACGACTATTAGTAATGCTATCAACATAAACACTAAAAAATACATGAGGTCGTACTGCAATGAATGATCTCTCCATCCTTACTCAATTAGAGGAATTGGATGGAGGACTTCGTCGGATAAATTCCTGGTATGGAGCATTTATCTCTTTAATAGGTTATCCGCAATAACAACGCATATTAATCATACCAATGGGAGTCAAATATCAGATTGTTATACAAAAAAGGTTATAATTCATCATTTTAGTTTACTCTTAACACCCATAGCAGGAATGATATAAAATGTTTAAATGTCAAAAAAATCCAACTGTATACAAGCATTTAGTTTAAACTACACGAATTAAAAAGCTTAATTATTTACATTCTTCAGTTTCATATTTAGTCAAACTAAGATATATTAAATGAAAGGTAGAGAGTAAATTGAAATTGGAGTTTCAAAATATAAATTCTCTCTTTATATTGTGATTTTAGTTAGAACTCTCGTCTTTAACTTGGATTTCAATTGAACCTTTGAGTTGTAATTGTGGCTCTCGACGATTGGACTGTCACTTTAATATGGTACTACTCCTGCCAAATTGTGCATTTGATAGTAGAGGGTCCAAGTTGTGGGTGCCCGACAAGAGTTTTACTAATTGTAGCATGCCAGACAACACATAGTTGATGATGTTGACGATGATGTTACCAACTTCGTCGGTAGTTCCGTAAATGAAAGACTAACATCACCTTACCCACCGCTTTTAGATTTTGTGGATGTAAGTTAACATCACCATTCTGCAAACTCTGAAATAATATATCCCCCTACCTCTTCAACTAGATTCCTTCTCCTCAAAAACCCTCTTTTACTTTCTTTTTCTTTTGCATTTTCTCTTTGGGTTTTTTACACAAATATACAAATTTTTACCTTTAATTACAAAAAAATAGCAATATTTTTCTAATTACAAAGCATAGCAATATTATTTTAGCACATTTTTATTTTTTACAATTACACTTTCACCCACTTTCCTACAAACCCTAAAATACTTTCTTCACTTTTCCAATCAAAGCAGCCGTCATCCCCATTGTTTCTCTCAAATTCAAACACAGAAATCCACTACCACCACCACCGATCCAAACATCAGTACAAACACCACCATCACCGCGTGAATCTCCATGTCAGTACACGAGCAGTTCGGAATGGTTTCTCTGTGTTAGTGATCATAGAGAAATGGAATGGCTTCTCTGTGTTAGTGATCACATTGTAGAATTGATACCTTCTTGGCAGACATTTCCCGATGGCACCAAGCTTGAGGTAAATCTAGTTTCTTTGGAGTTGTTCCGGTACTTAAGCACCAATGTTTTATACCAATCAAGTATCAAATGTTTAAAACTATAAAAGACACTTTTTTTACATACTATGATTTTGAAACAAGACTAGAGAGAAACAAAGCTGGTATGCATTAAATGAGTTTATTGAGGCAGGGAAAACAATTTAAATTTTGATATGTATGTGTTAATTTATTCATCTGTTTTATGTTGTAGATCATGACTTCTAGGCTGCGATCAGACCTCTACATCAACCTTCCAGTACTCCGTAAACTTGAAAATATGCTTCTTGTAAGAAGCACTTTCTTGTTCCTTAGGCATTCAGCATTTGTTGTTCAATGCTGAGTACTATATTCTAAAGTGTTTGTCACTTTCACAGGAGATATTAGACAGTTTCAGAAGCACAGAATTTTGGTATGTTGACCAAGGGATCTTAGCCCCAGAATCTGATGGTTCATCCTCTTTCAGAAATCCTCTCCCTCGTCAAGAGGAGAAATGGTGGCTTCCAGTTCCTAGAGTTCCCACTGGTGGTCTCAGTGAAGATGCAAGAAGGCAGTTGCAACACAGACGTGACTGCACAAACCAAATCCTGAAAGCTGCAATGGCCATTAACAGCAACAGCTTAGCTAAAATGGATGTGCCTGAGTCATATTTGGAAGGCCTTCCTAAGGTGAAAAGCTGCCCTGGAGATACTAACTCATGTTTACATACTGAAATGCACCTGGGGATTACTCATTTTTCAACGTGACAGAATGGGTGTTGCTGCTAAAGGCGACTGCCTAACACATGTGACAAAATCAGGGGCATATCCAACAAATTCTTCAACATTTTTGTTAACTTACGGTGCCATTTGAATCTGGATACTAGGTTCAGCTTTGAATCTGGGGTGGGGTGGGTGGTGGGTGCCATGTTCTTTGAATGTGTATTTTGTGTTATTTAGATTTGTTTCATTTTTGTTCCGTTTCTGTTTCTTCAAAATTGTTCAGATTTTGTTTCTGTTTCTGTTCTTATTTGTACGGATTTGTCAGATTAATAAATGTGAACTCTTGTTTTCTATTGCTCGCGACTGATGGTGTTGAAACAATATGATACGGTTTGAAACATTGTTGAAACATTGAAACAGTTGTTGCAACAGTTTGATACATCTGAAACGATATTGAAACAATATGATACTGTCTGAAACGACATTGAAACAATCTGAAATAACTGTTGAAACAGTCTGATACGGTCTAAAACGGGAGTTGATACAGTTTAAAACAGTATGATACAGTCTGAAACGGGACTTGATACAGTTTAAAACAGTCTGAAACGGAGTTGATACAGTCTGAAACGAGACTTGATACAGTTTAAAACAGTCTGATACAACATTGAAACACTATGATACGGTGCAGAAACAGTTAGATATGGTGCTGCAGAAACAATTGAAACGGTGCAGAAACAGTTAGATACGGTGCTGCAGAAACAGTTAGAAACAGTTGAAACGGTGCAGAGACAGTTAGATACGGTGCTGCAGAAACAGTTGAAAGGTGCAGAAACAGTTAGAAGTAGTTGAAACGGTGCAGAAACAGTTAGATACGGTGCTGCAGAAACAGTTGAAACGGTGCAGAAATAAATAGATACGGTACTGCAGAAACAGTTGAAACGGTGCAGAAACAGTTAGATACGGTGCTGCAGAAACAGTTGAAACGGTGCAGAAACAGTTAGATACGGTGCAGAAATAGTTGATACGGTGCAGAAATAGTAAGATTCAACGAGATACATTGAGGATGGATGAGGAAAAGTGAAATTGGAGAAAATGAGAGGAATAAAAGTGAAATTGAAGGGGAAATGGTGGGAGGAAAAGTGAAATAGGAGGAAATGTGAGGAGCAAAAGTGATAGTGGGAAACTATAAGAATGAATGTAAGGGTTTGGTATATTATGAGAAAATATTGCTATGTTTTTGCTATGTTTGTAATTATCTTGTGTTTTCCTCTATATAGGGTAATTTTACTAAAATATTGCTATGTTTGGTAATTAAGCTCTAAAACTTGTACTTTTATGTAAAAAATCCTTTCTCTTTATACAGGGAAAAACGACAAGAAAAGCAAATTTGAACCCTGTTAGAATGAGAACAAGATGCCCCATATAAATTTGGACAATCCACCATCCTTTGAGCTACTTTTTAGGGTGTGAGTTAGGTCCAAACTTATGTGGACGTCCATATATTTGTGCGTACCCAAATTTGTTGTGTAAAATCAAACCCATTAGTGCGATTCTAACATGCGAACTCTTAAAAAGAAAAGGTATCTAAAAGGAACAAGGAAAGGAATTGAGGGGGTGGGGGTTTCAAAGTCAATATAATAATAGGTTTTAGATCATGTTATCCACATTAAAAGATCATTAAGAAGTTAAAACATCATAGAGTTGATGTTTTCTTTTTCTTCCCTACTACTACTATTATTTGAACCTCCTGGTCCACTCCTTGTGTCCCCACTCCCCTCCCCCTAGGTGGTCCATATAGTTGTATTTTCAACAATTTGAAACTAGTAAGTTTTGTAGCAATATTTAGTCAACCTTTTTCATAGACTAAATCAACTCCTAAAACACACAATATCGAAAAAAATAAAAGAAAGGGGATGTGACTGATAGGAGCAGAAAGATCATTAATTCCCAACTTGAAATAGCATAATATTAGTGGGAAAGATCATCGTGTCTCTATCTATGCCAACTTTCACTTTGCTAAGTGAATTGCCTGGTACGTGCGTTTAAATAAGAATCCAATTGCAAACATGTCTTTTTCGCAATGAAAACAAAAATGCGTTTCCTTTTTCAAATCCCAGCTGTAAAATATATTTATGAAACGAAAACAGTTTAATTTCTAAAAACAACTACCCAATACAAACTACTATTCCCTCTGTCCCAAAATGAGTGTCTATCTTTCCTTTTTTGTTTGTCCCAAAATGAGTGTCTCTTTCCTTTTATGGCAACTCTTTAAATTTAAGATTTGTATTGGACCACATGATTTAAAGACACTGACCTACATTACACACACACCTTTCATTATAAACCACAGAATTTAAAAGTCTTCTTTATTTTCTTAAATTCTGTGCCCAGTCAAATTCAGACACTCATTTTGGGACGAAGGAAGTAGTAATTTTCAGAGAATATTTAAGAGAAGTATTAGTACTACAAAAGTTCCCGTGTTCCAAAAAGGAATTCCTTATCATGAATAGAAATTGCAGTGGTTAAAGCGTTTAATTGTGTTTGTTAAACTTTTTGGAAACAATAATGCACCGTTTACTGGGGCCATTCGCCAGACCATCAGAATCTCAAAGCCTACCCACTTCTCACTCCCAAGCTAAGTTCAATGTTCAAATGTACTATAAATTTCCATTTTCCACCTCAAAAATACGTGTTACCTTTTCAATTATGTCATCCTTGTTTGAAGTTTTATTTGTTTTCCTCTGCTATCTTTAGTCTCATAATCTGTATGATTTATGGTCAAGATTGTTGTAAAAAACATGGGATGTCAATGCCATCTGCAATGGTAAGGTATGTGCAAGTTGACCTACAAATTTGGTGGCTAACGAGAGACCAATATTCAAATTCAAGAAAAGACAAATAAATTATTATGTAAGGTACATGCAAGTTGACTTAGAACGTCATAGTTGTGAAATAATATATTACTCTAGAATCTATCTATAGATTTATTATGTTGTGATATTTTATAATAAAGTAAAATTCAAATGGTATGAAATATGCCGCTTCTATTTTAATGCAAGCATTTGATTTTCTTCTTAAGAAAAAATGACATTAATACCAATTTTAGTAATAATATACTCTTTAGTTCATGCATTTTGCAATGATCTCATAATCATAGGGATGAAGAACAACATTATCATTTCCTATTTGTTTAAACAGCACCTGCTCACCAACCCTATAATGTATAGTACCTAATTGAACCAGATGACAGCAAATCCAATATATGTACACTACTAATTTTATTCACGAGTTATAATGATCATAGTATTAGTTAATTTCTACTCCTAGTATACTATATTTTGGTTAGTGATCACCAAGTGATGTGGTGTAACGGATGAGGCTACTTCTTTCTTAATCAGAGGTCTCAGGTTCGAGCCATGGTTATGGAAAAATCACTGGTAGGGAGTGCCTCCCCCAAATGGGGCCCTATGCAGCGCGAATCCGAATTAGTCGGAGCTCCAATAAGGATACCGGACACTGAGTGGAAAAAAAAAATAGTTAGCCTATATATACTGCCCTCCAGCTAATGGCACAAAGATATCAGTGGACTTCAAAAGGTCCCACTGGCCTAACCACATTTCACACCTAAAACCATACCCTCTCCATCAGAAAAACTTGATCACTTAGTAGCCATTTTCAAACATGGCATGTTTATCAACTATGTCAAAATCAATAACCTCTCTTTTCATCCTCTTCTTTTGCTTAGTTTCAGTTCAATCTCTTCCTCCATCTCCTGACATGGTTGCACTTCAAGCTTTTAAATCCTCCATTAAACCTTCAACTATTCCTTCATACTCTTGTTTAGGTTCTTGGAATTTTACAACTGATCCTTGTTCTGTACCTCGTGTTACTCATTTCACTTGTGGACTTTCTTGTAGTTCTGGTAACCGTGTTACTGAACTCACCCTTGATCCAGCTGGTTATTCAGGTACACTCAGTCCACTAATTTCTAAACTTACTCAACTTGTTACTCTAGACCTACAAAATAACAATTTCTATGGTCCTATTCCTACTTCTATTTCATCTCTTCCCAATCTAAAAAACCTTATTCTTCGACTCAATTCATTTTCTGGATCAGTTCCACCAGCACTAACTTCTCTAAAATCTCTTATATCCCTTGATCTTTCTCATAATTCATTTTCTGGGTCGTTACCTAATACGTTGAACGAACTCAGTAACTTAAAAAGACTCGATATTAGTTACAACAAATTTACTGGGTCATTTCCAAAATTACCCCTAAATCTTATAGAGCTTGCAGCTAAGGCTAATTCTTTATCAGGGTCACTTTTAAAGTTATCATTTGATGGGTTAAATGAGCTAGAAGTTGTTGAATTAAGTGAAAACTTATTATCTGGAACTATAGAGCCTTGGTTTTTTCAGTTACCTGCACTGCAACAAGTTGACATGGCAAATAACAGCTTTACACGTGTCGACATCTCAAAGTCTGTGAATCTTAACAGTGATCTCGTAGCCGTTGATTTGGGGTTCAACAACATAGAGGGAAATTTGCCTATAAACTTTGCATTTTATCCTCGTTTGTCTTCATTGTCATTAAGGTATAACAAGTTTCGTGGACCAATTCCATTGCAATATAGTAAAAAGAAGACATTGAAAAGATTGTATTTGGATGGAAATTTCTTGAATGGTTCGCCACCAGCAGGATTTTTTAGCAAGCAAGATTCAGTAACAGGCAGCTTAGGGGACAATTGTTTACAAAAGTGTCCGATATCTTCGCAACTTTGCTTGAAATCACAGAAACCTACGTCAATTTGCCAGCAAGCTTATGGTGGGAAACCAAAGTCTTAGTACGTGTGTCAGTCAATGTTTCTGAGATTTTTTTTGTCTTGGTTTCCATATTGTAATAGTAGTAGGAGTATTATATTCTTTGGATAAGAAATTATTTGCCAATATTATATTTTTCTCGTCTAGATGATATATATGCCTTCGTGTATCGAGTATAGTACATTAATGTCACAGAGCCTGTTTGGGTGGGCTTAAAAGCTGCTTATTTTAAGTGGCTTATAAGTCAAAAAGTGGCTTTTAAACAACTTATGGCTTATAAGTTCAAAAATTTTGACGTTACCAAACATATATTAATGGACTTATAAGCTTATAAATCACTTTTAAGCTTATCCAAACGGGCTCATAGTTATTATGCTAGAATATTGCAGATATCTTAGTATAATATTCCCAAAATGAAGTGTGAATACGTACGTTAATTTCTTAGTCTTGGACTAACGTGTTTGATAGCATGAATTGAAATAAACGTAGGACTAGAAATGATGTCAGATAATAGAGAGAATATATTTGAACAATTTGATAGAAAATTTTGATTCGATTTTCAAAATTAGTGATATTTTTTTGTTAATTTCGGCCTGTGTAAAACTTTTTCTTAAGGGTTTTGTTAATATTCATTATTTTCATCTTAACTCTTATTTCTATCAGCGCATTTAGCGACATTTAGCAAGTGCTCTACTTCCTTTCTCCTTATACAAAGCCCAAATTGAAATAATTTTGAGGTAATTACTGCTGCGTGGTGATATTCACCCGCAGGAGAAAAGTTAGAATTGCTTAGCTGAGGTCAGGGCCGGATCTGTCGTAGAAATTGCGATTTACGTGAACTCATGATCTTCTCACGAAATTAGGAACGGATATATCGTAGAAATTGCAGTTCACGTGAACTCATGATCTTCTCACGAAACTAGATATATAATTTGGCAACTCATGCTCTAAAATCTAAATGGTACATTTGGTCAAATAATGCATGGTTTACTTGCACTCAGAAGTAGGGATTGATCCCATCTAAATTACCTGTTATATTTTTTGCTTAATATATAATCATATAAATGATATTTGATCTATATTCCTAATGTAATTTCGTCTCTAACGGTAGTGAACCCACACTCTTAAAAGCATAGATCTGTCTCTGGCTGAGGTGCTTGTGATTTTTGGGTATGCCATAATAAAAGTATTTTTATTAGAGTTAAAAACTATTACTAACAGAATAGGGATGGTAAAACTATGCGTCAAAAAGAATTAAACCAGCAAGTTGCAAATGTGATAGCGAGTTACAATAGACATCTAATAAACACGACTTATAAATTGAATGCGACTTACAAATGCATTCGATGAGTGTGACTTACAAACCACACCTGATATACTTATTTCCGAATGAGAAAAGATGTGATTTACAAACTATGTGTGAATATCAAACACGTTAGTATTCACATATGAAAATTTGAATTGAATGTCATGCTTTATTGTCACAATTGATAAAGGAGGTGTGCTAGTACAATGTTTTATTGTGTATAAAATAAATTTTACAAGGGCATCAAAATTAAAGGATGTGAATAACAATATTTCCGTTATCAAACTAACAAAACATATCTAAGGGGTCGTTCGGTTCCAAGTATTAATATTTAATACACTCACAAAACTCAGCGTTAATTTAGCGCAGCGTTCGGTTGGTTTTTGTGAAATTTTAATACCCGCATAAAATTAGTGCAACGTTTGGTTGCGTTTTTGTATATTCCGCATTATTAATACCCGCATTATTAATGTGGGAATCTATGTATTATTTTATGCGGGGTAGAAGGTGGTATTAATAATTTAGGTATTAATAATGCATGTATTAAAATTTAAAATGACAAAATTAACCTTCATTATAATAAGGATATTTTAAAATTTTATTTAAGGAGTAAATAAATATTTTAAATAATAATATTTTTTGTTAATTTGTAATATATCAGTGATTCAACAAATAATCCCTACGTTATAATATATGCGTGACTAATACCCACATTATTAAACCCCACATAACTAATACCCGCATTATCAATACCCACATTATTAATACACACATTATTAATCCCCACATTACTAATACATGCATTAATAGTTAATACCCGCGTAAAAGAAAACCAAACCGAACCACCCCTAAGTGTTGTATTTCTTTTCTCCTTTGCATTAATTTACCTTCTTACTTTTTCACGTCTAACATTGTTGCCTAGTTGCCGTTTATGTTACTTCAAAATAATGACTGTTTCTTTTCAAATTTGTTTATGCAATCGATACTTTTAATATTCAACCGTGAAAAGGTATCGTTTGGCTCACTTTCCCATTAGGTAAAGTTAAAATCTTCCAAAAACTCCCCTTTATTTAACAGGTTTAAATAATTTCATTGGTCCCTTTTTATTGTGAATGCTGCATAAATTTACTGGATAGTTGTTGCACTGAATATTCTCTTACCGTCAGGAGCAGAAAGGGTATCTATGTTAGGTCATTTCCAGCGAATTCGACGGCTAAAAATATTAGTCTAATTGAATTGAATTAACTTTGGTACCTAAGCAGTTGGCCGTCAGTATTTAAAAACTCAATTAGATTGCGTATCAAAAAATGTTGAGAAATCTTTCCTCCAAATCCAGATAAATATAGCAATCATTCATTCATTATGCTACTCCCTCCGTCCCAAATTAGTTGTCACTTTAGGGGAAATGGTTTGTCCCAAATTAGTTGTCTCTTTAGGATTTCAAGAATAAATTTACTACTTCTTTCCAACTATACCCTTAATAATTAAAAGAATTCTCCAAAAAAACTAATAATCAAACATTAAATAAGGGTAACATAGTAAAATACACACCCTATTTAATAGTTTTCTTAATGGACGTGAAAAAGCTGAAGGCGACAACTAAAATGGGACGGAGGAGTATATATTAGCGGAGTATCTTTTAAGGCAACAAACATTTCATGTTTAAAGAATGAAAACAATTTTTATCACGGAGTTTCGGACTTTCCTAGATTGTTGTAGAAACAAACGTACATTAATTTTCTGATACATTTACCGAATACTTGAGTTCTATGCGTCCATAATGTAAAAATTATTTGTCCAATTAAATTACTTATAAGATAATTACATTGATGCAACTTAAATCCTTTATGAAAAATATGTTAAATGCAGTTGTGAGTATGCTCATGCTTGAATGTCGAAAAAACATTGTAACAACTTTAACGTGAAAATTGATCATAACTATATATATACTAGTAGGAGTATTTGTTTTTGAGTCAAAAGGAGAGTAACGGGATGCGGGGTGGCCGGGTGTTTTTGAGGGGGCTTGGATAGGGGGTGCGTGAGTGCAGTCTGTAGATGAGCACGGAAATGTTATTTTCTTTTTCCTGCTTCCACAAAATCAAAAATTGAAAACAATTTCACAAATTATTTCAACGAAAATGTACTCTTAAGGTATATGATTTGCCTTATTACTTCTATAAAATCATTGCCCTATGGTACCATAGTTTTGTAAATTACCCTATCTCAATTGGATGAACCAATTCAACAAAGCTATGAAAAGAAATTCAAAAAAGATGTTTCGATTTCTTTTTTAAGGATTTTTCCAATAATCAGATATTTTTCTGTATACCTTAGAGTACATCCGATAAAACTAGAATGATACAAATACTCTTCAAACTCCTCCTTCGTGTGTATCGAAACTCAACTGCTAATTCCATTTTCCACCTTTTCTCTCTTTCTTTGGGATCACCATTTCTCCAATGTGTATTTCAGCATGTCATGTTCAGAGGCTGTTCCTCATTTGTTTTCCTTGAGAATCCAAAAAGAGTGGATACATAATTTGTTGGTGCATCACATGCCGTTAAATCTGGTGGTAGAAACAAAATGAACACAAACAAGAAACTTTTGGGGAGTATCATTAGTAACAGCAAGTATCTCCAATGTATGTCTCACTGTGTGTCTATTGGGAGGATGACATAGATGTTCTTCAAGTTATGAAAGATTGTTTTCTAGTGTCAAGTAAATAATTTTGCTAAAGCTTTTAAACTTATTTGCAATGAAGATTAATCCTCCATTATTTTCTAAGTTAATGTTATTTTCTTGATTTTATGATGTTTAATGGAGTAGCGATTATTTCACTTCTATGACGATGATTGGGATAAATTGGAAAGCGAAAATCATGCCTGTTGATAGTTCTAACGGTTGTTGGAAGTCTGGCTATTCGTGCAGGTCTAACATTGAATTCTGCCTTGTGTGCCTTAATTGATCCTGTTTCCTCACTTGATCGTACAGGTTCTGAAGGCATGCATGGGATCAACATCTTTCTTTAATCGAACTGTTAAACACAATAGAGTTGTTGAGACCTTGTACAGTGCAATTTATGTATGCAGCTGTTCTTTGATCTTCCATAGTCTTTGCATCTTTTGACCATTCTCTCTTTGAATTAGGTGCAACTTTCATACCTTTCGCATTGTCTCCCACACCGCTGGGTAAAAGCAAGATATTTTCCTTTATAGTATAGTGGTCTACACAACCGGAGTAAAATTGGAGCATTTCCTCGTGCTGGGATTCGTGGCATTTTCCGAAGCTGCCGCGTGTGACGTTGGATTATGCTAGCTAGTGGTTGTCCTCGTGGGACCCAGTCACGTGTGACCAGCTCTACTCTTGGTGTGAAATGACCTATTTGCCCTCATGGTCGGCAAGCAGGTTGACCATGAGGTCCTTATTGCCATTTATAAAGGAAGGATAGATATATATATATATATATATCATTATTTTAACCAAAAATTAAGAGATTGAGTTCTCTCTCCCATCGACTATTGGGGAAAGTGCACAAATATATTATAACTACAATCTATTTAAGGTGCAGCCACTTTGCAAACTCCAACCAATTTACAAGGCTCAGCCAAAAATCAGTCCCATGATTCGCCTCACTTCGGACCTTCGGTACTCGAAACAAAAGTTGGGTTGAATTACTTATATCTTAGTTGAAATCAACTTCAAGTCTTGAAAATGAAATTGGGTTCAACTTCAAACTTTCAAATGGCGAACATCAAACCAAAGGATTGAAAATGGTCTCAATGACATGTCCTGGATATATTGGTAAAAATTGGACCGGACACCTTGTTGAAAGGTGTTTGAATACGTGGCACAATTAGAGTGGAGTACAAGGACAACACATCTTCAACTAACACAAAGAGAACAATAGATCATCAAACGGTCTTGACCTATCATGGTAAATTATGGCCACTCAAGACGTTGGAGAATACCAAACAACTAGTCGAGCAGATAACCACCTTGCATCAACACACTCTCCGTATCTTGGGGCCAACTCCAACACGTCTCTTTAGCCTTATTAAGCCGTTGAGGGACGTGGGGAAGGGGAAGACATGCTAGGCCTATATATACTCTTACTCCCCCTCATTTGTAATCCTTAGAACCTCTACACCAAAAACACTGTATTTCGTTCATTACCATTGTTGTCATCACTGCTCTTACCATTTTTGTGAATAGCCAAGTTGTTGCATTCATTGGAGCCAACTTCGGCCACCTCAATAAGATTTCTCTTGCCTTACATCTTACTACATTATTGTTGGATTGCTATTGTAATTTATTTATTACAGTCTATTTATCATTATTTAGTTACTGTTTAACCTATCCAATCATATCCTTAATCACGTAAACCACACCTAAATTCTTAATATAAAAGATTGTTTATGACCTAACAAATACAAATTCGATTGTGCAACTTAAAATCAGAATTAAGGGCATACAGTAGTGGAGCCTGAAGTTGAGTGGCTACTATTACTTTTGCAAAAGTGGTTGCCACCTAAGTAGCGTTGCTTTCTAGGGAGAATTGCAGAACTATAAGACTGTAGGCAATGCTTTGGCTTTTTGACCTCCATAACGGTGGTTTAGCAATAAAGACTTCAGTTTGTTTTAATAGATAAATTTTGGATGAAAATACTCATATAAATTTTATAAAATACGCACGTATTCTTGCCCCACACCCATTCTCTCATTCTATTAACTAATTGCCTTTAAGTATTGCCTAAGGTAGCATTTGCTCTCACTTCTTCCCCAATCTCCCATATAATTGAAGTGAGGGCAAGTGCTCCCCTTATTCTCACAGCTTATTTGAGTGTCACCTACGAAATGAAAGGCAAGACCATTTTGCTAAAACTATGAAAAACTGAGACATGCTCTTAGAACTGGTCATTTTGGGGACACCAGGTGATTTTTTTTGTACTTTCTAAGCTGCTGGCCACAAATTCTAGCAACTATTACATGGATTTTGCACAGCCCAATACTGAAGTATACTTTACAAGATTTTGTGAATGCTTGACAGATCTGGTGCTGTTTTCAAACGTTTGACCTCCAGAAGACACTCTTACATTTTTAGCTCCCGTTAGGAAAATTCATGGAACATCCAGGTTTTACTGCAAGTAAGATCTAATAATAGCCAAGAGATTTTCCTGATAGGCACTTAAAAATGTATAATTTTTTATGGGGGATAAAACTGTAATTAGGCGTTAGAAGTGTCATGTTTTTGTAAATATCCCTGTACTTATACGTAAAAATTTGGGACAATTACATTGAGAGACACCCTACTAATGAAAATTACCAAAAAAGACCCCTATTTTGCTACCTTACCTGACATAGCACCCCCTCCCTTTTTTAAAATTTTTCTTTCACTCTATAGCACCCCTATTTAAAGACAAAAAACCCTAGCCCACCATTTTCCCTCTCTTCTCCTTCTCTCCTTCACATTTTTCTCTCTTCTCTTCCCCATAAAACCTAACGCCACCGCCGCCACCTCCAACCCTTCCACCACTGCCCCACCGTCACCTCCTCTCCTCCAAGCCACTGACGTCGTGGTCACCACCACCGCTGCTGCTTCTTCTTCGTCTCGTTTTTTTTTTGTTTTTTTTTTGTTTTTGTATAACAATGTCGATTTTGATTGTAAATCTCGGTTAAAACTCCGGTGAGTTTGTTTAAAAAAGTTGTTTATCATATTTCTTCTTCTTTTTACACAATTTTCATAAGTATCCATTGAGATCTACTAGTTTTTTCTAAAAACTTTTTAGATCTAGTGTTTTTCTTGTATAAAACTGTATAGATCTGGGATGTTTGTTAAGCTTTTGTGTAAAAGCTGCCCGAAGCACTGTTTAAAGTCAGTTTTGCGAATTTATACACTTTTATACATTTTTATACAAGTTTATACAATTCTGTAAACGTATATAAAAATGTATAAATCTGTATAAGTACGTATTGACAGTGTATAAAACACATTCTATGTATTGTAAAATTTGTATAAAGCTGTGTATGCGTGTATGAACAATGAATAAATTGTATAAATTTCAGATTTGTGCACTTTTTATGGATGTTTTGTATAAAATTTATATTTTTTATGTATATTTTTGTATTTTTCTTCTTGCATACACAATTTTTTATTTATTTACATGTATAATTTATTTTTTTGAATGATTTAGGTGTATAAAATTATCAAAAAATAATTATTTAAACAAATCCACAAATAAAATAAGCAAATCCGGTGAATTTTTGGTTTTCCGGCCAACGGCCACCACCGACCGGTGGCGGCAGCGGTGGCGGATCTGTTCTGGTGGCGGGGCAGTGGTGGGGGAGGGTGAGGGAGTGACTCCTAGGGTTTTTAATTTAAATAGGTGCTATGTTATGTAATTTTGAAAATAAGGGGTGCTATGTTGTGTAATGTAAAAATAAAGGGGTGCTATGGATGAAATGTGGCCTCTCATTTGTAATTTTGTGTTGTGGGGTGCCTAGTTTTGAAAATTCCCCTAAAAATTTCGCGCAGGGCCTGGTTGGCGCATGCGTTAATTGATTTGTAGCCGTCAAAAACAAATTCGCTGAGAAATAGCCACCTTCGGACAAGTTCCAGTATAAATACTAGGGCTTTGAACAAGTTAATTTTAGTAAACTAACCCCAGTATAAAATACTGGGGCTTTGAACAAGTTTTGTTCAAAGCCCCATTATTTTGTTATGGGGGACTTTGTCTAGCATTTTGTTATGGGACTAAAGCTTTATATATAAAGTTCCATAACAAAATAATGAGATTGATTTATCTCTTTGATGGGAACTTTGTTATGGGATAAATCCCATTATTTTGTTATGGGATTATTTTGTTATGGGACAGGCTTCAGTCCCATAACAAATTGTTAAAAGCCCAAATTTTTTGTTATGGGACTAGTCTGGAGTATTTTTTCAACGCTAATAAAGCATAAGTGTGTGCGCGCGAATTTTTGGCTATAAATTTTGAAACAGTGGATAAAACTCTTTGAGTGCGTTCAAAAATGGTTACGAATCAAAATTTCCCTACTTAAACTCGTAAGGCCCAAAATGCCTTAACTAAAGGTCCAAAATCTATAAAAGATACACCACGTCTCAGAAGATGACACGTCTCCTGCGCATATAATAAAATACAAAATGTATACAAACTATGTGAAGATAAAAATTGAGAGGTGCACTTGAATATTCCCAAATCACTCACTACATCAGACATGGCTGTTCTCCAAATTTCAAGCTCTCTCTGCACTTCCATTCGAGGTAATAATTCTCTTTGCTTATTCTTCACATGGAAAGATTACTTAAAAATGTTGTATTATTATCTTTTTTGTAGATGTTGTTATGTCAAATCCAGTGAGCATTTCTTCAGTAAGGGGCTCAACTCGTACTCAATTTGCAAGTGTATTTGCCACTGGTTCTCCTCTCTGTAAGTGTACTTCATTTTTAACTTCCTTTTTTATTTTTTAATCAATTTCTGCATTGAAATTGTTCTATAGTACTACTATAGTAAGAATTAAGTGGTTGTGCAGTCTTGTTACATTAATGTTATTCGCTTGTTGCATTAAGTACCAGCTTGGTTATGGTTTTTATTTTTCATTTTACGTATACTCTAATTAGTTTCTAGAAAATTATCATTAACCATTCTGTCTTTGTTGGACAATTCTATAATGCTTTTCTTGAGCCGAGGGTCTATCGGAAACAGACTCTCTATCTTTTTAAGGTCCGCGTACATCTTACCCTTACCAAGCTCCACTTGTGGGATAACACTTGGGTATGTTGTTTGACTTTGTTGGACAATTTTATGTAAAGATACTACGCAGCTATTAGTTGGCTATAGATTCTTTATCCTCATATATGCTCATACCTGTGAGTTATTCAGAGTCTTGGAGATCAATTTATCCTTAAGGTAAAATTATTTGCGAGAATTAGAACTTGAGTAAAATATTACAAGCTGCAAGCTTTTTGAGATGAAGAGACAAGAATACGTGCCATCCATTATCATTTCCTCATTTGCTTTCCAGTCTGTGTATATACATTTTTACCATGGGCTTTGGAGCTTCCCCTGTTGTCAACTTGTTATGACTATTCATTTTCCTGTGCTTTCGGAAGAATAGGATTCGAAATGGATTTTGGGCTTGGCATGCAAGGAGTTTCATCATTTATAGATTGTAGACTTTAGACAAATCTAACACATATCCTATAATGACTTCAAGAGCATCAAACTTATGGCTCTCACTATATGAGCAAAAGAACAGTTAATCAGTAAACACATACTTGAATCTATTATGTTTCAAGCCCAATCCTAGCATTCCTTCATTTCTTTTCTATTTTTGGGTGGTATTTGGGAGTTGGGGATGTGAAATGGGAATGCTTTATACATGTGGAGCAATTTACATTACATTTTAAAATTGCTCGTCTCCATTCTTTACCATTAACTCTTGTTCAAGAAGCAAGAGCTCCGAAGCGTGATAACTGATCTTCTGGATTTACAGTGACTAGGAAAAGTTTCTATCGAGTAAAAGCTGTTCCAAGTAGAGAATCATCAGTTTCCATTCGATGTGGACAGAGTACCAATGAAAGTAATTTGGACGTTTGGCTTGGTCGATCTGCCATGATTGGTTTTGCGGTTGCTATTAGTGTAGAAATTGTTACAGGCAAAGGACTTCTGGAGGTAGGGCACTTATTCTCATCTTTTCATTTATGTATATATTGTCTCACAGAGTGGATCTATTAACATTTCTTGCAGTGGTACTCATTAAACTGTGCATCTATCGTTTATCAGCTTTAGCTGAATTACAACTTTTCCTTATGTCTGATAACGGGAGCAATCCACATGACCTTTGATATACCTCCTGAAATTGTTCTTTAGCTTCTTCATCCATTCAGAAAAAGGAGAAAAGGAAAGCTGCCCTTGCACATATACTAACATTAGACTGATGATGCGAAAAAATTCAATAGGGTCAAGGCAAACATCATTACTAAAGTAACTGAGTTCTGCAGGCACCATTTAGATTTGAAGTTCTGCTTTGTTTTGTTGAATGTTCAGCTGTTTGTATATTATCTCTATATCAGAGCTGTTTTTATCTGTCTTTTTCATTCTTTCATCTTTTTCTTGTTAGAAGATTTTAATAACTGTACGAGCTACTGCATAAATTAGTAATTACATTTATCTTGGTTTTTCAGAATTTCGGGCTCACATCGCCCTTACCTACAGTTGCTTTGGCAGTCACTGCATTGGTGGGCACTCTAACAGCCGTCTTCATCTTCCAGTCCGCATCGAAGAACTGATAATTCTTTTCCTCTTCTCGTGTGTCATGTATGTAAGAGTATATTGTTGTATCCGTATTCATTTAAATGAACTTTGTCAATAGAAAAACTATTTACTGCAGATTTTTCCGATTATAAAATTTTATATTCGCTCTAATCCGCCAGAATTGCATGTCTTCTAGACTGCCACCAATGTGCAAGTGGTCCTTCATTTAATTGTGCATTTTTTGGCTTGCTAATATGACAAGTTCCTGCTTCTACTGAGTACACATATCAAAACGGTATTAGCAAGAGTAGAAGCTGCAGTTCATGCCAAGATAGATCGTCAAGTCGCTCTTGCTCAATTTTCTCATACTAGATGCATTAACGACATTCAAACATGTCGCTTTCCTCTCCGTGTTAGTTGTTACATAACTGATTACAATTTGTCTCAGTCCTGTGCAAGCAAGTCGGAGTTTACTGAATGAATTTTACCCAAGTATTCATAAGGAGTACAAAGGAAATGGAACGCACAGTCGAAGCCTCTTTCCATTCACTGGCCTAAATGAAAGTGTGAAGTGTCCCTAGTCCCTTATGCACAAGTGGTAAATTCTCATTGCTCTTGTTTATAAAACTCCAGATTGGTGAGATTGCTAATGAGCCAGTAATATCCTTTATTCTCCATTATAAAGGAGTTGAATGGTAGTTAAAATTTCAACTAGAATTGGGGAAGCATTTTCCCCCAAATACTTTTTCTGGTGCTTGGTATTTTATGAAACTTATAGGCTCACCTTTGGTCAATTAGCTTTTTCATAAAATCCTTTTTTTTTTTCCTTTAAAGGATATTAAAGTAGAGAAACTGAGAAATGTGCTTTTGGGATCTTTTGTGTGGAAAAGTGATAATGCTAAGTATCAAAAATGATCATTTTCCCCATGAGCATCCCCTAAACATTTGTAGTGCAATATACTGGTCATCTATTAGATTGCCCTAGCTCCTCTTTCCGCAAATCATATTTTAGCTTATGTAATGTAATGTAATGTAATGTACTTGTACAATTGTATGTTTTGAGATAGTATGTAGTGTCTTGTTTTTTCTGAACTTATTTATAAGTTAGTGACCTAGTGGCTACCATTTTGTGTTTTATGTATTCACAAAACAATTATCCACAAACAATATTGTTTATTGTTAAAGACGTGTGTGAAAAATTATCCATGCTTTGCGAGGAAGTAGCTTTATCTTTTGTAAAATGCATGAGAAGAGAAAAGCGGATATTATATTTATTTTGCGAAAAGAGAAAAAGGTGAAGGATAAAGATATATAGAGCTTTAAGTTTCAAGTAGTGAATTGATAGACCCATTGTTTAGGCCACTAAAGCAAACTAATGCACCTCTTTATTAGCATGCCAACACCTCAAATAATGGCTAGTCTTTTTGCTTTTGTCAATAGCGACATTTAAACTTAACCACAAAGCAATCCCCACACGAGAAAACCAAATTCCTGTCACCATAAAAAGTGTGACATGCATAAATAAATTCTTCATAAATTGGTCAAACTTACACACACTTTCATCAGTCACAACAAAGGATCTTCTCCTCTTTATGCTAGCAAAATCTTTCCAAGTCAAAAGAAGAAGAACAAAGAGACTACAACCCTTTACACCCAATACATTATACTAGTAGCTAGCTTTACTTGGTCCAAGATAATGATTAGTAATGTGAATAGCCTGGGACTTTGTCAAGCACATGAAGGGCATCTTTCATTGAAGGCCTTTTATGAGGATTCAATGATGCACAACTAAATCCTAACTTAAACAATGACACCGTGGTCTCCTCTCTGCTCTCCACATCAGCCCTAATCGACACGTCAGCCATCCTAAAAACCCGGTTCTTGTCATCCACTGCTGAACCAGTGGTCCACTGGCTCAACTCCCTGTCCGAGAACACTTTCCCGGTTAGAAGCTCAAGCAACACTATCCCAAATGAGTAAACATCCCACTTGGGACTTGGTTTGAGGCTCTGCAATGACTCCGGTGCATGATACGGGGACGTGCAACCAACGAACCCGGCCGAGGCAATGTAGGGACTACCATGAACCGGTTGGTCATGTAAACTGTCCCGGGAGGATGTGGACCTCTTACTACCAAAATGCCTGGCCGAATTGTCCTGTTTGAAACCATGTTTCCCATGCATTAGCCCATGCAGCCCAAGATCACTGATTATAGGCTCCATATCTTGTGTTAAGAGAATGTTGCTAGGTTTGATATTGCCATGCACGTGTTTCTTCTCATGAATGTAGGTCAATCCTCTAGCAATTCCTTTTGCAATCTTGAGCCGGACTTCATATGGTAAATGGTAAGGAGAGGAACCAACTTTTCCTGCAATTTTAACAATCATGTTCAATTAATTCTAAGAAGTTTAAGAAGTGCGCCATGAATAAATTATTTTACTAATGCACAGCGTAATTTTCTGTGAAGGGGATTCAATTGATAACCTCAACGCCAAAGCGCCAAAGTGCGTCACACTTTGAAAATTAAAAACTTAGTACCTAATATAATAGGTTAGTATCATAGTATATCCTAAACATCAGCAAATTACACGAGTATCCATATTAATATCAATAGTAGTCCTAGTACTTATTTATGTGAACTGAACGTTTGTGGTAACATATTGAGGAGAGGGCTGCACATGTATTTCGTCGTATTAAACGTATTCTAGTATAGTTTTTGGAGTGGGGGACTTTCACGGATTATGACAATGTCACATGGAGGACCATTGGGAGCCTCAAACAGAACCACATGAAGTATAGTCTGCATAACTAGTAACGAAAATCCATGCCTATGTATAGTATAGTATATATTCACTAAAACTGAAATACTCTGTTAATATCTAAGAGGAGTAGTACTATTTATAACCTCTAAACTATAGCTTCTGATATTAATATTAAGAGACAAATCAGGGAATGTCGCTGCAAATATACCAGAGACATTTGAATGAAATAATACCCCTTGACTAATCAGTACGCATGTGTTAGGTGTATGATTGTAAATCTTATTGAGATAATAAGTCATTTTCTTGTGTTTAGTTGCCAAAAATATTTTCCATAAAAGAAAAGAGTCGTTATCGAAAAATATACTTAAGAAAATGACTTCCGTCGTACTAAACACACCTATAATTACTTGGGCTGGAAATAATGTATAGAGGAAATGAAGAGATAAAGGAAAAATTAACTTACTGTAACCAACATTGGCTAAGCTTCCATTAGAAACATAATCATAGATGACAAGCTTCTCATCATCTCCCCAATAGAATCCTCTAACACGTACAAGATTTGGATGCTTCAGCTTGGAAATAACTTTAACTTGATGCTCAAAATCCTTCAATTTTCCAACACCATTTTCTCCAATTCTCCTAACTGCAAATGCAGTACCATCTTCTAACACAGCTTTATAAACTATACTAGGTCCACTTGACCCCAAAATATAAGCTGAGGCTTTTAATAAAGTCTCTAACTCTAGTTCTGTTTCACCATCCACCATCACAAAAGACCTTTGTTTCTTGTTCTTGTCATTTTTCTGCACTGTTTCATACTCAACTTGATCTTCCATTTCATTGTTCTTGTTGTCATCAGTATCTGAACCAGTTGCTGAAGTTTCTTCACCATTAGTTATTGTCAAACATGACCAACTAGGAACACTTCTTGTACTAGCATTAGTTTCTTTTACAACTAGTACTGCTGGTTCTGGAGTTTTGTTGTACTTTTGGTCCTTGTCAAAACTTGAAGTTTCGATGTTTGCTTCATTTGCTTTTCTCTTCTTCAATTTGTAGATATATAGAAAGACAATAGCAAGAACTCCAACACCAGCTAAATCTCCAACTATGATACCGACAATGGTTCCTGGTTTAAGACCATGTTGTGGTTGATTTTGAGCAGCATTTTCTGTTGTTCCATCTGAATTTGGAAGTGGAGTTGAGTTAATATCTTTTGGAATGGCTGCAATTGCTGGAGCAGAAGTGTTTGTTGAGACATTAGGTGGAGATGATAGTGTTGAAGGGATAGTGCATAGTTTCTTGAGTGGTTTGCCACAAAGGTCTATATTTCCTGCAAAGAACTCAGATTTTTGATTGAATAAGGCCATAGATTCTGGGATTTCACCTGTGAGGTTGTTGAATGAAAGATCAATTGTTGCTTTTACTGGTATTTTCTTGGCAAATTGTGGTGACACTAAACCTGAGAGCTTGTTTGAAGAAAGGTTCAAGTAATTTAAACTCTCACCACCAAATTCATCAGGTAATGATCCATTCAACAAGTTAGAAGAAAGATCCAACACTTCAACAAATGAAAATCCACTTGGTATTGTGCCAGAAAAATAGTTGTTCCTTAAAGAAACAACTGTTAAATTCTGTAAAGAAGTCAGCTTTTGTGGAATATTTCCAGCTAAAGCATTGACAGAAAGATTGAGAAGTTTAAGGCTTTTCAACCCTCCAATAGACTCTGGAAGGTCACCAGAAATAGCATTGTTGGACAGGGAAATGACTTGTAGTTCAGAAGCACTGAAAAGTGAAATGGGAAGTGTCCCATTCAAGAAATTATTTGAAAGATCAATAGTATGCAAGTGTTGAATGAAGCCTAATTGTGCTGGAATAGAGCCAACAAGCTTAGAACTTGGGAGGACTAAACTTGTGACTCTAAACATGTCTGGTGCACAAGTTACACCAGTCCATAAACAAGGGGTGGCATCAGTATAGTCCCAATTATCAAGAACTGATAAAGGGTCATTGAGAACAGAATATTTGAAAGACAACAAGAGAGTTCCATCTATGTTAAGACCAAATGAAGGACATAAAAAGAGAAACAAAAAGACTCCAAATGAAAACAAAGAATTAAGTCTTGAGAAGCTCATCATTTCTTGAACTGATTATTCATCATTACTACACACCCTCCTATTCATAAGAAGAACAAGGAAGAGGAAGAGGTAAACCAACTTCTAGAGAAGTTGTTTTGGTGACCAAAAAGGCAAAAAGTATGGAGAAGAGTAAGGCAAAAAGGTGTTCTGGTTCACTCTGCTACATAATGATAATATTGATATTGATATAGTAGTAGTAAAAGGGATGCTTGAATGAGCATGGGAAAACACAAGTGAATGGCTACTATTGTACTTGTTTCTGTCGTTACTCTATATTGAGTTTCACATGTATACACCTACGTAGGGGGTGTTTATCGGTCGGTTCGGTTCGGTTTTGCACCTTATCGGTTTGGACTATCGGTTTTCGGTTTTTAAAAGTCCTAAACCAATAACCGAACCAATAAGCTATCGGTTATCGGTTTTCGGGTTATCGATTTTAGGTTCTTATCGGTTCGGTTTTCGGTTTAACCATTAAGAAACTTAGCCTAACAAGTGTAAAAAAAAACCTCTTAAACGATTGCATCCAATACAAAATCGGCTTTATTTTCACAGCGAATTCAAATGCCTCTTATAGCATTCGCCATATTCAAAAAAGTAAATAACAATATATTCAAATATACTTCATTATTCTATAAACTAATGGAGGAGGCAAGGAGTGAAATAGTAAATCGGTGGTTGAAATGGATGGGGAGACTTGAAAGTTACACAAGTAAAAGAAGACTAGAGTTTGAGGTTTCCAAGTTCCAACTAATTAGTAATTAAGTATACTACTTTTATGCACATAAGCGCAATATAGTAAATTTGAAAACCTTATTGGGTTATCGGTTTGACCAATAAGAAAATGTACAAAACCGACAACCGAACCGATAACCCAATAATTTTTTTTTACAAACCGTTAAATAACCGATAACCCGATAACCCAATATTTATAAACCATTAACTTTTTATCGGTTCGGTTTATCGGTTTAAACCGAAAAATGAACAGCCCTACACCTACGAGAATATATATATTTTTTTATATTATCATGTCATCTTAAATAGTCGAAATATGGAATCAGTAATTTGAGTAATTAGACAAATAACCTTCCATATCATGTTAAATTACAATGACAGTATAAAATTTATTAAAGGCAAATAACTTATAATAAACAGGATTAGTAACCTTAAAATCACATTAATAATTTTGTAAAAGAAGAGGAATCTTTGTGTTGTGCTAGAGGACGTATTGTATGAGTTGGAAGTAAAGAGTAATATGTAACTAAAGTCCACCTCTTATTGACTTTTTAGCCTACTCCATTTTCTCGTTTCTCATGCTCCTTTTCAAATTTAACTTACGAGTGAACATAGAATAAGATTATTTTTTTGCATAGCCACCCATGTACTCTCACACAATTGTTTTTTAGCCTAACTACCTCTGTTCTGAGTTCTGACCAACAATTCATAAAAAACTAAAACTTACTGGCCTTCTGATTAATGTTGCAGCCATTCACAGATAGATCTAGCCTCTCCTTTTCTTTTTAGTTGTTAAATATTTGTTTTATTTCTCAATTTAATATATTGACCAACTGAGACATTCGTTCAAATTTTGGATGTTAATTTTGAAAAGGTGGTCAAGGCTAATGGATTTTTCATTTATTCTAAATTTTGCTTCTTGACTTCTTGTGATCCAACATACAATTATTACAAACTAAAGTACTTGCATGAGAATGAATTATCATCTATTTGTGCTCCAGGTCTAGAAATTTGCTTTTTAGATTTCTCAAATAGTTCCTCCAAATCGAAACAAGTACTATTTGGTCAAAGACAGAGTTCTTAAAATTACAGGTTAAAAAAATAAATAGAAACTATTCATTAGTACTCCCTCCGTCCCATTTTAGTTGTCGCTTTAGGCTTATGCACACCCATTAAGAAATCAATAAATAGGGTATGTCTTTTACTATTTTACCCCTAATAAATGAAATTGGATTGACTTTTCTAGGAAATACTCATTTATTAAATATGGGCATAGTTGGAAAGAATTGGTAAAAAATGTCTTGAAATGCTAAAGCGACAACTAATTTGAGACAAATGAAACTTGCTAAAGCGACAACTAAAATGGGACGGAGGGAGTATATCGTTGCTAGTTAAGTCATTTTTCTTCAAATTTTGTCGGTTCAAAGCTCTAGATTAAGGAGATTCACTTAAATATATATCACAAAAAGGTACTTATGCATTATTACTAAGTTTTTCTGAGCTAAGTTACTCGGACTCGGGTGCGGGTGTTCGATACGGGTGCGAATCTAGAGGTCGAATCCTTCATGATCTATATTTTAAGATTTGGGGATACGGATCCAGTTATGGATACGAATGTGGGGATTCGGCTAAAAAAAATTCAATAATCTAAAAGTTAAGTTATAAAACCTAAATTATGAGATATTATGTGGAAAACTTGAGGAAAAAATATTGATCAAGACAATAGAAATTTCTATATACAGTAATACAAGGTATTCTATTTCCTTCAATTTTTCCTTACTTTTGTTTTGATTAAAGAATTCATTGATCTGTCCAGAATTTCTCCATTAATTTTGGTCAAAGTATTCAAAATCAGTTGACAAAATGGGGTATGAATTCCACACCCACACCTATACGGATACAGATCTGATATCTATACGGCACCAAAGGTAAAGAGTCGGAGTAACATAGTTTCTTAGAAGACTACGGCGACTTATCACATCTGTGTTTTAATCAACAGTTAAAAGCAGAATAAATGGACCCTTTACTTTCGTTTTTTACTAACCTTAGGTCCTAAAGAAAGGTTGTCTAATCTGAAAAAGACATGCATTCAGCCATTCACCGCCATACTTTTAAGTGGGTTCATTACAAAAATCATGTCATTCAATGTTTGATCTTATGTAAATTATAGGAGTAAGGGTTTAATAATTTAGTATCAACTATGTTTATTGGTTCTGGTGTTGATCCTCAACCACTCCACTTTGATCATACCAAAAAAGCAACAAAATTATAGGAGCTGTTTAAAATATCACGTCTAAATTATTAGTAAACCATTTGAATTTCAAATATAGGTCAATAAAACAAGTGACTAATGGCTAATCTACTTTAAAAAGTTTGTTTTATTTCTTATATTGACCACTACCACCAATTCCTTAACCAACAAAAACACTAAACTACATAGTCCTATTACTTATGTCAATGTTTTATCTATTCAAAGTCTTCGTTAAGCTTAAATTACCGACTTATAGACTTTATTTATGGTAGTGTTCTGCTTGGCATACTCGGCCAATTTACTTTCATTTCTTAGACGTTATTCTCATGTAATTTAGTGAAGCATTGAAATTCATTCAAGTTATCACTTCAAGAAAGTTTGCCGATAATGACTCCAGTATATAAAACACTCTTTTGAAGTTGAATTCTACCAGAAGCCAACTGAAAAATGAAGATTGAAGTTGCACGAAATTCACTTTTTGAATGATATTATATTCGTGAAAGTATGTGTTAATTAATTTTGACCCTTCAAAATTCAAAACCAAAGACACAATCTTCTCCCGTCTTTAGCTAATGTCAGAGTCAGCCCAAGGTAGCACTGGTTGCAATTGTAAATAAGTAAAATAGTTTTTTTTAAATATCTGAGTTAGCTTGTGCATACTTCAACTTGATACATATTATTTTCGACCAACATAGTTATTGAGCAACTTTGTCCAACAAACTTTTGTAAATGCAAAAGAACCATCTAGCGAATGATTTATGAGGCCTGCTCTGTAATGATTTTAACACATTTCATGCATGGACATTAGGCATTTAGGTGACACCTTTTATGCAACTATGCGGAAGTAGGTAACTGAAAACTGTTACAATACTCCGAATTTCTGATCGTGTGCAGGCTGCAGCTTTGTATTTAAACATCCGTATTATAGTCCTGATTGTGAGTTGGAATTTAGACCAACTTTTAAATATCGCATTATATCTTATCCCTAACATTGAAAAAAAAAAAGGAAAAAAAAACAGAATTAGTATTACATGGTTCCTTAATTCACCCGTAACTATTTGTCCTCAATCGCTTCACATTTTTTTTAATATATAAGGGAAAAATATGACTGGTCTAATTTGCGTTTTCATTACTTCCATGAAACTATAGTACTGATTAATAATGGATCCTCTATGTAAGTGAAGCTAATTACGTCTCGTTGTCTTCCTCTTTCCTAGTTCTAGATGAACCAAGCGTAGTATATGATCATTTGACTTTATGCAATTTTTAAGAGGTATTACATAATTTTGAAGGAATCAGATCAAAATGGAGAATACTTCAGAAAATAAAAAACAACAAGATACTGCCAAATGAAAATGCTAAGTTAAAGGTATTGGTGTGAAAAACTTGAGCTCGTTTAAGTTCGAATCTTTACAAATTTTCTCTCAGCGATTTGTACTTGACTTTCTTATACATTACTCACCCCAGGATTTTAACACGTTGGGCGACCAATCTAGCCCACATTTTCCTCAATGGTAATGCCAAAAATTGACAGTTCACATTTGGGATTTGTGCACAAATAGCCGTTTTTGCTATAACTATTTAGGGAACAAAAACCTTTTCAGAAAATTTAAGTTTCAGCTGCTTCAGCAATGCGAAGTAATGCTGGCCTTCGTCAAAGCTTAACTTCAGACCCGTGGTATGAAGTTAAGTGGCTACATTTCGATTTCAAATGCTTTTTACAGGGGGAAGTGCACCAAAGGCCACTTTTAGCAGTGGTCTTTGGTTTGAGGCCATTTTATTTATTGGTTTTACCTAAGAGACCACTTTTTGGACTTCAATTCTTTTGGGTTGAACTTTACACAAGTTCAGCCCACAAGGATTGAAATTCAACTTCAGCCCACCACAAGGATTGAAGTTCAACTTCAGCCCACAAAAATTGAAGTTTACACATCTATACCTAAAAGTTTAGCCCTTACAGATTGAAGTTGAAACTTCATAATTTAGGCATGAAGTTCAACCCACAAGGTTTGAACTTCAGTCCACAGGGTTTGAACTTCAGCTCACAAAGATTGAAGTTTCAAAAAATGGCCTCTCATGTAAGACCAATAAAAAAGTGGCTTCAAACTAAATACTAGTGACAAAAGTGGCCTGTAGGTAAAAATTTTGCAGGGGCCTGTTTGGCGCGCGTTAATTGATTTGTAGCCGTTAAAAACAAATTCGCTGAGAAATAGCCACCTCCGGACGAATCCCAGTATAAATACTGGGAAGCTTCAGCAAACTAACTCCAGTATAAATACTGGGGCTTTGAACAAGTTTTGTTCAAGGCCCCAGCATTTTGTTATGGGACTTTGTATAAAGCTTCAGTCCCATAACAAAATGCTGGGGCTGTGAACAAAACTTGTTCAAAGCCCCAGCATTGTTATGGGACTGAAGCTTTATATATAAAGTCCCATAACCCATAACAAAATGCTGGGGCAGTGAACAAAACTTGTTCAAAGCCCTATCATTTTGTTATGGGACTGAAGCTTTATATATAAAGTCCCATAACAAAATACTTGGGCTTTGAACAAGTTTTGTTCAAAGTCCCAGTATTTTGTTATGGGACTAGTCTGGGGTGTTTTTCCAACGGTAATGGAGCTTAAGTGTGCGCGCGAATTTTTGGCTATTCTTCAATGAATTTTGAAACGGTGGATAGTCCCCATTGAGCGCGTCCAAAAATGGCTAGTGATCAAAATTTCCCCTTTTTTACAAGTTGCTTTTTGAAGGCATTGCGCAAATAGGCTATCCCATGCAATTTTTCTTGTGGGCTTTGTGCACAAACAGCTGATTTAGTCATTGTTATTTACAAATCAATCACTTTTTCAAAAAATTTAAAGCTGCTCATCGGGTAGAAATTGAAGTTGACTTCTAACAAAGCCTAAGTTGATGCAGATATTAACAGTCTTCAAGTCGAGGCTCAGAACTCTAAAGGTCAGATTTTTGGGCTAAACCAACTTCAGTCCTATGCCCAGAAATTCTCAAACCAGAAGTAGATAATTAAATATTCTTCACGATGTGATTACTCTTTAAATGATACAATGCCAATAGTAGCACAATATGAGTTTTGACTTTTAGCCATGCATTCTACTTGTCCATTTTTTGAACTTCAAGCAAGCAACAAAAGCTAAAAGACTAATAACAATTGCTCTCTTATTTTCCATTTTTTTAAGACTAGTTTTGGCAAGGCTCTTCACGTGTGTAACCACTTTCAATAAGTAAACATAGAAATGTAATTACATAAAGTATGAACAAAAAAAAAAAAAGATTGATGACAGCGATAAATGTAGATGTATGTTTTCTACGCAAAATTTTTCATTTTTTTATTTCTTTCAATAAATTCATTCATTTGACTTTTAAAAAATGCATGCTCAAATTATGATATGTGTTCAATAATAAACAAAGCGAATGGATGATTGAATTTTACAAATAGAGCCTTCACTAAGAAATTCAATACTCATAATTACGCTAATATAAAAGAGGAAAAGAAGGAATTGGGAAGAACAAATAAGTAGAAGATCATATTCTTGAACATGTTAATTAGTTCCAAGCCACAAACATCAACAACAAATGCTTTTGTATCTCTATAGATAGAGTCACATCTTGCATATGTATTTGGTGACCACATCATGTATGTAAACATAAAATGCAAAGAGTTCACGGTGTTTTATTCAACTCATTTTGGATAAAAATGTGAAGCTATGTTGTATGTAGTATCAAAGTGGAAGCTTTTAGGCTAGTTGTTCTCAAGAGTAGGAACACAAATCAATTTATACACCATAAATGGAATTGTAAGAGTTAGCTTAGGAAGGCGAAAAGACTCAATACAATGAATACATGCATGAGAATTTGAAATGTTGACTTCAAAAAATGTAAAGACTGTTAATATATGTACACGGTAATCTAATTCATGTTACTACTATAGCCAAACAAATATATTATATATATATATATAAATTATTTATTAGAGAGTAAATTTACTTTTTAGTACAAAACTCTTACAAGAGTACTTTTAAAGTCAAGGGTAAAAATATCGTTCACTTTTTACCTATAGGGAATGACTCTTTTAGAATAGTATGATGATAAGAAAGGATATCTGGTGAGAGTTGTTCGGATGATAACCACATTTCACCTACAACAAAAAATATTTGGGTTCGAATCACAACGGTCATATTTACTCCGAGAGAGGGGAAGTAAGTGGGATTAAGAAAATAATAAAGTAAATAAATAAAAAGCTAAAAGCAATGACATGGATTGTTTTTAACTTCCAAAAGCATGGTTTTTAATACTAAAATCTATTTGAATTCAAACAACGCTCCATTTAAGATTTTGAAAGAAAAGATGTTTGAAACACATGATACAGTATATCTAAAAATTGTACAATACAATATGATACGGAGTACTATATACTAATACATTACGAAACGATGGGTAACAAGTAACAACCATATGTAAGTTGCTTAAACCTTGCGTCTGTAAAAGCTACTGCCAATTTTCTCAACAAAAAATCTGAGCAATGCAAACTCTACTGTTGCCGGCGGCTCACTCCGCTCCCGGCTGCTCCCCGTTAGCTCTTCCGTCAGCCGGAATCCCACAGCGCTATAATCTTCTCCGACGCCAAAATACCCTAACTTCTTCATCATTACCTTTCTCCCCTTTAAAGACAAATCCCCTTTCTTTACCTCAATTCAGAAACAGCAGAACCCTCTTAGCTTCAGCTCCAGTTTCAGCAGCCTACACTTCCCCAAATGACGACCCTAAATTAGCTCTGGTATAATCATTTTCTATGCTTTCCAGTTTGTACCTTACTCTTTATAGATTGCACTTTTCAATTTTGATATTGGGATTTAGGGTTTAGTGAAGTAACTGGGGTTGGTGGGGATGCAAATGGGTGTGGAATATTTTAATGCATCAATTGCTACTTAGGGTTTCCTTTTAGTGTGTGTGATAACACTAACAGCTGTATTCTGTTATACTGTATTGCGCCGTGGTTTTGAAACTGACGGAGTCAAAAATATTTACACAATCACATTATAAAACAAATTTTGTGATTACTATTAAGTGGTAATCCGGTAAATATGGTAGGTAACCTGCTATCATAGGTTAAAGTTCACGGATACTATAAATGAAGAATTATACTGTTAGTTCATACAATTTAAGTCCTTGTTAGATAGACCGTAATGTTTGTTTTCGTTTAATAAAATTCTACTATGTCAAGTAAAGATAGCCTTTTTTTATCCATTGTACTTCTGCAAGAATGGATTTGGGTTCTTAATTTGGATATTTGAGTTGTTTCAAATGTGCCAAGCTAGTCATGATGCTCCTTATTTTGCTGATTCGTGTATTTGAGTTAGTAAATTTTTGGCGAATCGTTAGAACCCTTTTGAAATTCAAATAATTGATGGAATGAAACTGGTCCAAATCGAGTGAAATGGACATTGAGATTTCATATAGCTAATCCTGGCTTGTTTGTGATTGAGGCGTACTAAATTTTGTTGTATTCTTGTTTTTAAGCTAAAGACTCTGGTTAATTGGGTTTGCTGAAATATTTAGGTTGCAAAAAGACTACAGAATACTGCAAGGTACTTCAAGAGATTGGGTAGTCTAGGGTTTTGGGGACAGCTGGTATGTACGCTTGTTGCTGCCGTGATCCTTTCATTTTCTATTGTCATTACGGGGAAGATTACATCGCCCTTCACGTTTTACTCAACTGCGGGTGGAATTGCAGCTGCTTTCATTTCAGTGTTTTTCTCATTTGGTTATCTTCGCTTGTCTGAAAAGCTAAAGAAGACTGCTAATGATCCTTCAAAGGTAACACTTAGATTTCTCAGTTTTCTTTTTAAAATAGATTGCACTATGTTGTACTCTCGTCCAAATCAATATGCAAAACTAAAAAGAAATTCTTTCTGTCATTTGATGCAATTGCCTTGTAATTGAGGTATATTAGCATTAGTAGTATTTATACATGGATTTCACCTTAGATAATGCTCCCTCAGCCCTCCAACTGCTTCTCAAATACACGTACCATTTTAGACCAAATGATGTCTGAAATGGCAGGTGTTATGACAACCTAATGATTCATGTATTGTACTCTGAATTTTGCTTGTGAAACGTCATTTCGTTAAACTTCCTGATGGTTTTGCTGAAGCTGGTTTTTGAAGATACACAAAACATTTTGGTTATTTATGAACAGGAAATGTCACGGAGTTCTGGAATGATTGGTGCTTCCACAGACATTCCCGTGCTTATCATTTCCAGTCCGTGGTTATTTCAATTTATATTAGAATTCCTGTCCCCTTAAATTTCCCTTTTTGGGTGTGTGGATCAAAGTGGGATTCTTGTTAAAAGTTAGCTGTGCTATTTTAGGAATATTGGATCCACGTTCCTGTGTATACAGCTTCAGTGTCGATTTTGAATTTTAATTGAGGTAATTTTCAGCTTCATTGGTTGCTTCTGTTTTAGGCTCCTCCTCGTGCTGATGTTGTGAAAAGCTTGAAAAATGGGATAGTGGTGAACCTTCTGGGAATGGGTGCTGCTGTACTTGGCATGCAAGCTACTGTAGGTTTATTGGTGGCAAAGGCTCTTACAACATCAGCTAATCCTTATTACCAGGGTATGACTCCTGGGAGTAGCCCTGTACTGGCTTTGGATGTATTTCTGGTCCAGGTATGCTTTCAAATTCTTCCACTATTATCATTTGGTATCAGCTATTAGATTATGAATTACATTTCATCTGTGAACTGGTAATTGAAATTTTGAAATAGAAAGACCAAATGAACAGGAAAGATTTGCTTTATGAGGGGTCAAAAATGGTCAGGGGATCATTTACTTTGTAAATTTGGCTATCACCTAAAAAGTCCATGCAGAAATAAAGTTTGGTGATCTCTCTATCCTCTTTTCTCCTCCTTTCACATATCCTATCATTTTGGTATCTACTTTTGCAGGAGAAAAACAACGTACATATTTTATCTTGATTAGAACTACTGATAATAGGTATGGAGTTCTAATGTGAGGTTAAACTAGGAAAGGAGAACCGTGTTGGCCCCTTACATCTCTTAATCATCCAGCGTGTTTAGTCTAATGTCATGCATGCACTTGTGGCGCGTTAAATGAGCTCAGGAGATCCACATAGCTATTGTAGTTACTAATTTCTGTCGTCTCACATGTTATCTTTACAGGCATCTGCAAATACTATCCTCTCACACTTTCTAGGTCTGGTATTCTCATTGGAGCTGTTGCGCTCAGTCACTTTACCAGCTACAGAAGGCATTCCAGTTCCAAGGGTTGCATGAGTGAGGTGCTTGGTGAGACGACAAGATAACACTGCAGAAAAGTGTAAACTACAGGCTTTTGAAATTGTAGCCCCAACATGCATTTGCTAATGAAAATGTTTTCTCCAATTTCTGTGAGGCTTCTGATAAAAATTCAAGGACCGTCATTCCATATGTTTATTTGGTGCGCCTTAGAAGAAAGAGTTGTTTGCCACCAGTTAAAGATCCCTTTCACAATGTAAAAAGAAACCGAACGCCTTCTTTTTTAGCGTGTACTAGGCAATAAAATACCGACCTCTTTCTTTCTCTGTTTTATTTTGCCTTTTCTCTACCATGGTTCCCTTTTCTTTTTTATGTTTACCAATGTTCATGGAAACTGTGCACTATTTCCGAAGTGTCCATAGCATAATTGCAGGGTTATTACTGGTATAGTTTAGTTTTTAACAGATAATGCCCCTGCATCTTCTCCTCCCATATCCTTCACTTAAACTCCTTAAATTAGCAAGTCGAATGTTGAAAAGGAGAAATCCAAAATATGAATGTGCTTTAAGAGAATTCATCAACTTTATGTATAGTCCAAGTCAAAGACAATGAGTGCGTTTGCACTTCAGGGTGAGTCGACTTCGTACTGTTGCTTTTATGCTACGTTTGCCCATGCATTAATATTCCAAAGGAAATGAAATACGCATATAATGCTTATGACCACGCAGAAGTTACCATTCAAGCTTAGTTATCAAAAAGCTGCCATTCTCTACATTTGACTTCGAAAACACAACTAGAAATTGTAATCAAATAAAGGTGTCCTACAAAATACAAACGATAGGCCTAAAAACACAGTGATGAAAGTTGGGCACTTAGACAAGGGAAGGCCTAGTGGTGAAGATCCTCGCCTCCAACGCCCATGTTAAGGGTTCAAGTTACCAAGGGGAAAAGAACCACTGTTGAACTTTTGGGTAGAAAAAGTTTATAGAGTTGGGGGTTTAACATATCAATAACCAAAAGAAGAAAGAAAATTGTGCCCTTAATATGCCGAAGTTCCAATGTTGAACCCCTCGTCTGATTAAAATTATTACCCAATGCACATGACCATTTTGAGTTGGAACCAAGATTCTCGTGAAGACCAACGTCCTGGTTCAAAGACATCTCCTGTAAAAAGCATCCACAGTACGCAGTTGTCAGACAGTGGGATAAGAAAGTAGTAAAAATAAAGCAAATCTACATCTGGCACAAAAACTGAAACTCAACTATAGAGGAACTGGTAGACATTTTGTGGGTCTGTTACATTCAACAGTTGTCCCGAATGAGGTTTTATAGGAAAAACTAAAAAGAGAATTGAGTCTGAGCAGAGACAATTCTAATTCAGAAGTCACAACTTTGTCAATCAATCATTTTCCACGTGAGCAAGCGTTGTTCATCTAGATATACAGCATGCTTTTTGACGGGTAATTCTCAAACTAAAGCTAAAGACTAAAGCATTGTGTGCTCATAAGTTTATAAAATATGGGTATAATACGAACATATGTGTACAGTGTACACCCCCATCCATGTCTTATGTGTATTCATACATCGAGAAGATGGAGACATTCATCCATAGCCATACCATCTTTCTTCTCTTTCTTACTTGAATATTCAAACCGACTAATATATATTCTCAGTCAATAGCTCTTTATAATGATCTCATACTGCTAACAGTTCCAAAATTCAAATGGCTTATCATCACTATCTTCTAATGATTAGGTTATGATAGTATAAACACATACTTAAGGTGCTCTTTTACCATATTAAATAGTTAGTCACACTTGGCTCTTTAAAACATCTGAGAATACAAAAAGATTAACAAAAGCATCTGAGAATACAAAAAGATTAACAAAAGCATCTGAGAATACCAAAAGTATAAACATTAATACAAAGTGGTTAGCCATATATGAATTGCTGGGTAATTACAAGAAAGATTAACTCCTATACACATTTTGGAGGAACTTTTACACATTATCTTACTGTCATACAGAAACAAGATCATCTTATAAAAGATAAACAAATAAGAAGATCAATCTTGGTTTACAAATAATGCCAAGAACTATTATAACAAACCACAAGTACATTATGGCTATTTACTTGAAAAAGTATCAACATACCTTCCTTGAATCTAACAATCAAGCACCTGCTTGGGGAGACCTGATCTGTTGTGCCAATTCCTCATCAGCCTTTCTAAGGAACTCATCCCAACCACTTCCTGGACTAGTATCTAGGTAATCATAAGGAACAGCGGTTTTCAAACCAGGACGGACCCCGCACTGACTTTCTACGATTCTAAACTCCAAGGAATTTGCCTCTTCGTTCAATTCCTCCCAGCTGAAAAGCAAAGGCAAGGTAAATGCGCCCCAAGGATTGAAATCCAAAAGCTTAACTCGTTCATCATTTGTGACATATACATCGAAAGTATAACTTTCTGATTCAAAATTCCCCTTCACCTTATACTTATAAAATCCCTCGATTATCGCTTTCAAATCATCTTTATTCTCAAGAAGAGCAGGATAAAATCCAGTCACCTCACGCTGCGAGACTCCAACAAGGACCCCTTTGCGTACAAAGCAGCGGAATTCCATCTCTGGGCGCAGGGACGAGTACCATTTGCGAAGGGCAAGGAAAAACTTTGAAGGCCTTGAGACTGTCTTATCACTGCAGGATTCATATGCATGACACAGATCATGGATTAGAGAGTCAGATGCCCGTAGTAAAAGTGCAACCTCACTGAAAGAGTTGCAGCAGAGATTCCCAGTTGAGCTGATCCAAGCAGCATCTTTTGGTGCGCTCCAATTAAGCTTAGGGAAGACGGAACCCCCAAGGGCCTTAATAGATTCCTTGATCTTCATTTCCAGTTCAGGGAAAGAAGGTGGTGGTGATGGTCTTTCTGATTCATCTTCAGACCCTTCAGATACTTCAAAATCCTCCTCTTCTTCAGGTTTATGGATCCTATTAGGTAGAGCATCACTATCATCAATGGAAAGGGGGAGAATGAATGGACCATGATCGTCGACAAGGTACTCTACAAAGGACTCGGGCAGCTCATGTATCATTGTTTTTATGGAGTCAGACTTAAATCTTGGGTACCACTCCTGGATCTGGCACCTATTTACTTCTTCCTCTTTCATTTTCTCTTCGGAAAGGAACAAACTTGACTCCCTGAAGCAAAAAGTATCAAATTACAATAAACAGCTGTTGCAGGATAAAAGATATGAACCAGAGAACAGAAAACGAAATACATGAATGAGCTCGAGTAACAAATATTTTATGACTTGAAATAAAATATTCTGAAACAAGACACAACAAGGAAAAGAAAATGGGTGCACCAAGATGGGCTAACTAATATTGACAGGTCATGAAACTCAAAAAAGTTTCTTTAAAAGGACGACTCATGTCCCCATTTTTTTGAGAAAAAATTTCACCTTCCACTACTAAACTAACTGGTAATTCTTACTTCAATGTCTAAATGTAAACACAGGAACCGGACCAGTTAAAAACCTAATCTATTCCCTACCCTCAACTCCACTGACCACCTACACTGGCCGCTCCTAGTACTCCCCAAACCACTAAGAGCCCGTTTGTGTAAGCTTAAAAGTTGTTTAAAAGCACATATGTGTTTATAAGCTCATTAATAAGTGTTTGGTAACTCAAAAAGCAACGAGCTTATAAGCACCTTTGTGCTTATTTATGGCTTATAAGCTATTTATAATAAGCTCACCCAAATGGGCTCTAACACTACAAGTCTGCCCAGCCAGGACCATCGAAAAGCGCACATTAATCAATCAACTATGTCACAATAAAAAATTAATTGGGGTCGGGTATATGAATCCTTTTATCTATTCTGCTCTATTTTACACTGATAGTGGACCTACGTCAAGTTTTCAATTTTCAACCTGTCTAATTTATCTGGTCTTGGAACTAGCTATGTTTTGAAAAGCTCATATAATAAGCGTAATTGGGATAACCGACATAAAATTTGACAAATTATCGATATTGATTTATAGCAATAGACAAGTTAGGAAATATATAGAGTTACCTTGGTACTTGTTGCTGGTGTGGGGTGGCAGGTATCCGGTGGAACTAGTCTAGGTACGCGTAAGCTGGCCCGGACACCACCGTTATCGAAAGAACAAAAAAGCAACAGAAAACAGAAAGGTTTAATGGACAGTATAAGAAAAAGTAACCTGAAATTTGGGCGGTGATGAACTGAGCAACTAGGGGAATTAGGACTACTTTCTGGGCTTTTGGCGCCTTGATGACCCGTTATATAAAGCCCGACGTAGTATTTGCAGAATTAAGATAATTCAGTGCCACTACTTCACTTTTGGACCCCTTAAAAAAGATATTATCAAATGTCACAAACTTTCTAGAGAAACAAGTGCTGGCGAATCACTATGACTTTAGTACAGAATATGCACTAAATTCGTGGTGACAAAATTCATTGGCGAGTCTCCGGGATTCAACGTGGCTTATGTTACAAGGACTTGTACAAATTTTATACAAATAATGTTAGACGATTTTCCAACGTTGTTCGTAAAACATTTGTAAGTAATGATTAAACTATGAAAATTGACCGTATGACTAATAAAATTAGGCTATTGTAATTCACTCATTATAATCAGCTTAGGGGTTCTGTGGTCTCATGTGTATATACCAAAAAAAGAAGAAAGGAGATATGAATGTTTTAAGATTTGGATTGACTACAAAATCAAAGAGAGAAATGCTTGTCATTGAGACTAAGTGCTTATACAAATGTTTTTGTTTCGTTGGAAGTCCTCCAAAAGTTTTGTTTGTGAGTTCGCCCTTAGCTTCCTTTCCCAAAAATGTTCACAAACTGACCTCGATTTTTAGATCGAGAATTAATTAATTAATTGACAGAGAACAAGGAAAGTCCAATTTAGTACTATGTTATCGAAAGCATCATTACCAGTGCTCAATCCTATTCAATCGGATCTCTTTTTGCTAATACTAAATCCACTATATATAAGAACACATCGAAGAATGAGTTTGCTAGTACTTTCTAAGCCTCCATATAACATGATAAAGTTGACACGTCACAAACAGCGCAAAATGGGTGTAACATTTTTACTAAATATAAATGGTTGACAAAAATGCTTGCTACTATTCATACAAAATACAAAAACAATTGAACATTTTTCAAGTAAAAGTAATCCTTACGTTTCCACTATGAGCTATCATCATGTTATAGATGAAGAAATATTGGCCAAAACTACGTACATAAACTATGAAGTTTTAATGTCATTTGCAACAACAGGTCCGCTAAAAATATATTCCCACGGAAAAAAACACTGGAAACAAAAGAAAGAAAGAACGAAATTCTGCATTCTGCAAATTGAATAGAATTCAACACTCCACAACATTCACGATGATCAATCATTGAACAGCTCCCCACCACCATCCAAATCAAAGGAAAAGGAAGTATTTTTTTTTTTTTCGAAACTACCTACAAATAATACGTGTAAAATAGCTGCCCATCAAGTCATCAACTACAACGGCACAACGTTAACATGGAGCAGCTCCAAAAAATAAAATAAAAAGGAAAAGAAATGAACTGCAGTTACTAGGGAGCTCAAAATATGCTAGAACTAGAGTATAGTACAAGTAGCAGCCAACAAGCACAAGAAAGATTCTACGCTGAGAGTAAAAGAAAAAAAGTTGCACTAGCTCCATTGAAATGCCTGTGGATTACCAATCAAAATGACCAAGCATATCTAGTGAGTTTAGCCTCCTATAAACAACTGCATTGCAAGGCATATCTAGCCTCAACCCATGATGTTGGATGATGAAGTTCCACGAGTTCCTGTTAGAGAACCTACAAATGAATAAGGAAGATTTCAGAAAATCCTGAGAATTAAAATTTAATCATGAATGCGGAGTATTGCATCTAAGCTTTTTGCTTTAATCAATTATCAAGGAGAACCATTGTTGCAATGGAAGTAAAACAGCTGTGCAATCAAGAAAGGAGGAGACGAACCAAAATTCCACTCATGTTTAGCAGAAAGATTGACAGGAGAATGGGAGGCAAAAGAACCTATAACTTCTCAAAAAAACCAACCAGGTTCTCGCCACTAAGTCTACATGGGTCACAGATCCCTACTTTCTAGCAATCTCTTTCCTCATCAAGGTAATGCCAGCCAGTATTCGCCTTTAATGCTGGAAATGAAGTAAAATACTCTATTCCACAAAATATTGAATGACGCACATCTCGCTGGATGTCCTGAAAATATTCTATTATGAGGTTTTAGGGGGTATACCCTTGTTCAACAGTAAAGGAAACCGGGGGTACGCTGTGGTCCAACCCTGACAGAACAAATGCTACGAATATATTCAACTGGAAGCTTGGCATAGAGGAGTCAAAAGTATTCTACTTCCGAAGACGAGTGGCTGTAGCATGTTGAGATAAGTTTGGATTGTAAAGTTTTATTTAGTGAAAAAGGAAACATTTCCAAGTGCGGACGCAAATATGTTATCTAGCTGCCATTGCATGTTAAAACAACAATAAAAAGATGAATCTCCCAATCAGAAAAACAATGTCAGGAGCAACAACTCAAAATTAAGAGCATACCAATATTTGAAGAACTAATTTGTCTATCTGGTTCATGTGAATCGCACCTCCAAACTAAAACCAGGACCCAGTATAAGAACTCAGTACAAAAGTAACCATCAAACCTAATTGCACTGTTCGACTTTCAACCACAAAGGTATACTTGGAATCCAAACCCAGAGTTTAAGATCAGCAATTATGACGTATTCTAAAGGCTCTAAAATGTCCCAGGATTGTGCATCCTATTAAATCCACTCTGACCAACTCGTTTAAACTTCTGAGTAAGAGTCAGTTGATTCCTGAACATTTGTCAACAAAATTTAGAAGCATACTTCCAGGGAGGCTTTTATGCTAAAGGCTTATTCAGCAGATGTATCACATATATAGAAGGTAGAAAGTATTATGGATAACTTATTCTTGGCATAAAAAAAAAATATATATTAACCAAAATAGACCATGAAAAATCTCCTTTGTATTCCATTTGTTCTAAATCTTGTACTTTACATAACAGGAATCTTTTGGTTTGTTCATAGACTAAATCTATAGTAGAAAATGTAAAGAACCGCTAGTATATAATGTATCTATAGTAGAAATGTACAGATTTTCTAGTATTAGAGAACACTCAATTTGTCTTGACAGACACTATTCGTATCGAAATTAACTGGATCTAATGTTGTAGAATGGGCATCGATTATTCATATAACCATAAACAACACATTTTGGAATGAGGTGTAGTAATAGTACAGTGGTTAACTGGTTATTCCAAAGTTAATGTTCACTCTATCCTAAACTAATCGTCCTATCTCACTTTTTGATAATAAACAAGGTGATCTTTGACAATAACTTTACTGAATGGGTCGTCGTTTTGGAATGGAAATAGTTGAACTTCAGACTATTTATTTTACGTGCTGTTTCTAAATATGCAAGTTTTGTGTTAACTAAGCTTGCATCGACTGATTGCCTCTTCATTGCATTGAATGAACCTGTGATAATTAGAGACTACATAGTAGGGAAAATACTAAGATACACTTGGGTTCTTAGCAAAATCACTGCTCTTCGGCGAATAGAGAGATGATAGAAGAACAACCATCTGGAATAGAAAATTAGTCCCTTGGGCCTCTATAGATGCTTAATAGTTTAGCTTTTCTCTATGTAATGACCATTTTTTATCCTTCAAATTCTACTTGAACTAATACTTCGTCCTTAGGGTAAACAATCACTTCTCTGGTCAAAGCAATCGCACATGACTTTCATTTCTAAAAGGGCAGAGAGGGATATCCAAGAGCACAGGATGATTACATGGTTAAAAGGCATAATAAAATGAGACGAATTTTTAATATCTTCTCTTACGTGCGACCTCCTCCACTTTCTTTTACAAATTCTATGGTTTTTTTCTATGTTTTCCAAATTTCTCCGAAAGTTAAAGCATACGGAACACAAAACTAGTTTCGCTAAAAGTACTGTCTGCAATGGTCAGCGAACAATCAATTTGCCCATACAAGAGAAAGGACTTTAACGAGGGAAATCATACATCAGGGGTATATCTGCTTTATAAAAGATCTTCAAGTACCTCAAAAGCCAATTGCTCTTGTAATTATACAGCAAGAAACATGAAAATTCCACACAAGACAAGTTAGAGTCAGAAAGTAACACAGCTCCCGCAGAGCCTCCTTGTATTAGAAAATTAAGAGCTTATAACAGCACATATGTAATTTGCTTTCAAATAAAAAGGTACAATCTAAACGATGCAGCGCAGCGCAACAAAAATTACTTAAAAAATGTTTTTACATATATTGTCAATTTGTCATTTTCACAAGATAACAGGATCCAGACGTCCTAAGAAGATATGCATAGGGCTGAAAGAGAAAAATGCTCTATGAGCCCGTTTGGGTGAGCTTAAAAGTGACTTATAAGCTTATACGCTCATTAATATATGTTTGGTAACCTCAAAATTTTTGGACTTATAAGCCATAAGTTGCTTAAAAGCCACTTTTTGAGAAGTTAGGAAATCCTAACTTCTCAAAAAGTGGCTTTTAAGTCACTTTTTAACTTATAAGCCACTTAAAATAAGCTGCTTTTAAGCCCGCCCAAACAGGCTCTATATATATGTCTGATAGAAAGAGAGCAAAAAGGTGAGAGGAGAGATATACAGCTTATTGAGTCTTCTTTTCCTTGTTTGAAGGCCTTGAAATCTTTCTCAGCACATTTTCGTCAATTTTCTTATACTGTGTCTGAATGACCTTCTGTACTATAATAAGCTTGTCATCAATTTGATTTTGGTACTTGTCGTACAACAGAGGCACAGACAAGCTAAGAAGTACTCCTGAAGGCAATACAAACAATCCAATCAGTGATAAATTCCCAAGAAATACCTATATCACCTGACAAGAACCCTACTCACCCATATAGATGAAAGTGAGGAAATTGAAAAAACTTCCAACATAAGATATCAGCCACAAGCCAAGAGCAACCTGATAAACCAATCCATATTAATAAGACAAAAATATGAACAAAACATGATGCAAGGTAAATGAGGACAAAACATGATGGGTGAAATGGTAAGGGTCCCATAAAGACAGACCTTAACAAAAAGTTTTAAGTTCCCACCAATAGCAATATCATGTGCAATCATCAAAACGTGATTGATCCAAACACGGACCATGTCAGCAGCCTTTACAACGGATTCCTCCTGAACCTCCATATCAGGGATAGGAGGTAGAGGCCTGGAATAGTAGAAATATAATTGATTCAATAAGCTATCCAAGACTCACTACAGCATGATCATTTTTCGATGAAGACTTACTACAGCATAATCAGATAAATATCAATTGTTCAACAAGACCAGAAACACAACTGAAATGTTTCCTCCAGTAAAGAAGACAGAAGAAATGCAACAACCAGAGACAGATTTGAGATTTTACACCAGTGGGTAGCCAGGCATAGAGTCTCATAAAAAATTCTCATCGAATCGAGAATGAAGTTTTCTCTTTGTACATGCCATATCATTGATTAGTAATTGCTTCCAATTTCAGGGAAAAAAAAATTCCCAGTTGTGCCGAACTTTCCATTTTTGGAATAGTTAAGAGATCTCCATGAATAGGATCAGAAGTTATTCCATAGTATTACGTTTGGTTCCTCTTTAAGAAGCCCCGAGAGGGCTTAGTTGATCCATGATTTATCTTTCATATTTCCAAATTATTAATCTCAACTTTATGTACATACATATGTTTTTCTTGTGTGTGTGTGTGTGTGTGTGTGTGTGGGTAGAGCCACAAGTACAAGACAGCAAGTATCCTCTGATCAACTAAGGTCCTGATACAACAACAACATACCCGGTGTGATCCCAAAACTAAGGTCTGATATTATTTTAACTTTAGCGGAAAAAGAAAATGTTCAAGATACAAAGTTCAGGTGCACTGAGAACATCTATACTGGACACGCATAACAATAAATGTCAAAAATTATATGAAATTTGAAGATCTACCTATCTCAGTGACAAAAATCAGAACTAAGTATGTCGAAAATGTCTTAAATGCAGACCTATATGTATTGGATTACCTGTTGAGAAGTGAGGCAGATTTAGCCCATAAGAAGAGAATTACAACTAGAAGCAAAAGGACATTGGCAATAAAGGAAAGGACATTATATCCAGCTCTCTCAAATAAAATCCAAAGCGCCGTCGAACTAACAAGCAAAGTAACACTCCCACACCATCTCTTCCATAACAATACATCCGCCACTGCAAATCAACATTTTAACCACTTCAATACAAAATTCACCTCATCGAATAGTACTAGTATTTTATTATTAAGTTGCTTATCGTAGTGATCAAGTGTTACATATGATGCGTTGATTAATACTAAACGAATTAAGGTCAATATATTATCAAATCGTGGAAATTACATGAATTGGGATTTGAATGCAATATTAAACAAATATGAAGAAGGAAAAAATGGGGAAAAGACCTGCGCCGCCACCAAGGGCATGATGGACAAAGGACTGACGATTATCTCCCATGGCGATTAGGGCTTTTTGTCTGAAACCGAAGAATGAAGACAGGGAAGGAGAATGTGAAGGGCGTGGATGGTAATTTTGCTGTCAGGGTATGGTAAATTAGTTTTCAACTTTCAAATAAAGTCCTGATTTCCTACCTAATGAATTAAAAATAATCAAAAGGATGTTATGTTATTGGCTTATTGGTTGTTTCATTAATAATTGCTGCTTATATTGGCTTAATTAGAGGTCTTCTACTAGTTCAAAGAATCGAAATGTCATGCTAAAGGGTAAAGTCCTTATTGTTTAACTATTCATTTGATTAAAACAATGGTCAAATTTAGAGTATTGAACAATATCACCAAATGCATACCAAAGAGTAATCACGTTATATAGTCATAGTGCTATGTATTAACATTTTCTTTAACTTACATTAGATTATTATTACAATGCCTTAGAACAACGAGGTCTTCCATGAAAAGTTAAAAAATGCTCCTTAACTAATGTACTGTTGATAATTTCACGTCTGCTTCCAGAAAACACAACATGGAGAATTACGAGTCCCAGTTCCTTAAACTGTACGCAACTAGAAAGCCAAATATTGGTGACGCCCAACATCTAGTGGAGTGGTACAATGATTCAACTGAACCTCCATTAATTGAGTGGGGCCCTCTCAAAGACCATATAACCAGTAGGCTGCTGCAGGAAGAGTTAGTCTTAGCAGCCAAGTTTGCCCGTCCATTGACCATATGGATATATTTAGCCAATCAAAGTTTCAAGCCCCACAGATTCTAGAGGCCAGTCTTTTTCAACTAAATGAAACCAAAGATAAAGTACATGAGTATTTCATTTTGGATTTGGAAAAGTAGATCAAAAAGTTACTTATGTTACATGATCACAAGTTTCTGGAACTAAATAGTTCATGTAAGCTCCTGATCCAAGCATCTTTGTACTATATACTTCTCCCTTCTTGGTTAGTGTCCGAGCCAGAATCATCGGACGACTCTTCCCTACGATTTTCTTCTCCACCTGCACTAGAATTACTCTTCTTTTCTTTCTTCCCCCGCTTTTTCTTCTGTCGCTTCGCACGTTTCTTTGCTGTTCGCTCTTCAGCAGCTTTTAATTTTTCTTCTCTTCGCAAGTTGAATTCAGCAACTTCTTTCCTTCTCTGGTAGTCAGCATCCATCCTTGCAAGTCTGTCTTGTTCTCTCCGTCTCATCTGCCGATACTGCATACAGGAATCCCCAGAAAATGTTAATTTCTGACACTTGAGACTGTCAAAGTATTCATTCAAACCAGATATGACCTAATCATATTAAATCACTCCATATGTAGATCCAAAAGATAAGAATACACATCCCGAATGACCAATATGCATGTTCAGAATTCAAAATGCAAGAAAACAATCTAATGATGTTTAACTTTTTTCAAAAGCATTTGCCAACCATAACTTTGGCATATGCAACAAATATAGGCTACAGATTCTAGATTATGCATCCAATAAAAAGCATGCTAAAGAAAAAGTAGAAAGGTCATGTATATGCATGTTTTCGGTCATGGACCGTATCACGGCAAGCTTGACCATTTATGGAAAACCACCATATTAGGCAGAGCCGCAGAGGAGTCACTTTCATTTCAACTAAGCCCAAGGTTAAGTAATGAATTCATCTCAGTTAGTGGCATAGCTCAACGTAGCCTCTTTTATACATCACTTCTAATTTCCAGATTTAGGTTTGCTGATCAAATGTACTAGTATTCAATTCTTTCCTGCATTGATTAGTTTAGCAGACAGTCATATACAAGCACATACATGCACATATAAATGGGACCTCAAATACTGCTCAAGAACAAATTATATCTCAAAGCAAAGTCATTGTCAACATATCAATTATGCTAGTACCGAGAAAAAGAACAAATCCCAATTCAATGAGCATATAGATTAACTGGTACTTCTTAACATGCACTACTTGCAACCCCCCCCCCCCCCCCCCCCCCCAAAACAACATCCTAATGCAATGGTAAAATTCTACTTTGTCTGTAATATCTATTCATATATATATTCCTACCATCAGCAAATAGTTATGCACCCAATATTTTTCAGAAATTAACAGATTATCAAACTGAGGAGACACAGGATAGTTCTGCAAAACCAGTGAAATCTTCATCCAGACAAAAAGAGAACAGGCTCACTTGCAGTTCAGCTCAGTTTTAACGCTGTCTCACTTCACAATTAACTCATTCAGATTCAGTTTAATGCAACTAGAAAGACACAGTCATCTCTGATTTGCTCACTATTGTAGTTACAGATTTTGATCCACTCTTTTCAGGAAAAAAAGAATAGGGTCTGAATTTAAAGAAAAGTCACTTTAGCTTACTGGATGTGAATATGAAAAAAACTAAAAGAAACCTTTATCAAGGGTTAAAATGGAGGAGAGCAGAGTTTGAACAGAAACCAAGAAATAAGATAATAAAAAAAAGATTAGAATAACCCTTACGCAAGGATGGCATCATACAGTAATTGAGAAAATAAGATAATAAATCGAAATTGACTAAGCAGAATAAGGAATCTTCTTCGCCCTCTAAGCACATCCTTTCTCCTACTTTCATGGAAGGATTTGTTTAATGCGATCATTTAGACAATCTACTTAATCATTGTAATCACTTGCATCTTTTACGTAAATGGTCTCAATCATCTGATCTCCATAGCCCCAACACTTCTTAAATCTTTCAAAATGTAGAAACACTAAGATGAATTAGGTATTGGACCTTTCTCTATTTTGAAGCTATTTCTTACCTGTCCATTTGCCAGCATCTGATACATTAATTTTCTCAAAGCGCACTTTGATCTTGATATTCGCTGACAATGTATTCACTTTCTAGAGATTTTGAGGATATCTCCGATCCTTTTGGCAATTTACAAGTGTAATTACGACGCGAACATTTTTCGATATAAAACAAGCACTTCTATTTTCTTTGAAAATAAGACATGCATTCTCAATCCTCCACTAGAATGCTTTCTCTGTGATACATTTCTTTAAAGAGCAAACATTCTCAAGCCTTTTTATGATACTGATCTCCAATGGCAATTCTTTAGACCTCAACTACTCGCATCCCCATCCTACTACTTCAGCTGTTGCTTCATTATTTGAGCAACTTTCCTTATATGCAAACAGGCTCCTCAAAAGCTTTTAGTGAAGAAACTGTCTATATTGCATGCCAACAACCCGAGATGGAACTTTAGTTCTACAGGAATTGGATTATAACCAAGTAGCTACGGGAAGCAAGAAAAGACAGTTGATGAGACAACAGCAAAGCATCCACAAGACATTTCAAACCAAAGTTGGACTTCACATTGCCAAGGGTGGAGCCGAGATTTAATACGAGGGGGTCCAAAATGTCACACATAGGATTTGATTATCTGACCTAAAGCTATTTTTGAACCCCCTTTGCCACTTTACTATTTTTTCATCATTTCAAGGTGGTTCAAAAGCTAACATGTATACAAAAAATACTATGTTTTGACCCTATCGCCGTGTAGTTTATCAATTAAGGGGTTCAAATGAACCCGCTTCAAGCAAGTGGCTCTGCCCAGCACATTGCTACCTAAACTATATAACACAGAAAAAGCGGTGTTGGAATGTGGAGGCATCACTAGCAGTCAATCTACATTAGCTGATCAGCGGGACAGGCTATGTCAAGCAACTATTTCATGCTATTCAGCAGGAAACTGAGAAGAACTTTTTAATACGACAGCGAATTACTTCTTAATGAGATGAATTCAGAACACCAACGATATTAGCACAATTACTACATACTAACATAATTATATCAGAATACACCAGGAGATAATCAACCACTAAAAAGTAGCAATAAACAAGTGCACGTGCACGCGCACGCACACAGAAAGCAAATTAGAGCTGAATAACGAACAAGAATAGTGCAGCGGTTACCTGATGGAAGTCTCCAGAACCAGAACCAGCAGAACTACCAGATGTATTGCTAACCCTAACAGGAACACATTCAAGTATACGACGGAGCTTAATCTCCAGATCTTCCTCTTCCGGAGCCACTGGTGGCGTGTATTCTACAAGTGCTGTAGACGAAGAAGACGCCGGAGGTCGAGGAGGTAGGGCAGCGATTCGCCTCTCCGGCGCCGCAACCAGCTGTAAATCTCCGGCACCTACGGCCGTCGATCGACCGGACGATGACATTTTAACGGTTGCGATTTGATTAGAACTCTTCCTTTAGGGCACCGGGGCTTAGACGCCGAGTAATTTGATTTCCTGGAACACAATGAATGTTTTAGGGCAATAATACCCCTAAGGTTCTTTGGAATGTTACTTGGTGACTTAAAGTTTAAATATAGCAATTTTGACCCTGTGTTCCTCTTGTTTTTAAATTCTTTATATGGAGTTAACGCCAAACATCTTAATGGTTACTCTCGTCATGTGTTACACCTTTTAAAACACGGTTGATATTTTGCTATTACACCAAGCATTTGACGGGTAACAAAAACAATTTTAATCATTTCATTTTAAGTACTACTACTATTATCTTTTTAATTTGAATTTCATTATCAGTTTCACCTATATATTTTTCAATCCGATTTGATAAAGAAAATTAAGAAAATGAGCACACTTAAGTACAACTCTCTTCAATTTGAATGTTCATTGCCAGTTCACCTAGGTGAGCCTATTGAGTATATCTAGCAGTGATCTCACTTTTCATATTGCCTAGAAGATATAGACCAGCACCATAAAGAGCCCTATCATTGGATTCTGGAAAATCGCTTGAACCTTTTTGAATCAACAAGAATCATTTGAACATTGTAAGACAGGTTTGTGTTATAGGTTCTGCATATTAGTATGTTTTACCATATTACTCTTGTCAATAGTCAGGTGCAACCTCGAAATATTGATGGTTAGACTTGAGCACATTCCAATTTTGAACACGTTTTATCCATTTTAATACATCTTAAGCACAGGAAACACTACCATATGTCTTTTTAGTGTTTGCTACAAGAATTACATCATTTTCAAACCCACAATTCAACAACTACTTCTGGTGCTTTCGATCACCAAAAGCAAGGTCTCTGAACTCAAATAATTTGTGCTCAGCAACTGTTACCCAGTAGGCCAGAATGAATGCAAGCATGCTAACGTGATTATATCAAAACATAACAGGTAAGAATCAACCACTCGAAAATAGCAAGTTAGCAACATGTATGTTTCTAGTCAGTCGTTCTCGTTAACTCTCACGTTCTTGAATCATACCAAATATTCTGGCATATGTACATGAATAATAGAAAGCCCCACTAACTCACAAGTTCCTTGAATGCAATGAAATTCATCTAGCAAGTAATGAACATGCCTGATGCCAGAAGGCAAAGGCGTAGACTTCAGAACCAAAGATGGTTTCCAGTGAACAGATTTGAGTATGATCGGTACATCCAATTTACTTGTATAAGGTCAGGTTTCCAAGCATTCAAAGTCTTGTGCTTAAAATAGCCATAAACAAAGCAAGCTAACTGACCAAAAAATACAGGTGAGCATAATATGTGATAAAATTTTGATAGTCCTAAAGAACATCAATGCAAATATCATAGAAAATATTGAATGGCAATGTTAATACGGAGATAGGAAAAGTAAGGATTTTATATTATTTCATAAGAAAGGATGAAACAAAGCAGCCATAGATTGTTAGGTATGGTGCTGAAACAAGCTAACAGCAGTCAAAATATCATGTCAGGCCATGATAGCAGCGAATGGGACAAAAACTAAAATCCTTTTCTCCGACTTGTGGTTAACAGTTGGGGAAAAAAAACTAGGGACACCATTATTTAATGGCCACGAGCAACATATGCAAGAGAAATCACAGCTAAAAATGATGTAGCAGACGATAGCATAGTCCAAAAATTCTTCTTCTTTTGTGCTCGTGCTTCCGAAAACTGCAGGGACTCAACCTGTCTCCTCATCTCCTCAACTTTGCTCTCTTTACTCTTGATTGCGTTCTTGATGGCCTCCAACTCTGCTTCGTGAGGCTTGACATTTTCCCCGTTCATGCCATTTGCTCGTTCACCGTTCAGGCAGATTGTATCTGCAGCAGTCCTCACAGCATTCAAGATTTCTTCGGACCTAGTGTTTGCCAACTCGACCTTGCACTGCATACCACTGATTTCCTTGAGTGCTTCGCCAAGTGAAGTTTGCACATTAGCAATCTCCTTGTTCAACAGTTGATATTGAGCTTCCAACTCTTTCTTTTCTTCAACCACATTGAGGTAATCAGCCTTGGCTCCCTCAGCTTCCTTAATAATTTCTTGAATGTGCTTCTCCAAATCTTCAATCTGTTTCTTCATGTTTATACCATTCTGTTTCTCATCCGAAAAACCCTTTAAGATCTCATCCTTTTCAAGTGCAACTCGCTCGAATGCAGCCTTGTAGTGGCCAACTTCAGATTCCAAATTCTTCACTTTCTCTTCTTGACCATTGCAAGACGCCTCTAATTCAGAAACAGCATTCTTGAATTCAGCTAATTGTTTGTGCAATTCAACAATTTCAGTCTCGCTCCTAACTTTAGCCTCTTCCATCTCATTCTTTTCACTAACTGTTTGTTCAATTTTCTTCTTCTCTTCATCTAATTGCTTCAATGCCTTCTCCAATTCCTTCTCAACAAAGCCCTTTTCTTCAACCAAACTCTCAACTCTACTCTCTTTCTCACTGTTTCCCTTCAGAAGTTCATCGATCTTCTTCTCCATCTCCTCTTTCTTCCTCGAGCCTTCTAAACATTTCTTCTCCAACTCCGTCAAACTATCACGCGCTTTAACCTCCTCCTTTTGCAAACTCAGCACCATATCATTAAGACGAGCGACTGTCTTTTCCAACTCACTACACTTACTCACTTGTGCATTTCTCTCCACTTCAATCCCTTCTCTTTCCTTAACAATCCCATCAATCTGTCCCCTCAGTTCTTCAATCACCTTATTCGAATCCAAAAGTCCTTTAGCAAACTTCTCCTTCTCTTTCACCATACCCTGAATCTTACTTTCTCTATCCTTAATCTCCTCCACCAATGCATTATACTCAACCCTTAGCTTCCCAATCTCTACTTCAACGCCCTTCGCTCGTTCCTCGGATTCACCAACTTTCACTCTCAACCCCTTAACCTCCTCTATTTCCTCATCAAGATTCTTTCTCAATTCATCCTTCTCCAATCTCAACTCCTCCGATACACTCCTCTCGTTCGCAATCTCCTCATCAAGATCCTTCATTTTCTTTCTAAGCATTTCAATCTCACTCTCCATTCCATCCCTCACCTTCTCAATCTCACTCTTTTCACTCAAAACACCACTCATTTCTTTCTCTAAACTCATCAACTTCTTCCCTAACACATCGTTCTTTTCGACAACCTCCGCAACCTGCATTTCAACAAACACTTTCTCAACATCCAACTGAACAACCTTTTCACTAAGCTCACCTTTCAACTTATCATTTTCCAAGTTACACTTTTCCAACTCATTTTCCAAATACCCTTTTGCCTGTACAAGTGAATCCACTTGTTGCCTTTTCTCAATAGTTTCTTTCAACAACATATTATTCAAATTCTTGAGATTTTCCAATTTCTCGTTAACTTCTCCCATTGTTTCAGTATTGGACTTATTTTGCTTTTGCTCTTCTTTGTGGGTTTGGGATTGTTGGGTTACTTTCTTTTTGGCCATTTTGGAATTTTTTGGCTAAGTAAGAATTTTTTGTGGTGTGTGTATTGGGAAATGAAGAGATTTTGAAGATTGGGATAAGAAGATTGAGAGGCGGCAAAGTGTTTACTAAGGTTTTGAAATGTGACCTTTTGGGGTTAAAACCCTAGTGGAAAATTTAATACATTGGCACACTTATTGACAAGCTGTAATTTTAGGTGGAGTAGATTACTACTATAAAGCATAAATGAAAATTTTTGAAATAAAGAAGGCAACAAAAGTCAGATATTTTAAATGCAGTATAGATGCAAAGCTATGTAGTTGTAGATTGGTGGAATATTGCAACGATATTTTTTGTTTCTAATTTGTTTTTCAAGTTTTTATGAAACTGAACTAATAGAGCACTTTCTGTACTTATAAAAATATCAGCGCATATTTTTTAATCTGTAATTATAACAATGCCACCGCATAATTTTAAATTCAAAAATACAAAATATGTCATTGCTTCCTACATAGCAGAAAGCAATGTCAGTCCGTCTTTGTTTCACGTTCATTTTGTGAATAAATAAGGTGAACTAGTCATCGTCTTATTCATATACAAAAATCAAAGCAAAATATAATAGAAGACCAATTCGGCATCATTTATCCATATATTGAGCAAAAAATCATGTTCATTTTGTAAATAAATGATATCGCATCATACTTACTTTTTATTCATTCACAAAAAATGCATTCATGTATTTATATATTAAGAAATAATGACAATTCGTCTGTGTTTATGCATATAATTGTGTCTGTTTTGTGGAGAAATAATGCCAAATCAGTATCTCTTTAACATCCACAAAAAAGATCTTCAAATACGTATATATTTAAAAATAATGATAATACATATGTGTTTATGCATATATTGAACCAAAAATTGTGTCTATTATGCAAACAAATGATTCCAAATCGTTTTATTTTGTTAATCCTCAAAAAGACATATGAAAATACAAAAATTCAATGGGAAACATAACTATATCAATCTGTTATTATTTATTCATAATGTGACCCAACTATTAAGTATATTTCGCAAATAAATGAGTGCAAATCGTCTTTACTTCATTCATTCATTAAAATACCTATGAAATTGTCTTCATTTACTTACAAGTGAGCAAAATTACTGTGTCTATTTTATGACCAAATGATACCAAATCGTCATCACTTCACCCATATACAAAAGTTCAAAGTAACAATAAAATCAAGATAATCTGTCTGCATTTACTTACAAGTTAGCCACACTAGTCTACTTATTTTACTAAATAAGTGATAACAAATCGTCACAACTTTGCTCAAAAAAAAAATTCAGAGAAAAAAATAAAACAAGGTCAATTCGACATCATTTGTCCACTATATTTTACAAATACATTAGTCCAAATCATCGTCACTTTCGTAAATTCATGTTAGGCTCGTGATACGATCCACCCACATAATTAATATGTGTTCCCAAATCAATTTTAATTTCTGGGCCTTCGCCTTTTCCAACCATTTTTCTCAATCAACAAACAAAAAATAAAGAGTTTGAAAACTGACAAAGAAAAGAATATTTGAAGTTTGCAAAACAATGAATCAAATATTTCTGATTGGAAAAATATTGTGCACGGGTAAAAAAATGAGGAGTTTTAAGATATTGAGGGAAACATTATGAAGATACACATTGGACAAAATGTTATTGGTAAATGCGTAAGGGGACCCTTAAACTTGACACCAAATTTTATTTTGGTACCAACTGAAGGTGGTACTATTTAGGCACTTCAACTTGATTTAAAGTGTACCTTGTATTGGATAAAAACCGACTGGACTTTGATGAGTGACACGTGTCATCCACGTGGCATGAGCTGACGTGTCACCGGACAGACATTCACCGGACAGACATTCACCGGACAGACATTCATCGGACAGGCATTTCCTATGGGCAGACCCCGAAGGAGTTACTAAGCTTGCTAACGATCAGCACGATTTGAACCAACGGTTACCAACAATACGGGGTGCGACCATTCAGCAAACGGTCACTCAGCGGTTACAACACTTCTGGATAAGACACCCGACGGTTACCCTTTTTTGAAGGGCCTTATCCCCAACGGCTACTATCTCAACAGACGCCATCCAGAACCTATAAATAGCGTTCATCATAGCCAAATTGTAACAACTTGACTTCCGGCAATTACTATCAATAAAATTACTATCTCTATTGCACTCAAACACACTTTTTTCACAGTTATCGAATAGCACTGCTTGTTCTTGCATAAATCAACAAATTCGATAATCAAATCATCCGACGCGGCTACCGCCAACCGTCAGAGGAAACGATACGTTTATTCTTGATCATTTACGTTTATATTTTATTCTTCACGCCTTGCATTATTATTATTTGATTAATTGCGTAGATCTTTAATCTCAACTATTGATCGTGACTCCGCAAATATAAATTTAATTGTTGAGTGGCCTAAAACCGGATTTAGGTTAAACAATTTGGCGACCACAGTGGGAGCCGGTCAATAGCTTTCGTAGGTTAAAAAGTCTACCTTTAACGCTATATCTATCTCTGTTTATCTCTTTTTGCTTCATAACTAACATGGCAGACGACAGTCCCCAACAAACCATAGTAGGCGGACACCAGGTAAACACCCCTTCCCATAGATCCAATGATGATGTGCAACAGGTACATAATTTGGTTCCCGAGTATTCTCCCGACCCTTCGTCCGACGGGCAGCAACAACAGTCTGCCCGTAGATCGGTCAGTCCAGATCGGCGTGAGCGCTCTCAGAGCCACACTCCACCAAGAAGACGACGGCATAGGAGCCTCTCACCCGACCAAGGGAACTTGCAAGGGACTTTCCGTGATTTTATGCAGCAGCAGACGGAGATAAACAGGCGAATCAACGAAGCACTAAATTCTCTCCGGGCAAACAATCCCCCGGCAGCAGGGGCCAACACAGCCAATGTCCCATCTTCCCATACATCGAGACGGGAAGGAGAGCGCAACAATGGCAGCGGTACTGCTGATCCGGCGGCTCAGGCAAATCAGAATAGCGGCACTGCGAACCCGGCGGCTCAGGCAAATCAGAATCCGCATGCAGAATCTTCGACACCTACAGATATGAGCTCTGTCGTAGAAACTCTCACCAAACAATTCAAAGAAAGCCAGGAGGCACTCCAAAAAGCTCTCCACGAGAGAATTGACCAGATTCCAGGCGCCCCGCCCACACTGAAGAAAGTTGATGTTCAGCGCTACTCGCAACGGCCCTGGAAGAAGGAGGCTGCCCCGAAGGCGATACCTAAGACGTTCAAAATGCCTAACATCCCGAGGTATCGAGGAACATCTGACCCCAACGATCACCTCATGATGTTCAGCAACTTCATAAAAGCCAGTGATCTCACCGACGAGGAGATCGAGTCTGTGCAATTGAAAAAGTTCGTAGAGACGCTGGCAGACGGAGCCCTGCGGTGGTACTCGATGCTGCCCCCAAACTCTATTGGATCCTTCGCAGAGATGGCTGAATTATTCGTAAAGGCTCACACGGGTGCCCAAAAGACGGAGACCCGAGTAGAAGACATCTTCGAAATCAAGCAGAGGCCCGACGAGTCACTTCGCAAGTATGTGGACCGGTTCCAGAGAGAACGTATGATGCTCCCCAAAGTACCGGACAGATGGGCAGTGATCGCATTCACCAACAGCCTGGACATCAGGAGTTCGGAAGCCACGCGAAGACTCTACGAATCTCTTCGGGAGTTCCCAGCAGCCAGTTGGTCGGATGTCTACAATCGTTACAACTCTAAGGTACGTATCGACGAAGACAAACTGATTGGAACAGGTGTCGCTCGGGGAAAACCTCAAGCTCGTAACAGCGGGTCTGGAGGAAAAGCGGATGTGGAGAAGTCAGGCGCACGGTACGAGCCGTACCCCGACCAATCGCGGAACAATTCCAAAGGCCGTAACCGCAACAACAACAGAGGGCTGTCCCGAGGGGAGAGTTCTCAGTCGGCCAGCCTGCCCAGCCTGCCTAGTTTCAACGTTGAAATATCAGATGTCGTGGCTGTGCTCAAAGGCATGGGAGAAAGAGTCAGGTGGCCGAAGGATATGAAGACTGATCCCAGCAAGCGGAACCAAGACGTATATTGCGAGTTCCACCGCGATCATGGGCACACTACCGAAGACTGCAAAGCCTTAAGGTACGAGATCGCTCATCTGTTGAAGCAGGGATTCCTGAAGGAATTTTTGACGGAGAAAGGGAAACAAACCCACGCAAAGGCTCAGCAAAACAAGCCAGGTCCGCCACGAGCTTCCTCCCCAAAACGAACGGTCAATGTGATCTCGGGTGGAATCGAGGTGGATTCTGTTACCTTCACAGCCAAAAAGTATGCGAAAGTTTCCATTACCAACAACAAACGACCTCGGACAGAGGCAGCAATCACCTTTGAAGAGTCCGACACTGACGGGCTTCAGTTTCCGCATGCCGACGCGTTAGTCATAACGCTACGAGTGGCAGAATTTGACGTAAAGAGAGTGCTCGTTGACGCGGGCAGCTCTGCCAACATCATCCAGGCACGGGTCGTAAATGAAACACAATTATCAGATAAGATCGTGCCGATCTCTCGAGTTCTTTCCGGCTTCAACAACTCAAGCGAGAAGACTCTCGGAGAGATCACATTGACTACTCTAGCGGAAGGGGTAGCGAAGGAGACTACCTTCCATGTCGTCGACGCGGATCTAGCCTACAACATCATTTTGGGCAGACCTTGGATCCACGACATGCAAGCTGTCCCTTCAACATATCATCAAGTGGTGAAATTCCCGTCCGAATGGGGAATACGGGAAATCCGAGGAGAACAACGCACTGCACGAGATTGCTACTCGGTGGCCCTCAGGTTACCTGAGGAAAGAAAATAGCAATTACAGCACCCGGGACCGGACGCTGCACCTGAAGAAATCCGATACGACGTCCCGGAGTTCATCGCCAAAATGGACGAGAAGGAAGGACACATGCCGACGGTAGAAGCCTTGGAGCCTGAAGAGCTGTTCACCGATATGCCAGAGCGAAAAGTATACTTGGGGATCGAATTGAGCGGACGCCTGCGGGGAGATATCCTGCGGTTCCTCAAGGAGCACCACACAACTTTCGCCTGGTCCCATGCGGATATGACAGGTATTTCTCCTGATATTATCACTCACAGGTTGCACATTGATCCATACCACCGGCCGGTAAAGCAGAAGACGCGCCAACAAGGAGCCTTCAGAAACCAGGTAATCAACGACGAGGTCGACCGGCTGTTGAAGATCGGTTCGGTACGTGAAGTTAAGTATCCAGACTGGCTGGCGAACGTGGTCGTCGTTCCTAAAAAGAACGGCAAGTGGCGAGTCTGTATTGACTTCACGGATCTGAACAAGGCATGTCCAAAGGACTCGTACCCTCTTCCCAGGATAGATCAACTGATCGACGCAATAGCCGGGCACGAAGTATTAACTTTCCTCGACGCATACTCCGGATACAACCAGATACTGATGGATCCCAACGACCAAGAAAAGACGGCATTCATAACCTGTCGAGGTACGTATTGCTATAAAGTCATGCCTTTTGGATTGAAAAATGCAGGTGCAACTTACCAGCGTCTGGTCAATCGAATGTTCCATGATCACATCGGAAAAACCATGGAAGTATACATTGACGATATGCTGATAAAATCCAAACGGGCAGAAGACCATCCGGCCCATCTGAAAGAGGCTTTCCGGATTCTGGATCAATATAACATGAAGTTGAATCCGGAGAAATGCGCTTTCGGAGTCGGATCGGGGAAGTTTCTGGGATTCATTGTTTCTCAGCGAGGCATTGAAGTCAATCCCGCTCAGATTAAGGCTATAGAGTCAATCCCAGACGTGCTTCGCGATAAGAAAGAGGTCATGAGGCTGACAGGGAGAGTAGCGGCTCTACGGCGATTCATCTCCCGGTCGTCTGACCGTTGCAAAAGCTTCTTCGATGTCTTAAAGCAAAATAAGGAGTTCGAATGGACTCCTGAATGTCAGCAGGCGTTGAGGGATCTAAAGAAGTATCTATCTAACCCTCCACTACTCACAACACCCGTGGAAGGCGAGCAGCTGTTAATTTACCTGGCAGTCTCCGAATCATCGGTAAGCGCAGTACTAGTTCGGGAAGAAAAAGGTAAACAACTTCCTATCTACTATGTTAGCAAAGCTTTAATTGATGCAGAGACTCGCTATCAACCTTTAGAAAAATTGGCTTTAGCTCTAGTAACTGCTGCCCGAAAATTGCGCCCATACTTTCAAAGTCATTCTATAGTCGTAGTTACTATCTTTCCTTTACGAAACGTCCTGCATAAACCGGAATTTTCAGGAAGATTGGTAAAATGGGCCATAGAGTTATCTGAGTTTGATATTACTTATCAGCCTAGGGTAGCAATAAAGTCGCAAGTCTTAGCAGACTTCGTGGCAGACTTCAGCATGAACGTGTACCCCGAAGCACAAAAGGAAGCCATACTCTACGCTGGACAGGCTCCGGGTACCTGGACCCTCCACACGGACGGTTCTTCGAGCGTGAAGGGGTCAGGACTTGGGCTGGTCCTCGTTGCTCCGTCCGGGGAAACGGTAAGGCAAGCTATCAAATGCCCCTTTATTACTAACAATGAGGCCGAGTATGAAGCCGTTATTGCAGGACTGGAGTTGGCACGGAACTATGGAGCAACCATAGTCAAGTTAAAAAGCGACTCCCAATTGGTAATCAATCAGATCAATGGGGGTTTCGTTGCACGAGAACCTAGGATGCTGGCATACCTTGGCCGTGTAAAAGAACTCCTGGCACAGTTCGATACCTGGGAAGCAGTTCAAATCCCACGAGAGGAAAATCACGAGGCTGATGCTCTCGCAAACATGGGATCTGTTGCGGAGATAGGAGCAGCTAGCTCTTCGGCTGTCGTTCAACTTCTCTACACCTCCATGGACAGAGAAAGATTCGAGGTCAATACCATCAGCACTACCTGGGATTGGAGGAATGAGATAACAAACTATCTCATTCATGGAACTCTCCCCGCAGATGCAAAGGCTGCCCGTAAACTTCGAATAAAAGCAGCTCGGTACACCATCCTCAACGGCGAATTGTACCGCAGAATGTTCGCAGGGCCTCTCGCAAAATGTCTTGGACCAAGTCAGACCAATTATGTGATGAGAGAGGTCCACGAAGGCTGTTGCGGAAATCACTCCGGTGGCAAGGCGTTGACTCGAAAGCTGATACGCGCAGGTTACTATTGGGACAAAATGGAGAAGGATGCCAACGAATTCGTCAGGAAATGTGATAAATGCCAGAGATTTGCTCATCTCCTCCATCAACCAGCCGAGCCACTGCATTCGATAGTCTCCCCCCTGGCCCTTCATGAAGTGGGGGATAGACATCGTTGGTCCTCTCCCCACAGCTCCCAGGGGACTGCGTTTCCTGCTGATCATCACAGATTATTTCACAAAGTGGGTCGAAGCGGCAGCATATTCGAAGGTACGACAGACAGAGGTCATCGACTTTCTCTGGCGTTTTGTGATATGCCGCTTCGGAGCACCAAAGGAAATAGTCATGGACAATGGACCGCAATTTGTCGGCCAGAAAGTAACAAGGTTCCTCGAAGATCTGCACATTAAGAGAATCACCTCTTCTCCATACCATCCTGTCGCCAACGGGCAAGCCGAATCCACCAACAAGATCATCGTTGACTCTCTTAAAAAGCGCCTTGAACAGGCGAAGGGATGTTGGGTCGAGGAGCTGCCTGGAGTACTATGGGCTTATCGCACTACGGTAAAAATGAGTACTGGGGAAACCCCTTACTCACTGGTATACGGTGCAGACGCCCTGATCCCAGTTGAGATAGGCGAACCAAGTTTGCGATACGCACATGCCACTGAACAGTCGAACTCAGTGAATCTAGCCGAAGAATTGGATCTCCTCGAGGAACGCCGAGAACTGGCCCTCATACGAGTGGTGGCGCAAAAAGAGCGAGTTGAGAAGTACTATAATCGGGGACTGCGCGTACGGAGCTTCCAAGTCGGGGACTTTGTACTCAGAAAAGTTTCCCAGAACACACAAGAGACGAACTCGGGAAAGCTTGGCCCTAACTGGGAAGGACCATACAAAGTGATCGCTTCGGCCGGAAAGGGGTCTTATCGTTTGGCCCGACCAGACGGTTCGATCATCCCGAATAGCTGGAACGTAATACATCTCAAGAGGTATCATTTTTAAGCAACAGGGACGGTTAGTTATTCTATCCCCTCGCAAAAATCTCTTTTTCTATCCTTGCATAAAAAAGTTTGCTACTTCTGCCCGTACTTATAAGCCATTACTTGCATGCTTATATAGAAATGCTTACTTTTACATTTACATGAGATTTCTTTCTTTTATACATTCTTTCTAAATGGTACTAACGGCCTGAACAAGGCCAGATCCGTTTAGCTCAACTGGCAGAGCTCGAAGTTCTTCAACTTCGCAGCTGTGGGTTCGAGTCCCACAACGGACACACTCCACGTTTGGTTATATGTGTTCAATAAACAACTCACCGACAACTCTTTTCATATTGCCACCTTACATGTTCCAACATGAAAACAAGGGGGATGGTGAGGGCCCCATAGGCCAGGAAAGACCTTCATACAGGCATAAGACCTAGCTTACTGGCAGGCAAAATTTTCATTTTCTGCGTGACAAAACCTCCACGGCAAGTAAGAGGGGTCGTTCACAAAATAAAACCTTCATGTGACAGGACTTCCACAGCAAATAAGAGGAGTCGCTCACAAGGCCAAACAATCCGGCCAGAACATTAAAACGACCTGAGCTCGGTCAGACTATTTACAACTTACAACTTTTGCCTAATAAAGGTGGGAGTTCAAAGCATCTGGGAAAGCCTGAGGAAGTACAAACTTAATAAAGTTTGGAAAGCAGCCCTAAGGCATAAAATCCACAAGCACATGCATACAAAAAGATCAAAAGTTCAAACTAAACATAGTCACTGAATGGATCTGAAAACTGCATATATACATTAAACTGAGAATTTACAAAAATGCCAAAAATGGCTGACAGAAGTTCGCAGAGTGTATTAAAAGGCCAAACGTACCGGCCAAAGGGTAGAGAAGTTCCTAGTAAACTCCTGCCCATCCAACAAAAATCCGGCTCTCGCCGGACAGAACGAAAATACATCAAATTCAGAGAAGAGAAATTTCAATTTGAAGGGCCGTGACCAGGGCTTAACGCACCAGCTCCGTTAGCCCCGTCATCACTTCCTGACTCTTCGTCTTCCCCATCACCATCACCATCGCTCGACTCTTCAGGAGAGAGACCCAATGCCTGTTGCACTCGCTGGATAGCACTCTTCGTCGCATGCAGCATTGCGTCAACGTCAACCTGCCCTGACCGGATTTGCGCTAACAACGCACGTTTGGCCTCAAGTACGGCCAGTTTAGTCTTGATCTCGGAATGATCGCGCAAGTTTGCCAAATCCTTAGTCAAAGAGGCCTGCACGCCCATCGACTGGGCAACCTGATCTCTGGCGGCTTGAAGCTCAGAACGGGCCTTGGTTGACTCCTCGCATGCCCTCTGCAAATTCAATTCAAGAGTTGCGCGTTCATCACTGGCAATATTCAAGCAATCTTGGCACTCGCCAAGGAGTCTCTCTAACCTCTCGACAGAGCGTGCGAACCCCTCTTTCTCTTCAGAAAGACGGTCCTTTTCCACAGTAAGGGTGTTGATCTGTTCAACGCGGGTATTGTTAACATCCGTTAACCGGTTAACTTCCCTACCGAGGAAACCACACTGCTCGATCAAGGATCTATTTTCCTTCAGAGCCTCGAGCAATTCCTTCTTCACTTCCACCACCTGGTTGGCATTGTTCAGCCGGGAGCGAAACATAATCTCAGCAGCCAGCATGCTTGACTGGAACATCAAACAAGTCATAGTTAGAAACCCTGGGACAGCAGAAGGTTTTTACTAAGACACACAAAAAAAAAAAACTTACTCGGGCAGAGTTGGAGGCAATCTGGAAGGCCAATTCTTCGTCGGTCAGGTCTCTTAGCACCCATTCCTCTCGAGGACCGAGAAGCGAAGAAATTGCCTTCACCAAACCGCGTGGCCTGGCCACCAGGTTGGCCTCCGGAGCGATTCTCAGGGTATGCTTTCTCTCACAAAGCTTGGGCTCCCTCGCCTGTTCGGAAGGGTAGTTCGGCCCAAACTTGTAGCGAACCCCCTTGATGTCGCTCAGTTCCGTCTGCTCCGATATAGCTGACAGCCAGACAAGCCTTGAGGACGAAAGGTTAGAGTCACCTTCCGCCTCTGGGTCCATGGTTTCACACTCACGGAGGAAAACCGGGTTTGCTCCCTCAGAAGCCACATTTTCAAAGTCCTCGAAACGAAAAACCCGAGGACCCTGGCTACCCTCTTGGGAGACCTCTTCCCTGGCTTCTCCCCCGGCTGTCTCTCTTCTTGCTTCACTTGCTCCTTCTCCTACTCCTTCTTCTTCTCCTTCTTCTTCTCCAACCTTCCTTTTGCCCTTGTCCGCACGGGAAGGACCTGCCTCCTCCCCGCCACCAACTCGGGGACTCCTTGGCGAGGGTCGGGCAGCTCCCTCCTCTGTCCTTCTCTGATCACTACGGAGATGGGGCCTCCGCCTAAGAGGAACATCTGTCTCAGTCTCAGTATCTGACAAATGTATGACCTCCTGGGCCGGACCCTCTCCCCGTGCAGACTCGGGAACATCTGCAGGTACTCCGGTGTCTGTCACCATGGGCTCTTGGGCACTCGCCCTCACTGAAGGGTCACCACCAATCGCCGAAGTTTGTCCGGCGGACGCGGAAGCCTTACGAGCGGACTTCTTCCGCGACCCGCCTTCGGCATGACTCTTCCTCTTCCTTGACAGAGGACTCAACCCCTCGGACAGAAGCGCCTCACCACCTTCCCTGCTGCGCAAAGCACCGGCCGAAGCCAATATAGCATCAGCTTCGGCAAGAGGGTCGGCGACAGGTTCGGTGGGGACGTCCTGAGGAGGAGCCGGGAAAAAGCTCCCTGAAGTACCAAGACCTGCGACAAAGGCAAAACGGTCAGTCACAGGAGAAACTCACGGGGAGTAATTATTGAAGAAGGGGAGATATTCTTACCGTGATGTTTTACGGTCAGACCCTTGTGAGAAGCAAAGTGAGCCCACTCTCTTTTCACTGGCTCAAATCGTGCCAAAATCGGCTCGACCCACGCCGTTAGCTCATCTACGGTTATGAGCCCGTCGTAGGGTCGCTTGGCCGCTGCACAAAGAAAAATCGATCATAGAAAAGAAGGAAAAATGAAATGTGCTCGAAGATATTCGGGGACTTACGTGCTTTGTTCCAGACTTCTGGAAGATGTGCTTTGTCGTCAAACGTCAAAGCAGAGGAGCGCACAAACAGGTATCGGTGCACCCAACCCCGATCGCTGGTATCCTCGGAGCTGCGCACCAAACCCTTGCTCCCTCGCATCCTGACGTTCACGTACCCGTCCTTGAAAATCTGGACGCTGTACAAAGAAATAAAGTGTTTATATTCAAAGGACTGGTCAGTCTTAGCAGCAAACCAGTCCAGAAGTGCGACTATTCTATACACACTGGGGCTCAATTGCCCCGGGCAGAGAAGGTATTCCCTGCAGAGTCTGTCCAGCACGGGATGCAGGGGCAGCCTACACCCTACTGTAAAAGGGTAAGTACCGATGGCTGTCCACCCAGCCCGGCGCGATGTGATATTCTCTCCGTCAGCAACTGGTAGTAAAGGGATTCTATCGTCCCAGTCACAATCTATCCTCACTCGAGGAATCACTTCTGTTGTGATCCCCGATTTGAATCTGTATGCCGGCCAATTACGCGTGTCACCTTCCTTGTTATGGAAGGCCTTAACATTGCAATCCGCTTCAAGCTCACCCCACTTTTTGGGGATTACTTCAGCGGCAGTAGCCTGGGAAGCCCGCGGCCTGGGGGTGGCCGACGAGCTACCAGCGGCGTCAAAATTCAAATTTCTTCTAGATCTCGAAGACATAATTTCAGAAGAAAGATGGAGTTGTCAAGGAAATTCAAGTGATAAATCAAAGGTTTTTCAAAGAACAGCACAAAGGAAATAAGGAGTAAGTAAAGGGTCTCTAGTCAAGTGAACTCCTATTTATAGGAATCCTGGTGCGGACTCCTAACCTCCTTCAAGGACACGTGGAGGCTATCAGATGAGCCACTCACAGATCCAACCGTCGATAAGGAAATAGGGTTAATCAATGCTTTGTAGCGTTATCATTACCCTGGAAAGCTGCAGTCACTTCGTATCCCACAAGCGACGTGCGCACGTGGAGATAGGCGGTTCAAATTATTGCTTTTTACCCTCGGGGAACGTAGTAGTCATTTCGGTATAAACTGCAGTGCCACAGACGTGCAGGTCACAGTTACTTTTCCGTGCGGCGCATTTAATGCGCACGTCACAGAGGCTTATCATCAATCGGATCAGAATCGCACGTCATCAAAGATTACATCATAAGAAGACAAAAGGTTTGCAAAGACTCCCGCCAAAACTCTCATCCACTCCTCGGACAGATACTCTGCCCGAGAAGTGCGGGGACTATCTGTATTGGATAAAAACCGACTGGACTTTGATGAGTGACACGTGTCATCCACGTGGCATGAGCTGACGTGTCACCGGACAGACATTCACCGGACAGACATTCATCGGACAGGCATTTCCTATGGGCAGACCCCGAAGGAGTTACTAAGCTTGCTAACGATCAGCACGATTTGAACCAACGGTTACCAACAATACGGGGTGCGACCATTCAGCAAACGGTCACTCAGCGGTTACAACCCTTCTGGATAAGACACCCGACGGTTACCCTTTTTTGAAGGGCCTTATCCCCAACGGCTACTATCTCAATAGACGCCATCCAGAACCTATAAATAGCGTTCATCATAGCCAAATTGTAACAACTTGACTTCCGGCAATTACTATCAATAAAATTACTATCTCTATTGCACTCAAACACACTTTTTTCACAGTTATCGAATAGCACTGCTTGTTCTTGCATAAATCAACAAATTCGATAATCAAATCATCCGACGCGGCTACCGCCAACCGTCAGAGGAAACGATACGTTTATTCTTGATCATTTACGTTTATATTTTATTCTTCACGCCTTGCATTATTATTATTTGATTAATTGCGTAGATCTTTAATCTCAACTATTGATCGTGGCTCCGCAAATATAAATTTAATTGTTGAGTGGCCTAAAACCGGATTTAGGTTAAACATACCTATTTAGCACTTTTCTAACCACTTGTATAAAAGATCAGTTGAGTGTACTACACACTGATGATGTGGTGAATTTCCCATAAAATGCAGGCACATGCCAGTTTAGAGGTGTAAGACTGTAAGTGATGAAAATGAGACTTTTGAGTGTTTATATATGATAGGGAAATGGGTCGGGTTTGAGTGTGGGCTAATGGGTCAAAAGAGATTTTTGGGCTGCCTATCTACTTTCAGAAATGGCCCATTAAGCTTAATGGACTCCAACTTTATTAATCTATTTATAGATTTATACCAAATAATCTCAATTTAAAATGTAATTTAGTTTTGAACACTTGATGCAAGTCAATTATCTGTTTGAAGAAACGAATGAGCTTGAATTTGACATCGAAATAATCTCAATATTTAGTATTGTGATATTTTTTTATTTTATGCATTCATACCAGTGGCAGACCCAGAATTTTTGTCAATGGGACTCAAAAAATAAAGATGTTGTGCATGTGACTCGAACTAATGAGCTTGAGTTTGACATCGAAATAATCTCAATATTTAGTATTGTGATATTTTTCATTTTATGCATTCATACCTGTGGCAGATCCAAAATTTTTATCAATGGGACTCAAAAAATAAAGATGTTGTGCATGTGACTTGAACTAATGACCTAAGTCATAATTTTGATACCGCTTCACCACTAGACTAGAGTATCTTTCATTTTTAAGGGGACTGAAAACTAGTACATATCCGTGTAAAAATAATATTTTACCTATTTATGCAGTGTATGCTTTCGGCGAAACGGTATCAATTGATACCCCTAGAGCATACCTAGGTCCGCCTATGATTCATACCCATTCTTTAAAAATATAGTTTTGAGATTTTGCGTTTTAAAACGCTACAATCCTCATATTGCTTATGAATCCTTTTTAGGCACCTCTCATCAAATATTCAATTGGAATATGATATCATTATTGATTTATAATATAATTCAATTAGTTAATATATGAGTGTTTTAAGATGGAATCAGTGTTTTAGTTCGCTCACCTGAACATATGAGTTTTGTAAAGAAAGTGATACATCTTTTTCAATATTATTGAGTTGTATGAAAAAATAATCTTTGATTGTTGGTAGTTCTAGATTATGTAAAAGACAAACTGAAAGTTAACTGAACCGTACTGAAACCAAAATGATTGGGATGATTTTGAAAATTCATTAATTGGTTACATATATTAGAATAATAAAAAAATTGGTATGATATAAATTTTTTGAAATAACCGACCGAATCATTGACACCCCTACATGCGTATCCTAAGATAAAATTTTGAAGAATTTAACATTAATTGTAATTTTTTTACCACTAATACTATTAGGAATTTTCGTTGGAATTAAATTGAGTTGTTGAAGGGATATGAACAAGAAAACCGCTTGTCCTACATTTATTTTGCGTTGAACGAGATGATTTATTTTATTCAAAGTAGTAATTTTCTAGTTTAAATCAAGTTACATGATAATAATTGAATCAAAAAATAATTTATGCCAAAAATAAATAAATCAATGATATTTTATTTAATTTTGAATGTGTGATCTGTATTTAATACCAACCTCCATGGATTTGATCGTTTAACAAGTATTTTAGTTTATAAAGTAGCCCGTGTACTTTTGAGGAAAAACAAATGGCAAAAAAAGAAAATTTCATATTGTTTGTTTTTGGTAGAAATGTACTATTGAAATCGTTTATAAAAGAAACTACTTGGTTGAGCCAAACAGCAATAACCCTACTAAAAAGCTTTTATTATTAACTTGTTCAAATCTTGAGCACCCTTAGTAAATTTTTTGTCTATGCCACTCCGTAAAAGTGTATCGTACTATATTGTAAAGGTATACAATGTGATAACAAAAATTAGGTTCTACTCTTTTAAAGCCAAGCATTCTTCAGAGGAAAAAATAGTAATTGGTATTTAGAAATAAGAAAAAAGAGTTAGATTTAAATTTTCTACACGTTATAATTTTTTTTGCCAAACTTGCTTTTGGACAAAACAAAGAAGGACGACATGTTTTGAATTATCCATTTTGTGATAGCTTATGAACTTAAAAAGAGTGAAACTTGCCGTGGAGTTATTGCTACTAGTTTTGGTCTAACATTATTTTTAATACCCATTAAAAAAAAAGATACTATTCTGCATGACGGTTATGTTAACTGTTAGTTAGTTGATAGATACTCATCAGTTAGTAACTCTGTTCCTCTCCATTCTCCTCTCTTCTCCAAAATTCTCCAACAACAATGGCTGTCTACAGAGAAAGAAAAAGAATGCATCCGGCTACTCGTAGACTCACTCCAAGACGCATACATGTTAACACCGTCAATTCTTTTTCGTCAAAATTTCAAAACAAATTTTTAGAAACTTGGTTAAACGTGTTTCTTGTAGCTTTTTTTATCATTTCATTGTTTTCCTTACTAAAGTTTTTCAATCTTGTTTAGTTCTTTTTCCTTTTTTTTCTTTTTTTTCTTTTTCTTCTTGTTCTAGTTTTGTTTTTTTTTTTTTTTTTTTGGTTGGAATCATGGACTTCTTTTCTTTACGCTTTACTTTTGCATGCAAATCGTAAATGCAGTCTACGACGATTACACTGTAACACAATCAATATTTTTTCATCTAAATGTCAAAACAAGTTACTGAATACTTGTTTAAAAGTGATTGTTAATTTCGTTGTTTTCTTTTTCATGGGTGACTTAAGGTAAGGCACTAAAGCTTTTGCTTTAGACCCCGAATATTAATGCCCAAAATTTTTACTATAGATTATTTATATCCATAAGATTTCTTTGAAATGAACAAAATGCTAGTCATTTATTCTAATACACTACATTAACTTTGTTGTCAAAAACCTTATTAGCACATTTAAGTTTAGTTTAGAGTTCTAAAATATTAAACAATTTTTTCATGAAATTATTAGTTTTTTTTTTTTTAAAAAAAAGAAAAAAAAAAACTTAAAAATTCTTGGAAAGAATATTTTCACTTTACCAATGTAAGAACTACGTCTATTTATCCATATTAAAAATAGATTTAAAATATTAATTAAAAAATTGCATTGCTAAAGAATTAGAAAAAGTGAACTTTGAATTAAAATGTATATGAATGTTATTACTTAAAAATTATGACACCATATTAAGTTTGGCTTTAAGACTCTCATATTATTGAGCCGCCTTGTTCCTTTTTTTCGTTACTTTTTAACCTTGTTTAGTTCTTTGTTTTTTTACGTTTCATTTTTCCATATCGAGTGAGAATCATGGATGTTGACTTAGAAGGTATGGTATTTTCCTCAATATTCTCTTTACTTTTGCATGCAGATTTTTATGTTTTGATTTTCTTGTTATTTTCTTAAAATATGGGTTTCTTGTTATTGCTATTTTTATTGAATGGGATTACGAAACTGTATTTTCATTCTACTTATTCCTTGTATGATTTTAGGCAAGCTAATTCTGATTAATGACATTAATTAAGGAGCTCAGAGCAATTCTGTTTCTGTTATATAAGTTACTAGTTAATATGCCCGCGCTTCGCGCAGACCTAAAAGATTAAAAAAGAAGAGTACTTTTACTACCAATGAAGCGCATAAGCAGTCAAGTGATGACTACATAGAAATGTAACGATCATCTAGTTTGAAAAGATTTGTCCTTTTATTTCAAACATAAGGAAAGAAGAAGACAGTGGTAAAATTTGAGACCAAACATCTCTAACAAATTAAATTTCCACTTAATTATAAAATAGAAACACATTTAACTAAATATATATTGAATTTCATCTAAAAGCATCCAAGTTCAATATACGACTGAATAATAAATAATTATCAGGATTAGCGTTTTATTTTAGAAAAATCCTCGTTCTATTGTTTTAGCTTAAAAAGAAACTCAAACATTGGAACAAAATTGAGAGCCGAAAACAAAATTGCATAACTATTTGTCAATGCACAATTGACAGCTCTAGTTCTTGAACACAATTGAGGACCAAAAAATACTTTTAAGGAAACAAAGTTGTTCCATGTCCTTAGTTCACAAACTGCACTTCACAAAATTACAGAAAACGACAACCAAACTGCAAAAATATTACTTGGAGCTCTTCGCTTTGTTGAGTTGAATGCATATGCCCTTAGTTCTCTAGAGCTCTTTACTGTCAAAGCCAGATGCTCAATAATTACCCGTAGCAAACTATCTTTGTCCTAACCAATTACAGAGAACCAAACAAAAAGTGAAGAAAAATAAAGCGAAAAGAGGGAAGAATTAAGAAGAACCTGGATAGTGTCCATGCATGAGCAAATGAAGCCCCCATTTTATAATTTGCAATACCAGTCTAATTCTTTGGCTAGCATTTAATAGGACAATGAAAGGCTTGGAAGTTATATATAGACAATGAAGAGTCCCCGATACATAAATGAAATTAAAAGCCTTTGAAACTGAATTCTTCTCATAACCTATCATTTAGGAAAACGTTAGTTTAGCTCATTTAATCGTATAATATATTTAATCAGTTTTATTATATTTTTAAATCAAGTTTACTATGGCAGCATGTGAACTTTTCTTCTCTTTTATCTCCCAACCTTGATACATTAATAACTATTAATAAAAATTAATTAAAGGGAATGGTAAAAGAACCAACCACAATGTTCAGAGAATTTAATGGAGAATTCATGCTTTTAGAATTTGGAGTAATGACAGGATACTAACGTGGTGCATAGAAATAGGGAAAATGCATGAGTAATTACTCTGAAGGAGTGAAAAAGGCCTCAAAATGGATAGAACTGGAAAAAAAGGAGATAAAAGATAAATAGAAATGCTAGCCTAAGAGAGGTGCCAAGTCAGCTTTTTGAGGCTCAGCTTTATAGATATATATAGATTACATCAGCCTTAGCCTTATATTTCATCGGTAGTTTAGCCAAGTATGAGTATCTTGTGTTTTTATGCTTCATTTCTTCTTGTGCTTAATTTGTTTCACCCTTTAAACCATGGCACTGATAGAGAGGGATTAACTGCAATTAGCTTCTTCAATTCAATGATCCTCTCACCGAATCACATCTCCAGAGCTGTGCTTATAAAAATTGGAAAGAGTCATTAAACAAATTGAAAAAATAAAGGGTAATGAGAAGAATTAGTCAATTTTTTTTGGTAAAGGATAATACACCTGAACAAAATTGGAATATAAAATGGTTCATTCCCTACTATATATGGTGGATCTGAATCCGTTCGGAAAATAATGAATTATATGAGGCTAGCATACGAAAAAGGATTAATATATTGTTTGAAGTAGACTCTAGGGTGCCATATTTGTTTGTAAGTAATAATTTAAATGAATAATTTTGGTGTTAAAGAATATGATAAAGATAAGCAATAAAGTGGTTCAAAAGAAAATAAATGTGGGTAACCCAAAATGCCTTAGACAGACTGACGCTATAAAGCTATAAAACATTAAAGAACAAAAAAGAAGTATTGAAAATACAAGGCCTAGCGTAATAGAAAGAGCAAGAAATTGAGCAAATATGGAAGTAGCAAAAAGTTGAGAGAATGATAGTTTCATTGGCTTAAAGACATACCACACTGTTTTCTTATGTAACACAATTAATCTGTATATAATATAATTTTACGCTTTAAGCAATGGCAGAGCCACCTTATATCTTATGCTGAGGGTGGTCAAGCGAGGGGCAGGGTACAAGGTAATGGGGTTTGCAGGTGGGTTGGGATGTGGGGGTGGGGGTAGGGGGGATTTGGGTGGACGTAGGATGTGGTGATGGGATGGCTGGGATGGAAAAAAAAGGTAGGGGTAGAATGGGGGTGGGGATGTGGTAGGAGGTTGGGGGGTTGGGGACAGGGCCGGCCCTTCCCTAAGGTAGCTAAAGCAGCTGCTTTAGGCCCCACCTTTGGGAGGGCCCCCAATTTTTGTTACACTAATACGCAGTATTAGGTTAAAAAAAGAAATTAGAGTGAAAAGGTACTATGCTTGTGAAACCGTAAAGATTTTTTTTTTTTTGACTATTGATTGATTTACGGGCGCGTTTCTGGCGTGAGAAGTTATCACAGCAAAGTAAAGTTGTGTAGTAGTACATTGTATTTTTAAGCTTTATTCTTCAATTAAAGTCTCCATTTTGCAATAGCTAAAGATTAAGTATTTTTGTGGAGTTTCGGTGTATTGATTTGAAAAATAGTGAAGCACTTTCTTACAAGTATACTTGAGCGAAAAAAATGATTTGATGTCAAGTTATCTATCCTTGAAACAGATTTTATCTTTTTATTATTTTATCATCTAAAATTTAATATTTTTGCTATTGCTATTTCGTATATTGTGCCTTTTTAGATTATTCATAAGAAGATAAGTATGTCAAATACAAAATATGAATGTGGTTATGAAAAACTCAAGGAAAAAAAAGAAGAATTGATAATTTCATAAAATCCCAAAAAGGTGCTCTAGATAAATTTATTAAATAAGAAAAATCTTAAGTCAGAACATTTGAGAGAATGTTCTTTAGATGAGCAAGTTACTAATTCGGTTGCGTGAGTTAAATTGTGAAAATAATGACATTCAAAGAGTAGGCCCCTCATTAGAGTTTGGCTTTAGGCCACAAAATTCGTCTGGCCGCCCCTGGTTGGGGATTGGGGGAGATGGGTGGATTGTTGGGAGGTTTGAGGTAGTAGGTGAGTGTAGGGCGTAGATAGGAGGTGGGGGTGAGTGTAGGTGTTGTTAGTAGGTAAGGGGGTTTGGGTGGACGTAGGATGTGGTGATGGGATGTGCGGGTAGAAGATTGAGGATGGATGAGGGTGATATAGTAGGAGGTGGGGGGGTTGAGGAGATGAGTGTATTGCTGGGGTTGAGGTAAGGGGGTTGGGGGAGGGAGGTGGATGTAGGAGGTGTGTGCGGGAGTGTAGGTAGGAGGTGGGGTGGGGTGGGAGATAGGGCTATTGGGTGGGTGTAGGTGTTGGTTAGTAGGTGGGGGTGGGTGGTGTTGGATTGATATAATCGGTGTGGAATATCAATTTTGAAAATTGTTGTTATGAAGAGTATTTTCTAAAATTATTAAGTCAACCAAGTACGGAAATATTGGAATCCTCAATGTTTTCATTCATATCAGACGCAATCCTCAATGTTTTAAGAAGAAAAATAGGGGCGGATGTTGGTTCAAGCAGTTTCAATTGAACCCTTGATCGAATTTTTTTAGTATTTTATATATGTAAAAATTCTAAAAGACTATAATATAATTAAACTGAACCCACATAAACACAATAAGTTTCATGCATCATTTTTCAGTGCCTAGAATCAATTATACTCTTTTCTGTAACTTCACATTCTCCTCTCCCCTCAAAAAATTATTCTCCTCTCCAAAAATTCTCCAAAAATGACTTGTTAAATGACTTGTTTCAGAGGAAGAAGACTCCACGCCGTGTACACCGCACGATCAATTTTTTTTTTTTTTCAAAAGTTGAAAACAAATTCTTGCTTAGTTGTTCAACTTCATTATTTTTGTTTTTTGAATGATTTCTCTGTTTTCATTCTTTTCTTTTGTCAAGAATTTTAAATTTGTTTAGTTCCTTTTTTTTTTCTTTTCATTTTTCCTTTTTCTTCTTGTTATAGTTTTATTTCTTTCTTTCCTTTTTGTTTTCTTGGGTAAAAACGAGTATCATGGAAGTTATGACCCTTTACTTTTGCATGCAGATCATAAATGCACTCTACGGCGATTACACTGTAACACAATAGTGTCGTTTCATCTAAATGTTCTTTTCATGTTCATGGGTGACTTAGGTAAGGCCACTAAAGCTTTTGCTTTAGGCTCCCGAACATTAATACCCAAAATTTTTACTATAAGTCATTTATATTAATAAGGTTTCTTTGAAATGAACAAAATACTAGTCATTTATTCCAATACACTACATTGACTTTATTGTCAACAACCTTATTAGCACATTTAAGTTTAGTTTAGAGTTCTAAAATATTAAACAATTTTTTCATGAAATCCTTAGTTTTTTCAAAAAAAAAAAAAAAAAAAAAAACTTAATTAAAAATAGATTAAAAATATTAATTAAAAAAATTGCATTGCTAAAGAATTAGAAAAAATAAACTTTGAGTTGAAATGTATATGAATGTTATTACTTAAAAATTATGACATCATATTAAATTTGGCTTTAAGCCTCCCATATTTTGAGCCGCCATGTCAATGTTTTAAAAGGCGGAGGCGCAAGGCGAGGTGTTCTACTTACAATGGGGCGAGGCGTAAGCCCCGAGAAGTGGTGCGTAAGTCCCATGGATCTTATTTTTAATTAATTTTAAATCAATAAAATAGCATAATGAGCCAAAAAAATATTGAAAATACATAAAATAAAATTATGAAAATTAAAAATTAGAAAAAAAATTATAGAAACAAAAGATCTAACATTTTTTACAATTATAAGAAATTGAATAATATTACAGTTTTTATGAGATACAAATAAACTATAAGGTCATAACTTTCAAACAATTAAAAAGTAAAAATTTGTTACGATAAAAAGAGAATAAACAATAAGATTTATTACAATTATAATTTAAAACATCAATTATTTATTGATAAATATAAAGTTGCTTCTAAATTGCAAAACAATTGAAGTCCAACAATTTTGAGTGACAAAAATAAAACATGAAGACCAATAATAAGTGATGCTATAAACATCGACTATGCATTTTCAGGTATATAGATGATATTCACCCTCATGATATTCTCTATTATAATACATGCAATATTATGTCTTCCTAATTGAGCTAAACTCAATTTCTGAATTTCTATAGATGAATATAAACTCAATACATGCAATATTATGTCTTGCTAATTGAGGTACATTCAATTTCTGAATTTCTATAGAGGAATATAACCTCATCTTTAAAGAAAATTATGGATGAACAATTTTAATTAGGGAATTGGAGATCATTTTCATGGGTTCTTTAAGGCGAGTCCCGAGCGTTGAGCGTTGGACGTGCTCTGGGCGCACCGTCGGGCACTTGAGGCGTAAGTCTTACGGATCTAAGCCCCGTCCGAGAGCCTCAGGACATTTTGCAAGTGCCCCACCTAGGGACGAGTCCCGGGCGAGTCCCAAAACTGCCTTTTAAAACAGAGCGTCTTGTTCCTTTTTTAGTGTACTTTTTAACCTTGTTTAGTTCTTTGTCTTTTTCTTTTCATTTTTCCATATCGAGTGAGAATCATGGATGTTGACTTAGAAGGTATGGTATGTTCCTCAATATTCGCTTTACTTTTGCATGCAGATTTTTATGTTTTGATTTTCTTGTTATTTTCTTAAAATATGAGTTTCTTTGTTATTGCTATTTTGATTGAATGGGGATTAGGAAACTGTATTTTCATTTTGTTGTATTGTATAGAGCTCTAAACTGCCATGTTGAACTAAAGAATTGGAAATCTGAGGGAGGTGAATCATGGACTGGGTTTCATGCTACTTATCGACCGTCTTTGAAATGTAAAATTTACTATTGATTTTCTTTATATGATTGCATTCAAATCTTGGCAATTAGTTCACTCGCTATTTTTGTTTATGTAGAGATCTTAGCTTCACTCTTTTTCACGTGGAGATACCAAATAGCTTGCCCTACATCTGTAAGATGAATGTCCTTGCCAATTTTGTATGAGAAATTAGTTATACCTAGTAGTAAAAATCTAATCAACTGTCTTGTTTCATTGGATGTAGATATTTTGCTTGCAATTACTATACTCAAAGCATCCCCTTATGCGAGTTCAATGAAACATCTCAGGGACCTGTAAGCAGATCCTACACAGCTTTTTTACCATCAGTATAATAGTTATTTGATCCTCTGAGTCTTGATGAGTTTTTTTTTTTGGGTGCAGAAATATGAGCAAGAATCTACTACCTGGACCACTAGCTGATGTATTTCGTGGCTTGGACAATCTTATGTATGCTATATTTCTTGTTCTGTTTTATAATGATATGTTCTTGCTTTCTGTTGTTTGTGCTAATCTATCGTTTAGTAATAGATGCCTATCTATTTGATACTCTGACTTCTCAAGGTGATCAAAGCACGGTATGAATTAGAATACTTCTTGCATTAGTTTACTTGTGTACTTTTCATATCACAACTTGTTTGTTTTTGTTATCAAATTGGGAGGTACTTCCTGCACAGCTTTTTCACATCTGTTAATAGGTATATCTTCTTCTTTCGTAGATATACATTTGTACTGTTCATATCTGTATTTTTATATTATAAAGTTTGGGTCAACTTCTATATAAACCTTATATCAACTAGAAAAAGGATTGTATTGTTATTGTCGAAAAATCTCTTGGCAGACAAATACAAATTGTGATATTAGGGAAGGAGGACCTTATCAAGAAATATGGAACAAGCAAAGCTGCTACAACTGATGCTATTAGCTTTACCAGGGAATTTGGGTAAGTTACAGTCCAAGTTACAGTCCTCGATCTTTTATCGCCTTCCTATCTTCTTCGTTACCCTTTGTTAACCAAGACAAATGTTTTGAAGGATGAAGTTAATCTGTTTATTTCCTCATTTTTTTCTCTATCTCTTGATGATTGAACGAATCTTGATATATTTTTATAGATCAATTTTGTGCTTTATATGTGTGTGCACTTTTTATGTGTGAGTTTTGCAGATTTCGTCTACTACCTTTCTAGAGCGTACATATGTGGTCGTGACGAGGTAAGAGATCCAGTCTTCTATTTATATTGTTGGTATATAGTTAACAATATCTGCTTTATTATGGGTTTGTTCTCTTTCACTAATAATACCCAATATTTGAGGATCTTCTGACCAAAACAAACTAATTTTTCTTTGTGGATAGTCCAGGCTGAAATGCTTAGGATCATTGAAGTGTTGCACATCTGGATAAGAGAGAATATGCTCTATAAGTATATTTTCTTTAAGTCAAAGAGTTTATGCATGTTCTGCATTGATATAAATTATTTACATACTTATAAGATTGCCTTACTTTATCTCATGTTTTATAAACTGCTAATATAGAATTGTGCTCATTCGACTCTCATTAGTGGAACCTGCCATGAAGACGTTATGATCGTTTTGCTTAGAGAACCACTGTTGCATATTCATGAAAGTTTAGAGGTAAGTTATGGCAATATGACTTTTGTGATATAAATGTACTTGCAATTGGCTCTATTATCTATAGAACATGAGTTAAAGTATGTTAAAATAACAGTTATGGTAGTCTATAAAACATGAGTTGAAGTAATTCTCTGTTAGTAGTCTATTAAACATGAGAATAGAATAGAGCTTTCTTTTTATCCTTTTGAGAATATTATGGTACCTTGAAGGAATTTACCGTTTACATCGTAAAGTTTCTATTGATCTTTAATGTCAAAAGAAAAATTCAAGAATGGGAGTTATTAAACCTTTGCAGACAAGAAATAGAAAAATAGATTTGATCTTAGTTTCTCTATGAATAATCATGCAAGGTTGATTATGTTTAGTTTTTTTATCACTTGGATTAGTCTATTTTCCGTGCGTTTTTATTGGAGCATATAATGAAACAAGACAAAGCAAGCTCTTACTTGATGTGATCAATTGAAAGATAAAATTTATGAATTGGTTATTGCTCATTTGTTTGTTTTCCTTTGATTTGAAATAAAACGGTATTGAATTTGACTTCAAGATAAAATATCTTCTCAAAAATAAACCTAAAGTTTTGACTCTAATCAAAATATTCATTACTAATCGAATTTCTAAACCTATACGTAGAATTGTAGATAAGATATGATAAATATTATGGGATATATATTTGGATGTACTTGAAAAACTCCACCAGTTCAATTCTTCTACTTTCTGTTTTTTTTGCTAAGTTATATGTATTGTGTTGCTTTCAAAATTTAATTTCCTCAATTATTTAATTCCAGGTGTTTCTACCGAGAGAAGAGCTTTTCATCCACTATGTTAAAAACATTCCTTTGATTGTTCTATGTGATAGCCATGAATCAATATCTGGTATATTTTTATCTTTCTTTGAATTTTTCCATAACTGCTTATGTCTTTCTATTTCAACAAGCTTCTTTGTTGATTTCTTTCAAATTTTTATATTAATGGTGGCTATCTTTTAATTAGGGACGTGATTCTAAATTAAACCTAATTTCTGATTTACATTATTTGTTTGTTGGAATATGTTTTTGTTACTAGGAGGAGAGAGCAGGAGGAAATTTCTGGATATGTTTAGTATTACATGGGCTATTTTATTATGGGAATAAAGCTGTAAATTGGAGGAGAAGGGCTAATGGAAATACAAGATACAATATACTTCAAGTACAAGAGTGGTTTAGCAAGATGCGCATGTGAAGAGAGTGCAACGATAGGCTATTATGAATCAGATGCAATTTTAGTGTACTCACTAGGTCTTTGCAAGCTTTTATTATCTGAAGAAACAGATAAACTAATTATTTCATCCCACAAGTTTTGTAATATTTATATGATTTGTTCCTACTCTATTTTTATTTTTATTTTTTTGGGGTCTTCTGATTATTAATATTGTTGGTTGATTTGCATTAATATTTTTGAAGTTCTCTTGGTCCATTGACATAGCAGATATGAGAATTAAGATGTTATGTGATATGAAAGATATTGACAAGGAAATTCTGAGAAGAGAATGGTCATGTACATGCTCTCTAGATTCAATCAATTATTTCAAATTAAAGCAACTCCTACACTGGAGGGGGAGGGGTAGATTATCATAGATGTTTAGAAGAATTAGATCAGCTTATTCTTTAATTGTAATCATGGTGAACTCTGTATTTTGTTTTTGTAGATAGAAATTACTTATCATATTGATTTTGTTCAATGTAAAGAAATCGAAATTAAAAGCTTCTGTTAACTAAATATTAAACAAATCTATTATCATGAGTTATCGCAGCTAAAAGAGAAGGAAATATTTTAGTAAGATTAAGAAAAGTTGGCCAAAAATTTATTTAACTTATAAATTTTTGCAAGATCACAACTTCATATAATGAATTTGGTTTTATATTATCTGCTCACCACGTATTGGCTATGATTAATGTTCTATAATATAGCCGCGCATCGCGCGGGTACTATACTAGTGTTATTTATGTGAGAGAAATTGATTTCACTGTCATTTTTTCTTATATTTCCAAAATTAAGAATCGAGCTATGGAGATCCAAACCTTGCAAATGAACGACGCTGCTGAAAGCAAGAAAGATAAGCTCTTGAACTCACTATCCATAGAATTTTTAATAATATTGCACACTTGAATTTCTAAAGAATATTCATTATGAGGATCAACTGATGTATCGCAGGTTTTGTCTTCTTTTTTTTTTTTTCCTTATTGGTGGGAATTAAAGATGTGGTGTGATTATATTTTCTTGGAGAATATATTGATTTACAATCTTTGTTTTGCCTCTAAATTTCTGCTTGCTGTTTTGCTTAATTGAGTTTATAACTTATGTCATTTGATTTTTACTCTTGCTTCGCCTATATTTATTTGGATTTCCTACCTGCATGGAGTTGTTTGTTCTAACTCTTCTGTGGAAGTATACTGGTTACCAGCCGTTAGAAAAATAGAATTACTAATGAAAAGGGTACAACTTTGATGCAGCAAAGGTGTTTGACAATATGCCTAAAATTACTGAATAATTTTTATTCCATTCTTTATTTATAGGTGTTCTATAATGTAAAAATCTATTGTCCAGCAAACCAAAAAGGTATATTACTTCAATTGATGTGCTACTCTATATTGAACAGTAAAAATGTGCATCTTCTTGTTGAAAAAATATTTATTTGGAAATGTTTCTCCACCACAGTCTATTTGGAAAACTTTGATACTCTTTCGCTCACATGCAGGTACTTTTGCGACAGATTATTATAGTGAAAGTTCCGAACAAATGATTGAGATTCTGTGAAGAAGGGGAAGCTTTCGAATACCGTATGAGATTCTGTTAAGGCTATAATTCAAGACCTCAAGTGTGACGCTTCATTTGCAATGCCACAACAATAATTGAGGCAAGACTATCTGCATTCTTTCCGTCATAGGTTGTTTGAATGCTATCATACGACATTTTCTATCTTAAGTTTGAGTTAATGTGCGATGATAAAGCCAATGTGCTAATTAGCTCCGGAGAAGCTCTTTTTTTTTTTTTTTTTTTTTTTTTAAGCAGTGATGTGAGATAACTTGTGTGCCATTAAGATTTATGCTAATGTGGGGACCCATGTTATCTATATGGGGTCAACGTTCAAAAAGTACTTCAACAGCATGCTTTACGTACAACTCAGTCAAGCCAAAGAATCTAATGTGAAATATCTACTTTACACTGCTCTCCAAATAAATTTGGGATTGTTTACTATGGCGGTACATAACGGTAAAATTTGGGATTGTTTACTATGGCGGTACATGACGGGTAAATTTCCATATATAAAACCAAAAAAGCCTAACGGTAAATAAAACCAAAAAAGCCTTAAGAACCAAGTTAGAAGTTTTTGTATAAATATATGTTCATTGATGAATGAAGGTGTGTGTTTTTATTTGTCGTGTCCCTTTTTATATTTTACTAGTAATGGCTGAACGGGAACCCAATTGCAAACACAAGTACCAACAAATAGCCAGAAATATAAAAGCATTAAAACGAGCAACCCCCGACAGAAAAAGGTTTGATTATACAAAGGGTTATGTCAGGTGTAGCTATATCGAACGAAGTAAAATCACAGTCTTTTCTTCAAAAATAGATAATAAGTTCTTACTTGGTTGTTTCAATTTCATTATTTTTGTTATTTTCATAATATCCGTGTTTTCCTTCTTTTATTTTCTCAAGAAATTTGTTTAGTTTTTTCTTTTTCTTTTCATTTTCCTTTTTCTTCTTGTTCTTGTTCTTTAGGCCCCGAACATTAATGCCCAAAAATTTTACTATAGATTATTTATATTAATAATGTTTCTTTGAAATGAACAAAATGCTAGTCATTTATTTTAATACACTACATTAATTTTATTGTCAAAAACTTTATTAGCACATTTAAGTTTAGTTTAGAGTTCTAAAATATTAAACAATTTTTTTATGAAATCCTTAAAAAATCTTGAAAAAAATATTTTCACATTACCAATGTGACAATTGCGTCTATTTATCTATATTAAAAATAGATTTAAAATATTAATTAAAAAATTGCATTGCTAAAGAATTAGAAAAAATTAAATTTTGAATTAAAATGTATATGAATGTTATTACAAAAAAATTATGACACCATATTAAGTTTGGCTTTAAGCCTCTCCTATTGTTGAGCCGCCCTATTCCTTCTTTTTGTTACTTTTTAACCTTGTTTAGTTCTTTTTCTTTTCATTTTTCTATATCGAGTGAGAATCATGGATGTTGACTTAGGTATGGTATTTTCCTCAATATTCGCTTTACTTTTGCATGCAGATATTTTATGTCTTTCATAATTGGACCTTGAACTCGTTTCATATGATGGGAGTTGCCGGTGTATTGGGTGCTGCTTTGCTATGCGCCATTCATGGTGCTACCGTGGAAAATACTTTATTTGAAGACGGTGATGGTGCAAATACATTCCGTGCTTTTAACCCAACTCAAGCCGAAGAAACTTATTCAATGGTCACCGCTAACCGCTTTTGGTCCCAAATCTTTGGGGTTGCTTTTTCCAATAAATGTTGGTTACATTTCTTTTGATTTTCTTGTTATTTTCTTAAAATATGGGTTTCTTTGTTATTGCTATTTTGATTGAATGGGAGTAGGAAACTGTATTTTCATTTTACAGTGTTGTATAGAGCTCTAAACTGCCCTGTTGAACTAAAGAATTAGAAATATGAGGGAGGTGAATCATGGACTGGGGTTTCATGCTACTTATCAACCGTCTTTGAAATGTAAAATTTACTATTGATTTTCTTTATATGACTACGTTCGAATCTTGGCAATTAGTTCACTCGCTATTTTTGTTTATATAGAGATCTTAGCTGCAATCTTTTTTACGTGGAGATACCCAATAGCTTGCCGTATAATCTCACTCTTCCGTAAGATGAATATCCTTGCCAATTTTGTTCTCTTATGCACTGGGAGAAATTAGTTATACCTAGTAGTAAAAATCTAATCAATTGTCCTTGTTTCATTGGATGTAGATTTGCTTGCAATTACTATACTCAAAGCATCCCCTTCTGCGAGTTCAATGAAACATCTCAGGGACCTGTAAGCAGATCCTACACAGCTTTTTTACCATCAGTATTTTTAGTTATTTGATCCTCGAGTCTTGATGAGTTTTTTTTTTGGTGCAGAAATATGAGCAAGAATCTACTACCTGGACCACTAGCTGATGTATTTCGTGGCTTGGACAATCTTATGTATGCTATATTTCCTGTTATGTTTTATAATGATATGTCCTTGCTTTCTGTTGTTTGTACCTCTGTTTTAAAAGACTCGCCCGGAGACTCGCCCGGGACTCGTCCCGGAGCGGGGCACTAGCAAAACGCCCTGAGACTCTCGGACGGGGCTTAGATCCATGAGAGTTAAGCCTCAAGCGCCCGACGATGCGCCCAGAGCACGCCCAACGCCCAACGCTCGGAACTCGCCTTATTGAACCTATGCAAAGATCTGTCCAATTCCCTAATTATGATTGTTCATCCACAATTTTCTTTAAAAATGAAGTTATATTCATCTATAGAAATTCAAAAATTGAGTATAACTCAATTAACAAGACATAATATTACATGTATTATAATTAAGAATATCATAAGGATGAATATCATCTGTATACTTAATCTAAAAAAGCATAGCCGCTGTTTATAGCATCACCACTTGTTGTTGGTCTTCATGTTTTATTTCAGTCACTCAAAATTGTTAGACTTCAATTATTTTGCAATTTAGTAGAAATTTTATATTTATCAATGAAGAATTAATGTTTTAAATTATAATAGTAATAAATTTTTATTGTTTATTCACTTTTTATAGTAACAAATTTTTATTTTTAATTGTTTAAAAGTTAAGGCCTTATGGTTTATTTGTATCTCATAAAAACTGTAACATTATTCAATTTCTTACTATTGTTAAAAAGGTTAGATCTTTTGTTTCTATAATATTTTTTCTTATTTTTAATTTTTTTGTACTTTTGATATTTTTTGGCTCATTATGCTATTTTATTAATTTAAAATTAATTAAAAAATAAGATCCATGGGACTTACGCCCCACGTCTCGGGACTTACGCCTCGCCTCATTATAGGTAAAACGCCTCGCCTTGCGCCCCCGCCTTTTAAAACATTGGTTTGTACTAATCTATCGTTTAGTAATAGATGCTTATCTCTTTGATACTCTGACTTCTCAAGGTGATCAAATCACGGTATGAATTAGAATACATTAGTTTACTTGTGTACTTTTCATATCACAACTTGTTTGTTTTTGTTATCAAATTAGGAGGTACTTCCTGTACAGCTTTTTCACAATCAGTAGTTTAGTTATGTGATCCTCGAGTTCTGATGAGTGTTTTTTAATCTTTATTGTACTCTAATCTTGCCATGTAACCAGTCTTTAGAGCACACACAGACAGTTGTTGCTAATTCCTTTTTCCGGCACTATTCAAGCTCAGCTTCCTGCACCACCTGCTTAATCTCCTCCAAGTTCTTCCACTGAAAGGATACGTACAAAGGATGAGTCGAAAAAAGCTTGACAATTCAGACAAACCATTAAACATGGAATGAAGTACTACTGATGACAGAAGAACAAAAATGACACTATGATAAACAAATGTTATGCAGATAATAATTAAAAAATAAGTAAAAGTTAGTTTTCTAGCATACGTTTCTATGCTGCGATGCCATGTAAGCAGGGATTTTTGGGTGAGAGAGACTCTAAGTCTTTAAATAGTTTTTTAGGACCCAAGTCTCAAAAAATAGGTAAAAGAGACACTTTTAAGATTAGTACTAATTACTACTCTAACATTTAAAAAGCCCCTCAAGTTTTTTTTATTTACACAAAGCCCCCACCTCACATCACACACCCCATCGAGCCTTACCCGCCATCCGGCCCCCACCCCCATCACCCCCTCTCCCGTCCATCCACTATTCTACCACCACTCTCCACCACTCACCGCCACCTTCTACTACCTCCTACCACCCTACACTACCCACCACCACCTTCTATTACCCTTCACCAGTAACCACCACCCTCAACCACCACCTCACCACCCTCCACCACTCTAATAAAAGGATGTGTACACATCAGTCGAGATGTGTACACGTATAATTAAGATGTGTACACATCTCGTCTGATATATTGTTAATATGTATATGTGTACGAGATGTGTACACATATTATTATATGTGTACGAGATGTGTACACATATTATTATATGTGTACACATATTAATAATATATCAGACGGGATGTGTACACATCTTTTCCAGTCGTGAAAACATCTCCAAAATTGTATAAATATACGGAAAATATGTTTACACATCCGTAAAGATGTGTAAAACAACTAGAATTTTAAAAAAAAAACTTAAAAAAGAATGAAACGGGGATGAAGAGGAAGAAAACGGAGAAGAACAAAGAAAAAATAAAATTCATAAGAAGAACAAGAAATAAAAATAACGTGGATGGTGATGAAATAAAATTTGAAAATAAATCTAGAAGAAAGAAGAAGGAAGAAGAAAAAAAGAGAGAAAGAAGAGAAGTGAGAGAATTAAGTATGAAATAATTTGAAATATGAGAGAGAGTGTAAAAGTAGGTGGGAAGGAGAGAGATTGAAAATTCGAACATTGAGGTGTTTTTGTAAATCCGAAAATATTTATTTTGCCCACAAGTTTATAATGACTACACTTCAGTCCTCACTTAAATTAATTAAAGGTTGACTTGGTCTTGTCCCTTATTCTTATTTAAAGACTTGGGCGGTCTTTTCCCCTCTTTTCTCTTATGTAAGCATCACGTAAAGGGAATGGATTGTCTTTAGTTGACCCAGATTTTTCACCTTCGAATAAATTTGGAGCCTGTGAACAAGGAGATGTGTTCACATTAGCATGTAAAGCATTTAACAAGGAAAATACTCATGAAAGCAACAGATTTCAAGAAACATCCATTTTACAGAACATGAAGTTCGTTTTCAGCAAACTAACAAGGACATAAGATGATTAAAATGGAAACAAAACTACGTGAATGGAAAAATAAAACTCAAAAATGACTATTCTCTGGTTTGTTTAAACATACCAAAAAGTTAGTGAACTGATCAGGGTCCACCCGGCTGGAACATCAGAAACATCTGCAGGATGTGACAGAGAACCATGTGGATCAACAACGGCAAGAACGATGGGTTCATCCCAGATGTTGATGGCTGGATCAATACCAACTACATTCAGGTGCTCGTCCAGTTGTGAGTACAAAATATTGTATGGAGCCACCTATAAAAAACCATGAAACATGAAGGGCACTCAGAATCTAAAATTCCATGGACCATCAACTCTACAGCTAGGAGCATACAATCACAATCATTAGAATGGAAGTCTGGCAATAATGATGCATATAATAAGAAAATGCAGAACATTGTACCGTCAACTCTTACATTTGATTATGAAAGTAGAAAGAAATGCATTAACATGGCCCCAGTCAGCTTAGGAAAACATAAGTTCATGGTTGACAAAAATATTCTCAAAGCGTGGATCTTTATTTACTGTTGCTCCCAAACACACACGCAAGTATACGTGGTCGACAAGTAATAAAGTGATAAGTAGAGTATCGTTCCCACGAGGACTACTCAGACTGAGTTCTAGCAAACAATTTCCTAAGAACTATTCAGGGATCTTTTTCCAATGGTTGAAATTTTACTAACTAAATGCAGTAATTAAAACAAGTAACTGAGATCAAGTAACAGAGCAAATTCTAGGTTGTTGTCAATCAAAGAGAAACGGTCCAGGGTCAGAGTTACAAACAATCCAGTTGAGTTTTCCAGTTGATTCTACTTCTTGATTTCCTAGATTGCTAACTAACAGGTTAATTGTACCCGTGAAAACCTTTCGATTCTTCACGGTCTATGCAGGCTACTCCAATCCCTATATGTCTATGGCTTGAATCACGTGCACGCATTAACGAATTCTATGATTAGTTAAGCTAGGCGAGCAAGTATATGTCTATCCTACTCACAAATTGGTTCCCCGATGCCCGGGTTCACAATCAAGCCCTATTCTTTCTTATTACGTTAATAAATTCCCTCTTTCGAGTTCAATCTAAAAACCATAGATAGTGTTCAATTATCAGGCCTCAATAATCAAACAATTATGATCAAGAAAGAATAAACAATCCATAATGGTAAATCAATATATAGAAATCAACTTTCAGACATCAACCTTCATGTATTTACTCTAACCCTAGAACGAACAAACTATAGAATTAAGGAGAAGAATAAGAGAAAAAGAGAAAGAACTTGTTAGAAGACATCTAGGGCTCCTCCCCTCTCCTCCAAAACTTGCTCCAAAGTCTGAACTTCTATCAAAAACTAAGTAAAAGAGTATTTATAGGGTTTACAAAGGCCTAGTAATAAGTTACACCTAAGCCTAGACGAAATAGGAAGTCCAAAAACGCTCTAGGGGCGTTGTAGCTGGCGCCCCGCGCCCCCGAACGCGCCACCCCAGGCAGAACCCGTAGAAACTTGGGCGCTTTTGGGGCGCCCCGCGCCACTCAAAGCGCCAGAAGGCTGGGCGCTTTTGGGGGCGCCCTGCGCCACTCAAAGCGCCAGGCCAAATTCCTGTCTCCTTTGTCTGCAGCTCGTGTCGCGTTGTGCCTTCGTATATTCAATCCAATCCTCAATCCAAATCCAATATTTCCTTGCTCGATCATACTCTTTAAAGTTCCAATTGCACTTCATAACAACCTACAATCATACGACATAAAATCAGTGCAAAATCACATTCATCAACGAGAAAACGTGCGAATAAAGTATTCAAACGTTAGGAAATATTAAGGAAATATAGGCATAAAATGCCAAACATCATTTACCAAGTCAATGATAATTCATTATAGCAATGTGTATCAGTACAACCTACTGCAGAGTGATTCAACCTGCACCAAGTATTTAATGGCTGAGTTAGCAGATGAAAGGTACAAAGATAATGTCACAGGTAAGTCATTGCAACAAAAATTACTGCTTTTCTTGTTATCATTCGCAACTTGTTCATGGTTTAAACAGTATGTCAGGGAACCTGGTAACATAAAGTAGAGTGCAATCCCATAAAGTAAGAATTTTCATCTCTGGACATAAAAGTTTAGGTTTTTGGCTGCACATCTATCCATGGGGCATGTCCAACATGTTTCTGACACATAACAAAGAGGCTCATGATCAGGTACTTATATACTGCACACACATGGGTTCTCAGCTTACATAAACAAGGTACTGCATAATTCAAAAGGTATCTGATTAATCTGTCTACTTGAAACTACTTTTTTCTTGCACTAACCTTATTCTCGGCTACCTTGTAACATTCTACTATATTCCTCGATATCCACGCTCTCCTATTAAGGGTAACATTCTCGATGATATAAAGGTGTGTCATGTCTTGTCTAATCATCTCGTATCAATTCTTCCTTAGTTTACCTCGCCTCGTCGTAGTTATAGCACTATCAACCTCGCACCTCCTCACTAGCATATATGACCGATCTTTTTCACATGTCTGAACCATCTTCTCACGTCTTGTCAAGCACTAAGGTCACTTCCATCTTGTATGTATGTCTTCGCTCCTAATCTTATCCATCATAGCATGTCACACATCAATCTAAGTATTTTTATTTCTGCTATTTAACCTTTTGAATGTGTGTGTTATTGACTGGTCCCAAATAACATGATTGGTAAACATTTGACCCTATAGTCAGTCACCGAACTAATGAGAACAAACCAGTGTTTGAAACTTTTAGAAGAATAGCCCTATTAAAGAATCACAGAAAAAATCTGTAGATGTTATTGGGATTTAGAACTAAAATTTTAAATGTCCCAGTAAAATTTCCTATGGAGTGCTAAATATGATGTCCAAAAAGAACGAATACTATTAGTAAACCAATTGCACTTCACGCTCCAAATTTTTTGATGATTCAATCGGAGTTTTGTTTATATTATCAAAAGTTTTCATGTGGCTAGTCTTCAAAAAAACAAGTATTTTAAAAATATGACTACTTTTTAAAAGTTTGTAATTATTGAGGGAAATTTTGATCACTAGCCATTTTTGGACGCGCTTATTGGGGACTATCCAGAATAGCCAAAAATTCGCGCACACACTTAAGCTCCATTAGCGTTGGAAAAACGCCTCAGACTAGTCCTATAACAAAATACTGGGTCTTTGAACAAGTTTTATTCACAGCCCCAGCATTTTATTATGGGACTGAAGCTTTATACAAAGTCCCATAACAAAATGCTGGGGCCTTGAACAAAACTCGTTCAAAGCCCCAGTATTTATACTGGGATTTGTCCGGAGGTGGCTATTTCTCAGCGAATTTGCTTTTGACGGCTACAAATCAATTAGCGCGCGCCAAACAGGCCCCTACACGAAATTTTTACAATTATTGACCAATTTTCTTTAAGTGGTTCAAATACTGACCAATTATCAAATTCACCTGCATAGTTAGTCTAATAACTACCCTATAAAACTTAGCTTTGATAGCTATACCATATCAGTTTTGATAAACGTGTTACTTTAAGTTAGGAGCAAATTTCATTTCGAGCATTAACGAACCACTAGAAATTCATTTTTACTTAAACAGCGACCTGCAATAGGGCCAACAGTTTAATTTTGCCGTGAGTTTGTATCGGGCTGGGTTATTGACCCGAAGTTGAGACCCGAACCCGTGAGGGAGTCACCTGCTTTCCTTACCAGAAAGAGAAAAGTAGTAGAGTTTCAAACTAAATAAGAGAGCTCTAAAATCTATTTGAATCTACAAAACAACAGCAAAATTATACAATAAAAAGGATGCTGCCCACAACTTCAAAAGGCCGAACGGGCTCTCAAGCCCGGCCCAATTCACTATTGCCTCAGTACCTTCGCAGAATTATCAAGGTTCTTTTTCAATAATATGTACTAGATCAGATCTTGATCCTGCTTTTGCTTTGTTATTAATTAATCGTTTTTTTTTTGCTTCCTAATTTTCTTTTATAATTCTGGTTAATATTAGGGATTGTTAATTGATTGTTATTCTGTATGATCATTAGTAGTTTAGATTTGGGGACACTCTTGTTGTGCAATACGTTTAAAAGAGTAGTTGATTAAGCCCATACATTTGTGCAAATGACAATTCACTCATCTTTTGAGATCGTCAATATTGTACCGAGGGCGTCTTGAGACGTGAGAGTGAGTTGAATGAAAGCTCTAGGGAGGGGGTGGGGTGGGTAGAACAGTGTGAGCAAGTGCACATAACTAGCGAAGCAATATGCTGTTCTTGTGGTCTCAGTTTCTGCATGTTTGAGCTTCATTATGAGGTCTTTCAATACAATATCAACAATCTTCTATGTGTACCACGATAGAATTCTTTTCCATTTTCAGCTTGGTTGATCAACTATAGTAACATCCTTGCGACCTCCATTTCCTCTCTTACACGACTTCCAGCCTTTTCTTGGTGCTATGAGTTTAGTTTCATAGATGGAGCTGCAATTACTTTTTATCCTGGATCCATCATTCTGTCACATGGCCCCTAAAATCTACTGTTGGCCTATAGTTTCATTACTGTCTACTTTTCAGTATAAGAATTGACCTAGTTAAGGGTAGCCTCTACAACTAAGGGAGGCACCTAGCATTACCGCCAAACTTTAAGGTATATCAAGATTGGAGACAAGGCGTTGACTTCTGTTAGCTTTCAGCAAATCTTTTATTTTTCAGCACTTAATTGGTTATTATCTTCCAAATATCCCAGGTTATTACTAGGAATTAAGAAAGTCTAGGTGATGTCGGGAAAGATGCAATGGAAGTTAAAGGTGAAGGTTTGTTGATCCTGGGTTGGTCCAAGTTGAAAAAGTTTCCTTAGTGATTGTTTGGAAAAATACTTGACAATATACACAAGCTTTTAGTAAAGGTCATTGTGTAAGTTGAGGAAGATCAAGTGAGGAAATTTCGTGTGATCTGGGGTGTTCATCCCACAATGTGGAGATAGTATTCAAATTAGACTGCAGCAAGAACCCACTTCTTAAAAAATCACATTTTTCTTTAATGTGCTAAAGGGAAAACCTACAATTAGCATTAATATAGCCAGTTTCAGTTTTCCATTTCTTGGATTCACTTGTCTCTGTTTTTTTTTTCTTTCTCAATTCTAGTGCCAAAATCACTCTATTGCTTCCGGTGCTCTCATATAAATTGACTAGTTTGCAAATGTTAGAACGCCTCCCATAGTGTGACTCCCATCATGAATTCCATATTGTTTGATAAGTGCTCCTTGATGATATGTTGGTAAATCTAGTTAAGTACTTAAGCAATCCATTTCAAAAGAAGTATTCAAGCAATGTGCTTGTTTTGTTAACTTCTGTGTATTCATTTGTTTGAAACGGGTTTCCATATCAAGGTAATCTTATTGTTTCCTCTCCTCCTTTAATCCTTGCAGTGGCAACAAATGGACATCGAATATACCTTTTGGCAGATGCTTCATCTATGCACCTCCCCTAAAGTAGTGTAAGTACTTTGTGTATTAAGTGCCCTGCTCCTTTTGCGTTAGTACTAGAACAAATATATCATAGATATGCTAATTTAAGTGAACATTTTTCTTATCCGTAAAAGGTTATTTTATTAATAAGTCAGAAAGTACCAAGGGTGTAGAGTAGTGCAGCATTATAGTGGGGTCAAATTGGATGCAAATCCCTCAAACCTGAAGAGGGATGCCGGGACATCTTTCACATCTTTGTATTACTTTTCACCTTTGAATCTGGTGTTGATATGCTATAGTATATGCCAATATCAGCTCATTATGTAATGCTGCTCGATTTAATTCTGAATTACTGATGTTGATTTGTATTTTGCTTGGGCTATTGGACAATGGATGCAGATATCAGCACACAAAGTACCACAAGCGTAAGTTTTCTTCTTCACTGCTACTATCCTTTCATTCATCTCATGCAATATGATTCTCTTGTATTGGAAAACTGAATTTGTGATTTGTTCCAGCTTAATCCTCGTTGTAACTTAAATCATTTTTGCATAACTTTCTGCTCTCCTGATTTCACTAATCTAAACTACTTCATCCATTCCAATTTTTATGATACTTTTATGTTGGGACATTATCAAAGAAGTACACTCCTATTTAAATTGGGATGTAGGAGAAAAGATTTGGCATATTCCCTTAAACAGCTTATAAAAAGAAAGTAAAACCTTTACAACTTTCTCACGTTTTAAGAAATCAAACTTATTTAACTGGTAAAATCTATATTTGATGTGATGTTTTCTCATCAAACTAACTTCTGAATTAGTCCTATTAATATTTTCTTCTGCTACTCTTTGTGTTTTATATTACTCAAATTAATATCCTAAGCTTTGTGCCGGTATCATAAAAAGGGACGGGAGGGGGTACTATAACTGTGTTACCTACGCTGTATTGTAACTCTAATAGCTTACTATTACTGTGATACCTTGTTTGCAGTCCTCTAGCCTTAATGTTAGCAGTCCTTATGTCTTAAAACATAGTTAGTTTATTAGATTTCTATGTAGTAGTTATTTTCAGTTTCCTCCAGATTCTTATCTATAGGAAAAGTAGGAAGTTATGGTCCCTTGATGTAGATCTGGTTATGGGACGATGCAACACAAAATCAGAACTAATGGGGATGGAATTAGGAGTTTGGAAAGAGGTTTTCCTCCTGCGACCTATGGTGCGGATTCGTTAAGAGAGAACCTGCAATCTCTCGAGTTAAAGTACTCAAAGACTGGAATAATTTTCTGCTTCCCTTTCATTGAAGTAATTAGAGTTTAAATACAATACTGAAAAGATAACCACCCCCTAAATACAAGGACATAACTTCCTACTTTTCCTATAGATAAGAATCTGGAGGAAACTGAAAATAACTACTACATAGAAATCTAATAAACTAACTATGTTTTAAGACATAAGGACTGCTAACATTAAGGCTAGAGGACTGCTAACATACCTACTCTGTATTGTAACTCTAATAGCTTCCTCTGTATTAGTCTTACTGTGAGTCTATGACATCTACAATCATAGCTATGAGAAACTCCAAAATACAATCGTGCCGTGCTTTCTTGTAAATCCTTGGGCTGTCAAAGGGACCGTTTTCATTAGGATGGTGACAGTCAGGTGTAGAGTAATTCTTTTTGTGGACCTCTGATCTGGTCCACATGGTTTGAACTTTATCTTGACATCTCTGAAGCAAAACTTGATGAGGGTTTAAAAAAAGCGAAGTTTATTATTCTATCCCCAAATTTTTACCTTTTTTTTTTTTCAACTTTGATTACAGTTCCACCATTTTTAGATCTATTAATATGTTAAGTAGGAATGTTCCATCTTTGTGTCTACCAACTTGCATTAGAGCACAAGTTTGGCTGGCTTGATTATCATCATCTGGTGCTGTGTTTATCTTCAAAAATATTGTTTTCCGGCTGTAAAGTACTTTTGTTACTGGAGTTCTACTGTTCGTCTAAAGTTGGCTTCTTGTTCATCTTTTTTTTTTCTTTTAGAAACAAAGAATCAGTGGGCCCGCGATGATCCCGCATTTATTGTTATATGCAGTCTTCTGTTGGTGGTCGCTACTTTAGCATACTGTGCCGCGTATGTCTCCTATTCTCTACTACTCATTTTGGTATAAGGTTAGAGATTGGTAAACTCGACTACTTTTCTTGAACGTCATACTTTGCCTTATCAAGATAATATCCTATGGCACACTAGATTAAATGAAGTTAAGGGTCTTTATTATGGTTTAGAGAAGCCAAGTGTTTCAGTTTTGTTGTGCTAGTATCATCCATGTGTTATGTTGAGCTCGCAAGTTTTATAACTATGCTCCAGCTAGATATTCTTAGTTATTCTTATTTGCTTATATTCTTCTTGATGCTGAATCATGTTGCAACTTGCATCTTTTTCATTTGTTTCAGGTATGATCATAGTGCAGGACATGCTGTTTTCGTAGTTATCTCAGTATTGCTTTTTCATTTTTTAATCACTGGAGCTACTTTGGCGACATGTTGCTGGTAAGGACTAGTATAGTTTGATACAATCGCATCATGGCTCCCTTTCTTTTTAACTTATAGTCTTATATTAGGCATGCCATGATTTTGTACAATTTTCTTTCATTTTAAGTGGAACGTTGGACACATAAACTTCCAATCTGTCTCAGTTAGTTGGTCAAACTTGCAATCAGATCCTTCTGAGGAGAATTGTAGAAAGAAGCTGAGACCTTTTGTACTCCAAACAGGGGAGTTCTCAAGGTTCAGCATATAAAATAAATACGCGATCAACTTCATCAAAAGAATACATCGGTGGTCAACTGATCATATCAACTTCAAGTGTTATCTCTACCATTTTTTACCAAACTTAAAATTCTTAGGGTGCTGTTCTCTTTCCCGTCATTCATTTTAGGTGTCCATAAAAGCTTCCTTTTTAATGCTGCAAATTCCATCGAAGAGCTTGCAGGATTATGCGACCTTTTATTTCCTGCACTAACTGATCCCTGACTAGTTTTATGGACATTTTCTGTTAACATTCATTAGACTCTAAATCTTTCATTTTATCACAACATTCTCATGTACATTTTCTGAAGACTATAACCTATGGATGGAAAGAAGGAAAGGAAGAAAAAGAAAAAGGAAAAGAGAAAACACTTGAGGAAGTGCGGGGAATCATCTTTTTCTTTGTCTGGTTCCGGTGGCAAATAAAAAAGAAGAAGAAAATTGTTTAACTTCCTTTTTCTTTGGATTAAAAGGGCCCATTTAAAAAATGATTTCCCTTATTTTCTTTCCTCATTCTCAACACAAACCAAGCAAGAGAAAGCACTATTTATGCTTTGCCTCCAATTATCTTTCAAGCTTAACATATTTATAGTGAAAGCATAAATCTTTCGTTGTAAAGAAAAAAAAAATTCTTTCGTCGTATCATGATATTATGCTGGCAATACTTGTGTGATAAATAAAAGATTGTATTCTAGCATAATCTTAGCTACCATTGTCCAGGTTCCTGACCAACAATTACCTTCGAGAGGAAGCTCCAAGTAGTCATGCCGTGGAACAGCGGGTAGAATGGTAAGTTCAGGACCTTTCCATGTCAAACTCTTTGTATACATAATTGTTTCTACTTCTTTCTCCTCTGAAGAATTCTGAAACTCTACACCAAGGGTTGATGAAATTTTTCTTCTATTCATAAAACTTCTTACACTTTCTTCTCTCTCTTGAAGGTTGTATGCATTTGATGTCCACTGCAACTCTTTCTTCCCTTTATTTGTTTTGCTATACGGTAAGTGGAGTGTTAACATGAAACGTGCTTTGCCCATTTACATTAAACAGTATATCGACTGCTACTGATGGTTTCCTCTTTCTTGCAGTCATACATTATTTTCTCTCCCCTGTTTTGGTAGCTCATGGTTTCATTCCTGTTTTGCTGTCAAATTTGCTCTTCATGGTCGGTGCTTCCTACTATCATTACCTCAACTTTTTAGGTTATGACGGTAAGATAAATTCCACAGCCCAAACATATTTGCCTTTTTGAATTACGTGAAAGTTCAATATGGTATTAAGTTTTACAGGAGCATCTCCATTGGTATTCACCAAAAGCATTGAAGATTTATTTATACTGAAATGACAGCATATATCTTCCTGGTTACTCTCTATGTAGAGATTTCCAGTGGCTAAAATTTGTTGACTACCTATGTACACAAATATACTGAAGATTTTTCTTTGCATGATTGGTCTGTATGAGTCATTCCTGGTTTGAGACGTCCAAATTCAATTAGTCATTAATTGTGACACAGATAATAAGCATGGTCTTACGCTCTTGTGAAATTTATAGAGTAAATTGACTTGATACATAACCGTTTGATGGTGCTTTCTGTTTATGTTAATTTTTCCATATGGATAATGAACTTATTCTTCTCCCTACGCAGTACTACCCTTTCTTGAAAGGACAACATTCTTCCTATATCCAATTGGCATTGTCATCGTCCTTTCACCTATCTGTAAGCTTTTACATTAATTAAGTTTTGTGCTGTACTCGTATATTGGTTATAAAAGATGACAAATTGAGTTTCTTGCTTGTAGTTATTTTGATTGGCTTCAATCCATCAAGACACTTCATGAACTTCTACTTCAGCAAAGTGTTATGAACTCGAGCTAACATTTGACGAGGACTTGTTAGGATGGAAGACGCCTTCAGACAGGTCGTGAATAGGACATTGTTGAAATGATTTGCCAAGGCTTTAATTGTTAAAGTGATAGCAGGAATGCGTTGGAGAACTCTTCTTTAGTATCTCTGTTTAGGTAATTTTTGATGTTATGATTGAGAAATGTATCTGACGGGAGCCCTTATTTGTACTTCAGCCATAAACTTCACCAAATGAGTTCATTTAATGTAAAAAATTTATTCCTTTGCTTTGCCTCGATCCTTCTGATGCCATTCTTAACATTGGAGATCATGTTCATTTTCCGGTGTTATTTTGGATTAGCTTTTGTCTGGGGGGGGGGGGGGGTGGTATTTTTTATCAGGATTTGTTCCTCCATAAGCTGATTCTCTTGATGACGATATAAAGCAAGCCTTTTAACCAGGGGCGGAGCTAGCCTTCTGGGACGGGGTTTGGCCGAACCTTGTAACTTTGGCCTTATCTTAAAAAATATTTAATATGTATTAATTATTAATTTAGAACCCCTACCTTAAAATGATTAGAATTATGAACCCCAAAACTCTAAAATCTGGTTTCGTCTCTGCTTTTAACTTTAAAAGGCATTGATAATCATAATGAGGTAACCACAAATTGAAATCGTTTATAATGGTATGAAAAGTACAGTAGTAATAGATTAGTTTTTTTTTTTTTTTTTTTTTTTTTTTTTTTTTTTTTTTGAAATAGTTATTACGGCATTAGCAAAAACTTTGATACCCACCAACCTCTTGCCTCTTGGAATACCTTTTGTGGGCTAGAAAAGCAAGTAGAGCATGATTCTAAGATGAAATATAATGTTGTTACGAAATTAAGATATTGGAATATTTTGGAAAAAAGAATTGATCATAACATCTTATTTTTAGGACTTGGACTATCTTGAATTTGTAAGACTGATATTGGCCATATAGCCAGATTATTTAAATTCTTGTTGAAGATTTTACAGCTTGACGTGGTCAAGGTGAAAGAAACATTTCACCAGTGCATAAAGAACTTAATGACTTCCACCATTTCTAGAAGCTATTGAATTGAAATTGAAAACACAAAAGCAGTATTATGATTTATATCATCCAAAACTCACCTACTACCCTATTACTTAAACATATAATTAAGCAACAATTGTAATTTATAGCCACCACAAATTGGGGGACACTTGAGGACAATAGTATATCTAAGGCATAGCAGATTTTCACGAATTTGTTTGGTTAATTATTCATCAAACAAAGACAGATGAGTTATGTTGTCACATCTTTCATTAAGGGGTTGAACGTAAAATCAGAAAGTCCAAAATCTTGTACACTATAGTCAATAGAATAGAGGTCCCTTTCACGTACCAAACAAAGTTTGGTTGGTAGTATATTTCAAAATCATCACCAACATCAAAATTGAAATTCATAGTAAATTTTTAAGAAAGAAAACATACAGTACTGTCGCTCTTAATTACCAAACACAATAGTACAAGTGCAAATAAAACAACGTAAAAGATACGAAGATGACATCAAAGTTGAGTATTTTTCTCTTGTACATAGTTTATAATAAGGCTTGTTTTGTGAACCGTGCCATGTTGTTTTTTGTGTTATTACTGGTCAAGCTTGCTTCCAGCAATATCGACGACAAATCTGTACCTTACATCATTTTTCTCCAACCTCTCCATTGCAGTGTTAATGTAATCCATTTTCACCATCTCAACCTGTGAAGTCACACCTTTCTCTTTGCAAAACTCTAGCATTTCCTCTGTTTCTTTCATGCTGCCGATGAAGCTTCCAGTGATGCTCTTTCTCCCTGATAATTAAAATCAATAAGGATTTAAGTTACATCAATTGATAGTAGAAAACTTTATGAATTACGTTATCTTTTCTTTTTTAAACGATGATATCCAAACAAATTTATTCACACATCGACTATTTCACTTATTACACCGGATTATGATATTAGACTCTTGTGAAGAACTACATATCTTAACTTGTGAAAAAAATCTACATACTATTCGAGCAATTAAACTTTAATATTTGTAAAAGGTTTCATTAAACAAATGTTATCAAATCCTTTTGCTTTACTACGTGTATGGTTAGTATTATTGTTGTTGTCGTCCATTATTGTGGGCACGGTTCCTTAAAAACGCACAATCCTAAAAGCGAGAATGACTTTATCCTTATTCTTCTCATAATATGCCGCAGAAATAGACAATAGCCACTGCATATTTCAATAAACCATGGCTTTCATTGACTAAATAACCACTCTTTCTAACCCCACTTCTTCTACTTTTTATTATATGTGGACAAAGTTTAAGTTTAAATTTCAACGTACTAAGAAAATATGTTGTTCTAAATCAATTTTAACTTTTAGCGATACATTTCATCCCCACATTTATTTTTTTGATTTAACTTATACTACTATACGTCTATACAAACTGCATAAATATATTTTAGCAGGTAACCTGTCTTAGGTAGGTGCAAGTAACTTACCGAGCATAACCATAGGAGAGACAAATTGCAAGGGGGTGTTGATAACTCCCATCAAAATTAGCTTGCCATCAACTTTAAGCAATGAAAGATAAGGTTCAAGAGGGTGACCAACAGGGACAGTGTCAATAATATAATCAAGTGAATCAGCAGCTTCTTGCATTTTATCAGTGTCTGAGCTAACAAGATAATCATCTGCACCAAGATGTTCCAATGCCTCTTGTCTCTTCTTATTTGAAGAGCTAATGACAGTAACATGGTGTCCCATTGCCTTTGCAATTATCACTCCCATGTGTCCCACTCCCCCTAATCCCAAAATTGCACCTCTTAATCCACTTTGTTTATAACCAAAATGTTTCAATGGACTGTATATTGTTACCCCTGCACATAATAGTGGTGCTGCCTGTTCTGGTGCCATACCATCTGGAATTTTTACCACAAACCTATATAAGGCAGAAAAAAAAAATTAAACATTCAGTCCATTCTTGATCTTTTAGTTCGAGAAACATGAATTATATATTGGTTTAATTTTTTATATAATTAAGTTTTATTATTAAAGACAACACGGTGTACAAAATATTCCTCATTCACCTAGAGTTTGGGAAAGGGTCTTAACTCAAGGGGTGTGATGTAGCAGCCTAACTTATGCCGTTGCCATTTATCAAGATTAGTAAAAAAGGATAATTTGGTAAAAAATATATATATAGTAATTAATGGCTAATCTTGACTTCAAAGTAGAAATTAAATAGACAAAGCAGGAGAAATGCCTTAAAGAGAAGGAGATCCTTTCAATCAGAGGGTTGGGCCAGGAGGGTCTCTTAACGTCTTCTTTTTAATTTTTTAATGGACATGAAAAGAGAATATAAACGTTCATATAATGAGACGGGATGTAGTAATTTTTAACTTAGGTGCAGTGAGCTAATTAAAGTTGGATAATTATTCACAAAAATATCCCCGAATTAAATAGACCCCCTTTAAATTCCACAATGTAATAAGTACTTTGGTATGGAGGGGTAGGCTTACTTTTGATCAACTACCATGGAATTAGCAAAACCACCCTGAGTGGGTTTGCCATCAGTGTAGACATCATTGTAGTTCCATATCTTCTTGTTGCAATATTGCTCTATATCTTGCTTGCAAGGTCCACAATTCCTGCAACTTCCAACAAGCAATCCTACTCCAACTGTGTCTCCCACTTTGAATTTTGTCACATCTGGTCCTACTTCCACCACTTCTCCAACCACTTCATGTCTACATCATTCACCACCACCACCAAAAATAATAAAAGTTATGTATGGATAAGAATCAATCAAGCAGTAAATAAACAATAATAATAGCATTGGATACAAACAAACTAAAACGTAAGTGTCAGTGTGTCACTTTACTAGTCCAATGAAAGGAACTTTGTTACTAATGCTCAAGTTATTACTCTTTCTATTCTTTTGGAATCTGATTGGGTAAAAAATTAGAAAAAAAGGAATAAGAAAGACTTTAGACAATTAAGCATTTTTAGAACTTGTAATTTTAAATATACATACATAAACATTTCTATGGCATAAGAACATGACATATGATGAGAAAAAAAGACGCAGTGACAACTTAAATAGAAGTGGTAGCTTTATATTTACTCGGGCATTTAGGGTACGTAAAAGTCATATGCTAAAGGAGAAAAAAAGAAGAGACATTTGGAATAATAACAAACCAAATCCCAACAACTAATGGTCCCAAATTTATTAGATCTCCGAGGATGGTGGACTAATATTGAAAGCCACAATGACCACTATAATCGTTGATTTATCCAGTGGCTAAGATATGACCATCATGTTCTATACATGGAGGGTTCCATATTCTTACAAAAAATTTATACGTTATCGTGCAACTTTTTTAATTACTATGACAGCAAGTTAACCATCTAATTTACCATATTACCAATTAGTGCTATCACAGAAATTTATTTATAATTATCTGATATCAAACTTGATAATATAAATATTATTTGCAACGAATAGAAATTAAACTCTAAAAGTCCACCACAAGATGCCATTCACTTTGGCTTTGGCTGGCTAGCTATCAAGAAAATGAAATTTTCTATCGCCTATTACTAATTATATGCGATAGAATTAGTAATTTGAAACTAAGACAAAAAACTTAGCTTGCTAACAGTCATAAATACTGATAGTCTATGATTAAATAAAAAAACTACTATATATCTATGTGCAAATTCATTATCACAAGTGTAAATACAGGAAGAAGCAGGGAAAAACAGAAAATACCCTGGAACCATAGGGTAATTTGACATGCCAAGATCATTTTTTACTTGATGAATATCAGTGTGGCATAGTCCACAGTACAACACTTTGACTTGCACATCTTCAGGACCTGTGTTTCTGGACATGATAAAAAGAAATGAGTTCATAAAACAAGGATTTTTAGGTGATAGAATTGTGAGAATGATATCAACATAAGTACTAATAGTGTAACTTTAAAGTACCTGAGAGTATAGGTATAAGGTGAAAGAATACCAGAAGAGTCTCTAGCAGCCCATCCAATGGCTGTTTTTTCAACTTCCAAGCTACCCATGTTCTTTGAAGTTATACTCTACAAGGAAAAGTTTATAGTTTGAGAGAAATAGAAAGAAAGAAAGAAAGAGGTGAGCTTACTTTTTGTATAGTTTGGTTAACATATAGGAGTACCATATATAGGGGGCGAAGTTGGTGAGCTTCATTTTTACCCCTTCATTTTTTCTTTATTCCTAATCCTTATTTGTTTTACACTAACTTTTTATTTAGTTACTGTATCTTATAAGTACTTATGTGTTGCAAAATAAATAAATAATAGTCATATGTTCTAAGACGTGACTTGGATAACTTATGTAATTAGATTTTTAACAGTATGTAGCTTTTGAACTATGTCTAACAAAAAAATATTATAACATGATACATTGATACGTGAGCATCAAATTTGATCAACAACTTAACTATGAGATTGAAAAGGTAAAGTAAGATATACATTCTTTTTTTACCATTCTAAATCGGATTTGCACTGAATCTGTAATATTAACAGTTTCCTGAAATTTCATACTTTAGTTTTAGTGCTTCAATAATAATACACTAACATCTAAGATTAATTAATACTGCGGACAAAGTGAGAAAAAAGTGAGAGAGTATATTTTATTTACGTTCCCTGAAAAGATTTATAGTCTTCCCTTTTTGTTTTAGCTTTTTCCCGTTTCACCAACTTTTATTTTGAAATTTAGAAGGTTAGAGTGTCAATTTCTTTTCTTTGGTATTTGTTTATTTTCTTTCTAAGAATAAATGACTTCCATTCTCCAGTTAGGACCAATTATCTTTATCACAGGCATGGTGATAAATAATAATGATAATGATACCTTGGCCTTTTTTCTAAAAGAATTTCTGGCGAGAAGTTTGTGTCCCCACTCCCCTGGGGTTAGGTGGAATTACGTGTCACTAGGTCGTCACCTTTCAGGTAAGTTTTCATTTTCTTAGTATTTTTTTTCCCGTTAAATATAATTATAGAAGTTAGGTAATATTGGTGGGAAGCTTATATGCAAAAGAAGGTACGAAACCGTCGTAAGTGAGATCAATGGATGAAAATTAACAGAACTAAAATGACGTACTTAACACATTTTTTATACTTAAAGCATGCAGTCAACTGGTTAAAAGTAATCGATTACCATTAAATGGTGAAAAATATTTTTGGTGTTGATTATTACGTGTTTAGATAAAAGTGGGGAATTTGATATTAAACATTTGACATGTTTGTAAAAAGATATGGATGAACACTTGTTTGTTAAAATTACTGAAATATCACTTAAATTGCAAAATTAAAAAAAATAAGTCCAAAATTTAAGAGTTCTTTTTTTTTTTAAACATAAAAACGACGGCATGACAAATGGAATTGAGAGATTGTTAGGAGATTTTGTTTTGATAGGAAATTTTGGATATTACAAAAGATATTAGGGTTGAAATAGTAAAATGCATGTGTGATTAAAACCAAAATTATATTGCTATAAATAAAATAAAATAAATAAGTTGGGAACAACTTTGCGGTTTTTAGCTTATTAACACTTTTGATGTTTACCATGACATATATAGATTGAAAACTGTTTATGAGCCTGTTAAACCAACTTATTAGCTCACGCAAAAACACATGCAGTGTTTTGGGTTTTACGACATTCTCATTATTATGTATACTAAAATTTAGTTGGTTGATTGTGTTATTAAGCTGCCACTCCATTTTAAAGTTATGTTATTGTTATGAGAGTTGCTTTAATTCCACGTTAGCATGTTTTGTTAAGTTCTCGGGAAGACGAAATTAATACACGTTTTTTTCCTTATAAGTATATAGTTTAGATTTGTGATATTTGATTGAAAAATTAACAAAATAATAATCAAATAACTGTCGCTCGGCTCATACTTAACAAGTTAGGTGGGATATACTGAGTACGTTGTTGTTTACTTACCTACCTTCACTTTTTCTTTCTTCCCTTCTCTCATTTACACGGGCCTACTGATAACAAAGCCTTAAAAAACAGATGCCCGTATGAACAATAATCTGATTCCTCTGCCAAAAATACAAAACATAATGATCGTTTTCGAATGTTAACCAGCTACCCATATGATGTTCATTCTAATATGTCGGTGAATTACACTATTAATATCCATTATTATTATTAGTTTTGTTAACAAATGAACAGTCATCAAGCACAATGAATGAAAAGCTAGAAACCATAAAGATTCTTGTAGTATATTTTGAACTTCTATTTTAATAAAACTCTTAAGTCGAATAAAGTTCATTTTTGTGGGCCTTTATGGATGAAGAACGATGCATGCTTTTGTTTTGTTTTTCCCCTTTAGTCATGGAGGATTGGAGACCATGCATTTAAATTTGTCAATATTTTAAGAAAAATTAGGATGGGAATCTTTGATCAAACGACAACAGCGTAGTCCGACCGGAAACCTACCAATGCACAGCACATAATTGACTTTTAAGCCACACATGAAAATGATGTGAAAGTAAATAAATAGATTACACCATCTGAAGAAAATACTAATATTACAAGCAACCTTGTGTTTTTATTTCCAAGATTTTTAAATGTAAACGACTTGGTCTTTTTGATACTCCTATTTCCTACTACTCAAATAAACAAAGAAAAACCTACTCCTTCAAACATTAAGCATTTGTTAGGGGCTCCACAAAAATTTTGAGTACGGTCCATTTGGTGCGCGCTAATTGATCCGTAGCCAGCACAAAATAAATTTACTGAGAAATAGCACCTTTAGACAAGTCCCAGTATTTTGTACTGGGACAAGTCCTCCAGACATTCAAAGTCCCGGTATAAAATACTGGGATCACTTAAACACCAATCCCAATATAAAATACTAGGACTTTATACTGGGAATTTATATATATAAAGTACCAGGGGGACTATAAATATGGAAAATAATGGGACCTTGAACATGTGTAGTTCAAAGTCCCACTATAAAAATCTGGGACTAGTTCGGGCTGTTTGCCAATGCTAATTGAGAGTATGTGCGCGCGGTGGCTATTCCTTAGTTAATTCTGAAACAATAAATAATTTTCATTTAGCGCGTCTAAAAATGACTGCGCATCAAAATCACACCCAACCGCGGACGAATTTACCAATAGTCACTCATACGACCATTATTTAAGATACAGCATTTGTTATGTATTTAAAGTTTGGCCATAACTTAAAATAGGGTGAAGTCCACCAATAGCTTAAGGACATAGTGTTAAGAAGCTCTGAATTGGAAAAAAAGATAAGGATGCATTGTCCTCAAACTTTGAACAAAAAAGACATTATTAACTTAAAGTTTTAAACTGAAAAACTAAAAATCAAGATAATTTTCCTAAAGTATGACATGAGAAGAAAGCGAATCTCTGTCCACTTTATAAGTTATGACTGAATATATCAGAAATTACTGCTAAATCCTACATAGCAAAATTTGTTATGACTTTTCGATCTTTTCTACTGGGTAATCTAGTATTCTAATGCATGAAGAGCGCTAGGCGTGAGTCGTCACTCATCACTCGTCACTACTTGGTATTGTTTCCACGTCAAACGCTAGTACCCTACAATGTAAGGAAGGATGAAAGGTAATCTGTTAAATGGGCCGTGTCCATATTCTGGCCCAGGATTTTATCGTGTGATTTTGATGGTAGTCATTTTTGGACGGGCTAAGTGAGAATTATCCACCGTTTCAAAATTGATTGAGGAATAGTCAAAGATCTGCGCGCACACTTACACTCCATTAATATTGGCAAACATCCCGACTGGTCTCAGTATTTTATAATGAGACTTTGAACTAACATGTTCAAAGTCCCATTATTTTATAATGGTTATTCATGTTTATTGTATCCTGAAACTTTATATATAAAGTCTAGTCTCAGTATTTTATACTGGGACTTTGAACTCCCAATATTTTATACTGGAATTAGTGTTTAAGTGATCCCAGTTTTTTATAATGAGAATTTGAACTAACATGTTCAAAGTGGGATTAGTGTTTAAGTGATCCCAGTTTTTAATATTCAAAATACTGAAACTTGTCCGGAGATGGCCAGTCTTCAAACAGTTTTGCACCGCTAGCTAGTATTCATTTAGCGTGGTGCAAACAGACTACGGGGCTAAATTTTTATCATTTTATCCACCCCATTTTTATCCACTCACAAGCGTTGACCACTAAAAATGGGGTTATTCGCGAATAGCATTATTTTACCTCACTGTTTAGGCTACGCCCCTGATGAAGGACCCCCCAATTTTCCAGTTTTGACTAATGTGTCGAGGTTCATTTGTTCTAAATTCTTACCTAATCGCCAAAACTTGCTTGTAAAATTTAAATAGGGGCACTGCTTTTATTGATTTTACAAAATTTGTGAACAAATAAACTTAACAATTCGTCAAAGTTGTGATAAAATTGTTCACTAAGTTTTGACACTTCCATCATAACAAAAAAATTGGGCAAACTCTTGCACTAATTTCTTTAATGGGGACGACTTAAACTATTGAAAACGTTTGACAGAAATACAAAGGCTAATTTCACGTAATGTGTCGAGTTCATGTAACGCCCAACCATATAAGCTTATAAATTACTTTTTGAAGGATCAACATGCAACCACAAGATTTTTATAACTGTAAACTCCAACGTGATTATAAACCAAAACCAGAAACTATATATATTTGTGAGCTTAATAAAAATTGGCTCATAAATGCTCAGAAATTGCAAAGGTACATTTACAGTATCAGCTATAATCAAGATTCTGCCAACTCTCAGCGTAATGATATGTGCTCTCACACTCTAAACCAGGGAGTTAGTAGGCCAAGGTATCTTCTTCATTCAGCAATGATCTTCAGATCTTATAAACTACACCAGCGCATCACATTTTTGAATGATGGTCTCCTGACTTTATCCCTTGCTATTCTAAACTCTTGAGAAAAATCCAAGCCAAGGAGAACATCATCGCTTCCCAAGTTCTCTCAGAAAGAAGCACTAAAATAACCATATGGCCTCCTGTCATTTCTCCCCATTCCAGTTAGGTAGTTCTCTTGTGCTCAGTAAAAGCCATTATGAGATAAATCAAGAAATCAAGCAGTCCCAACTTTTTTGCATGTGGGAGGGCAAAGGAGCAACTAGCTTGATACTTTCAACATCTACGAGATCAGCATCTGAAACTACTCGAGCTTGTTGTATAGCTAGAGAAATATTGGGCAAAACCATCTCCTTACAGTGAAGATGAAGATGAGGCTGCTTGTCTGAAATACTTCCGTTCCCTAAACGAAGGCTGAAAGGATCATCTGGCTTTTGCTTGGGAATTTGTGCACCTAGGTTCGCAGTTGAAGTAGACGAAGACAGATGTTTCAGTTTTCTATGAGCTTGCCAACCATACTTGTAATCTCCAACTATTGGCGTCCCTAATACCTCAGCGCAATGAACACGCAACTTTGAAACCACGATGGTGAAATAATCAGTTTTACATTTACCATCTTAACAGCAGAAATTGTAGCTAGCATTATGAAAAGCAGTTCTCTTACCTGGTGCTTTCTACCGGTAAGTGGAGATAACTCTAGCCATGTGTAACCTGCAGTTTCAGCAACAGTGATAAATACATATCCATAAACAATGATTTATCAGAAGTTATGGGATTTGATTTCTTAAAATCGAACGAAGAACTTTCTGTCCACCAAAAAAGCAACTTACTCTCTAGAAATGAATCTGTACAAACAAAATAATGCAAAGCAGTAACTACCTTGTGCCATTGGCACAATAACCTTATCGTAAAAGCAGCAGGAAAAATAAAGAATGATCTGGACAAAAAATGCCTAGGTGCATTCTAGAATAAGAAATCTATTCTGGTTATTGTATACTTCTGAGACATTTTCCCCATTTCCCAATAGATAACATATATACAATGTCAACAAGCAGCTCAAGAATAACCTAGGGCCAAAAAATTTCAACTGCCCGACTTATGTGTTGCCTCCATCTTTGAACTACAAAAAGTCGAATGTCATGGCTTTTCTTTGACATTATTCATTAGAGAGGTTTTTCTCCTATAGATTACTCTTCAGCTCAGGGTCATGAAACCCTTTTTTTTTTTTTTTTTTGGAGCAAAAGGGTAAGTAGTCAGGGTCATGAAACTTGCACATTGACATAATCAGTTCAGATTTTCAACAATTAGTCAACTAATAAGAAAATAGTTATGAAATTGAAATCCATTCATTGGTAGACCAGTTATGAATATAACCTTGTTCAATGAGGCTTATACCCTAGTGGTATTAGTGGGAGCCTTCCACACAATATAGGTGTGAGTATTACCCCACCCCCCGGGCCCCTTCCACTTCTCCTTCCTTGACCCACCATGTATTCAAAAATTAAAAAGTATAACCCTGTTACTTAATTAATTGTGGCAAGTCAAGCTTCAATGTTTAACTGGATCAAGAGGAAGTATGATATTTTCCTATTTGTACCAGGCTCACTACACCATACTTTGAGCCACACCCGCTGAACCCCCTAGCAAAAGAAGAATTAGACTTTTACAGGAACTCCTCTTGAAGCAGCTCTGTATTTGTGTGTGTATTTATAAATAGAGAAAGCAGAGAAACCTTAGCAATTATCGTTGATCTGTGTAATTTAAAAGAGCTACTTAGACTGAAAGATGTATTGGGTGGTTACAAATAATAACCAACCGTATTTCATCCATCAAGTTCCATGCCTTTGTTTTTGTAGGTAAAGAGCCCACAGAACTAACCTTTCTCAGTGGATTCAATGACACGATATTCTGTTACAGCATACTGTGCTGATGGTGCTCTGACATCAGACATTATTGTGATGCGCTCAGATTTTCCATCTTCCAACACGAGCTGAAAAAATGAAAACTAAGAAATCTATCCAACAGAAAACTTATTCTTTACAAAAAAACATCTATCAATGCATCAAATGATATGATGCGGGAGAAAGCAGAGAGTAAGTGCATATTTCAGTTGTGAAGTACCCCCTACCGGGTCCCGGACGTGGAACTCTCTAGCTCTAGCATGAATAAAATTGGCCGGCTGGAGCTCCATTAGAAAAAAAATATGATACATACTCCAAATGGGTGGCACATTCACATCCATGCATATATTAGTTATTTACGCATTCATCAATTTGCTAAGCAAGAAGTTGAGGAAATAAAACATCATAATCATTAATTTTAGTTTGAGATGTTCAATTCACAGTTCTAGTAAGATTGAGATGTTCAATCCAAATTTTTAACTACTTAGTAAAATCTATTTCTAGGTTACAGACAATAGCTCCTTATACATGGTGTCGACAAAATTCACTTAAATCAAGATTAGTTTGCTACCTTTCCCAGTGGTACTGATATTATCCCGTAGGAGCGTCTTGGACATCCTATGACAAGTGCCCAATACCTCTTCTGCAAAATTCTTTTCTTGCTTTCAAGATCCTTTTAGAAGTGAAAGGCAATATATCAGATTTGAAAAAGTAAATCGAATTGAATTTAAGCGGCCATTAGTAAGTTCACCATAAATAATGCAAGGAATAACATTATACCTCATTTTGTGTGCCAATTGTTTTCTCGCGGAAGATAGAATGCAGAACCGAAGCACTTAACTGTGTTCTTCCCATCACCAGTATTCCACTACTGTCTCGATCCAGTCTGTGTACCTAATAAAAAGTAAGCTTGTCCGCAGCAGGACAGATAGACATAAGATAGCTAGAAGGATACTCAGCAGTCAGCACAAAGACAAACAAGAGGACATTTAGCTTAGTGAGAAGTTCTTCCTCAACATCCAACAACCACAAAGACAGGTCTATGAAGTTGATTCATTGCATGACATGTATACATGCAAACCTATATCATCCTAGGAAAAATAAACTTCCCAGTTCTACATCCATTCTCTGCAATATCTCTTTTCAGCAATGATATAATGCTGCAGACGAACAAAAATAAGGACAGCTGCAATTACTTGTTAAATCACTAGAATTTTCATATTACATCCTAGATACGAGCACTTTGCATCTAAAAACACACTAAAGAAAGGAGAACAGGTAATTGAACTGGAAAAAAAAAGTAAGCAGAAACTGTGAAATTTACCAGACGAGGGGCCTCTGAGTACTCATGTCTCATATACTTAGCAGCAAGTTCATCTAAACTTCGTTTTATGCCAATTCCTCCCTGTCCAAAGTTCTATTTGCTGTAACAAGAATAACATTCACAATTCCATTAAAAATAACTTGGATGTTCACACTAACCTGAACTGGCATTCCTGGAGGTTTATTGACCACAATAATCTCTGAATCCTGAAAAATTTTCAGGAAAAGAAGCTGTGTCAGACTTAAAAAGCACATAGGTTGGGTTTGATCCCCCTTCATATGCAATTGGCTTAGATTGGGGATGTGGCAGCATGTTAAAAAGCTGGGAAGTCCAAAAACCAGCTATAGGTTTCAGACCTTATACAACTCAAGGCCATGAAGAAACTTCATCTCTTCTTCACTAGAAGGATAATCAACTATTTTCTTGGAGGGAAGCTTCTGAACAGTGATTGGAAGAAATATTCTATCTCCAATGTTCATCGACTCCTTCGATGCAACCTTCCCAAAACATGAGATATTAGATTAAGACCTTGAAAATCCATAAAATTGGTAAGATAGCAGCAGAAGACATCTTTTGTAGATGTTAAGAAATGAAACTTGCAAGATATCTTTTGTGAGAATCAACAACAAAATCCCAAAAGAGAGATCGTACCCTCTTGGGCCACTGTTCTTCAACATTTGGAGATTCTCTACGGACCTGCAGAGATGGTACTGCCAAATCAACATGTGACTTAGAAGAAGAAATGTTATATAAATCTTTTTCTTTTCATACGACATGTAGTAAGTAATTCTCGTTAATTATTGAAAATAATGTGCTCATCATTACTGACATTAGTTTTTAACATGTCACGAGAACAAGAGATATCTAACTTAATAGTGAGCATTGAGCAACGAATTCCACGTACAAATCTTGCAGCACTCAGCTTCGTCTTACTTTTGGTTTAAACAACAAACGCAGAATAGAACTTAATATCTGACGTAGCTGAACCATAGTGGAAGTTAGGATACCTACTAACAGTTAACTGACGTCATTATCTGCAGAACTAGAAATCTAGAATGATATCATACACATGCTAAATCAAGTTCAGCTCTCCATCTCTCTCGCTTCCCTAGAATTTTCAGCATATTTACAACCAAAACAACAGTTTCTCCAGACTCCACAACAATGTTAGAAAATTGTTTCTTTTTACCAAAGTACGAAAATACAAGTTCAAATATAATGATACATTCTTTGATGAGGTCAAGTTGAATACATAATGATTACTGAAATGACAAATAGTCTTCTTTTGTTTCCCACCTGGTGTCGGGTACCCGTATTAGTGCCCAACTAACACGGGCTCGTGCACTTCCAACCAGGAATTTCTCTATTACAGGGCTAGAACCCGAGACTCTAGTTAAGGATGGAGGATTGACGAACTGTATTTGTAAGTATTAGCTATGAGCTTCATTGTTGCATATTACTACTATAAAATAAAATTCACCTAGTTATATATTGACTAATTATAGAAAATGCATGTTATATAATGAAATTTTGGAACATTCTATTTGCATTGTGCCAACAACATTCAAGCCCGACTAATCCAGACTCACGTTGCATAGGGTCTAATTAACATGTTAAAAATATAACTATTGTAAAATTATGACACCTGTCTTAAGCGAAAAAGTTTCTGAATAAGTGACTTTGGCAACTCAGGGCAGCAACGGTGGACCCATTTAAGTGCTGTAATGGTATCAGTGGATTCCATTTTAGCTCCGGCGAGCTCCCGCCCTAGAGCACTGCCGTTCACGGTAGCAGTAAACGGCGGTAGAATGAACCACTTGCCTTTTTCTTTTTCATTCTTATTATTATTGTTCTGTGCATCCGCTGCGGTGGTGGCGTAGTGGCATAGACGCCTGTAAAAGGCTGAGTTTAGTGCTTTGACTTCGCCGGAGGCGGCGGAGAAGACTCGCCGGAGTAGCCAAGGCTCTGCCATTGCGCCGTGGCTCCGGGTCGGTTTTTTTTGGGGGGGGGGGGGGGGGGGGTTTAGGTTCGTAACGAGTTGAGGGTTTTGACTTTTGACGTATAATTGGTAAAATTGCCGAAATAATCTTCAGCTTTTGGATGATACAGTTTCGTCCCTGAACTAATTTTGTTTTCACTTTTTCCTCAATATATAAAAAGCTTTCTAAAAGTGCTTCCTAAAAAAAAAAAATGGCAAATGCTTACGCAAAAATGGTCCTTGTTTTTGTTAACAAATTATCCTAAGACCATATAGGTGAAGAACAATTAAAGTTGAAGGTAAGCGTAAAATAGGAATTAGCTTAAAGACGATATTGGGATTTGAGTAAGTAAATATTGTAGGATCAATTTTGGTCGTATCATGTCTAGAATACAATAACAAAGTTCGAAATTAAGTAAAACATAATATCAAAATTTCGAGAACTATATTTATAGAAGTCTTTTTTTTTTTTTTTGTAATTTTGGACTAGCCTTGATTTAAATTAAGTGTAGACATATATAATTTTCTTGAGAAAAAAATCGCTACATATATGATTCATTATTTGGGAGTAAGTGTTTTCAAAGGTGGAATTATGTGATCTATGTTTAATTCTTACCTAGATTATCCTAAGTTATTTCATGTCTTGTATCGTTCTACTAACTTCTCATCAATATCAAGGACATTCTTGTAAAGTACTATATTTTTGTCGACCAATTTCTGAAGTACAACTTACATGTAAATTACTCCAACTCTAGTAGCACTCACAAGTCATGAGTCATGACCCTTATGTTTTTAGAAGCTTTAAACAAATTACTAGCATATTAAGAACACCAATATTAAAATAAAATATATTGACGTTTAAGAAAAGCAAAGAGGTCTTGTACAAGTAGTAATATATAAGGTGGAGCGTCAATAAGTATTCTTTCCCGTGTTAATTTAAAATGGCGGCTAAACAGTAAGCTAATCTAGTATTGGAAAACTAAAAGGTGTTTCATATAAAGAAGTTAATTAACATTATATATAGATGATAATAATGTGATGGAATTTTCAACGGGTGTTATCAAATATGGCAACTAATTAAGTATCTATACTTATCGTTGCTATATATATTCCAATTAAAGCAAGTATCCCACTAAATAAGGATAAAACTTTCTTTATATATATTGTTTTACAAGAAGGAAGCTAGCAGCTTCATTCACTATTATATCCATGCATGAAGAATAACTAATAAAGGACATTACATTAAATACCTCAAACCTTTGACATCAACAATAATGGTACAAGTGACACGTAAAGTGTTCTATAATCTTAAGAATTTGCTGTGTTTTATTGAAAACCTACGTACTTGTTGCATTGTAGTAGTAGCATAAATTATAAAAAGATTGGCCGAATTTGAGGAAATTTATTTGTGATGCCCCTCACCAGGACTAGGACCAGAATGTAAATTTTCAACAACAGCTTCAATAGGTTTCTCAAAATCGTTATAGTCATGGCCAATGCCAGGACTAGGCCCAGAGTTTTTAACCACAACAGAAGGCTTTCTTGGACTTTGCACCATTAATGGCCTAGCTTCTGTGGTACAAAGAAAGATGGAACCCAAAAGCAACTGAAAAAGGAAAAATATTGCAAAGTATTGAATTACTCGAGCCATAAGGTTTTTGAACGATGAATAAATACTCTGAAAAGGGTATCCTTCTTGTTTGTAAGAGTAGTGATGCTGATGAAATTTCATGCATGAGTATTTATACAGAAATGAATGTAAAGTATCAATAGCGACATAAGCTTTGACTTTACAAGTTAAAAGGATTCAGTGTCCTTGAGAATTTTGATAAGTAGCCAACTCTTGAGTAAAGAAAATTGGTACATTACCCAAAGAGTGTATTTAAGAATGTTAAGTAAAAGATTCTGTTTGGAACATGACTCCATCAATAAGGTAGTACTAGTAGATAATCAAAGTATTGTGAAAATTTTATCCGAGGAATATTTTAAACTGCATTTGTCAACGTTTTGTTAACTTACTAGTTTACGTGGCGCCTAAGTGCTACATTGCGCATGAAATATACTAGTATCATTTTCTAATAGAATATTGATGAAAAGAGAATGATAATAGTAACAGTACTTTCATTTGAAGTGAAGCTGTAGGCGATTCGTTTTCTTTAATTTAAAAGTATTTAGTAATTGGATTTATATATTTTCATATACTTAAAGATATCATACACTACTAAAAAAAGCTGAATCTGAGACCACCATCCTGCGACCGATTTTCGGTCTCCACAGCTGTGCGACCGATTTTCGGTCGCACAGTCAACGAAAAAAAAGCGGCGACCGAAAATCGGTCGCACATCGGTCAGCCGAAAAATTAGTCACAGCTGTGCGACCGAAAATCGGTCGCATGTCGGTCGCATAGCTGTTACTGAAAACGGGGCAGAAGCCCTTTCTTCTTCATTTCAAAAAATCCAAAACCCACCCAATCCCTAAAAACCGAACCCCCCCCACCCCATAATCAACTTTCCACCATTATAAACCCCATATAACTTTAAATTACTACTCTATTACCTCCATATTAACATTTAACACAATCTAAACCTACAAATTCAAGGTAAGTTTCATTTTTTAGTAATTTTTGTTATTTTTTTAAAAACTCATATAATGACTTTTTAATTCACTTTTTTTGTAGTTTTTGGGTGGATAGCACATTGGTAAATCATACCTTCTTGCCATTGGATCCAATACGTAGAGGTAATTTTTTTTTGTTTTTTTTGGTTTAATAATCCGAATTTAATTATACATATATTTATAAATAATGGAATCCCTATGTATGTTGTTAACATGTTAGTTGTTAGTTATAATTGTTTATTATATATAATGTGATGTCGAGTAAGTTGTTATGGGTTGATGAACCTTAAATATAGGGTTGTGATTATTGGGTTTAATTATAGTGATTGTTTGGATATGTTGGGAATTGTTTGGTAGAGTTGTTTGCAATTTGTTGATGTCTTGTAATGGGTTGTGGTGTTTGGAATACTTGTTATGAATTTAAAGTTAGGGTTTAGGTATTGTTGTTTTGATTGTTCATGTTTGCAACATCTTATGGCAATTTTTGTGTAGATATGGACTTTAATGTACGTCGTTTGTGGATGGACAATAGACTTTTCCCCGGTCGGCGGGGGATAAGGCCTGAATTTGAAGAGGGTCTTAAGGAATTTGTTGCTTTAGCAAAAACAACCGAACCTTTTATAAGGTTTGGTACAATTAAGTGCCCCTGCATAAAGTGCAAATGTTGCATCATCCAAGATATGACGACCGTGCAACTGCATCTGTTAGAAAGGGGGTTTATGCCAGATTACTATATTTGGCGTTATCATGGAGAGCCGTGGGATTTGCAGGGTCACATTCAAATGCTTCAAAATATTCATGGTACTACTAGTTCTCCGGTTTTGGAACCAGACCGTAATGATTATAGAATGGATGATATGGTTCGTGATGCTTTTGGTATGTACCCGGATGATGATCCCATGCAGCCGGGTACATCACAGCCTAACATTGAGCACATTCCAAATGCCGAGGCAAGTGAATTCTATAAAATGTTGGAGGAAGCAAGTCGTCCATTCCATGAGGGCTCGGTACATTCCAAGTTGTCTGTTGCTGTCAGATTGCAGAGTATCAAATCAGATTATAGTATTTCTCAAGCTGCCATGGATTCCATCATAGGCCTTATGAATGAACTAAAGCCGGCTAACATGGACTTACCAACTTCTTATTACTTCACAAAGAAGTTGGTTTCCTCATTAGGCCTTACTTCTCATAAGATTCATTGCTGTGTTAATGGGTGCATGCTATATTACAAGGATGATGCAGAGCTCGTGCAATGTAGATTTTGTGAGGAGCCTCGATACAAGCCCGAGAAAAATCAAAAAAAGAAGCCGAAACCTGCTAAGTGGATGCATTACTTGCCGCTTATACCCAGGTTAAAGAGGTTGTATGCTTCCATGAGTTCTGCTCCTCATATGAGGTGGCATCATGAGCGGACCAGGCAGGCGGGTATTCTATCACACCCCTCAGATGGTGAGGCATGGAAACACTTTGATCAAGTGTATCCGTCATTTGCTAGCGAGCCGAGGAATGTAAGGTTGGGGCTGTGTTCCGATGGCTTCACCCCTTTTGATGAACTTGCAGACAATTTGCGACATATTGATGGGACGTATGACCCGGTGGCTGCATCTGAATTTAGTCGTGCAAAAAACCCGGCTAGTTTTGGAGAAGGAACTTCAAGGGCTAGCGAGGCTGCTGAAAATATAGATAGTGACGAGCCGTCCGAGGATGAAATTGCTAGTCACTATGAATCGGATGATGAAGTTGATTGAACCAATTTGTACTTTGTAGTTTATTGTTAATTACCTACTGTAATGTACATAAACACACAATACGATTTATGTAATATCATTTGACCCTTGTGACGTGCTTACTTAGTTGATAAATTGTTGTTTTATTGCTGTTTGTTGAACTGTCCAGGTGCTGGTTTTTTCTGGTTTTTGCTGTTGCGATGTGCCTGATTGCAGGATTTTTATTGCAGGTTTTAACAGGTTTGGCGACCGATTTTCGGTCGCACAGTGGTCACAACTGAGACCAAGAATGCGACCGAAAATCGGTCGCACAATCTGTGCGACCGAAATTCGGTCGCATACTTGGTCACCAATAATTCCCACATACAGTGACCACTTATGCGACCGATATTCGGTCGCACAGATTGTGCGACCGATTTTCGGTCGCATAATTGGTCACTGTATGTGAGCTATTGTGCGACCGAAAATCGGTCGCATAGTAGTCGAAATGTCGACCGAAAATCGGTCGCAGGGCTATTTGCTACCATTAATCTTCCGACTACCCGTTTCGGTCGCCGATCGGTCGACCGGGCGACCGATGTGCGACCGATTTGGTGGTCGCAGATTCAGTTTTTTTTAGTAGTGATAGGAAATAATAACGAATGAACGAAGAAGAAATTCTGAAATATAGACGCCTTCACTAATTAAGCATAAATCTTCTGCTTTTTTATGTGATATGAACATAATAAGTGCATTATTATCCCCACAAAGAGGGGCCAAAATTGATTAGAGGATTTACGTGATTTCAATGAAGTCTTCACGAAGTCCTCAATGTCTATTTTCTTTTGGAAAAGTTGATCACTGTTTCTCCCTAAGAGTAGGAAAGGATTGACTTGTAACAAAGAGGAAGTGATTGTATTGAAGGCAATATGTATCTGGCCACGTTATTGAAACTTGTAAGTTGATAAAAGTTAAAAAGGGTTTATTGAATAAATGGCAGACCAACTAATTATCACTGTTTACACATGAAAACTCGGCAGTTCATGGCCCTTGCTGTTGAAATCTCAAGATTTAACAATCTAAGCTAGACTTAGGAATATGACCTAACTTATTGAGCTTCTTGTTTTTTATTTGCTTTTTCACTTTTCTAGTTTGCACACTAGTGGTATTACAGTAATTAAAAGATGTATGTGACTTCTAATGCCATAAAAACCTCAGTTAACATGAAGTGTTTAGTATATTACTGCTGCATGATGAGTACTAAGTACTACTATATGTTATAGCTAGATTTATAGTACAAGTAGAGATGGAAATTAAGGGATGAGAAGTACCTTGAAAATATGGAGGTGATATAACTAACCTACTGCATTGTTGAGATATAATTAAATAGTAAAAGTGTACCATATCTAATAGCTTTAAGCTTTTCGATGAGATGGTCACACAATTCAACAGAATTTTCACGTGCTTGGCTCATGACAAAAGAATCAAGCCCGCACGTGAGAAGCGTATTGAGATATAATTAAATAATAAAAATGTCCCACATCTAATAGCTTAAGCTTTTATATGAGATGATCACACAATTCAATATGTATCATAATTGAAATACACCAAATGGGTCGGGGAATAAAACATACGGGAAAACACTATGTATCATTCATGAAATGTATGTCTTGTTACAGTCGTGCTGACTTAGTTAAGTCACTCGTAAAATCAGTCAACTGTCACTTTCGCTAAAAAGTCTTTACTTGACAAAGGAACTTCATGAGGTAGCTATTTGTTAATCATCATTTACGTGTAACTTCTTCGTAAAATATATTTAAAGGCTAGCCCATTGTTGATCTGGTGGTATAACGTTATGGCATAGTTTTCAACTGAGACCAACAAAAATCCACAATTAATGGTTATTAACATTTATTTTGGAGATATAGGAGTAACTTTATACGACGGATGTCAAAGTTTACAGATTTTTTCTATTCGAAGCATGATGATGAGTCCTTCCTTTATCGTAGTTACTATACTTAGTAGTAGTACATTTCAAGATGTAACGGCAAAAATTATTTTCTCAGATGCCTTGCTCTAATTGAATATATTACTAGAGAGCTTTAGACTAGTAATATTTTTGTTGCCTTCTGTCAAATCTTTAATGACATTAACCGTCCATTAAACTTATCTTCGCAACTGCACTTGTTTGGACTTATAGCACATATGTATAAAATCTAGCCATAAACTAAATCATTATAAAAACGATTATAAAATCCTGACTTCTTTGTCTGTGAATTAATAATACTTGGACTTCCTAAAACCTTATTGTTGTAATAAGTATTTGTATTGGCCAAAATCTGACCGGACGCTTGAGGCCCCTGTTTGATGGTGTGGCAAGCTTAGAATAGATTCAATAGAATTCAAAGATGGTGCATCAACAATTCGAGCGGAATATTAATCATGCGGTCGATTTTATTCAGGACACTCATCCTTTAAAGATTGATCATCCAAACAGTTGACCAGATAAGAAGGGCGTTGTAACCAATTTCACTATTTTAGGTCGGGGTGGGGTGGGGGACGGGGGGTGGGGGTTTCCTATCACTGTCTAACAACTTTCACTTATCATGGAGAGATATGAGTTGGAAGGAGTTTAGCTAAGTTTAGGACTATACACTTATAAATACTCCCTTACAATTGTACCCCTTAGACTCTGAACATTCATATGCCCTCTTGTAAACGAAGTAGCTACTGTAGTTTTGGTCCATCGTTTGGCTCTTGAAGATATTGGCTTTGCCTTCGTCATTTGAGCACAAGCCCACCGGCCAATCAATAAGGTCACTCTTACTCATTACTTTACATATTTTTTTCGCCATTATTCTTTATTGTTCTTATCGTTGTTTAAATACAAGCTTGTCGTCTTCATTATCTAGATTGTTAGTTAGTCACTTGTCTAGCACGCTTTAATACTTTCAATCCACGCTAATTACATCAATTGTATTATTTATTCGTTGTTAGCTTGCCCTAATTAAAATATCGTGTATTTAATACCGTATGTTAATTCTACGAACGCTCGTAAATCTCGATATAAAAGGTTGATTAACCTGAACACGAGTGAAAATAATAACAGATCAGCGGAAAGATCATGTCAGATCAATTTTGTAGACAGGCCTAGTAGGAGTTTTGTCAAAAGCTTGGTGGATTTGTTGGGCGGCAACACAGCTCGATCAATGGGCTTGTTTGTATTGACGTTAGGAAAATTTACACCACATGACTACCCTAATACCAATATTACAAAAAATAACAATACTTTTTCCTATTTACAATACATACCAATACATAACAATACTTTCCCATTTCTCATTACCCCCCTTCCCAAACATGAAACCCTAATTTCTCCCCCTCTCTCCTTCTCCTCCCTCCTCCACCCGCCCACCACCATCTCCCTCCCTCTCCCGCCACCAATACTGCTGCCTCCATCCCTTCCCTCTTACAACCACCGTCCCCCTCCCCTTTCTAACTACCCGTCCTCCTCTCTCAAGCTAACTGCCGCCGCGCTGCTACCACCGCAGTGCAGCGGCGCTGCTCCTCGCGGCGGCGCCGCTGCACTGCAGTGGTGGAATGCCCGGATCTATGTTTTTTCGATGGTTTTCCGGTGGGTTTTCACGATTTAGTCATTTTTTTCTTTTTTCCTTTTTGTATGTGTATATATGCGTATTTTTATGTATATATTTGTATTTTATATATATAATTTCAGATCTCCTTATTTTTTTTCTTTTTTTTCCGCTTTTGTATGTGTATATATGTGTATGTTTATGTATAGATCTATATTTTGCAGATCTGCCTTTTTGTATTTTCTGTATATAAAAACGTATGTCTTTGTATTTTTTGTATATAGATGTATAATCTCCACTTTTGTATGTGTATATTGTTGTATAAATGTGTATGGTATTGTATGCTTGTGTATGTGTATGTATGAAGTAACAAATAGTTTGTATGTTATTTTTTTTGTATATTTTTGTATGTTTTGTGTATATTGTTGTATATTGTGTATGTTTGACTATGAGTAAATACGAAATAATAAATTATATAAAGTTTCATATGTATATATGTGTATATTTTGTATGTTTCATTTTGTAGATCTAAGAAAAACAAAAAAAAAACAAAAAAAAATACAAATCCGGCCACCTGCCGCCGCCGGCCGGCGGCTGACCGGCGGCGACTGGCTGCCGGTGGCTGGTGGCGTAGTAGCAGTGTAGCAGTGGACAAGGGAGAGGGTTAAAACCCTAATTTGTATGTTTTAAATGAGTTTTGTATATATTATGTAAAAAAAGTATTGTTATTTTTTGTAAAGTGGTATAGTGTTGGTATGTTTTGTAATTTTAGTGTTAGGGTTGTATATATGTGTAATTCTCCCTTGACGTTATGAGCCTGATTTCAATTTGGATTTTTTACCTTAGATGAACATTTGTCTAAAATATTTTCTATTTATAAACACTTTCTTTATATATTTACTTTCTGTAGCCATATTTTTTTTAATTTTTTTTATTGATATTAGTTTTTTGAATATTTCTGTAAATTAAATGTAATGAATATTATTCCGATAATTATGGGATTGTTTGACGCGTATAAATGCAGTTAATTCCATTTAATAACCGAATGGGAAACGTTTCGTCTGATACATTATGTATCCCTATTTTCTAGATAAATTGATTAGCTTAATTAAATCGATACGTGCGTAAATCTAGGCGTGTTGATTGTTCAGTTACGCTTTTCAATATTATATCACCGATACTTTATTTCTCACGCAAACGGTTTGTTTCTCAACTTTTCAAATTCTCTGTGGAAATCTTTCTTTTTCTGTATTTAAATGCAGTGGAATGCAGCATCCTTCATCAATTTTTATGAACCGTTCTTTTAATCTAAATTAGTTTCTTGGTATTTACTTTTTTCTTAGAAACATCTGAAATGAGGAAGTGTCGTCGATCTGGGGACAAGTTTCATGTTAAGAACAGTCCCGATGAAGAAATGTTTGTTGAATCTCAACCTGTTAACCATTCTCCTTCGCATGCATCCATTATTCCTTCTCGAATCACTCGGTCACAGGCTGCATGCAAACAAAAAAGGAAGGTTGCTGGGAAGAGATCTCGAGTTGTTCAAGATGAGGTTGAATTTGTTGATGTTGAAACCGATCAAAATATTGTGCAAAAGAAGGGAAGGAGAAGGGGCAATGCTCCTAATCTGGAGTTAGAAGTTGATACAAAGTCTGGTTGTGGTTTGAAGGTAATATTTAAAACTTGATTGGTATTTTTGTTTAAATATGTGTAGTTATAATTATTAATTTTGGTGTTATTTGTTATTAGTTCATATGTATTTTTCATCTATTAAAAACAGTATTTTATATTATGATTATGTTTTTTGCCTTCTTTAGTTCATTTGTTCCAGTTATTATATATGAGTGTTAATATTGTGTAAATGATGATCATGCATGCTAGTTGTATTTGTGTTATTTCAGTTTTAATGAATCTTGGTTGTATTTATATTTCATATGATGTTTTTTTTTAATTAGATATGTTGTCAATATTATTAGTTTTATTTTATTTTATTTTATTCTTTGTTTTTCCAGAGCTGGGACTTTTTACTTTTATAACAAATTATGAATTTAAAAACAGTTTTTTGATAATTTGAGTATGCTTTCTTTTTAGTTTTAATATTAGTAAATTATGATTGCAGTTATTATATATTTATGGTAATATTAGTTAATTATGATCATGCATGGTAGTTGTATCTGTTTTATTTCAGTAAAAATAAAGTTTGGTGTTTCCTTATTTATATTTCAGTTTTATTACTTAGATATGTTGTTAATATTATTAGTAATATTTTTGTTATTTATGTTAGTCTTTGTATTTTTCAGATATGGGACTTTTTTACACCTAAAGAAAAGTATGGTAATCGACCAATAAATGTTCATTGCAATAAAGAGATCAGCTCTGAGTTAAAGCAAAGGCTCACTGGTGTGTTATATGACAAGTGTAAGGCTACGTGCTTTGGACATTTTCTTGATATGCCTGCATTTCATGTGCAAAATCAGGTTCTCGTTGGTTTGTTGCTTAGACAAGTTGTAGGTCCTACTTCGGATGCGTTGTATTTTGTAGTAAACAACCAGAGACTTAAATTTGGTATGAAAGAGTTTGCTTTGGTTACTGGTTTGAGATGTGTTGGTGATCATCTTAAGAATTATAGATGTATTGAAAAAAATCGTATTGTTGTCAAGTATTTTGGTGGAGTTGATAAGGTTAGGAAATCTGCTTTAGAGGATTGTTTTAAAAATAAAATGTGGGATAATGACGAAGATGCTATCAAAATTGCTGCGTTGTATCTTTTAAATACATTTCTTTTTTCTACTAAAAATAGTGAAACAACTCCTCATTACATAGATGCAGAGCACTTTGATATTATTGAATCGGATGAATGGGAAAGTTATCCGTGGGGATATAAAATCTTTCATGCAACTATTGATTCATTGCACAACAAGGTGTGTGTCTGGAAATCTTCATATAGGTTTGCAGGGATGCCGTATGCGCTGCTTGTTTGGTTTTTTGAATGTTGCCCCACAGTTAATGGCATTATAGCAAATCGTGTTGCTAATAAGGTTCCGCGGATTCTGAATTGGGAAGTTACTCGTCACCTTGGATATAATGAAGTGCAAAAGGGTTATTTTTCTTTGACAGGTTCCAAGGTAATGATATTGTTTGCTTTAATTATTTGATATTGTATATATATGTGTTTTTTGTTTTTATTGTTGGTGTTTTAACTGATACCATTGTTGAATTATTACATTTTGAATACGCAGATGGTTGTTGATAATATCACACCTACTGACATAGAGGTTGAATCATTGATGTTACCTGAAGATGATGAAACAGATACTAATGAAGATTCTGATTCACAATGTGATCGTGATATTCCAGATACTAATGCTGAGGCGAGGATTGATTCTGATTCTTCTGTGTTTCCTAGGAATTATGATATTATCAAAGAAGTGGATATTCTAAAAAAAAACCAGGTTGAGTTGAAGGAGGTTATTCAGGCAAATACGCTTGCAGTTGATGGTGTCAAAGATTTTATGGTTTCTATGGCCGAGCGTGTGTTCAAAGATCTTGAGGTTATGTCAAAGAAGATTGCTGGAAATGTTCAGGAGGAGGTACAATGTTATATTTTGTAATTATTGTTCATATTTTATTTATTATTATTGGTGTTAATTTTTTTCTGTTTTTATCTATACTTAGGAAGTAGGTAGGGACCGTATGTTTAGCTTTGGTGGGTTTGGATCAGACAATGAAGTTGGTCGGGATGAAGTTAACAATGTTCATGTTGGAAGTACGTCTATTGGTACAGTTTCGGACACCTATTCTTTTGTGTTTTCTTTCAGTTGTTATAATGTGTTTTGTAAGAGAGATATTTTAATAAATGAGGATGGAATGTCTTTTAAGCATTATGCATAAAATATATGTATCGTAATATTTTTTGTATACAGTTGCAGGCACTTCTGGGGGTAATAGTGATACTCTATTGTGTCAGTCACCTATTGTTGATGGAAGAGATGGAGGTGATAATGTTATGAGTTGTGAAACAAATGCTATTGGTATGGTTCTGATAATTTTCTTTTATTTATTAATATTTTTAGTATTGTATTTGTTGCTGTTTATTATTATCATGTCTTTTTAGGTTTGATCGTGTTTTATGTATGTTGTTACGTAGTACCTCGAAAACTGGATTTTGGACAATTTGGAAGTCAGGAAGGGGATGGAGATGCATTTCCTCCCATGTGCTCTCAGGATTTTAATATCATTGATAGGAGTGTTGAGAAGAAGATCCAGGAATCTGCCAAACGGAAAGTGGCGTTTGAAGGGTCTTCATTGGTTCCAGGTAGTTGAAATTATGTTTATGATTTTATTAATGCTTGTTTTTTTGATTGATGGATATTAATGTTTAGTTGTTTTTATAGGCAATGTAGATGTAAATATGGATTCTCAACAGAGGCAGGGATGTGCGAGTGAGGACTCAATGTCTACTCAGGACTTAAATATCATTGATATGAGCGTACAAAAAAGGCTTGAGGAATCTTCCAAGCGTAAAGCTTTAACTGGTGTGTCCAAATATTTAATGTATCTAATATTTTGTTTATTTTTATAAATATTGCAATGTTTGAATCTCCTTTTAATTCTATCTTTTTTTTTATTCAGTCAATGCTGACCTGCGCTATGATACAGAACAGATACCGACAAGTGATGGTGAAGTGCGGGAAGGAACTTGTGGTAATGGTTTAAGTGCTGTTACAAAAGTTATTGGTTAGACATTGTTTTATTTATATTAATCTTTTTAATATTTATCAGTTTTGTGTGGTTTTTTTTTTTTTTTTTTGCGAATAGTTTGTTATGAGTAGATGTGATATTCTGGCATCTTATTCATAAACCTTAGTATGTTGTTAATGTTTTGTTGTTTTTTGTAGTTTAAACTGTAGTAATATTCTTATTTATTTGTGTTTCATTAGAAATTGTTACCCCTCATTTTGCCAATATTGTTCAACAAAGTGTTGATGGAGGAGATATTGAATCAATAAGCTTAGAGGATTTGAAAATAATAGATGAAATTGTTGAGGGTAGAGTTATTGAATTAGCTGTACGCAATCCTATTGTTGTGTCATCACAAGCACTGAAATGTGAGTTTATTTTATTTGTTGTTGTTTGACTGTGGGTTGTTGCATTATTTATTAAAGTTTGTATATGAATATTTTGTATGTGGTTTTTTTAGCAACTGTCGATGTTGTTAATGTGGATGGTCGACGAGGTTTTCCGAACTTTAGGATATCTAACACTCAGGAAGAGGAAGAAATATATGGAAGAAATGATCCTCCATCTGGAGAGGGCAGTAATAGTGTAATTGCAGGGGAAGTGCAGGATGTCGCACCCGTTGATATGGGTAGGAACTTGTATTCAGTAGTATCAATTTAGATGTTATGTATGTTGCTTATGCATTTTCTTGTTCTATTTGATTGTCTGAGTTTTTATTTGTTTTCCAATTTTCAGCTTTAGTTATTTTGAATGATAATGGCAAGGAATCTGCTTGTATTAATCTTGCCAATGTTGTCCAGCCAATTAATGTTGGTAAACAAGTTTCTGAAGGTGTTGATGCAGGTAAGTTTTAGCACTGAATTTTTTTCTAAACTGGCAAGATTTTTAATATATAAGTAGTATGTCTAATATATTGTTGTAGTTTAATTCTTTTAGTATGATTTTGTCTACTTTGTTCTATGCATCTGAGCATTGTAGTGATATTGTTTTTGTAGGTCGCGTTTATGGCCAAGTGTTGAATAGTAGTAGTGATGTAGAGCTAACTAGGTTGCTTAATGATATCGATAAGTTTTCGGAGAAGGATCTTGAAATTGCTGATCCCAGTGTTACACATGATGATAAGTGCAAGCAGGGAATTTTTTCAAAGCAAAAATTACGTAGTAGGAGAATGGTTAGGTTTCAGAGGTCGCCCTTGGTGTATAGTTATGTTCAATCTGGTAACAGATTCAAGACTGTTTCTTCCTCTGGATTTGCATTGAAGCACCCATTCATTAGCAAACCATGGTGCCGAGTTGCTTCGAATCTGTTGGGAAGCTTTTCTTTGTGGATCAAGGATCGGTTGATGAAGAATAGGTATCATTTTGTACTGCAAATTTGTTTTTGGATTTGATATTAATTGTTTTTTGTTAGAAATTAACTTTGTTTTTTGATTAATGTACAGGGATCCTCCATACCATTATATTGCGAATATACTCCGGCCAAAATTTGATTTTGGTGTGTGCCTGGTATCATCTAAAGAGTGGTTTCATATTCTGTATTCTGCTGATAACCCTCTTTTGGAAACGGTATGTATGTAAAATTTATATTGCTCAATATAATTATTATTAAATTTTTTTGTTCTAATATTTCTTTTTTTTGCTAGCATATTGATGTCATTCTCTACTACCTGAGGAAAAAAGCCAAATTTGATTCATGTGTTCAAGGTCGTTTCACAACTACTGACTGTTTGTTTGACTCAACCATAAGAGATATTTACAAGTGTTTCAAGAAGAACAATAATTCTTTATCTCTTGCTGGTGATAAGCATATCATATTTGATTACATGAAGGGCTTATCGATTAGGTGCAATACTCCGTGGCAGATGGTCGATGATGTTTTTCTTCCGATTAAGGTGTCTGATGATTGGCATTGGATTTTGGGTAGGCTGTCTTTTAAGAAAAGAGTCTTGTATGTGTATGATCAGAAGTTAGACAACTACTACTATGATGATGAAGTGATACGTGCTGTTGAGCCGTATGCCATTCTGATCCCTTTGTTCTTGTCTGCGATGGGATTTTATGACAGCAGGGACGATTTAAATCATACAGAATATGTTTTTGGTGAAAAGCCATTGACTGAAAAGTGGGAGGTATTGCATGTGTATGACATGACTGGCGTGCATAAATCGTAAGTGCTTGTTTCTGTTTGTAAGTTGATGTTAGCATCATATCTGTATTTATTAATTTGTTGTTGTTTATGATGATTCAGGGACTATGGTGTTTTTGCGCTTACTTTTGCTGAGATGTTTATGCATGGACGTGCTATGCCTGCTGCTGGCTGTAATATTAGACGATATAGGAAGAGATTTGGTGCGCTTTTGTGGGATTATGGAGTCAAGAAGCAGGAGGCCAATATGCAAAGTGATGCTGAAGACTAGTTGTATCTGTTTTTCTGTTTTTTATGAAGTACATCTTAATGTAATTTTGTTTCAACTTTTTATGTTGACTTAGCTTTGGTATAACCAGAATATTATGGTAATATTGTGTATTTGGCTTTTGATAATTGTAGTTTATGTTTGTTAATATGTGTGTGTTAAAGGTTCGACTGTTTCAATTGATATCTGTCTTTCCATTATCTTTTTAGTTGTATTTGTGTTATTAATTTCTTTACATATTTATGTTTAATATTGTTTTATTTGTTTATTTTTATTTTTAAATTTATACATGTATTTATTTTTAATATGAAATGTTATTGCTTTAACTTTTGAACTTTTGAAAGTTATCTTCTAGTAGATTAATGTTGGGTAATTATATTTTTTTGGTTGTGAATGAATTTATTTGTTATTCAGATTGCTTCAATATATGAATTATGTGTTATATATAGAATATTTGCTTATCTCATGTGTTCCAATCTTTTTATCTTTTTAGCTATACATATTCACTTTGTACAGTATGTTTGTACTTTCTAAGTACTTATTTATTTTTGGGAAATAAAAAAATTGGTATTTATTGAAGCACTGATTCTAATATATTGATCTTTATGTATCTTTTGCTTAGATATCTTTTGTTGTATGTTGAATATTCTTATATCAGTAGCTTCTGGTTATCTTTACATTCAATTTAGACAATTTATGTAAATATCTGAATATAAATATGAGCAGAACATTCATGTTTTTGATGCATATTTATAGGGCAATTAAATAGCATTTGATTTGAAATACTTCATATGCAGGTTATAAATGAAACAGTAAGTTCAAATTATATTAATATATCTGAAGATCAAACTGTCTAATAGCATTCTGACATTTACTCGAAATCACTTTGTGCAGTAGAACAGATATGATTCTGCAGTGTTTCATTCAAGATCTAATTAACTATTGGAGGGTTGCGACAGGTCTTTCTATTATGTCCTTCTTTCCCACAGCGGCTACAGGCAAGTTTGCACTTTATCTCCCATGGTGCTTTAATCCTTCTTTTCTTTGGTCGTCCAGCTTTTGTTCGCCCCTTTGGTGGGAGCAATTCTTCCTTTATTATTTCGTCTGGAATTGTCCAAGAGCTTTGATCTTGCATGGGATAAACTGGTTCCTCATATGTGTTCACTAAGTTTTTATTTGTGCAAATTTCTGAGCAGAATGTATATGGATCTATATTGTTGTATCTCATAACAGCTTGTGCGTGTGGGCAAGGGATTTCATCCAATTGGAATCGCCTACATGTACAGGTCTTATAACGAAGGCATATAACCTGCCTTTTTGCACCATCATGTACCTCATACATGTTTTCATTTGATGGGATTACCTAGGCATTAGCAGAATAATATAGAATCAAGCAATAATGATATATCAAACAGAATATTAGTGTTAATGAACTGAATTCATTTCATACAGTCATCCTCCGAGAAGCTTCCATACTTGACTTGAACAGACTCTGATTTTTGTTTGTTAGCACTTTAAAAGTGCCCATTGCCTTTTTTTTGTTTTCCCAATTCAATTTCCTTACCATATCTCTCATTGCATCTAGCAGTTCCACAATTGGCAGAGATCGTGCGTCTTTAATTCTTCCATTAATAGATTCTGCTATGTTGCTTGTCATCATTTCTGCTCTATTTGCTTCTGCGTATGCCCGGGACCACTTTTGATATCCAATATCCGAGAGATATTTCTTTACTCTTTTATCAATTTTCTCTATTTCTTTCATATAGTGCTCAAACTCCTTCATGGTGTAGGCTTTTGCTAAGTTAAAAAATATTTCTCCTATTTCTTTGTGGCTGATCTTAAAATTTTTTTTTACATTGTTCCAAAGATGATATACACATATGCAATGAGGTACCTCCGGATAGATTAACGAACATGCGCGTGAAATACTTGCACATCTGTCAGATACTAAGCACATACCTATTCGGACTCCATATGTGTTTCTGAAGCACTCAAAAAACCATTCTCAGGATTTGTCGTTTTCTGAGTCAACGACTGAATATGCCAGCGGAACAATGCTTCCTGTATTTCCATTTTGTTTGTTAATTATTGTTTTTAGTCTGGAAAAGCAAATATTCTTCTAAAGTTATTTTACATATATCTTCATCCGCTATACAAAACAGTGAAATATTACCTTCTCCATCCTGAGTTGAAGCTGCAATTAAGGTGCCACCATGAACATCTGATATAAAGCAGGCATCTACAACAACAATTGGCCTGCAGTATTTCCAGCTTTGTATGGATGCATTCAATGATATGTAAACGTATTTGAATTGATTGTCCGATGTTTTTTGCAGCTTTGTGATTGTACCCGGATTTGTCGTTCTAAGCATATACAGATAACTTGGTAACAAATTATATGATTTGGATGGGTTTCCTCTCAACAGTTCAAGTGCACATTCCTTTGATCTCCAGGCTTTCATATAGTTGAGTTCTAGTCCGTAATCATTCCTAATATCTTGTATTATATTATTTGGTGTGTAAGTTCTTTTTGGATCCTTGAACTTCTCTTTAATAATTTCTCCTATTGTACTGTAGCTTGCATGTCTCTCTGAAAGCAGCCTTTCTTCTTCTGGGCAAGTATGTTTGCTTTTAAATTCTCGTATTTTAAAGATGCCTAATCCACCTATACTTGATGACCGCATAATCCATTCACATTGTTTTCCAGTGCACAACAAAGCGTACCTGCAACATGCAGTTTTCAGATATGTGTTTTTGACATTAATTTATAATGACCAGTACTCATCTGCAATATATATCGTATTTATAGATATTTTCTGATATTAGACTTTCTCTTTTTCTTAATATATCTGTAAGTGTAAATGATGTACCTTGTAGTAGATGATCTTTCAACTCTGTACTTGAAATTCTATTTTAGTGCCAGGTTCTTCATCACACTTACAAGTGTTTTTTTGTCCTTATATAATTGCCCAGCAGCAATATTGTAGTTGTTGTTGTCGGTTATGATACATGCGGATTCCAAAGAGGTGCCATCATAATTATGGGTTTCAGGATCCATCACCACTTCATTATTCTGGTACAAATTTAGGGAGGATACCTGCAGTTCATTGCAATTGTTTGTTAACTGAGTATTATTAGTTGTAGTTTCTGCACAGACAATTGCACCAGGTTGATTCTGCATTGTTACACATAAAGGATACTGTGTAACATCTGTTGTTGTTTTTGTTAGATCAATGTAGAAATTCAGACTCATATCATTGTACACAACCATTGGCTTCAACCTATCTTTCAACTTGTACTTGATCTCTATTGATCCGATTATGCCAAATCTTTCAAGCATATTTTTGATTGAACTAACTAATTTTTGGTATGTGCAATCTATAGGAACAACAATACCATCCATATTACAATCTTCGTAGTTGTAGTTGTGGTTCCATATTCCATTGAATTGTATTAGAAGATGTACGTTATCCATTTCTGTATGTTTGCTGATTAATATTGCAGTTCGATTAGAGACTCAATATATGTTACTTGTTCCGTATATATAGGGGTAGTGTGTGGGTGTAGTTAGGATTCTAGGAGAGTAGTTGCTGTGTACATGTATTCCCCATATTCCTAATTTTTTGGGACAGATACAATGTTTGTTTCTTGATATTTAATATTTTAGGTATTTATTAATGAATATTATTATTTTTGTAATAATACATATTCTAATTATTTTGTTATTAATATTGGCTACAAATAGTTGTGGCCATTTTTTAGTAAATATTTTGTGTATGATGGCTGTTTGTGTAATGAGCCCTTTCAATTTTGTTTCTCTATTTGTCAATTGTCAGTATGGCCCAAAGTAATCCATTGTTTCAAACCCAAAAGCTCCCTGGTCTTATAGCTACTCGGCTCCTATCATAAGTACTAATTCATACTACTTCTCTAATGCTCTTATTCCTTTTATAGAAAAAGAACATATTGGTTTCCTTTTTATGGTTAACTGGCAAAGCCGATTATTTTCCCAAAATTTTATGTTATTCTTCATCTAGCGAGTTGGTTCAGGAGCTGAACTTGTGCTATTCAACTATCTTGCTAATTGTGCTTCAGCTGAGCTAAGCTCACTAATATAAGTAATAATAACACGACAGCTAATGTCCAAATTAACTATACTTCGACTTGGTAACCGTGGCGGATCCACCCATTAAATATGGTTCACAAGAACCCACTCAACTAAATATAAGATCAAAATTTGATGTGCTAAATTTTTAAAATTGTGACTATATAATATAGGATGAACCCATTATCAACATCACGTTAATATGATCCACCCATAAATATAAAATTCTGGATCCGCCTCTGCCTGTGAACTCGAACTCACACAGTCATACTCTGCAGTCTGCACTATTGCCACACCGATCGATAAGGACAGAGAATTGGCAAGGCAATTTTGTTTTATTAGCCAAACCAGTTACCACCTTTAGTTAAATCTGTATAATACAAAACTGCTGCTCCTGATAGCTTGGAACTTGACAACAGAGGTACAATTGAAAAGCTAATGCAATGTACTAGGCCACTTCACAGCCTCAGAACCGCAAACGTAAGCTAACACACCACGTATCGTTGTGGTCTTGTGGGACAAGTAATTGTCTAAACCACATAACACAACTAATTTACTCATCATATTATGCTATCACCCCAGCATGCAGTGAATATAAAGTTTTGTAAGTATTAGTGCATCCGATGAAATTTCGGTGGCCCATTTTGTTTGGACACAATTATTAAGGACTTAAAGTATAGGAGTATAATTGAATTTCTATTATACATTTAAACGAAAATTATTCGAAAAGTGCACAGAGAGTTAATTTTTAAAATTAGTTGGAATCTTTTAGCGTGAAAGGAAGCTCCGATAACAAGATTTCTTACAAGAAAGTAAACACATATTCGAAATGGTTGAAACGGAAAAAAGGAAAAAAAAAATCAATATCTTGATAAAATGAATGTAAAGATAATTATCGTAACCAGCTCCGAGCCCAAAAGAACAGCTATCCTATAAAGGTCAAGAGCAATTAAATTTTGGAGTAAATTTGGTCATCGAGATTTCTGACATTTTAAACAAAATATACATATTTAAGTTAGATTTTAAAATAATGTATAGATGATGATTCTCTAGTACCGTGCCAAAAAAGAATAGATAAGCTAAAGGTCAGAGCATTTAAGTTTTGGCGGGAATTTAGTCATCAATTTTTCTGAAATTTCTCAGAATACAATAAACATATTTAAAAATTCATATAAAAATATTGTAAATTACTGCATCTTTTTTGTGTAGTTTAAAGGGCCAGGTGCACAAATTAAATTTGTGGTGCCGATACTATTACGTTCAGATTGTCACCATGTCTACCTTAGCTTCTGCCTCCTGTGACCATACCAAGTCAATATTTAGACAAAGCGCATTGAAGTCTTTCTGGAGTATATATAGAAAGGAAAATTTATTAATGTCAACAGTATTTGGCAACTAGGCCAGTGCAAGGATGGCAAACTTTTGGTAGCTACTACAAGAATTTAGTTGGCTTTTAAATTTTCTGTCAGATCTAAGCTAGAGATCATTTTATTCTATTGAAGTAGAAGGAGTTGAAAAATTTTCCTCATATTTTCTGGTGTTTTAAGCAGATGATAATGGTTAAGTTACCATATGCTTTGTTTACACATGCGCGACATTCTCAAAACTTTTTATATTTGAAGTATATCATGATGTGAATATTGAAATTGGAAAATACAGTAATATGACCAATTAACCAAACATTAGTAATATGACGAGTCTTCTATATTGGTGAAATCAAATCAATAAGCTTGTATTGGTCGATTTTCTGCTCGTTCACGAATGGAGCAAACTCGATCGCGTACAAGTTGCAGATTGACTTCGTAGGCTGTGAGATCGGAAAGAAGTTACTTCGGTTAGGTTTCGTTTGGATACGCAATGTTGTGATCGGATAAATCGAAGACAGTCTTATAGTGGATAATCTCTAACTGATCCTTATCCCTAAGAAATCGGAACGGACTTGGCGAGTTTGGTGGAGTGGATGACGACGTGCAAATAGTGGGAAGAGAAACGTGGGGAAGTGGAAGACTGCTAGGGTTTGGAATTCTCCCCCACTTCAACCTATAAATAGGACCTCATTTCCTCATTTGAGGACACATTGATCTGAGCAATATCACTTCACTCTCAAAAGCTATCATTCATCAAGAAATTAGTTCACTCCCATTATTTTGTCAGGCCTATCATTGTACTTAAAGTTTCGATCGCGGTTTAGCTCAAACGTGGAAGGAGATCTGTTCTTTCCATCGAAGCAACATCCATCGATTCATCAAATACAATAAGCTTTTACTGCTTTATTTACTTCATTGTTTATTCGTTCGTGTCATTGTTTGCTTTGTTCGTAATACAAATCGTTAATTGTTGCATAGTGTAGAGAACTTGTCGTTAACGGTTAAACACTGCTATTTCATCGATAGGGTGTAATCGTGTTGCGTTTGCCTATCATCGTATTTTTCATCATCGATTACTTCACCTTAGTTGTTATCGTATTCATTGCCATCGTTTGATTTGTTAACATCGTCGAATTCATTCTGAATTGCACATCTAACTATATCATTCCATCGTAAACTGCTAATTTGTCATCTGCTTCGGTTCAATTCATCGTTCTGTGCATTGGATTATTCGAACTCATAATTGACATCGAATTTGTTTTACCTGTCATCGAATTTTCGTTGTTGACATCGCAATCAGGATCGTTTTCCAGCTACAACATTTAACAACACTCTATCCGTTCGCGTAAGGTTGCATATTAAACGATCAAATCAAGATATAAAACGGTCGCCTTAGACTCAACTAAATATAAATTTAATTGTAAAACCTGATCTATTTTTGGGGAATACAGTTTGGCGCCCACCGTGGGGTCTAGGCAATCGATTTATTCCGAAATTTGAATCGTTTGATACTACTTACGTTTGTTCTTTTGTCTTGAAATGGCAGATCAAAGAAACATTGACGCTCTGAACGGTCAACAGCAGCTCAATCCCAATGACGGGGTTCCTGTTCCGGCCCATGCTGAAGCGGTCGATGAATCTACCAACAACGAACAGGATCCAACTCACGACGACATTCCTACTGGTTCACAGCTGAACGCACGCCAAGCAAGGCGTTCGGGCAAGGAACCTGCAGTCGAAACTGAGTCAGGAGGCGCAAACGCAGCATTGTTTGCGTATTTGAGGCGGCACGATGCTCAGTTCGAAATGATACAAGAACAGCTGAAGGCACTATCTAATTCTATCGGAAACAAAGCATCCACTTCTCCGATCATACCCCCAGCAAGCATTCCGACCTCGGTTCCTCAGGGCGCCGTAACAGGGGGACTTGCAGCGGGGGTCGGATCTGGAGGATCGGGTACAGCTGCCGAAGCCATGGGAGTTCCAGCCTCGGTCACAGCAGAAGTAAGAATGATGGCGACAATGCAAACCTTGTTGAACGACAACATCGACAAGAAATTCAGCGAAATTAAGTCATTTATGGAGAAATTACCAGGCGTTCCGAAGTTAGCTGACGAGGGCACTAAAAAATCGATCTCAAAACGTCCCTTTCCAGCTAGTGCGGCCCCACTACCCATACCAAAAACTTTCAAATTACCGGAGAGCTTGAGATACGATGGAACTACAGATCCAAGGGATCACATTGATATGTTTTCGGTTGCGGTTCAGGCCAACGACTTGACTTCGGAGGAAATCAATTCGGTCAGCCTTAAGAAGTTTTGTGAGACATTGAAGGGAGCAGCGCTGAAGTGGTATTTGCAGCTTCCCGAAAATGAAATATTAAGTTTCGATGACATGTCTGCAAAGTTCATTCGATCATATACTGGAGCGAAAAAGATAGCACCAAGGGTCGAAGACATCTTGAACGTGAAGCAGCGACCCGGGGAAACCATCAAGCAATTTCTAAAAAGATTTAACGATGAGAAGATTCATATACCGAACCTCGAAGAAAGGTGGGCATGTTTGACCTTTGCTAATAACTTGCGCAACGACTCAATTGAGGCAAGGAAGTTGAAGGATCGCCTCAGGGAGATCGATGCATGGACTTTCGATGTATTGTACCGCGAGTGCGAGCCAAGGATCAGGGCCGAGGAGGAAGAATTGCAGCTAGCCCGAAATAATTATCATTATGATCGGCCGGCAAGGAGAGTTGATAATGACAGGAGAGACTATAGGGACCAACGATGGGGGCCCTACAGTTTCCCACGAACGGGGAGCAACAACCACGAAGCTGGTAGCTCAAAGAGTCAGCCGAAGAAAGCACAGCCGAACACATCCTCGGCTCCAAGAGATCGGCCACTACCTCCAAAGGTGACGGAATACAATTTTTGCATATCGACACCAAATCTGGTGAATCATTTGAAAGGGATGGGGGATAAAGTTGTGAAGTTCCCTAGTCGCATAAAGTCGAACCCAAATACCAGGGATGAAGCTTTATGGTGTGCATTTCACCATGACTTCGGCCATACGACGGAAGAATGCAAAGCATTGAGATACGAAGTGGCTAGCCTCTTGGAGAAAGGTCACTTGGTCGAATTCTTGACTGAGAGAGGACGAAACAATTTTAATAAGAAGAAAGATGATGAGCCGCCAAAGCCTCCTGCCCCCAGGAAAACGGTAAATGTCATTACCGGAGGAGATGGTGTCTGTGGAGTAACCTACACTACGAAGAAATATGCAAAAGTCTCTTTCACACGAGACAAACGAACGCGAGATGACATGACCGATGAGATCATCTTCGGGGATTCTGACTTCGATGGAAGGATTCATCCCCATCACGATGCACTTGTTGTTACAACAAGGATTGATGATGCCGATGTGAAAAGGGTGTTAATCGATGCTGGCAGTTCGGTTAACATCATACATGCAAGAGTGGTTGAACAATTACAGCTGAGTGATAAGATTGTGCCTCGCTCGACAGTCCTGTCAGGTTTCAACAACTCAAGTGAAGTGACCGTTGGAGAAATTATGATCAAGACCTATGCCGAAGGAGTAGAAAGTGAAACGTCGTTTCAGGTGATGAAGGGTGAGATGGCGTATAACGTGATTTTGGGTCGACCATGGATCCACGCTATGGGAGCAGTTCCATCGACTTTACATCAAGTTGTGAAATTCCCTACTCCATGGGGAATTCGTGAGATCAGAGGCGAGCAACAGGCTTCACGAGACTGTTACTCAGTAGCTGTCAAGGAAGGCTTTCGATTGTAGCAATCACAGCTAGTGGAACCCGTGGTCGGAAGCTTCACTTCGATTCCGTCGTGCGATCCAACGCAGCTACCGGAATCCGAAGTCGAAGGCGACTTCGCACAGGTTTCACCATGCAAGCTAGTGGGATCTGTGAACGGAAGCTTCACTTCGGCTCCGCTGTGCGATCAAACGCAGCTACCGGAATCCGAAGTCGAAGGCGACTTCGCACAGGTTCCACCATGCGTGAGAGAACCGTATAAACAAAAAGCTGGAGACTCTACGATAGAAGAACTAGAAGAAGTTGTATTATTCGACAACAATCCTGATCGAAAAGTCTATGTTGGAGCTGAACTGGACAACGAAGTAAAAGCAAAAATCATATCCTTCCTCAAGGATAACTCTGATTGCTTTGCTTGGTCCCATGCAGATATGGTAGGGATCGATCCAAAGGTCGCCACACACAAGTTAAACGTCGATCCCAAACATCGGCCGGTGAAGCAAAAGAAACGGCCGAATGGAGGATTCCGAAGAAAAGTAATAAACGATGAAGTGGAGAGACTTCTAACAAATGGATTCATCAAGGAAGTAAAATATCCGGAGTGGCTTGCAAATACAGTGGTGGTACCCAAGAAAAATGGCAAGTGGAGGGTATGCGTGGATTATACCGACCTCAACAAAGCTTGTCCAAAAGATTCGTTCCCATTGCCTCACATCGATCGACTAATCGATTCCACGGCAGGGCATGAAATGTTGAGTTTCTTGGACGCTTATTCGGGTTATAATCAGATATCAATGGACCCAGCTGATCAAGAGAAGACATCGTTTATCACAGACATGGGGACTTATTGCTATACTGTCATGCCCTTTGGTCTTAAGAATGCTGGCGCTACCTATCAGCGTCTGGTCACCACTATGTTCAAAGATTTGATCGGGAAAACCATGGAAGTGTATATCGATGACATGTTGGTCAAATCTCTTGATAGGGGAAATCACCTAAGTCATTTGGAGGAAACTTTTACAATTTTAAGACGTTTCAACATGAGATTGAATCCAGAGAAGTGCGCGTTCGGGGTTGGATCCGGTAAGTTCTTGGGATTCATCGTATCGCAAAGAGGAATCGAAGCAAATCCAGACAAGATCAAAACGATCGAAAGCATTCCCGAGGACCTGACAACGGAGAAAGAAGTTCAACAGCTGACCGGTCGAGTGGCCTATCTCAGCAGGTTCATCTCGAGGTCATCAGAACGATGTCATAAGTTCTTTTCAGTACTGAGGAAGAGCAATGGCTTCGAATGGACTCCAGAATGCAAGAAAGCTCTTCGGGAACTGAAGCAGTATCTTTCCAATCCACCACTTCTATCAAAACCAATTGAAGGGGAAATGCTGCTGATCTACTTAGCTGTTTCCGATGTCGCTGTAAGTGCTGTCCTCGTTCGCGAAGATGGAGGTAACCAATTTCCTATCTACTATGTTAGTAAGACACTGTTAGGTGCCGAAACAAGGTACCCACATCTAGAAAAACTAGCACTTGCACTAGTCACTGCCGCACGAAAATTAAGGCCTTACTTTCTATGTCATTCAATTTCTGTCATTACTACATTCCCATTACGAAATATTTTACATCGGCCAGATCTCTCTGGTCGACTAATGAAGTGGGCGGTCGAGCTGAGTGAGTACGATATCACTTACCAGCCTCGTACCGCCATCAAATCTCAAGTTTTAGCTGATTTTGTAGCGGATTTTAGCGCTAGTATCTTACCGGAAGCAAAGAAGGAAGAATTGATGATGAGAGATCCAGACCCTGGAGTATGGGTAATGTACACCGATGGGGCTTCCAACGTAAAAGGAACTGGCCTCGGAATCCTATTGATAGCACCGTCCGGTGAGAAACTCAGGTACGCGATCAAGTTACATGCAAAAACTAACAACGAGGCCGAATATGAGGCCCTCGCTGCAGGTTTAAAGATCGCAAAGGACTTAAAAGTGGAACGAATAGACATCAAAAGTGACTCCCAACTGGTGGTAAACCAAATCCATGGCGATTTCTGTGTTCGAGATCCGAGGATGCAACAGTTACTTGAAAAGGTACAAAACTTTCTAACTTCTTTTCAGGAGTGGAAAATATCTCAGATACCGAGGGAAGAAAACATCGAAGCAGACGCTCTAGCAAACCTCGGATCTGCAGCGGCCATCGATGAAAAACTCGATGAGACAGTGGTTCACTTGTTCGAATCTCCACTAAGTCGGAGCATCAAAGAGGTAAACAATGTTAATCATACTTGGGATTGGAGAAGCAAATATTTGTCTTATCTGCAGGCAGGTACCCTTCCCGATGACAAAAGGTCTGCCCGATCACTTAAAGCCAAAGCCGCGAGATATTGCCTCGTAGAAAATCAACTCTACCGGCGAATGTTTGGCGGTCCTTTGGCAAAGTGCGTGGGGCCAGACGGGACAAACTATGTGCTGAAGGAGGTCCACGAAGGCGAGTGCGGCAATCATTCCGGCAGCAAATCATTAGTTCGAAAGATAATAAGGGCTGGATACTATTGGCCAACGATCGCAGATGATGCTAAAGAATTCGTCCGCAAATGTGACAAGTGCCAACGGTTTGGAAATCTTATACATCAACAGGCAGAGCCACTTCATTCGGTCACGTCACCGTGGCCATTCATGAAGTGGGGAATGGACTTGGTCGGGCCGCTCCCAACAGCGCCCGGTGGGGTAAAATTTATATTAATTCTTACGGATTATTTTTCTAAATGGGTGGAAGCTATTGCCTTGGCTAAAATTCGTGAACAGGAAGTTATCAAATTCATTCGCCAGAATATCATTTGTCGTTTTGGGATCCCGAAAGAGATCACATGCGACAATGGTAAACAGTTCGTGGGGAGACGAATCACGGCCTTCTTCGAAAAGTGGGGGATCAAGCGAATTGCATCAACACCTTATCACCCCAGTGCAAACGGACAGGCTGAATCCTCCAACAAAACAATACTTGAGTACTTGAAGAAAAGGATGGATGATTCAAAGGGCAATTGGCCGAACGAACTTCCCGGTGCATTGTGGGCTCATCGGACAACGGTGAAACACAGCACCGGGGAAACACCGTTCTCACTTGTCTACGGAGCAGAAGCATTGATACCGGTGGAAGTGGGAGAACCCAGCCTTCGGTTCGCCCACTCCACCGAAGAGGCTAACAGGGAGGCCATGCTGGTAGATCTGAACCTGGTCGAAGCAAAAAGGGATATGGCGTTTGTTCGGATACAAGCACAAAAGCAAAGGGCAGAGAACTACATCAACAAAAAACTCAGGTATCGATCTTTTAATGTAGGTGACTGTGTTCTGAAAATCAAGAGACCAAAGAAGGACGAGCCCAACGAAGGCAAGCTAGGTGCGAATTGGGAGGGACCTTTCCGCGTCAAGGCAGTGATCGGAAAAGGTTCGTACCAGCTCGAAACGATGGACTCCAAACCGGTGGACTTCAATTGGAATATCACACAATTGAAGAAGTACTATTTCTAAGGTTCTGCGGTATCAACCCTCAGCCTTTACTTTTACTTCGCAATTTTTTCAATTATTCCTTCATCGGAAGAAATTGTTTGATTAATTATTTGGTACTAACGCTTTTAGATGATAGGCATAGTTGGAATCGAATGATGACAAACATCACCCACGAACACTTGAGCAAAACGCTCCGATCGGGGTCGATAAGTCTGACGAACACTCTAACGTGGTCTTCATCTATAACGAGTTTTCTTGGCTTTGGTCTCCCAATGATTCCGTTTCAGGTAACGAAGTCAATGAACCAGTGTTCGCCTACTCATTCTTCGCACCCAAACACTGGGGGGGATGGAGTTATGATGAGGATCATCGGTAGATACTGGGGACTGCCCTATAACCGGGGACTCGTTCAACAATCGACAGGAGTTCCAACGTTCACTCGAACTGGGGACTCGTTCAACAATCGACAGAAGTTCCAACGTTCACTCGAACTGGGGACTCGTTCAGCAATCGACAGAGGTTCCAACGTTCACTCGAACTGGGGACTCGTTCAAAATTCGGCAAAAAGTCCCACGTTCGTACATACGGGGGCTCGCTAGAAATCAAGTTAGTTAAAAACTCCTATGTAAACGATCCAATAGCGGTCAATATCTGCGCCTTACGGCCGCATCTTGTAATCGATCGTATCATACGACTCAAAATGTATCAAACCCATTAGCGGTTTACTTCAATAAAACACAACACTTTGGTTATACTCAATTCTTTACATTTGCTCGATTTATACGATCGTTCCGAATATTAACCAGATTTTACATCGTTCTTTTTTCACCAAGTGTTAAATTCTCATTCCGAACTCATAAAAATGTTCGAAGAGTGCATTACGTAAAAATGAGACGTCATTCCTTACTACGCGCTAACATTGGGCCCCAATCATTTCATTCGACGAATATCGTTGAAACTTTAAATTACTCGAACGATTAAAACATCTTCGAGAAGTCGAAAACAATGCAAAAAAAAACGATGTCATTAAACGACGTCATAGAAAGTTTATATACAAACGAAACTGGCGACTTCAAAAACAATAACACAACAAATCATTCATCCCCATCAGAGCCTTCATCGGAGGAACTCGCCGGAAGACCAAGTTCTTCGCGAGTCAATCTCACGATGGCAATCGCCTCGCTCAACTCAGTAGGAATATCAACAACTCGATCCAACATCTCCCTAAGGACATCGCGCCGTGATTCGGCAAGGATTAAATCCTTCCTTTTGTCGAACTCTTCTTCGAGGTCGCGCCTTAGTTTGGTAGACTCCTTTTGAAGCAGCAAATTCCTCTCCGTTAAGCTTTCGGCTTGCACCTTTATCTCTTCATTGCTCTTACGGAGAGTATCCAACTCTTCAAACCGATCAGCCAGCTCTCTATTTTTGCTTTCCAGGATAGAATTGAGTTCGGCTATCTTCAGATCGGCGTTGGCTTCATGGTCACTCAGTTGTGCGTTTAGAGCCCGAACCTGAGATTCCAACTCCGATTGACGAAGAGCATGTTCATTCGCGCTCTTATCGAAGTTGGCTAGAAGTTCTGCGTTCTGGGTCTCTGCTACTTTGAGTTTCCGATGCAATTCTTCTCCTGCCGAGGTAAGATGAGCGATCTGCTCATTCAAAACTTTGGCCCCATCTTGAAGCTGGCGAATCCGATCGGCCGTCTCGATCGCCATGATACAATTCTGAAAGAAATAGTTATGAAATTTATTCAGAGTAAAGAATTTCTAAGCAAAAGTTTCAAAAATGAGAGTTTACCCTAAAAGCACCATAGGAAATCTGGGAAGGCAAACTCAAGTCCTCGTGTGTATTCAGCCGAGCTTGTTCCATTGGACCCATAACATCGAAAAAGTAGTTTGCCAACTTCCTTGGGCATCTTAGCAGATCGACGTCGGCTGGTACTTCGATCGTGAGCGATCGGACGCCCCTCTTTTCCGACTCGCCCAGGGCAGCAAAAGCAGCGGCTTCCTCACTTCGGGGAAGAGGAACAATCGGATCAGCGTGATCTATACTAAAAAACGATGACCCCGTCTCTTCATCGTATTTAGATTTTGCTGTCTCAATTGATCGATCCAAAACCGGCGCTTTCCCCTTTGCCGGATCCCTCTCTTCAAGCTCACGATCAAAGGCCTCGATCATCCCCTCTTGATTTTCAGGGGCAGCGATAGAAGGAACAAAAACACCTTCCCTGCTGGGCAGGCCTCCCGATCCCGAGTTGGCGTCTTCGGCAATAGGGGGGAGAGGATAGTCATCCACCGAAAGATCTCCTTGTTCGGCCACTTTGAGCTGAATGGCCGTTTCTTGAAGTCTCTCTTTAGTTGACCTTTTGGGACGTTGCACCAATTGATCAGACCTTGACTCTCCTTCATGGTCCTCCTCCTCGATGTCAATAACCGGAGTCGCTCCTCCGGCAGCTTCCGCTGCCGCAACCGCCAAACTCGTGCCGGCAATCACATCTTCTATGGTTGGGGGTGCAGCCGATGAACTACCCCCTTGCCCCTTACCGACCACCACTATCTTAGGCAGAAATCTGTTTTTCAACTCCTGGAACGATGTTTTCTTTTTCTTTGGGGGAGGAGCGTCGTCGGCCTTTTCTCCACCTTCGGTTTCAGCCTCCTCATCGCTTGGCTCACCTCCGACGCCGGTGATGCCTGAAGAGGTAGGTTTACTTTAATCGAAAGGCATTAACGAAACAAAAATCAAGGAGTACAAGGACGATTTAAATTTACCATGATTCTTGGCCTTGAGCTTTTTCAAGGCTGCGACCGGTTTCCAGGCTCGCTTGTCATTGGTTGTCTTATCAAGTACCCTTACCAGCCAGGGTACGATGTCAGCAACTTGATCGAACTCAACAGCTTCAGCTGAATTTTTTGGAGAATTCTGAGATAAGTATCTTAAGTTCGTTCAAAAAGAAAACATAAGCAAAACACTTACGAGTTCGATTCCAGGCACTCGGCAGCAATTCCTTTCCAGGATCGGTAAGCTGTTCCGTAGGAATAAAAACAAAACGTTGATCCCATCCTCGAAGATCATCATCATTGTCGGATATCAACGCTCGTTGACCTCGCTTAGCCAAATTTATGACTCCTCCTTTATAAACCCGAGGAGAATATATGTTTAAAATATGGCGAAGTGTCAGTTCAACTTCCGCCTCTTGTGCTATGTACCGCATGATGATGATCGTTCTCCATATCATCGGAGAAATCTGTCCCAGGCAGACTTTGTACATTCTGCAAAACTCTTCAATGATGTTATCGACCGGGAGAGTGAATCCGATCGTGAAAGGGTAAGTCAACACTACTGAGTGGCCCTCAACGTGAGTCGCCAACGTTGATTTCCTCTGAGGGCACATCACATCGATTTCACTTGCTTTCCAACCACAGTCGTCTCGAACTCGTGGTATCGATTCTGGTGTGATCGTGCAGAATACCGAGTCAATTGGAATATTCTTCTTTTTCCCCTGCTCCGCCTCACTGACTTTGCAATCGTTCTCGTACGTGAATTTCTTCGGAAGAATCTCCGACCACGATTTCTTGGGGCCATAGTCCTTCACCTTTCTTTCTTTTCGCTTCTTTCCCTTCTTATCAACTGAAGGGCCAGCAGTGGAAGAAACTTGTTCCACCACCGCGCCGGATTGCGGCGGAATTGCGGCGGCAACCGCCATAGTAGAATCAGACTCGGCGTCAACTCTTGGTTGCAAAGAGGTAGACATTGTCACAAAATGATAACCAGGAGTGTAGGATCAACTCAACACAGCAAGATTCAACACAGCAAGATTCAACACAGCAAAATCACAGAATCGCAGGTTTACTTGAAGAACTGGAGAGATTTAGGGGGATTAGAAGTTAAAAAATTCGGAAAGTTGTAATGAGAGTGTTGAGGTGGGTATTTATAAGGTGAAAGGCCATCATTGCCTTGGGAACCGTCGAAAATTGCTGCCCGCACGATTCCTGACACGTGTGGCGATGGGAAGTTGAGGCGACGTTTTGACGTTTCAAAATAGAGGGCCACGAACGTGCCACGTATTTTCCCGCTAAAAATTCAGAACCACTTGCCAAAAGCTTTACGAACACACTTGGCAAGTGGGGGGACTATCTGTATTGGTCGATTTTCTGCTCGTTCACGAATGGAGCAAACTCGATCGCGTACAAGTTGCAGATTGACTTCGTAGGCTGTGAGATCGGAAAGAAGTTACTTCGGTTAGGTTTCGTTTGGATACGCAATGTTGTGATCGGATAAATCAAAGACAGTCTTATAGTGGATAATCTCTAACTGATCCTTATCCCTAAGAAATCGGAACGGACTTGGCGAGTTTGGTGGAGTGGATGACGACGTGCAAATAGTGGGAAGAGAAACGTGGGGAAGTGGAAGACTGCTAGGGTTTGGAATTCTCCCCCACTTCAACCTATAAATAGGACCTCATTTCCTCATTTGAGGACACATTGATCTGAGCAATATCACTTCACTCTCAAAAGCTATCATTCATCAAGAAATTAGTTCACTCCCATTATTTTGTCAGGCCTATCATTGTACTTAAAGTTTCGATCGCGGTTTAGCTCAAACGTGGAAGGAGATCTGTTCTTTCCATCGAAGCAACATCCATCGATTCATCAAATACAATAAGCTTTTACTGCTTTATTTACTTCATTGTTTATTCGTTCGTGTCATTGTTTGCTTTGTTCGTAATACAAATCGTTAATTGTTGCATAGTGTAGAGAACTTGTCGTTAACGGTTAAACACTGCTATTTCATCGATAGGGTGTAATCGTGTTGCGTTTGCCTATCATCGTATTTTTCATCATCGATTACTTCACCTTAGTTGTTATCGTATTCATTGCCATCGTTTGATTTGTTAACATCGTCGAATTCATTCTGAATTGCACATCTAACTATATCATTCCATCGTAAACTGCTAATTTGTCATCTGCTTCGGTTCAATTCATCGTTCTGTGCATTGGATTATTCGAACTCATAATTGACATCGAATTTGTTTTACCTGTCATCGAATTTTCGTTGTTGACATCGCAATCAGGATCGTTTTCCAGCTACAACATTTAACAACACTCTATCCGTTCGCGTAAGGTTGCATATTAAACGATCAAATCAAGATATAAAACGGTCGCCTTAGACTCAACTAAATATAAATTTAATTGTAAAACCTGATCTATTTTTGGGGAATACAAAGCTTAGAAGGTCAAGCTAATAATATATGAACCTAATACTGTAACACAAGTTTGGACTCATACTGTAATACAATTCTCCCTTGGTGAAATCAACAATTAATAAGCTTAGAAGGTCAAGCTAATAATATATGAACTTGAAATCTTGGTATAACTAAAGAACATGTTTAAGAAAGTGAGAGAAATGGAATACACACTACCTAACACTAAGTTTGGACTCATATTGTAATACAATTCTCCCTAGGTGAAATCAAATTATTAAGCTTAGAAGGTCATGCTAATAATATATGAAATTGAAATCTTGGTATGACTATAAAGAACACGTTTAAAAAATTAAGAGAAATGGAATGCGCACTACCTAACACAAGTTTGGACTCATCTTGTAATACAATTCTCCCTTGGAAATTTTCAAAAAATATGAATACAAAGGAGAGGAGAAGAAAAGGACACTACATTTAGCATATACCACACAAACACCACCTAACACACACGCACCCTTCCTATTTAAACAGCTTACTATCAACTATTCACTTTGTGAACTCAAAAATTTCTTGTCCTTACCTTCCATAAAAGGCACTTTGCAAACACAAAAACCATTGTATGGGTTCTCAAGGTACCATACCACCCATTCATGTCTTTATGGTCTCTTTTCCAGGCCAAGGACATGTCAATCCTCTACTTCGACTTGGCAAACTCCTTGCAGCCAAAGGTATTCTTGTTACTTTTTCCACAACTGAAAGTCATGGTGCTCAAATGAAAAAAGCCAATAAAAACATAAGTGATGAGCCTACTCCTTATGGTTTAGGCATGATAAGATTTCAGTTCATGGATGATGCATGGGATTTTAATAAACCCGATGGTAACGACCTTGGGTTATACATGCAACATCTAGAGTCGGTGGGTAAAAAAGTCCTCCATCAAATGATTGAGGAAAATGAGAAACAGGGTCTTCCAGTTTCTTGTCTTATAAATAATCCTTTTATTCCTTGGGTTTCTGATGTTGCTGAAAGTCTTGGAATTCCTAGTGCTGTACTTTGGGTTCAGTCAGCTGCTAGCTTTTCTTGTTATTACCATTACCTTCATAACTTAGCTCCTTTTCCTACTGAATCAGACCTTGAACGTGATGTTCAACTTCCAGCTATGCCTTTGCTAAAACCTGATGAAATTCCTAGCTTTTTATACCCTATTACTCGTTACACTATGTTAAGGAACGCAATATTAGGTCAGTTCAAGAAGATGTCTAGTCCAATATGTATACTAATGGACACCTTCCAAGAACTTGAACTCGAGCTAGTTGAGCACCTTTCCAAAATTTATCCTATCAAAACTGTTGGTCCATTGTTCAAGCACCCTAAAATAGTTACCCCTAATGGATCAGAAGAGTTACGTGGTGATTTATTCACGCCTGATGATGGCATAATTCAGTGGCTAGATTCGAAACCAACGTCCTCCGTTGTGTACATTTCATTTGGGAGTATAGTCATGTTGAAACAAAAACAAGTTGATGAAATGGCCTATGGTTTGTTGAATTCAGGGGTTAATTTCTTGTGGGTGTTGAAGGAACCTTCCACTGGTACAGGTTTTTTGCCAGTTAAATTACCAGATGGACTATTGGAACAAGCTGGTGATAGGGCCAAAATTGTACAATGGTGTCCACAAGAACAAGTGTTAGCACATCCTTCATTAGCTTGTTTTTTAACACATTGTGGATGGAATTCGACTATGGAAGCGCTTTCAATTGGTACACCAATTATTGCATTTCCTCAATGGGGTGATCAAGTACTTGATGCTAAGTATTTAGTAGACGAGTTTAAAATTGGACTTCGTTTGTGTAGAGTTGAAGATGAAGTTATTCATAGAGATGAAGTGGAAAAGTGTGTAAGGGAGGCAACTAGTGGACCAAAGGCGGTGGAGATGAAAGAAAATGCGTTGAAGTGGAAGAAAGCGGCGGAGGCAGCGGTGGCTGAAGGTGGCTCCTCCCAGAAGAATTTGCAAGCATTCATTGATGATATTATTACAACATGTACTGCTGATAAGTTCCAGAAAGTTGGCTTGCAATAAATGTTTTTTGGTGCCAAACCGAAGACCGCCTTGGTTATTATATGATAAGCCTTGTTATGTTTGCTGAATCGATTTGATGTGTATTTTAAGCATAGTATGTTACTCTTTTTTGTTGACAATGGCGCTCCCAAGATTTGGTGGGACAATTAGACAAGCTTTTATTTGTTAAAAAAATTTTAATATTAACCTTTCTTGGAATGTTATGTAAAAGAGAATTAAGAATTTATTTTGTATTTTACCCGTATCATGACTTGAGAACACAAATAACATACATCAATAAAACTCGTTCAAATAATCTTAAGAAGACCTGTTTTGGGTCAAGTAGCATGTGGGTGTTTCATAAATAAATAATTTAGTGTTTTAAAAATAATTAAAATATTTATTGGATTCACTTTTAGTAAAAAGAACTAAAATAAAGTAGTTTTAAGAAGATCCATTTTGGGTCAAATAGTATGTGGGTATTTCATAAATAAATACTTTGGTATTTAAAAATAAAAATGTTAGACTTTAAGCACCTCCTAGAGACACTAGAAGGGGGGTTGAATAGTGTCTCCCGATTTTCGTCACAAGAACCTTGTTCTTCTATCGTAGAACAGTGTTCTTCAGCTCTCTTTACACTGCCTTCTACTCTAGAACACACAACAACACAAACATCAAGGACACAAGGATTTTACGTGGAAAACTCCTTGCTCAAGGGAGAAAAACCACGACCCACACTCTGGGATTTTAGAACTGAATCCACTAACACAAGAGCAACGTTTCTGATTACAAACTCTGTAACCAAGGGGCTACACTCTAGACCCTAATCATTAAACAAAGCTACACTCTAGCTTTTCCAGTAATCACAAAAGTATTCACCTAGTACATATGCGTCAACGATAAGCAAATAGGCAAAAACACTGAAAGCTCAACACGATGACAACTTACAACTCGATGAACCTAGACAGAAAATCTAGACTCAATACTCTGCACGCAATTAAGTTGTCTTCTGCAGTTTACTCACGTAGACAGTTCTCAGATCGCCTTTGTATGCTCTCAACTCTCTGTTTCTGAATAACTGAATTTCGGCTGTCTCCACTACTTGCATTTATATGGGTCTTGTAACCCTAGTTGAGTCCTACAGGGAATCCTCTTAATTATGGTAAGTTCGGATTCGTAGTAACTCTTTTCCATGTTGTACTCCAACTCTTTTTCACACTTCGAAGACACAGCCTGGGCACCGCCTCTTTTAGTCTGACTAGGATATGTATACAACCACGCGCCACTACTCCTAGTTCCACAGGGATTTGCAACCCGTAATCTTTTCGATCCAGCGTGCCCTTCATTCCAAGGACTAGGTCCTTTACATGACCATCGGAGTCCTTCCTGTTTGTCATGCTTCAAAACCAGCTCTGATGATGACAAACAAATGTTGACCAAGAGCCAAGAACCTGAGTAACATAAACCAGAACAAAAAACAAAAAGTAACAGAACAATTAAAACAGATGAGTTAGGTCACAAACACCCCCAACATTTCCTTCTTCGAACACAGACATACAGAAATAAGGGCCCAACCAAGAACCAAATTACTTAAGCAGAAACCAGTCATGAACATAAGAAATTTAAAATCAACATCCAGATTGTGACATCAGCACAACCCTGTTAATAGTTACACAACCAAACAAAATTAAAATGTCTTAAACATCCATATCATGCAATCAAGGGAGAATAGGAAGGGGTAGTCATCAGGTAGAGGTAGGAGGACAGGAATAGAAGAATCAAAGCTGAAGGTTGAAGTGTTTGACAAGCGCCTCAAGTTGCTTCGTATTTTTGGCCCTCTCCATCACTAACTCGGCCTCATACTTGTGGCAGTCTATCTTCAAACAATCAATCTCTTGATCCTTCACCTTCAGCTGTCTGTGGAGCTCTGCATTTTCTGCATTAACCTCAAGGACAATTGTCTCCAGCTCCTTCACAGCATCAATGGCCTCATCAGGTCCATATTCTTCACTGTCCTCTGCTTGCTCTTGCTTTACCTGCATTGGTCTTTTAGAAGCTCTGCTCTCTTTGAAGAAGTCACAATTTTTAAGCACATTATGCCCAAACATCTGATGAATGGTTGGCTTCTTCCCAGCTTCTAAAGGAACCCCAAAATGCTCACGTACCTGCTGGAGGATGTAGGAATGCACAAGAGAATGTGGCTTCTGGTCTGTATCAGCAATCCTTTTTATGTGCCTAATTATCAGCCCATGCAAATTTATCTTCACCCCCCTGTCCAGTAGATCCATATATGTCAGGTCCAAAGCACTAGCCACGCAGTTCCTCTCTCCTCTAGGCAGAAGAAACCTGTGCACAAATTCAAACAGCAACTGATGTGCAGGTTCCATCTCCTTCTTCTCTACCTTTCTCTCCTTCCTCAGCTTGGGTTTTCCTGAAAACTTTCTGACAACATCCAGAGGAGTGACTCCATCTGTTCTTTTTGGCCACTTCAGTTTTACATACCTGCAATAACCTTCAGCAGGTATGTCCAGAATCACTCCAAGCTCAGGTCTCCCAACCTTTATCTCTACTCCTCTTACAGTGGTGAACACTCTCCTAGCTGTTACTCTGCAGTTAGTATAGAATTCTCTGACCTCATTCACAAACAACTTCCGGTCCTTGTTGGCAAACAATCCAAGCCAACCCTGATCACCTATCATCCTCAGTAATGACTTCATATGGAACTCATTTTCATCATGCAGGATGCTGCCAGGCAACACCTGATGCTTAGAGAAAAAGGCTTCCCTATTCACTTCTTCTTCGATCCCTCTTCTTCTTTTTCTATTCTCCACCTCACTATCTGTGTCAGAATCACTTGGTTCTACATAACTACCAGCCTCACTCTCCTCCTCTGCTTCACCAGCTCTCCTTTCTTCTTCTTCCCTCTTCTTTGCCTCTCTGTCTCTCACATTGGTCACTGTCCTTCCCAATTTCTCAACTTTCTCCAGCTGCTGCTTTAATGCAGACCTGGTGCCAACTCTCCTGACAACAGGCTCACTAACCAACTTGTCATCACCTTCTTCACTAGCTCCATCAACCAGTCTTGTCTTCAGCACTGGCTTTCCACCTTTCACTAACCTTCTTCTTTTCCCAGGATCTACTATGTTTTCTTTCACAAACACCACTTCCTCTTCTTCTTTCTCAACAGCCACTTTTTCATCCTCTGCTCCAAACTTCCTTTTTCTTTTTGGTTCTTCAACTTTCTTGCCAATCTCTTCCTTTTCTAAAACGACCTCCTTATTTCCTTCATCCTCAGAATCTGTCCAACTAAAATCTGCATCATCAGCCCCAGTAGGATTTGAACAAGCAGCAGGCTCTTGAACCAAATTCCCTGAGGCTTCAACAATAGCAAGCCCACCAACTACCGGACTTTCAGGCACCGATTCTATCACACATTCAGCAGTTCTACTCACTTCTTTACTCGGCTCTACTACATCTTCCCTCAAGATTTCAACATTATCTTGTTCCCTAAATTGATCTTCTATTCTTTCTGCGATATTCAACTTATCTCCAGACTCACCAACTACAGGACCCTGCACATCTTCCCTAAGTTCATTCTTTTTACTGTCTTGTTCTCCCTCACATGGGTTCCCCCTATCTATTCTGTCTTTTTGCTCATCACCCATTATTTTGTCTAGTTCTGTAACTAGGGTTTCAGTTTCTACAGTTCCAGGGCTGGTTATATTGACTGAACCAACAGGTGTAGATGAAATAGGATCAGGGATTACCTCATGCAATGATTGTGATGAACTTTTCGCAGTGGGTGTCGAGAGAACAGCTCTTGACCTCATCTTCTTTACCAGTTTCTTGTCCCCTTTTTGGAGAAATTTGGTGCGAGCCCTCGCGATTCTTTGAGCGAGAGTGGATGGAGGTGGTCTTTCAGACATCTTGAAGAATTTATGAGAGATTTCTGAGGTTTCAAGGGAAGTTTCTATTTTTAGGGCTTGAGAGAGAATTTTGGTGTTAAGCAGAAGAAGTGGGTGAATTGTAAAGGATTGGGAGAGTGTTGTTGAAGGGGAAAGTGTTTCGGTGATTTGACAATGTCTAGGGAAGGCAAGAAGTAATGAGTAGAATGGAAAAGCAGCTTTTTGAACTTTTTGAGAACCGGGAAGAGTTAAAGATTTGACGGTTATGGACTCAATTAATAATCCCTTTTCAAGCAGTGGGGTCCATACCATTCAAATAGAATTCTATCCTAAAAAGGAATGTGTTCCTATAATTTAGGACGGTTATAAGAACATGGAGGATCTCCCAAGACACACGTATGATTGACAATTTTAATTTTAGTTATGACTTCTATCATGCAGGGTAGTGTGAATGTACCTGGACACGATTCCTCATGTTCTAGCTGGTTCCTTCTCAGTACATCGTAGGTTCTTCATGGGATCGCATTATTTATGCCTGGTGCTAAAAAAAAACTGAACGAGTGTACTTATTCAAGTACACAGGTTAGACTAGACAGTAATGACATGTTTTACACAGACACAATGAATACTTAACTAGCCAATCACAAGGGAATTACCTCCTGGGTCATCCGTGTATTTTGGTCATCCCTAACTCCAACCTGTTCCTCTCGAACTGTACCTTGTTCAAAGCTTTGGTGAATATGTCAGTAATTTGATCTTCAGTCCTGCATGAATTTATAGTAATCAGACCCTTTTCCACATTGTCTCTCAGGAAATGGTGTCTAATATCAATGTGCTTGGTTCTTTTATGTTGGACTGGGTTCTTGGCAATATTCACTGCACTAGTATTGTCACAGAAAATTGGCACTGCCGCACACTTGATACCAAAATCCTCCAGTTGTTGCTTGATCCATAGCAGTTGTGAACAGCATGAAGCAGCTGCCATATATTCAGCTTCAGCAGTTGATAAGGCAACTGAGTTTTGTTTCTTTGTAGCCCATGACACCAAACAAGGACCTAGGAAATGTGCCATTCCTGAAGTGCTTTTCCTGTCCACCAAATGACCTGCATAGTCTGCATCAGCAAAACCAATTAGTTCAAAAGTTCCTCCTCTGGGATACCAAAGGCATAAATCCTGAGTTCCCTTTAAGTATCTCAGGATTCTCTTCACAGCTGTCAAGTGTGATTCCTTGGATTTTGACTGAAATCTAGCACAAAGTCCTACACTGTACACTATGTCAGGTCGGCTTGCTGTGAGATAAAGAAGTGAGCCAATGATTCCTCTGTATTTAGTCTCATTTGTCGAAAGACCGAGTTCGTCCATATCCAGCTTTGTTCCAGGTGCAATAGGCGTAGTCATTTCCTTTGCTCCTCCCATGTCAAATTTTTTCAGCAGTACCTTGACATATTTCTGTTGGTGAATCATGGTTCCTTCCGGCGTTTGCTTTATCTGCAGCCCAAGAAAGAAGTTTAACTCACCCATCATGCTCATTTCAAACTCACTTCCCATCAAGTCGGCAAAACCTTTGCTCAGCTCCTCATCAGTTGCTCCAAAGATGATATCATCGACATACACTTGAACCACCAGCAGATCTTTTCCTTTCTTCTTGAGAAATAACGTGTTGTCGATTTTACCTCTCGAAAAGCCATTCTTCATCAGAAATCCTGAGAGTCTTTCATACCAGGCTCTAGGAGCTTGCTTCAATCCATATAACGCCTTGTCCAGTTTGTAAACATGATCCGGAAATTCATTGTTCACAAAGCCTGAAGGTTGTACCACATAAACTTTCTCATTGAGGTAGCAATTTAGAAATGCACTCTTTACATCCATTTGATACAGTGTGAATTCCATGTATGTGGCAAAAGCAATCAGCATCCTAATAGCTTCTATTCTTGCAACTGGTGTAAAGGTTTCATCATAATCTATTCCTTCTTCCTGACTGTAACCTTGAACAACTAGCCTTGCCTTGTTTCTTGTTACTATGCCATGTTCATCCAACTTGTTCCTGAACACCCATTTTGTTCCAATTATGGATCTGTCCTTCGGCTTGGGAACTAAGTGCCACACCTTGCTTCTTTCAAATTGATGAAGTTCCTCCTGCATAGCCAGAATCCAGTCTGGATCTTCTAGTGCTTCTTTTACATTCTTTGGTTCCAAAGATGAGAGGAAGGCAAAGAATGCACAGAAGTTCTTCAATGCTGACCTGGTCATAATTCCTGTATCCAGTTCAGATAGGACATTCTCCAAGGGGTGAGAGCTTTGATGTTTCCATGGCTTGAGCTGAAACTGACTGGAAGAACCTGCAGCATTGTCTTGGGTAGATTCTTCCTGACTTTCTTGATTGTCAGCTTCATCAGAAGTTCCCCCTGTCAAGTTGACTCCTTCATCTGATATGCTTGGATTCTCCTTTTCATCTGAGTCTTCCAGTTCATCTATGTTTTCTTCTCTCCTTAAGCCAATCACTTGATCATCTGCCTCAGCCTCCCCCAATGCCTTGTCTGATTCATCGAATACGACATGCATACTTTTTTCTACTGTTTGTGTTCTTTTGTTAAACACTCTGTATGCTTTGCTTTGAGTAGAATATCCCAGAAATATTGCCTCATCACTCCTAGCGTCAAACTTTCCTAAGGGTTCCTTGCCATTGTTGTGAACGAAGCATTTACAACCAAAAGGCCTTAGGTGCGCAATATTTGGTTTTCTACCTCTGAGTAACTCATATGGAGTTTTATCAAGGATTGCTCTGATAGAACACCTGTTCAGCAAGTAACATGCAGTGTTTACAGCTTCAGCCCAAAAGTTTCTTGCTAGCCCACTTGACAACAACATAGTTCTAGCCATATCCTCCAACGACCTGTTCTTCCTCTCGACCACCCCATTTTGTTGGAGAGTTCTTGGTGTAGAGAAGTTGTGATCTATGCTGTTCCTTGTACAATACTCAGAGAATTTTGAGTTTTCAAACTCAGTTCCATGATCAGATCTAATACTGATGAGTTCAAGACTTAGTTTTTTCTGAACTACACCAGCCCAGTCTTTAAAACTCTCAAAGACTTCATCCTTAGAGGCCAAAAACAAGGTCCATGTGTATCTTGAGTAGTCATCCACAATTACGAACTCAAATCTCTTTCCTCCACGGCTCCTAACTCTCATAGGTCCACACAGATCCATGTGTAACAACTCTAGTGGTTTTGATGTGCTTACCATTCTCTTTGATTTGAACGATGTTCTCACATGCTTTCCCTTTACACAAGCATCACACATTTTTATGCTTTCAAATTTCTTGCTTGGCAATCCACGAACCAGTTCCTTTGAGGCCAGCTTATTTAACTGTGAAAGGCTTGCATGACCCAATCTTTTGTGCCACAGCTGAGAGTCACTTTCTTGCACATTCAAGCATGTCAGATTGTTTTCAGGTAAGGACTTCAGCGATGCCTTGTATACATTGTTCACCCTTTTTTCTTCGATAACAATTTCCCCACTCTGTAGGTTCTTCACAATGCAACCTACAAATGAGAAGCTCACTTCGTTACCTCTGTCACATAGTTGGGAGATGCTTAGTAGGTTATGTCTGGGACCATCAACACAGTAGACATTCTCAATTGCATGCTCCAGAGTTCTCCCAATCTTCCCAATTCCTACTATCTGACCGCTTTTTCCTCCTCCGAAGGCCACACTGCATCCTTGAAATGCTGCGAGTAAGAGAAAGTTTCTTCTATCTCCTGTCATATGCCTTGAACAACCGCTATCAAGAATCCAGCTCGAGTTGTTCTCCCTCACTCAAGCCTGCAATACAAATCAGAAGTTAACTTTAGGAACCCAGGCAAGCTTGGGTCCCTTCTTATGAGAGAATGGATAAATCAAATCTTGCTTGGCCCATCTGGGTAAGACACACATTTTGTTTTTGGCCTTTGCCTTGCTAATATTTGCACACTTTTGTTTAACATGACCAGTTTCACCGCAAAAGGTGCACAGCATGTTGCAAGGTAACCCCACACATTTACTTTTAGGATTATATGGAGGTAAAGGTTTCTTGAATCCTAACCCTTGTTTCCCTTTATTCTGATTTTTAAGAACCCAGTTCATTGCTTCTGAAGATTTGTTCCATTTGGTTAGCCTAGTAAGTTCAAGCTTTGAGTTTTCAACCTTTTGATTTAAAGTCCTGTTTTTTTCAATTTTTTGATACAGAATTTCATTTGCTCTTTTCAATTCATCTTCCAGAAAGGTTTGAACTTCACTCATAACTTGTTTACCATTTGTTGAGAGCTGGTTTTGAAGCATGACAAACAGGAAGGACACTGAGGTTCGTGCGAAGAACCTAGTCCTTGAGGTGAAGGGCACGCTTGATCGAAAAGATTACGGGTTGCAAATCCATGTGGAACTAGGAGTAGTGGCGCGTGGTTGTATACATATCCTAGTCAGACTAAAAGAGGCGGTGCCCAGGCTGTGTCTTCGAAGTGTGAACAAGAGTTAGACTTCAACATGGAAAAGAGTTACTGCGAATCCTAACTTACCATAATTAAGAGGATTCCCAGTAGGACTCAACTAGGGTTGCAAGACTCGTATAAATGCAAGTAGAGGAGACAGCCGAAATTAGTTATTCACAAACAGAGAGTTGAGAGCATACAAAGGCGATCTGAGAACTGTCTACGTGAGTAAACTGAAGAGGACAACTTAATTGCATGCAGAGTATTGAGTCTAAATTTTATGTCTAGGTTCATCGAGTTGTAAGTTGTCATCGTGTCGAGCTGTTATTGTTCCTTACCTATTTTCTTATTTCAGAAGCATATGTATTAGGTGAAAACTTTTGTGATAACTAGAAAAACTAGAGTGTAGCTTTGTTTAGTGATTAGGGTCTAGAGTGTAGCCCCTTGGTTACAGAGTTTGTAATCAGAAACTTTGCTCTTGTGTTAGTGGATTCAGTTTCAAAATCCCAGAGTGTGGGTCGTGGTTTTTCTCCCTTGAGCAAGGAGTTTTCCACGTAAAAATCCTTGTGTTTTGGTGTGTGTTCTAAAGTAGATTGCAGCGTAAAAGAGAACTGAAGAACCCTGTTCTACGACAGAAGAACAAGGTTCTTGCAACTAAAATCGGAAGACACTATTCAACCCCCCCCCCCCCCCCTTCTAGTGTCTCTAGGAGGTGCTTAAAGTATAACAAGTGGTATCAGAGCGGGCCTTCTCTTGTAAGGCTAACACCTTGAGAAGGATCAGAATGAGTGCACCACCTACTATTACTGAAGGACAGTCGGTTCTGAGGCCTCCACAGTTTAATGGGCAATACTACGCATGGTGGAAGAATAGGATGGAGAATTACATATGTGCTGAAGACTATCAACTCTGGCTGATAGTATCTGAAGGAAATCTGATTCCCACCAAAATAGTTGGTGAAGGAACCACTGCCACAAAAGAACCTAAGCCGAAAGAAGAGTTTGATGAGACGGATTATAAAATGATCGAAAAGAATCACAAGGCCAAGCGTTTGGTCATATGTTGTCTTGGTCCGGAAGAGTTCAATCGAGTATCATCGTATAAGACGGCTAAGGAAATATGGGATGCTTTGCAGGTTGCACACGAAGGAACCACAGAAGTAAAGGACTCAAAAAGAAGAATGTTGAAGAGACAATTTGAGTTGTTTACTATGGGCGAGAAGGAGTCGATTCAGGATATGATGACCAGGTTGACCATGATCACAAATGAAATGAGATCCTTGGAGATGGAATTGCCTGAAATAGAGATGGTCGATAAAATCTTGAACGTGTTGCCTGAAGCATGGGAACCAAAAATGACTGCCATCATTGAATCCAAACCCTTGAAATCCATCAAGCTTGAAGAACTGGTTGGAAGTCTGAAGACGCATGAGATGATGAAGGCCTCAAAGGCTAAACCAGCAGCAAAGAAGGAAAAGACCCTTGCGCTGGAAGCAACAGAGGAAGCTGATGAATATGTTGATCTTCAATCAGTGGAAGCAGCAATGGTAAGTGCCCTAAGACAAAAACTCAATCTGGGAAGGTTTAAAGGATTTAAACGAGGGAACAAGGAGAGCTCTAGCAGGAAGAACATAGTTGACAGTCCTGACTACTCTGGATGCTTCAAATGCTTCAAGAAGGATCATGCTGTCATGGATTACCCGATGTGGGAAATAGAGTGGATGAAGAACAGAGCTGCTAAGGAAAAGGAAAAGGAAACCACAAAGGAATTTGATGCAGACAGAAAGAAGTCAAGACGGCCCCCGAACTTTAGAGCAGAACGAAGGAAAAGGAAAGAAGCTTTCTATGCCACATGGGGACCAACTGATAGTGAGTCTGATCATGAAAATGAGGCTGATGATGACTCACCACTAGCACTAGCAGGGATGACAGACGTTAGTTCTGATGAAGAAGATCCTCGAGAATTCAGAGGAGGAAGAGATCCATCAAAGCCACCAGTGTTCAATGGGACTCACTACAATCATTGGAAGAAACAGATGAAAAATTACCTGCAGGCAACTGATTACAGCCTAAGGCTGATTGTGAAAAGAGGATCTCATGTTCCTGTGAAGAGAGCAGTAAACGGAGTCCTGGTGCCAAAGAAAGTGGAAGAACTAGATCTTCAAGATCTGGACTGGCTACAAGCAAACTCCAAGGCTGAGGGGTATCTAAGAAGAGGACTTACAGATGATGTGCTTGGACGGATACTGGAATGTAAATCTGCCAAGGAAATATGGAAGAAACTGAAGGAGTTGTACATAGCCGACAATACCAAGAAGGACTCCGCTCTTATGGCAACTGATGGAGAGGAAGCTGGATGTTCAGCAGAGGTATGCTTGTCTGATCTAAAGGAAACTCTACATACATACTCTTCTGAAAATTTAATTCTAATCACAGCCACCTTGATTGAAGGATATGAAAAAGAAAAGCTTGAAAAAGATAAATTAACTGAAGAACTGAGTAATCTTAGAACCAAGCACAAGAGTCTCCTGGAACAGAATATTGAACTTGAAGAAACAAATGCTATCTTGAAAGGGCAGACTCTTGTGTCAAACTCTAAGATTACTGAGCTTGAATTGGAATGTAATCAGTTAAGAGAGAGTAAGAATGGTAAGCAAGTTATGAGTGAAGTTCAAACCTTTCTGGAAGACGAGTTGAAAAGAGCAAATGAAATTCTGTATTAGGAAATTAAAAAAAAAAACAGGATTTTAAATCAAAAGGTTGAAAACTCAAAACTTGAACTTACCAGACTAACAAAATGGAATAAATCTTCTGAGGCAATGAATTGGGTCCTTGAAAATCAAAACAAAGGAAAACAAGGATTAGGATTCAAGAAGCCCCTGCCTCCATATAACCCCAAAAGCAAATATGTGGGTCTACCTTGTAACATGTTATGCACTTTTTGTGGTGAAACTGGTCATATTAAACAAAAGTGTGTTAACATCAGCAAGGCAAAGGCAAAAAATAAAAATTGTGTTTTACCCAAATGGGCCAAACAAGATCTGATTTATCCATTCTCTCATAAGAAGGGACCCAAGCTTGTCTGGGTTCCTAAGGTTAACCTCTAATTTGTTTTGCAGGCTGGAGTGAGGGAGAACAACTCAAGCTGGATTCTTGATAGCGGTTGTTCTAGGCACATGACAGGAGATAGAAGAAACTTTCTCTCACTCGCAGCATTTCAAGGAGGCAGTGTGGCCTTCGGAGGAGGAAAAAGTGGTCAGATAGTAGGCATCAGAAAGATTGGGAGATCCCTTGAGCATGCAATTGAAAATGTGTATTGTGTGGATGGTCTTAGACACAATTTACTGAGCATCTCTCAACTATGTGACAGAGGAAACGAGGTGAGCTTTTCATCTATAGGGTGCATTGTGAAGAACCTACAGAGTGGAGAAGTGGTGATGGAAGGAAAAAGGGTGAACAATGTGTACAAGGCGTCACTGAGGTCCTTACCTGAAAACAACCTGACATGCTTGAATGTGCAAGAAAGTGACTCTCAGCTGTGGCACAAAAGACTGGGTCATGCAAGTCTCTCTCAATTAAATAAGCTGGCCTCGAAGGAACTGGTTCGCGGGTTGCCAAGCAAGAAATTTGAAAACATAAAAAATGTGTGATGCCTGTGTAAAGGGAAAGCATGTGAGAACGTCGTTCAAATCAAAGAAGGTGGTCAGCACATCAAAGCCTTTGGAGCTGGTGCATATGGATCTGTGTGGCCCTATGAGAGTCAAGAGCAGAGGAGGTAAGAGGTTTGTGTTCGTAATAGTTGACGATTACTCAAGGTATACATGGACCTTGTTCTTGGCCTCTAAGGATGAAGCCTTTGAGAGTTTTAAAGACTGGGCTGGTGTAGTTCAGAAAAAACTAAGTCTTGAACTCATCAGTATTCGATCTGATCATGGAACTGAGTTTGAAAACTCAAAATTTTCTGAGTATTGTGCAAGGAACAGCATAGATCACAACTTCTCTGCACCAAGAACTCCCCAACAAAACGGGGTGGTCGAGAGGAAGAACAGGTCGTTGGAGGATATGGCTAGAACCATGTTGCTATCAAGTGGACTAGCAAGAAACTTTTGGGCTGAAGCTGTAAACACTGCATGTTACTTGCTAAACAGGTGTTCCATCAGAGCAATTCTTGACAAAACTCCATATGAGCTACTCAGAGGTAGAAAGCCGAATATTGCTCACCTAAGGCCTTTTGGTTGTAAATGCTTCGTTCACAACAATGGCAAGGAACCCTTGGGAAAGTTTGATGCTAGAAGTGATGAGGCAATATTTCTGGGATATTCTACTCAAAGTAAGGCATACAAGGTACTCAACAGAAGAACACAAGTAGTAGAAGAAAGTATGCATGTTGTGTTTGATGAATCAGATAAGGAAATGGAAGAAACTGATGCAGATGATCAAGTGATTGGCTTAAGGAGAGAAGAAAGTATAGATGAACTGGAAGACTCAGACGAAAAGGAGAATCCAGTCACATCAGATGAAGGAGTCAATCTGACAGGGGGAACTTCTGATGAAGCTGACAATCTAGAAAGTCAAGAAGAATCTACCCAAGACAATGCTGCAGGTCCTCCCAGTCAGATTCAGATCAAGCCATGGAAACATCAAAGTTCTCACCCCTTGGAGAATGTCCTATCTGAACTGGACACAGGAATTATGACCAGGTCAACATTGAAGAACTTCTGTGCATTCTTTGCATTCCTCTCTTCTTTGGAACCAAAGAATGTAAAAGAAGCTCTAGAAGATCCAGACTAGATTATGGCTATGCAGGAGGAACTTCATCAATTTGAAAGAAGCAAGGTGTGGCACCTAGTTCCCAAGCCGAAGGACAGATCCATAATTGGAACAAAGTGGGTGTTCAGAAATAAGTTGGATGAACATGACATAGTCACAAGAAATAAGGCAAGGCTGGTTGTTCAAGGGTACAGTCAGGAAGAAGGAATAGATTATGATGAAACCTTTGCACCAGTTGCAAGGATGGAAGCTATTAGGATGCTGATTGCTTTTGCCACATACATGGAATTCACACTGTATCAGATGGATGTAAAGAGTGCCTTTCTAAATGGCTACCTAAATGAGGAAGTTTATGTGGTGCAGCCTCCAGGTTTTGTGACCAATGAATTCCCTGATCATGTGTACAAACTGGACAAGGCTCTATATGGTTTGAAGCAAGCTCCTAGAGCCTGGTATGAAAGACTCTCAGGCTTCCTAATGAAAAATGGTTTTTCAAGAGGTAAAATTGACAACACGCTATTTCTAAAGAAGCAAGGAAAAGATCTACTGGTAGTTCAAGTGTATGTCGATGATATCATCTTTGGAGCAACCGATGAGGAGCTGAGCAAAGGATTTGCCGACTTGATGGGAAGTGAGTTTGAAATGAGCATGATGGGTGAATTAAATTTCTTCCTTGGGTTGCAGATAAAGCAGACACCTGAAGGAACTATGATTCACCAGCAAAAATATGTCAAGGAATTGCTGAAGAAATTTGACATGGAAGGAGCAAAGGAAATGACTACCCCTATTGCACCTGGAACAAAGCTGGATATGGATGAACTCGGTCCTTCGACAAATGAGACGAAATATAGAGGAATCATTGGCTCACTTCTCTATCTTACAGCAAGTCGACCTGACATAGTATACAGTGTAGATTATGCAGGTCATTTGGTGGACAGGAAAAGCACTTCAGGAATGGCACATTTCCTAGGTCTTTGCTTGGTATCATGGGCTACAAAGAAACAAAACTCAGTAGCCTTATCAACTGCTGAAGCTGAGTATGTGGCAGCTGCTTCATGCTGCTCACAATTGCTATGGATCAAGCAACAACTGGAGGATTTTGGTATCAAGTGTGGGGCAGTGCCAATTTTCTGTGACAATACTAGTGCAATGAATATTGCCAAGAACCCAGTCCAACATAAAAGGACCAAGCACATTGATATTAGACATCATTTCCTGAGAGACAATGTGGAAAAGGGTCTAATTACTATGAATTCATGCAGGACTGAAGATCAAATTGCTGACATATTTACCAAAGCCTTGAACAAGGTACAGTTCGAGAGGAACAGGTTGGAGTTAGGGATGACCAAAATACACGGATGACCCAGCAGGTAATCCCTTTGTGATTGGCTAGTTTAGTATTCATTGTGTCTGCTAGAAACTTGTCATTACTGTCTAGTCTAACCTTGTACTTGAATAAGTACACTCGTTCAGTTATTTTGAGCACCAGGGACAAATAATATGATCCCATGAAGAACCTACTATGTACTGAGAAGGAACCAGCTAAAACATGAGGAATCGTGTCCAAGTACATTCACACTTCTCTGTATGATAGAAATCACAACTGAAATTAAATTGTCATCATACGTGTGTCATTGGAGGTCTTCCATATTCTCATAACCGTCCTAAATTATAGGAACACATTCCTTTTAGGATAGAACTCCTTTTGAATTGCTTGGACCCCACTTCTTGAAAAGGGCTTATTTAATTAAGTTCATAACCGTCAAATCGTTAACTCCTCCCGGATTTTAAAAAGTTCAAAAAGCTGCTTTTCTATTCTACTCATTACTCCCTGCCTTCCCCAGACATTGTCAAATCACTGAAACCCCTTCCCCTTCTACAACACTCTTCCAATCCCTCACAACTCACCCACTTCCTCTGTTGAACACCAAAATTTTCTCAAACCCTAAAACAGAAAATTGTTTAGAATCTCAGAAATCTCTCATAAATCCTCAAGATGTCTGAAAGACCACCTCCATCCACTCTTGCACAAAGAATCGCAAGGGCTCGCATCAAATTTCTCCAAAAGGGGAACAAGAAACTGGTAAAGAAGATAAGGTCAAGAGCTGTTCTCTCGACACCCACTGCGCAAAGTTCATTACAATCATTGCATGAGGTAATCCCTGACCCTATTTCATCTACACCTGTTGGTTCAGTCAATATAACCAGTCCTGGTATCGTAGAAACTGAAACCCTAGTTGCGGAACTAGATAAAATAATGGGTGATGAGCAAAAAGACGAAATAGATAGGGGGAACTTATGTGAGGGGGAACAAGATAGTAAAAAGAATGAACTTAGGGAAGATGTGCAGGGCCCTGTAGCTGGTGAGTCTGGAGACAAGTTAAATGTCGTAGAAAGAATAGAAGAACAGTTTAGGGAACAAGATAATGCTGAAATTCTGAGGGAAGATGCGTTTGAGCCGAGTAAAGAAGTGAGTGGAACTGTCGAGTGTATGAAGGATTCTGTGCCTAAAAGTCCGGAGGGTGGTGGACTTAATACTGCTGAAGCTTTAGGGGATGTGGGTCAAGAGCCTGTTGCTTGTCCAAATCCTACTGAAGCTGATGATGCAGGGATTGATTGGACAGAGTCTGAGGAGGAGGGGAATAAAGAAGTTGTGTTAGGAGTTGAAGAGATAACCAAGGAAGTTGAAGAACCAAAAAGGAAGAGGAAGTTTGGTGAAGAGGATGAAAAATTAGCTGAGGAAGAAGAAGATGAAGTGGTGTTTGTAAAAGAAAACTTAGTGGAGCCTGAGAAAAGAAGAAGGTTGGTGAGAGATGGGAAGCCAGTGTTGAAATCTAGATTGGTTGATGAAGATAGTGAAGAAGGAGATGACAAAGTGGATGATGAGCCTGTTGTCAGAAGAGTGGGTACCAGGTCTGCATTAAAGCTGCAGATGGAAAAGGTTGAAAAGCTGGGAAGGACAGTAACCAATGTGAAAGTAAGAGAAGAAAAGAAGAAGGAAGAAAAAGAAATGAGAGCTGGTGATGCTGACCAGGAGAGTGAGGCTGGGAGCTATGTAGAGCCCAGTGATTCTGATACAGACAGTGAGATGGAGAATAAGAAAAGAAGAAGAGGAAACAGTGAAGAAGAAGTGGATAGGGAAGCCTTTTTCTCTAGGCATCATGTGCTGCCAGGCAGCATTCTACATGATGAAAAGGAGTTTCATATGAGGTCATTATTGAGGATGATAGGTGATCAGGGTTGGCTTGGTTTGTTTGCCAACAAGGACAGGAAGTTGTTTGTGAATGAAGTCAGAGAATTCTACACAAATTGCAGGGTAGTAGCCAGGAGAGTGTTTACCACTGTAAGAGGAGTGGAGATAGAGTTTGGGAGACCTGAGTTGGGAGTGATGCTGGACATACCTGCTAAAGGTTATTGCAGGTATGTTAAGCTGAAATGGCCAAAAAGAACAGATAGAGTCACTCCTTTAGATGTTGTCAGAAAGTTTTCAGGAAAACCCAGACTGAGGAAGGAGAGAAAGGTTGAGAAGAAGGAGATGGAACCTGCACATCAGCTGCTGTTTGAATTTGTGCATAGGTTTCTTCTGCCTAGAGGAGAAAGGAACTGTGAGGCTAGTGCTTTGGACCTGACATATATGGATCTGATGGACAGGGGGTGAAGATTAATTTGCCTGGGCTCATAATTAGGCACATAAAGAGAATCTGTGATACTGATCAGAAGCCACACTCTCTTGTGCATTCTTACATCATCCATCAGATTCTTGAGCATTTTGGGGTTCCTCTAGAAGCTGGGAAGAAGCCAACCATTCATCAGAGGTTTGGGATTAATGTGCTTAAAAATTGTGACTTCTTCCAAGAAAGCAGAGCCTCCAAAAGGCCAATGCAGGTAAAGCAAGAGCAAGCAGAGGACAGTGAAGAATATGGACCTGATGAGGCCATTGGTGCTGTGCAGGAGCTGGAGAAAATGGTTCTTGAAGTTAATGAAGAAAATGCAGAGCTCCACAGACAGTTGAAGGTGAAGGATCAAGAGATTGATCATTTATGAGGCCGAGCTAGTGATGGAGAGGGCCAAAAATACGAAGCAACTTGAGGCGCTTGTCAAACACTTCAACCTTCAGCTTTGATTCTTCCAGTCCTGTCCTCCTACCTCTACCTGATATCTACCCCTTCCCATTCTCCTGTGATTGCATGTTATGGATGATTAAGACAATTTAAATTTGGTTGTGTAACTATTAATAGGGTTGTGCTGATGTCACAATCTGGATGATGATTTTAAATTTCTTATGCTTATGACTGGTTTCTGCTCAAGTAATTGGGTTCCTTGTTGGGCCCTTATTTTGATATGCCTGTGTTCTTGTCACTGATGAGTTGCCTTGTGCTCTAGCCTAGATTAAGCTGACAGGTTCCTGCAGGTCTTTGAATCTTTTCGATGATGCCAAAAGGGGGAAGAAGGAATGTTGGGGTGTTTGTGACCTAACTCATCTGTTTTCAGTGTTCTGTTACTTTTGTTTTTTTGTGTTTGGTTTATGTCTATTCAGGTTCTTGGGCAACATTTGTTTGTCATCATCAAAAAGGGGAAATTTGTTGAGAGCTGGTTTTGAAGCATGACAAACAGGAAGGACACTGAGGTTCGTGCGAAGAACCTAGTCCTTGAGGTGAAGGGCACACTTGATCGAAAAGATTACGGGTTGCAAATCCCTGTGGAACTAGGAATAGTGGCGCGTGGTTGTATACATATCCTAGTCAGACTAAAAGAGGCGGTGCCCAGGCTGTGTCTTCGAAGTGTGAACAAGAGTTAGACTTCAACATGGAAAAGAGTTACTGCGAATCCTAACTTACCATAATTAAGAGGATTCCCAGTAGGACTCAACTAGGGTTGCAAGACTCGTATAAATGCAAGTAAAGGAGACAGCCGAAATTAGTTATTCGCAAACAGAGAGTTGAGAGCATACAAAGGCGATCTGAGAACTGTCTACGTGAGTAAACTGAAGAGGACAACTTAATTGCATGCAGAGTATTGAGTCTAAATTTTATGTCTAGGTTCATCGAGTTGTAAGTTGTCATCGTGTCGAGCTGTTATTGTTCCTTACCTATTTGCTTATTTCAGAAGCATATGTATTAGGTGAAAACTTTTGTGATAACTAGAAAAGCTAGAGTGTAGCTTTGTTTAGTGATTAGGGTCTAGAGTGTAGCCCCTTGGTTACAGAGTTTGTAATCAGAAACTTTGCTCTTGTGTTAGTGGATTCAGTTTCAAAATCTCAGAGTGTGGGTCGTGGTTTTTCTCCCTTGAGCAAGGAGTTTTCCACCTAAAAATCCTTGTGTTTTGGTGTGTGTTCTAAAGTAGAAGGCAGCGTAAAAGAGAACTGAAGAACCCTGTTCTACGACAGAAGAAGAAGGTTCTTGCAACAAAAATCGGAAGACACTATTCAACCCCCCCTTCTAGTGTCTCTAGGAGGTGCTTAAAGTATAACACCATTCTTACTCTCTCTTAACTGATTACATTCCAATTCTAGCTCAGTGATCTTAGAATTTGACACAAGAATCTGCCCTTTTAAGATGGCATTGATTTCTTCAAGTTCAATATTCTGTTCCAAGAGACTCTTGTGTTTATTTCTAAGATTACCCAGTTCTTCAGTTAATTTATCTTTTTCAAGTTTTTCTTTTTCATATCCTTCAATCAAGGTGGCTGTGATTAGAATTAGATTTTCAGAAGAGTATGTGTATAAATTTTCCTTGAGATCAGATAAACATACCTCTGCTGAACAGCCAGCTTCATCTCCATCAGTTGCCATGAGAGCTGAGTCCTTCTTGTTGTTGTCATTCGTATACAGCTCCTTCAGTCTTTCCCAGATTTCCTTGGCTGACTTACATTCAAGTATTCTTGCAAGTACATCGTAGGTAAGTCCTCACCTCAGGCACCATTCAGCTTTGGAGTTTGCCTGTAGCCAGTCTAGATCTTGAGGATCCAGTTCTTCCACTTTCTTTGGCACTAGGACTCCATTGGCTGCTCTCTTCACAGGAACGTGAGGTCCTCTCTTCACGATCAACCACAGGCTATAATCAGTTGCCTGCAGAAAAGTCTTCATTTGTTTCTTCCAGTGGGTGTAATGAGTCCCATTGAACACCGGTGGCTTTGATGGATCTCTTCCTCATCTGAATTCTTGAGGATCTTCTTCATCAGAACTAATGTCTGTCATACCTGCTAGTGCTAGTGGCGAGTCATCTTCAGCCTCCTTTTCATGATCAGACTCACTATCGGTTGGTCCCCATGTGGCATAGAAGGCTTTCTTCCTCTTCCTTCTTTTGGCTCTGAAGTTTGGGGGCCGTCTTGACTTCTTCCTGTCTGTATCATGTTCCTTTGTAGTTTCTTTCTCCTTATCCTTAGCCGCTCTGTTCTTCATCCACTCTATTTCCCACATAGGGCAGTCCATGACAGCATGATCCTTCTTGAAGCATTTGAAGCATCTAGAGTAGTCAGGACTGTCAACTATGTTCTTCCTGCTAGAACTTTCCTTGTTGCCTCTTTTGAAACCTTTAAACCTTCCCAGATTGAGTTTTTGTCTTAAGGCACTCACCATTGCTGCTTCAACTGATTGAAGATCGACATATTCATCAGCTTCCTCTGTTGCTTCCAGAGCCAGGGTCTTGTCCTTCTTTGCTGCTGGTTTAGCTTTTGAGTCCTTCATCATCTCATGCGTCTTTAGAGTTCCAACCAGTTCTTCTAGCTTAATAGATTTCAGAGGTTTGGATTCTATGATGGCAGTCATCTTTGGTTCCCATGTTTCAGGCAATACATTCAGGATTTTATCGACCATTTCTACTTCAGGCAGTTCCATCTCCAGAGATCTCATTTCATTTGTAATCATAGTCAACCTGGTCATCATGTCCTGAATTGATTCCTTTTCGCCCATGGTGAACAATTCAAATTGTCTCTTCAACATTCTCCCTTTTGAGTCCTTCACTTCTGTAGTTCCTTCATGTGCAACTTGTAGGGCATCCCATATTTCCTTAGCTGTCTTATATGATGATACTCGATTAAACTCTTCAGGACCAAGACCACATATAACCAGACGCTTGGCCTTGTGATTCTTTTCGATCATCTTATAATCCGTCTCATCAAACTCTTCTTTCGATTTAGGTTCTTTCGTGGCAGTGGTTCCTTCAACAACTATTTTGGTGGGGATCAGGTTTTCTTCAAAACTATCAAGAGTTGATAATCTTCAGCACATATATAATTCTCCATCCTGTTTTTCCACAAGAACAGTGTAAAACAGTGTTCTTCAGCTCTCTTTACACTGCCTTCTACTCTAGAACACACAACAACACAAACATCAAGGACACAAGGATTTTACGTGGAAAACTCCTTGCTCAAGGGAGAAAAACCATGACCCACACTCTGGAATTTTAGAACTGAATCCACTAACACAAGAGCAACGTTTCTGATTACAAACTCTGTAACCAAGGGGCTACACTCTAGACCCTAATCACTAAACAAAGCTACACTCAAGCTTTTCCAGTAATCACAAAAGTATTCACCTAGTACATATGCTTCTACGATAAGCAAATAGGCAAAAACACTGAAAGCTCAACACGATGACAACTTACAACTCGATGAACCTAGACAGAAAATCTAGACTCAATACTCTGCACGCAATTAAGTTGTCTTCTGCAGTTTACTCACGTAGACAGTTCTCAGATCGCCTTTGTATGCTCTCAACTCTCTGTTTGTGAATAACTGAATTTCGGCTGTCTCCACTACTTGCATTTATATGGGTCTTGTAACTCTAGTTGAGTCCTACAGGGAATCCTCTTAATTATGGTAAGTTCGGATTCGTAGGAACTCTTTTCCATGTTGTACTCCAACTCTTTTTCACACTTCGAAGACACAGCCTGGGCACCGCCTCTTTTAGTCTGACTATGATATGTATACAACCACGCGCCACTACTCCTAGTTCCACAGGGATTTGCAACCCGTAATCTTTTCGATCCAGCGTGCCCTTCATTCCAAGGACTAGGTCCTTTACATGACCCTCGGAGTCCTTCCTGTTTGTCATGCTTCAAAACCAGCTCTCAACAAAAAAGAAAATTAAAATATTTATTGGATTAACTTTTAATAAAAAGAACTAAAATATGCTAAAAGAAAAACTAAAATAAAATTTCATATCAGCATTTTCCGGTGATCTTTAACCCACAATTTAGTATAGTGACTTTTTAAGGTATTTTGGATGAGTTGAGTGATATTTTTGTCCCAAACCAAAGGAAAATGACTTTTTTAGATATTTTCCAATAGTTCAATGACCATTTTAAGAATTAACTCAAGCTAAAGCTAATAATATATGAACTTGAAATCTTGGTATGACTATAAAGAACACGTCTAAAAAATTAAGAGAAATGGAATGCGCACTACCTAACACAAGTTTGGACTCATCTTGTAATACAATTCTCCCTTGGAAATTTTCAAAAAATAATTAAGCGAAACGGAAAGGAGGTGTACGTTCAGTTTGGAAATTAGTAAGCAACTTGTCATAATGTAAAAGATGGATTTTGATTTGATGGACATTCAATATGAGATGAGAGAGTGAGATCGAACTTATTGCCATTCATTCTCTTGTTTGAGCGAAATTAAATTCCTTCCTACAGCTAACTTATTTTTGTTCGGTCTGTAATAGTGTGATTAATTATATTCTCTACTTTCTAGAACCCCATCTAGTGAAGCTCACCGACTACAGTATCGCATCGGATGGCCCCCTAACATTGTTTTCCAACTACGGCCTTCAGCCAAATTCACGTACTATCCATCCGTTCACTTTATGTGTCATAATTTGACTCGATACGAAGTTTAAGAAATAAAGAAAGATTTTTAAAATTTGTGGTCTAAAATAAGACATAGATATTCGTATGGTTGTAAATTATTTCATTAATGGTAAAACTGTAATTTTGAAGTTAAATTATTACAAAAAATTTAGAATGCTGACATTCGTTTTGGAACAGACTAATAAATAAATATTGCTAAATAAATTGGAACGGATGGAGTATTTGTTGTTGGTTATTGTCTATACGAACTACGAAATGTACATGAAAAACTGGCATACGCATAAATACAATTTTAATAAAATATGAATACAAAGGAGAGGAGAAGAAAAGGACACTACATTGAGCATATACCACACAAACACCACCTACCACACACGCACCCTTCCTATTTAAACAGCTTACTATCAACTATTCACTTTGTGAACTCAAAAATTTCTTGTTCTCAACTTGCAAATACGAAAACTATAGTATGGGTTCCCAAGGTACCATACCACCCATTCATGTCTTTATGGTCTCATTTCCAGGCCAAGGCCATGTCAATCCTCTACTTCGACTTGGCAAACTCCTTGCTGCTAAGGGAATTCTTGTTACTTTCTCCACAACTGAAAGTCATGGTGCTCAAATGAAAAAGGCCAATAAAAACATAAGTGATGAGCCTACTCCTTATGGTCTAGGCATGATAAGATTTCAGTTCATGGATGATGCATGGGATTTTAATAAACCCGATGGTAACGACCTTGGGTTATACATGCAACATCTAGAGTCAGTTGGTAAAAAACTCCTCCATCAAATGATTGAGGAAAATGAAAAACAGGGTCTTCCTGTTTCTTGTCTTATAAATAATCCTTTTATTCCTTGGGTTTCTGATGTTGCTGAAAGTCTTGGAATTCCTAGTGCTGTACTTTGGGTTCAGTCAGCTGCTAGCTTTTCTTGTTATTATCATTACCTTCATAACTTAGCTCCTTTTCCTACTGAATCAGACCTTGAACGTGATGTTCAACTTCCAGCTATGCCTTTGCTAAAACCTGATGAAATTCCTAGCTTTTTATACCCTATTACTCGTTACACTATGTTAAGGGACGCAATATTAGGTCAGTTCAAGAAGATGTCTAGTCCAATATGTATACTAATGGACACTTTCCAAGAACTTGAACTCGAGCTAGTTGAGCACCTTTCAAAAATTTATCCCATTAAAACTGTTGGTCCATTGTTCAAACACCCTAAAATAGTTACCCCTAATGGATCAGAAGAGTTACGTGGTGATTTATTCACGCCTGATGATGGCATAATTCAGTGGCTAGATTCGAAACCAACGTCCTCCGTTGTGTACATTTCATTTGGGAGTATAGTCATGTTGAAACAAAAACAAGTTGATGAAATGGCCTATGGTTTGTTGAATTCAGGGGTTAATTTCTTGTGGGTGTTGAAGGAACCTTCCACTGGTACAGGTTTTTTGCCAGTTAAATTACCAGATGGACTATTGGAACAAGCTGGTGATAGGGCCAAAATTGTACAATGGTGTCCACAAGAACAAGTGTTAGCACATCCTTCATTAGCTTGTTTCTTAACACATTGTGGATGGAATTCGACTATGGAAGCGCTTTCAATTGGTACACCAATTATTGCATTTCCTCAATGGGGTGATCAAGTACTTGATGCTAAGTATTTAGTAGACGAGTTTAAAATTGGACTTCGTTTGTGTAGAGTTGAAGATGAAGTTATTCATAGAGATGAAGTGGAAAAGTGTGTGAGGGAGGCAACTAGTGGACCAAAGGCGGTGGAAATGAAAGAAAATGCGTTGAAGTGGAAGAAAGCGGCGGAGGAAGCGGTGGCTGAAGGTGGCTCCTCCCAGAAGAATTTGCAAGCATTCATTGATGATATTATTACAACATGTACTGCTGATAAGTTCCAGAAAGTTGTCTTGCAATAAATGTTTGTTTGTTTTTTTTTTTTTTTTTTTTTTTTTTGTTTTGTTTTTTTTTTGTTTTTTTTTTTTGTGCCAAACGGAAGACCACCTTCGTTATTAGACAGTACTAGTATATTTTTTATATGATAAGCCTTGTTCCGTTTGCTGAATTGATTTGGTGTGCTAAATAGTTGAAAAATTGACTACTTGAGATTGTTTTGCTTATATAATATTCATCGACCTACTTTGTCTGGAAATCTTCTTGTTAAACTTGTCGACTTCCCTGCTACTTTTGGAAATAGGAGTAGCTTTTTGTTGTAGGAAACTCGTACGTGGGAATAATATTTTCTTTCACATGTTAATTAAGTTTCTTAAAATCTGGTGAATTTATTAAATATCTAAATTAGTCGATATTTAGTGATGTGCTTACATTGGTAAATGTTGAGTAAGCTGAATCAGTTGTTGAAGTAAGGGATTAAGAGTTAAATAACGCAGTTAACTAATTAGCGGCAGATTAGTTATTTTAGCTATTTCTGAAAGTTAGTTAGTTTCTTAGGATTTGAATGTTAGTTGAGCCAACTACTCACTTATACTCTTTTCTCATTATCTCAATTAGGGGTGGCTAACGGTCCGGTTTTGACCGGACCGGACCGGATTCGGGCCGGAAAACGGCTCGGACCGGTCCGGACCGGTTGAAACCGGACCGTTGGCCACTAACGGACCCCGATCCCGGTACCGACCCGGTGTAGCGAAAAAAAACCGGGAGAACCGGATAAAAATGAGACCGGAACCGGCCCGGACCGGATCGGAACCGGCCGGACCGGACCGGTCAAAAAATTAAAAAAAAAAAGAAAATCTGTCCATTTCTAGCCGTTGGGCAACGGCTCTTTTGACCCATAGCCGTTGTCCAACGGCCAAAAACGGCCAAAAACACCCCTCTACCACCCCATAACCACCCCTAACTATTTTTTTCTATAAATACCCCATTATTTCATCATATTTTTCACACAAATCTTCCAATTCTCTCTAATTCTCTCAAATTTTCTACAATATTGCTATTGTTCTACTTTGGCTATTTGTTAAAAATTTATAATTTGGCTACTTTATCAAGTTCTATTTGGAGTTTCTATCAAAGTTATATTTGGCTACTTGGTGAAGTTTATAAATATCAAGTATTGGGTTAATTGGAGGCGCTACGTGGTTGAAAATATCAATTTGGCTATTTTTGCAATTTTTCGATTATCAAGTATTCAACTAATTAATTGAAGTGGAGGCTCAAGTTTCAACCTCACCTCAATTATACGGTTATATTTGGTTGGTCGTTCCTACTTCTACTCTTTTATTATTTTTTTGTCATATATATTTATTTTATTTGCTATTATTATGTCTCAACGAGGTTCAATTGGAACTAGTAGTGGGGGGCGGGCACGTGGTCGTAGGGGAAATAGGGGTAAAGAAATTGCTGGTAGTTCTAGTCGGAATACCCACATAGATGATTCTCAATATTATCATGATGTTACCGCTGATACCATACTTGATCACGAAATGTTAGAAACACGATATGGGAATCAAAGCGGGGGGGTTAATTTAGAAGAAACACCAGAATTTCAAGCTAGTCCACCCGAAGTTCAGTCAGACTTGCCTCCTGAACCTCCAACTAGAATACCGGCTAAACGTAAGGAAAGATCTGATGTGTGGGATTTTGCATCAAAGAATGTTGCAGAGCAGACGGCCTCCTGCGGGCTTTGTGATAAGGTGTGGGTTTTTAGAACTGGGGGTAATGAGGGTGGGACGGGTAAACTTAGGGCCCACTTAGCGAAGAAACATCCTAAAGAATGGGCAACGCGGGCGGGTGGTATATATTTAGGGACCGAACATGGGGGAGTAGCGCATGATCAATCTTCGGGTACCCAAGCAAGAATTAACCATTTAACAGGAGGGCTTCTTACTTATGATAAACAAAAGGATAGGGAAGAAATGGCTAAACTAGTTGCTCTCGAGGGTTTACCTTATAGTTTTCCTTCTTCTACTGGTTTTGTTCGTTATGTTCAGGCTGTATATAATCCCTCTTTTAGAGGTTTTCCAAGAACTACTGTTAAAAATGATATTATTAAATTTAAGAACGAATATCAGGATTATTTGCGATATATGTTTGATAACTTTGACACTAGAGTATGTCTTACTACGGATATGGGTCGTTCTACTAATGGATGTGATTATATTACTGTGACTTGTCATTGGATAGATCCTGATTGGGTTTTTCAAAAACGTATTATTGCTTATAAAATTGTTGATGAACCACACACGGGAAATTATATTTGTAACAAAGTTTCATCAATTTGTCGTACGTACTTTTTATCTAACAAAGTTTTTAGCATTACGGTAGATAATGCTACAAACAACACAGATGCACTTAAGAACTTGATACCTATTTTGAACCCTCCTTTTCCTGAATTTTTTCATGTTAGGTGTGCATGTCATATTTACAACTTAGTAGTAAGAGATGGTCTTGTCTTGTTTAACGAAATTATCGACAAGGTGCAGATAGCTATTACTTATATTTTTAGAAATAAAAACCAAGAAAGAAGACGAGAATGGGAAAGAAAATGTGTAGAATTAGGAATGCCAGTTAGGAGAGTCCCAAAGGATGTTTGTACTAGGTGGAACACTTTATATGAGTCATTGAAAGTCGCTTATGAATATAGACTGCCTATTTCTCAAATGTATAATAAACATTTTATGGAAATCTATCACCTTAAAGATGAGGATTGGCAAGTTGTTCAACATCTTCTTCAGTTTTTACATAAATTTTATCAAGCTACTTTAGAATTTTCCGGTCAATATTATCCAACTACTCCTACCATGTTATATTATATAGCTGGAATAGCGGAATTATTGAAAATGTATAAACAATATGCAGTTTACTTACCGGCTGTAGAGTTAATGATTGAAAAGTTTAGAAAATATTTTTTTCCAATCCCTCCTCTTTTTTACATTGCTTCTGTGTTGCATCCTGCTTTTAAAATTAAGTTAACTGAACGACTTGTTAGAGAAGTATATGCAAATTTAGAAATTACTCCAGAGGAAATTGCTACTAACAAGTTTCCAAGTGTAGACGAGGCTGTTGCTAAAGTTTATGCAGATACCGTGGCTGTTTTTGCAAAGTATAGAGCTTGGGCAGACACTGCAGAGCCAACGGAACCAATACTATCCACCGGGCAAAGTTCTTCACAGGCAGGAGCAGGAATGCGCACTTTTGGGGGACTTGACGAAAAGTTGCTTTCAGAACAGGACGAGTACGGAGAGGAATACAGCGAGTTCCAAGTGTATTTAATTCAATATCCAAAGAAACTTAACAACTTTGGAACTGCGAATTTGTTGGATTATTGGAAGAATCAAGAATCGCAATTTCCAATTCTTGCAAAAATGGCCCGGGATATATTAACAATTCAAGCTTCATCAGTTGCATCGGAAAGCGCTTTCAGCCAAGGAAGATTTCAAATTGGAGATCACAGATATTCGTTGAGAGAGGAGGCAATGGAGACAGGAGTTTTATTCAGGGATTGGATAAGAGCAGAGCGAAGAAACTTTGGTCTACCAGAACTTACTAAGGAAAGGGGCAGAGCATATATCGATCAAATTTTGAGCGACGGAACAAGTGAAGGGAGTCAAACCGGCAATGAAGAAGAAGAAGAAGACGAAGAACCAGAAGGAGATGATGAACAAGATCAACAACGGCCAGTTCCAAAAGAAAAGCCTACAAGTGTTCTCAAGAAACTAGCTAATATGTTTAAAAGAATGTAATATTCTAAATAAGAATTTTGAATTTACAAGTTTTTGTTTAGATGTAATTTGCACTTCTTATATCTTAAACAATTCAATAAAATTGCTCCAAGTCTTGGAATTCAATCACAACTATTGTCTTCATACTATTTATTTTTAATTTATAGTTTGCGCAAAAAATACTACAATTAATTACTAGTTTGTAAATTAGTTCAAATATTGAATTTTGAACTTAAAGAATTAATTCAAATTTTGAATTTACTAAAATTAATTCAAAGTTTCAAACTTTGAATATTGAACATAACAAATTAATTCAAAACTACAAGTTCAAATTATAAAAAATACTACAAGTTTTTTAATTCTAAGTTTAAACTTTAATATATACAAGTAAAAACTAAATAATATTTTGTTGTAATATTTTTCAAAATTTCCACCATTTTAAATAAAACTCAATGGAAAAACAAAAAAAAAAAAAAAAAAAAAAAAACTTATTTGGGCCGAACTGCCGGACCGGACCGGACCGGACCGGACCGGACCGGCATTTTGGCCCAACGGCTCTCTTTCAAATATAGCCGTTGGCCAACGTCCAAAAACGGCTATATTTGCCTATCACCCCCCCTAAACGCCCCCCATAACCCCCCCAACCTATTTTTATCTATATATACCCTATTATTTCATCATTATATCACACAATTTACCATTTTCTATCAATTTATCTCTCAAATTACTCTCAAAGGCTATTTTCTAAATTTCTTCCAAAATCCAAACAATTATAATGGCTGACAATCAAGCTCCCGCTGCTCCCGCTGCTCCCGCTCCTCATGAACGAAGACGTCGTTCTATAGTGTGGGAACTTATTACGAAAGATACAGAATCTCAGAAAGCTAAATGTAGCATCTGTAACAAAGAGTGGCAAATTTACACTGGACCCAACAATGGAGGGACGGGAAAGTTTAGGCAACACTTAAAAAAAAAACACAGAACCGAATGGGATATAATAAATGGCTTTATTCCGCGTGATTGAAAATTTGAAGAGATGGCTAAGGGAATATCTATTTCAATTATGTATTTTCGAATTTCTAGTTTATTTAGTATCTTTGTAATTTTTCGATTTCTAGTTTGTTTTGTCATTTCAATTATCTATTTATCATTCAATAAAGGTTTGTTTTGTTTCATAAACTTTACACATATAAAGTAACAAACTAGAAGACGTCGTTCAATTATTTATTTCTCTTTCAATAAACTTTACATTAATAAATTTTAAAATATAATTTACATAATTATTTTGTTAATTTGTTTCATTAAAAAATATAATTTACCTAATTATCACAAATGATGTTTAAATAAATTGTTAAGTTTTTCAAATTTTTAGTTTTATTTGCCTTAAAAAAAAAAAAAAAACAAAAAAAACCGTTAACCGGCCGGAACCGGACCGGTACCGACCGGCCTAACGGTTGCCGGACCCGGTTCCGATCCGGCTCCAATATTTGAAACCGGTATGGACCGGACCGGTAAGACCGGACTTCCCCCGGTTTGAATTTTTTTTGGCCCGGTTCCGGATCGGAACCGGACTCCGGTACCGGTTCCGGACCGGACCGGACCGCTGGCCACCCTTAATCTCAATACACAATCAATTCCTTTTCTCCATTCTTCTTGTCTTCTTCTTCATCCCTAACTACTGCATCTACCCTAATAATAACAGTAAGATACCATATTTATTTCATAAAATGCTCAGATCCGTGGTAGCTATCGGACAAATGTTGTTGGTTTAGATTTACTCCCTTCGTTCCATTTTAGTTGTCACTTTTAGCTTTTGCATGCCTATTAAGAAAATCAATAAATAGAGTATACATTTTACTATGTTACCCCTATTTAATATACGACTATTAAATTTTTTTTGAGAATATTTTTAATTATTAAGGGTATACTTGGAAAGAATGAGCAAAAAATGTCTTGAAATCCTAAAGAGTCGACTAATTTGGGACAAACAATCTTGCTAAAGCGTCAACTAATTTAGAACGGAGGGAGTAGTTACCTAGTTTTGGCGATATCATAGGTGCGAGGGGACCATAAAGATGTACTTCTAAGTAGTGTAACTTGTATTGTTACTATTTCCACGACTGTTTTGAGTATTGAAAAGGAATTTTTGTGTGGGCGCCCGTATTTGTTGAATGAAGTCGATATTAGTTTTGGTATTATCGTAAACAGAAGGTAAAATATGAAATTCATAAACTAAACAAACAAATATGAAAATTCAGTAAACAAAACAATACTTGAAGTCTGAAGATATTGAATATATTTTCTATTAATTGGTGAATGAAAAATAAAGATGTATTACTCCCTCCGTTCTATTTTATGTGTCATAGTTTGACTCGGCACAAAGTTTAAAAAATAAAGGAAGACTTTTGAAACTTGTGGTGTAAAATAAGCCAAAGAAGTTTGTGTGGTTGTAAATCATTTCAGTAATGGCAAAACTGTAATTTAGAAGTTAAATTTTTATCAAATTTAGAGTACTGCCATTCTTTTTGGAACAGACCAACAAGAAAATGCTTCCACATAAATTGAAACGGATGGAGTACTAGTTTGTCTAATAAAATTCTAAATACATATCGATATTTTGTCTCAAAAATACTAAAGTTGGATGAATAGATCCCAAGATTGCATCCCCTCTGGTGGGAAGGAAAAAAAATTTGGTGCATGAGATGCACATAGTGTCGAGGCTGTTAGCGCTTGACACGTGGCAAAGTTTTGACCCAGATTTGTTCAACTATTTCCTCTGCTCCTTTTCTCCTTCACCTGCAAACACAACTTTCTTAATACTATTTCCTTTGCATCAATCACTACTTTTATCTCTTTTTCTTGCAAAAACTTTCAAATCTGGGGCTGCATTTTGAAAATCATCCAAGATTGAATTGAAGTCCTTAAAAATGATAAATTAGCTTCTCAACTCAACCCTCTTCATTACTTAAAATTAAGAAATTTTCATATCTCCTGTCCATATTTTGAGGGAAATATATATAAGATTTTGTCATTTGGAACATCTTTGAATGTTGTACAGAGGAATAAGCAACTCCATTCATTCTATGCATGTTAGCATTGTCTCTTTATTTTTTTTTCTCTTTACGGATATAAGTATTTGGTGGGTGTGAGAGTAAAAAGATGGACTATATTTTTTTGTGTGGAATTTGAAAATTTTTGTTACTCAATGGAGTATTTACTTTATGCAAAATTAATTCAATGTGAGTTGAAATGCTAAAAGGTCTTGACAAAAAAAAAAAGAAATAAAAGTAATTAAAGAAACTTTGAGGGAAACAAAGAAATAGTCTGGGAAGATAATGAAAGTTAAAGAGACGTTCATGTGGTTTGAGGCTAAAGTGGATCAAAAAAAAAAAAAAAACACTTCATTATGTGAAATGAGCCTTATGCAACTATTGTTGGTTTGGCTGCATGCACCAAAAAACTTTTCGGTGGAAAGAGAAATGCGAAAGGAGACACGACTCCTGGTTCCCCACAATCCTAAAGACATGGCTAGCCACACCTGCGGTCTATTAGGTGTCCACGTTTCCAATTTCACTTTTCAACTTTCATAGGCACAAGCACAACTTTACAGTATGAGTAGTACGTAGCTTATTTGTTAACCTCTTCATTCGCCTAATTAATAAGTGGATGGCTTACCACTGTTGAGATCTTTATTCTTTTTTATTCTCAAAGATCATGTTATGAAATTCCTTTTAATGTTTTTTTGCTAGTTTTAAATGTTCCTGTCCCATATGTATACACTTTATCACAATTACGAGTATTATTTAAAGAATCAATTCCTATTGTTCTTGACTCGAAACAAATAAAGAAAAATATATAGAGTGAAGGAGAAACAAGGTGCAACTATTTTTAGATACATCTGACTAAAAATTGAAAAAGGTGTATATTCTTTCTGTTTTTGGTGTGTATATTCTAACTTGCATGAACTATATATACAAAGTTGGGAAAATGTTTAATTAAATATAGGGTGAAAATCATTTACACCCCAAAACTTTACTTTAAAAATCAAACTCCCCCCTCAACTATGAACAATAGTCAATCTCTCCCCTTTACCCAACACAATGTCTGATTTGTCCTTAATATTTTTTTATCCCCTATCTATGTAATATATAGTTTTTATAGATAAATATTTTAACAAAGATATTTTACCTATAATTAAAGATAATATTTTATTTTATCATACTAATTTATGTTCATTAGCATAATAAACAGGATAATATGAATTTATTTACAAAATCTATCACTATTTTAATTACATGATTCTTTTTTAGTTTTAAGTGCATCAAGTATGTATGTATTCTCTCTCTCTCTCAATGTGTGGTAGGATACATATACTTATATGGTGGGGGAGGGTGTCTCTATTTATTTAAAAATTTAACCTCTTATTTTCTAGTATCTGTATAGATTTTTGAGTTTTCAGTTTTGACTAGAAAATAAAATATAAATTTTAATTTAAAATTCATTTAAAGTGTAAATAGATAATGTTTTGAAATTTATTATAGAATCAATTGACATTTTTAATTTTTTTTTTGTGTTGCATACATTAATTATATCCTTATGAAGGACACTCCATTTTAATATTTATCGTGTAATAGATTAATATTTTTATTTTTATTTTAATTAATAAAAATACTGCTACAAGTAAATTATATATATCCTAGCTTTTTTATTTTGCTCATTTATTATATTGAACGTCATTACTTATACGCTTGATTGTCATTTCTCACTATTGTTTCGTTTGAAAATAGTATTTATTCATTATATAGATAAGTCCATAGCATAAAATAAGATATCAAATAATAAAAGAATAAGAATATAAAGGTATGGTAATCAAAAGGGTAAAGTAGGTATTTTTAAAAGTCAATTGAGATAAAGGGGGGAGAATGACAATTGTCCATAGTTAAGGGGGGAGTTTAATTTTTAAAATCAAAGTTCGGGGTGTAAATAATTTTCACCCATTAAATATATAATATGTATGATTTGTGTCATACAACTTTCGTTAACCGTAGGTTATGAGATTCTGTGCAATTATTTTCTATCTCAAATATGTCTCTTCGTTAATGGAAAAACCACGTAAAAATATATTCTGACTTTGATTGTTTAGGGTATACTCGTATTTAATGATTCTAAATGTAGAATTTAACTAATATACGTTGATGACGTAAACTTTTTTACAACATTGTAGAATAAATTAAAAGCCTAGTATAAATAAATTTTCAAGTATTCTTATTCGTTCGAATATGCTCAAGCTAGCATTAAATTTAGGCATTAGGGTTTGGGAATTACAAGCCTACTCATAGTTAATTTACAAGCATTAAATTTAGGCTTTGATGTTTACATATGTATGGATGAACCTAAATTTTACCGTGTAAATAAATACTTGGTATATCGTTATATTAATTTACATCTTAATAACTGTATGATCGTTATATGACTAAAAGTATCAAAAAGTGATCGAATAAAATATTAAAAAATAATCGAATCGTATCTAAACTGACGAGAAATCGAGATGATTTAAATGTATTTGAAAGTCAAATTTTGGTTATACCCAATAGATTAATCAAAACATTAGTACGGTCTAAATTTCTTAGGATAACTAACCGAACCAAATCATTGGTTCCTAAATTTGACACTATTAATCAGCTTTGGTAAGCTTCTTCCTTTCTTTAATGCGTCCTAGGTTCTTCCAATCGTATATGTCACTATGCGCACTCCATTATTGTTTGAGAATGGCAGAATGCATATATCCACGCAAGGACACTTAACAATGATATTTCATATTTGGATTTTGGAAGCCACTTTTATGCAATTTAGACTCACAATCCATATGGCAACTAAAATAGACCTCAACTGATAAATAAAAAGACTAGAATAACTGAACTTGAGAACTGAAAATGAGGACAATGAAGCAACGTAACATTATGTGTAGTATACTGTTTAACTAAATTAATTAATAAAAATACATATTACTCTTTCTATTTTAAAAAAAAGATATCATAATTTTCTTATCAGTACGTTACTAAAAGAATAACACACGTCTAAATTTTCACATAATTTAATTTTAAATTTTTTACTTTTACCCTTAGCTTGTTGAGGAAATTATAACCATATAAATAGTTAGGTGTTATTTTAAACCACAAATTTAATTTTTTTTTTTTTTCTTCTTAAAGTGAAACGATGACATACAATGTGCAACAAAGAGAGTACTAGTAGGCGAATTTAATTTGCCCACGGTCTGACCCTGTGTTGATCCGTCACAGCTGTTTGGCAGTACATTAATGTCAAAGCTAAGCAGCAATGGCGGCGGCTACTATTTGCATCCAAAGACCACTACAAACTCTCATGCTTTCCATAAATAGTTAACGGTGATGTGCTGTTTCTTGGAGCACCAACAAATTAAAGAGTTGCGAAAATGCAAAAGAGACGCTCAACTTCTCAAGTTCATAATAATCATCTACCCCTCCGGTCCATATTATTTAATTTTTTGGTTGTTTCACGCAAATTAAGAAATACACTTTTTAGCACTAATTAAAAAGATTATTTACGAAATTAATCTTTGTCTCTTTCAAATTTAGTTATAGAAATTTGTGAGGACTTTTAAAAAATGTATTTAGATCATTTATTGACAAGGGTATATTTGGGAAGAACTATCTAAAAGCTTCTTGAACTTTGAACAAATCAATTATTTTGGACCAAGAATAAAAGGCCAAAAAATTAAATAAAGTGGACTGGAGGGAGTAAACTCTTTGCAATATCTAGCGGCAAATTTAAAATTTTAATTTTACTGTATGAGTTTTTGATACTAAAACAGCGATCTTATAAATTAATTCTAATAATTTTTTGTATACGTATATCTTTTAGCACATATACAAAATCCAGGTTAAAACTAGTACTAATTTTTTCGAACTGTCAATTCCAAGCTCATGACATCCACCCTGGACAGTGGACACACAAATACTAGTCTATTACACGTCCACGTTTCCTATTTCACTTTTCAATTTTCATACGCAAAACTGAATAGTAGTAGTCGTAGTAGCTTATTTAATTTGTTAACCTCTTCATTCTCGTCCATAACAATGTGCAACTTACATAATCCGATCCCTATACGGTCTCATTCTATCTAATATATGACAAATATCTTGAAAATAACAGTTATTTTACCTATTGTTACATAATTGATTTTCTATTTCTCAAACAAGTTCGATTACATCGGATTTCAGTCAACATTATTCTTTATAGTACTCCATAAGCGACTTTAGAAGCGAAATTATTTGGTATTTGAATGAATCACCTTAATTTAATTTAATCAAAATTATGAATGCAAATGATTCATATTATAAGACCAAATGTTACAAAATCCTATCGACTGTCAGTTAATTAATTTCTTTACATATCCAGCTTACTGTAAGAATATTCCATCTTGATTATTCAGCATTATTGACAAATAAACGAAAATGGACTGTTGGCTTCTGCTTTCGCTGTTGCGTAACTTGCCAAAATGAAATCGATTAGAGTATTCAACGGGACTACGGGAATGGACGCAATCTAAGAGATGCAAATTGCAATAATATATTCCTGTTGAGGCGGACCTAGGTACTACTAACTAAGGGGGTATTGATATCCTTTCGCCGAAAATTATATTGTACAAGTAAGTAAAAAAAAGTATTTTTATGTAGATATATCGTATATATATTGAGTACTCTTAATTTTATTTATATATTTAATTATTTAAATTTTGATACCTCTTGGTGAAAATTCTGTTCCGCTGAGCATATATAACGGCGGACTTTGAATTTAAGTAAATGAGTACCTTATAAATACTCCGAGTCGATGTCAATAGGTACTCGAGCCACAAAATTATAATGTATGTTTGCCCTTAAGTGTATGGAGGGTTCATTTTACTTGAATTAGAATAAATATTAGGGTTGTTTTGACGTATGGCTAGACAAAAGACTCTTAAAATTTAAGTAACGATGTTGCGCTTATTATGGAGATTGGGAGGTATCTGAAAGTATCATTAAATATACCATGTTCATCTTATTCGATTTGCTAACCTTTTATATTTTTTTCAGAAAAGTTGATTTTTAATAAACAAAGAAATTATTATTACATTTGTTTAATAAATAATCTCAATAAATTCTTAAAAAATCTTTCGGTACTTGTAAAGATTAATATAGTCAATAATTTTCTTCATTAATATGTGCAAAAAATCTTTAAATATGTAATAATTTTATTACTCCGGAAGGGCTTGGGTGCATTTAAAACCCTCGAGATAACTTAATATATCAATGAAGAGGAATTGTCTTCAATATTTTAGAGCTTCACCAGATGAAAGACGATTAAGATTTATTCATGCAAACTTAATAACACAATTGATGCTCCTTCTAACTAGATAGTGACAAAAGGAATTTCGGGACATGATAATTGTTAGATTACAAGGTCCTATGTTTAAATATGGATATGTTCTTGCTGTGTATAGGACTATATCTTAATTCTTCATCACAGAAAAGGTACTAAAATGTCTTCTTCAATTTAAAGCTTCGCCGATATATTTGATAAAGGACCATAAAGGAGAGTACAAATTTAAGGACTTTAATTTCTTCAGCGGCAGATGGAGGGTATAGCTTGGGTACACGACTACACGTGAATGCATTAAAATCAATTTCTGATTTGCTTACATGATTATACGGTTTCACCGAAAATAGGTAGGCTCTGGGTACTGGGAATGAGACGATCGTAGGAGTATTCCACAACGACATAACACAGAAGAAATACTGGGTATATAAGTAAGTAGATCTTAGACTCTACTGACTCGTTTTAAAGCCGTGCGGACCTAGAATCGAAACGGACAATATCACTTTAGGTCAAAACATTTGTCGGTATACGTGTAATTTTAGAAAAGAAATACAAAATTAGTATTTTATTCTTACCCTTGTTACCCAGAGGTAATATTCATTTTTTAATAAATAGCATTTAACAGTCAATAAATAAATAAGGCTTATTAAGTAAGTTATCTTATATTTTTTAATGAACATGAAATAAACTAATTAAAACGATATTCAAATGGGAGGGAGGGGTGAATGATAATTCCATGGAAAATGTATGGACTTGCTACAAATTAGTTTCTGTATGGAATAAATAAGGCTTATTCCATGGAATTGCGACAACACATGCACACTATAGGACAAATCCGGTCGCGTAAAACACAAGTAAATCAATCTTCCAACCAGTCGCCGATAGCGTTCAGGATCTTTGACAAAACGACCAGTCGCAAGTGCCAAGCGATGGTTTTGTTCTATCGGTGTACCAACCGGTTTTGCCCCCAACAGGCCTGCTTCCGAAATAATATCCAATGCATACTTCCTCTGACACAAGAAGATTCCCTTCGGAGCCCTTGCCACTTCAACTCCCAAGAAGTATTTCAAGGCACCTAAATCCTTCATATGGAAACATGTCGAGAGATACAACTTAAAAATTCGAATTGCATTCGAGTCATTACCAGATATGATTAGATCAATTGAAGTCATTACCTGACAACAATTGAAAAGAATTTTTACTTTTTTTCAAAAACTTTTCCAAAAAAAGTGTCTCTATGAAAAGTTCAATTTTTGAAAATTTTTTCAAAAATAGTTTTTGAAAATCAAAAAGTGCTTTTGACCACTTTTCAACTTTTTTAAAAAACTATTTTTTCTCTACTCATAAAACTTCAACTTTTTTTCAAGTAAAATTTATGTTCAAATATAATTTTTCAACATAACTTCAAAAAATATTTTTACCAGTATTTATGGCAAAACAACTACCTAAATTTGCTACTTAATGATGTTACACTCGAGCATTTACCCCATTTAAGCATGCAAGTTGTTAGTAGATGCTCTAGGTCAAAGCGTATAACTTTAGTGTGAATTCAGTTATCAATTTTATAGTTGTCAGTATAAATTCATATTTTAATTATATGCCAATCATATAACTTATATTAGGCCACTCTCACAAATTTTTTTGATTATAATTTGTATTTAAAAAATGATAATGCAAAGATTTAGTACTCTATCTGTTTCAACTTAATTGTCTTAGTTTGACTGGATACGAAGTTTAAGAAATATAGTAAGACTTCAATTTTGTGTTTCTAAATTAAAAATATGTGTAACGTACTAAAATGTCTTTTGAATTTGTGGTTTTAAACTTGTTAGTTTGAAATTTGAATTGTCAACTTATTAAAAGAGACACTCTTTTTGGGAAAAACTAAAAAAAAGTAAAATATTTAAATTGAGACAGATGGAGTACTATATATCATTTTTAGATGTTTCAAAGTGTAAAACAAATATTATCTACTATTATTAGAGATTCGACATAAAAACTAAAAAATTTCAGCAATGGATCCCAGTACCAATTGGCCCCAAAATTTGTGGCGTCGATACTTATTACTCTCAGAATTAGTTACTGTGTCTATCTTCTGCATTTGCTGAACATACAAAGTCATTGTTGATGCATTGAAGACTTCGAAGATAAGAAAGGCAAAATGCATAAATTACCCCTCAAAGTAGTCTCGAAACGCTCCTTACCACTTTTAACTTTGCGGGGGACCTATCACCCCCTATAGTTGTCTGAAGTGGTACTAAGAGCCACTTCTTGAGTCAAGCCCAGTTTAAAAAGAGTATGTGGTGTTCACGCACCAATCATGCATCTTAAGGGGCGTAAGGGGCGTTTCGGGACTACTTTGAGGGGCATATTATGCATCTTGCCGATAAGAAAAGAAAGAATATTTATTGTTGACATCAGTAGGCAACTAATTAGTGAATGGCACATTATGGTTGCAAAAAATATAGTTGGATTTTTGTCATACTTCTAGACCGTTTGGCCATAGATTTGAAAAAAGAGTTTTTGAAGTTGAGTTGAAAAATAGTATTTGGAAGTTGAAGTTGTGTTTGGACATACATTGCACTTGAAAAAAAGGTAGAGTTTTGTGAGAGGAGAAAAAACTTTTTTTGAAAAAACTTGAAAAAGTGCTCTAAACCACTTTTTGGTTTTTCAAAAGAAGTTGAAAAAGTCACAAGATTTCATGGACAAACATGTTTTTCAAAAACTTTTTAAAAAAACAAAAAAAAAATGTATGGACAAACGGGTTATTTACCCATAAAAAAGATGGGCTAATCGTTCAAAACTCAGCCATTCCGGTTATAATAAAAGTGAAATCGGGAATATAGGATAGTAAAATAGAGTATTGCCGGATCACTAGTGACCTTTGAAGGGCTTATATATTCATGTTTGACAAAATAAGGCGAAAAAAGATCGCTCACAAAGTTTAGGTGTGCATCAATGTCTATAATTTTCTTTGGATATGAACTCGTTGCAATCTCATTAAATGAGATAGTTCGAGAAGTCCCATCATATTACACCATTAAATTGAGAAGGTACAATTTTTTTGCCTTTTAATTCACCGTTCTCATTATTTTTATTTATTTTACCTTTTTAGTACTCCTATGTGATTGTACTTTGTATAGCTCAAACAGCTGACCTGTGGCTTTCAAATTTTACAATATATGCAACGTGCTCGTGGCTTTGTTTCGACCAACGAAAGAAATAACCTGAAGTTCTTGATGGAGGAATCATCTACGTTGGACCATAGAAAAACAATTGTACTCCTACCAAACAACTCATAATCACAAAATACTTTTATAGTAATTGGGAAATTGACAGCTTCTTAAAGTTTTCTGATTCTTGTCCGGTCCCATTATTGATTCGCAATGGTTGATATAATGGTAATAAATTTCATTTGGTTTAACAGGCTAGTTATCAATGAATATTTATCAAATAGATACTTGCATTTATCCAAGAAATGGCTTAACTGTGCATAGACACAGTCGGTACATAGAACATAAATTTGTAATATTTTCTTCATTTTCAATTTAAGTAATGATATATGACATAACACGAAACTTTTCAAAAAAGAAAAACTTTTGAAGTTTGATATCTTTTGAAGGGATGTGGCTACAGTGGGCCTATCCCATTGGTTGTTCAAAAAATTTCAATCGCATCCCCTTCATAAGGAGTGGTATTGTAAAAATGCCCGCGTTAAAATTTGTTTTAGCAAAATATTCTTTTTAGTCCGGAACCAAGACTTCAAGACAAAAATTTTGTAAGTTTTAATAATTGACAATACTTCAAAGGCAAGTATTGTTTTGTTAATACTTCAAGTTATATGGCAAGAATGCATGGAAAGACTGGAAGAGGCAAGCTTACGACCAAGTGCGGCAAGTGTTGCCTTTTGCCAACACTTTAAGGGTAAGTGTTGGCAAATAGAGAGGGCTCAAAGGCAAGTCTTGCCAAGACTTACGACCAAGTGTTGCCTTTTGCCAACACTTTAAGGGTAAGTGTTGGCTTAAAGTGTTGGCAAATAGAGAGGGGTCAAAGGCAAGTCTTGCCAAAACTTACGACCAAGTGCGGCAAGTGTTGCCTTTTGCCAACACTTTAAGGGTAAGTGTTGGCAAATAGAGAGGCAAGTCTTGCCAAGACTTACGACCAAGTGCGGCAAGTATTGCTTTTTGCCAATACTTGAAGGGATAAGTGTTGAAAAGTAGAGAGATATAAAGGCAAGTCTTGCCCCCGACCTAAAAACTTGACAGGGATATTTCCGTTCGGATTTTTTCATTAAACCTTAACGGGGGCATTTTTGTAAAACTCCTGTTAGCGCAGACAAAAAGGCAAACTATTGCTTATGATGTCATATTTTTGCAAATAGCATTTGGCACAACTTTCGGTGACAAAAGCTCCCTCCATTCCAAAATAAGTGTGTGAGTTTGATTTAGTGCGGAGATTAAGAAAATAGGGAAGACTTTTATATCATGTGGTTTAAAATTAAAGTTGTGTGTAATGTGGGCCACTGCCTTAAAATTTTGTTGTCCAAAACAAATCTTGGAATTGAAGAGTTACCAAATATGAAAAGAGACGATTTTTTTGGGACAAGCTAAAAAAGAAAGGTAGACACTTATTTTAATACGGATGGAGTATTATTTATGGCGTTCAACCATAAAAAGTCAATATTGAAAATGTTTTAGAAGAGTAGACACTGCCTAAACATACAGACTAATTTTTAACGAATAGCCGCTTAAATTTCAAGAAAAATTTCTGAAACTTTTAACTAGAATCCAAGAAATTTTTCTAGATACTTAAACTAATTTCGGAAAATTCTAGTAAATTTTCATGGAGCTTAACTCAAAGTTTTAAATTTTTTCATGAAGTTCAGTATTTTATTTGTCCAAAATCCATTATTTTTGATATAGGACAATGTTCTTCTCTTCAAACTTAGAAGTAAAGTAAAGTACTAGTAATAGAAGCATATTAAAATTTGGATTGAGCGCCAGAAGGAGTAGGTCGGCGGTCGATTTTGTGAATGGCCAAATAGTGGTTATTGTATCTAAGAAATAGCAAACGTTGACTGTTTCTGGCGGAGCGCCCATACCTTCGTCAGCTAAGGGAGGACCAAAAAATTTACAGTAGGGGTTCTAAAATTATATAAATGTCGCACTTAATATTTGAATTCATGGCCTAAAGCAATTTTTAAATCCTTTTTATCAATGTACTAACATATTTATGCGTGTTAAGAGGGTTCAATAGAGTGCAGATAACCAAAAGAATTCAATTTTATTCTATTTGTATAGTATAATTTCTCGGTGAAGGAGGTTTAGTTGAACCCCCTTTAATACACATAGGTCCGCCGCTTCAGCTTCACCCATGCTAACGAGGGACTTGGGTACTTTCAATGAAGAATTTACATAAATAAGACACTTCAGCGGTATTCTTGAACTCTGGTCCGCACTAGATCACCTTTAAACTTTTAATTTCTATTGCAAGAATTCCGGGCAGATAGCGAAGGATTCAGTCCAAAGAAATTCTGGCGGATCATGAATTGCCGTAAGGTACTAAAAGTTAAATATTTTTTACATCAGCACTAAAAGGTTAACCTTATCACGTTATAGGGGCAAAGTGCACGAATAACTACTTTTGCCAGTGGTCTTGGTTCGGCGTCGCTTAACACCTTTCGGAACTAGATCGTTGATGTGTTCCAATTTCTGGCCTTGCACCGACCATCCAATGTACCATGGACTAAACGACCACTGCCTGAAAGGACTATGTCCCGGGAACCCCCCCCCCCCCCACAAGCGATGAGGGGGGCTGGGGAAGGCCGACGACTACATTGAACTTCAACCCTTGAACTTCAACCCACCACATGGGTTGAAGTTCAACTTCAGCCCACAAGGGTTGAAGTTTACGCATCTATGCCTAAAAATTCAGCCCTTACGGATTGAAGTTGAACTTCATAACTTAGGCATAAAGTTCAACCCACAAGGTTTGAACTTCAGCCCACAAAAATTACAATTTTAAAAAATAGCCTCTCATATAAAACTAATAAAAAAAATGGCTTCAAACCAAAGATCAATCGTAAATGTGGCCTGAACGAAATTTTTACGAAGTTTTCTGCTTTTTAGGAGGATTTGGACTTGACATTATAACCTTACATGGGCCAAACCCATCTAAGGGGGAAGTGCACGAAAATCCTATTTTAGTGTGCCATTTAATTTTACCCAATTTTTAAAGCTATTTAGTTTGTAGCCGCTATGTTGAATCTCAAATCCGAAGGTCTGAAGTTGGGGATTGTCTAGCGTAACTTCAAACCTTAAAGTCTAAAGTTCATTTTCAAAACTGAATGTTTGAAGTTAAGTATATGCATGTTCCAACTTCAAACGTTTAGGCTTGAAGATTAATATAGCACTAAACACTAAATAGTTTTGAAAATCTAGCTAAAACGTAAGTGATACACCTTAAATAGCAAAAAGTTTTACCCCGCATCTCCAAATTCACTTGTGTTGAGAGTTTGTCCTTATTGAAGATAGTTTTACAAAAATAGCCTTCGCTGTGACCGTAGACAACACTTCAAGTTATCAGTTGACAAGTAATATCTTTTAGGAAGAGGTCAAAAGGCAAGCGTTACCTAAACAATACTTCAAGTTATCTTGGAGAATGTGGGAAGAGATTGAAGGGGCAAGTGTTGTCTACACAAACTCTTTAAGTTATATGGGAGAATGTGGGAAGAAACTGAAAGACAAGTGTAGCCCAAGAAAGAGAGGGTCAAAGGCAAGTGGTACCTCTTAGATATTATTTACTAAAATAAAGTATAGAGTTACGAGCGTCATTAGGAGATTCATAGGGATATTTTCATTCAAAATTTATTCATAAAACTAAGCGTCAAGCGTCGACTATTTTATGTAAACCATGGTTACATAGATCAAAATGGCAAACCATTGCCTATTGTCTCATAATTCTCAAGGCACAAATTTGTAAATGTTAGCATGGGGAGAAGATTTCAAGGGTAAGTGTTGTCTTGCTAATACTTCAAGTTATATGGCGAGAATGCAGTAAGAGATTGGAAGGGGCAAATGTTGCATTTTGCCAACAGTTACGACCAAGTGCTGACAAGTATGTTGTCTTTTGCCAACACTTCAAGAGGTAAGTATTGGCAAATAGAGAGGAGTCAAAGGGCAAGTCTTGGCCCCGTGCCGAAAGATTGACAGGGGGCAACCGTTTTCTTGAGAGAATATAAGATTCAAGGGGCTTTAAGGGATAAATATTGGCAAATAGAAAGGGCTCAAAAGTAAGTCTTGGCTCCGTGCCAGGAGATTGACCGGGGTTTTTCCGGCCTAAAAATTTTTCATTAAACTTAAGGGAAGTATTTTTGCACTCCTGGTAAACGCTAGTAAAAAGGCAAACCATTGCTTATAGTGTCACATTTCTGCAATTATCTCCTAAATGGGCTTCCACGCATTACATCTTGGCCCATTCAAATTTATAAAACACGTTTACATATCGCAATAAATTAAGAGGGGTCAGACTATAGTTAGCTTTGTTCGCTCCCTCTCCAGAAACCTTGGAAAAGCTTCAATGACGGTAAGTACTAATACCAACTCTCGTTTTAGTGCTATTGTTTAATTTCAGCTGCTGTATGTGTTAACTAAAAAACATTGCATTGCCTTCAATTATGGCTTTGGTACTTAGAATCTTCTTAACAACTTCCAAGATTTTCCATCTTTATTCCTTTATTTGTTCTATAGTTTGTATCATGGCTATTTATTTCGAGTACGTGTTGCTGGCACTACACGTTTTCAAAACTATTTTTCTTGTGCCGAGGGTCTTTTGGAAACAACCTCTCTACCTCACTCGAGGTAGGGTAAGGTCTGGTACACCTCACCCTCTCCCGACCCCACTTGTGAGAACATACTGGGTATGTTGTTGTGGCTGGCCCTAAGTCTTACTCCCTCCATCCTACTTTGTTTGTCATACTTAATATGTTGAGAGTCAAACTTTTTAAATTTTGATCGTGAATTTGGACGTAATATCTTTAATTTTCTTGAATAAAATTTACATACTTGAAAACTGCATGAAAGTACTACTTATAAGTTACAATAAATTACATCTCAAAATATTTAAAGATATTTAAAAAGATTACAGGTCAAAGAAAAACTCGTTTGACTATCGAAATCCAAATATGACAAACTAAGTGGGAAAGAGGGAGTATATATTAATCGTCATGGTATTGTACGTTTATACATTCAAATAGAACATGCTATATTTAGAAACTTGGAGTTGTGATTAATATGTGGTGATTGCAGACAATACCCGTTAATCCAAAGCCCTTTTTGAACAATTTGACTGGAAAGACTGTGTTGGTAAAGCTCAAGTGGGGTGAGGAGTACAAAGGTACTCTTGCTTATTCCAAACATTATGTTCTTCATTAAGGTTTTTTAGAATGATTGGGTAGACATGTTTGACTAAGCTCCTTTTCATTGTCTTTTTCTCTTTCAAGGTTATCTTGTCTCCGTGGATTCATACATGAACTTGCAGGTAATGCTGTTAATTTAATCCGTTTCAAATCTTCTAAATGAACATTATTATGTGCATGTATATCCTTGTTACTATATGCTTAACTGTTGATTATGAAATATTCATTGCTATTTGAGTAGCTGTTCAGATTACCGTAGTTACTACTATTGTATCAATACTTTCCTTATGCTAGCTGGTTGAAAAATAATTTTTTTCGACTATCAAGCTCTGTCAGGCCTATCCTTGTCGACTTTGCCGTAGTGTAGACAATTTCCTTTTCTTTTTCTGTTTGTGGAGTTGGCTTTCTCTTTTGGGCTTTGGGGGGGGGGGGGGGGTGGGGGTGGTTGTAGTGTAGCATTAAGTTGTTGGCGATAATGTGTGTTGATCAGATAAAGCAGAAAACGAAATGGAAAATACAGAGCTGACAACAAAATACATGTAAAAGAGAAGCAAAGCTCATGAACTGTTACATGTTTTAAGTCCCTTCCACAGTATGTTCCTTGTATCCACAGCTATCTGAGAGATATCAGCTCCACGTTGAGTAAGACAGTTGTTCCTGGAAACCTCTGCTCTTTCTTTCTTTCAATACGAATTCGAAGATGAAATGTGAACACCATCCAAGTTTTGCTTTTGAATCCATGAACTTATGGTGCCTTTCCTGTATCTTAGTAAAGTACAAATTGCTCAAGTATGACCCATCAACCTTGCAGCAATGCAAAGACCATTTTAGAAGCTCCTGTTCTACCTTGTACTGAAGTAAAAGATGATTAGCTAATTCATTTGTCTGCAGCACATAAACATATGCATCCCAATCTTAGCTGCGCCGTTGGAGGTTATCTCGGATAAGGATAGCTTCATGTAGTATCCAGTTGGAATAGTTGGAGGTTTGGGTAGGCTGGACACCACTACCGTTGCCAAATATGGATAGCTTCATGTATCCTTGACTACATAAAAAACCTAACTCTAGGAGGAGGTTGTTTAGCAAATGGCTTCACAGCTAAAATCAGAACGATAACGAGCACAAAACAACAAATTTTACAGTAAAAGCATTTTACATTCATTGTCTGTAGAAGGTTTCGCGAGGTTCCACCAAGCTGTTTGTTGTTAAGAAGCGTGAGTGTGTGCATGCTTTTTTCTGTATGATTTCATCATATTTTTTTCCTTTTTTTTTTTTGCAGCTTACAAATGCAGAGGAATTCAGTAATGGAAAACCCCCTTGTTCTCTTGGAGAGATCCTGATTAGGTACAGCCGTGGCTTTGTCTTTTGATCTTGATGTGAGGACCATACGTGAAACATGTGCCAATAGCTGAACAAAATATACTTTTATAGCTATTTAGAAAACATGGAGTAATAATTATAGTTACGGCGCCACCTTCCACCCACCCAACCCCCTCCCCCCTGCATCGCTTTTGTCCCTGCATCAAGTAGCATGCATATAAAGCTGAAGAGACATATCTAGGCGTAGATGGAGGTCATTTTCTTTACTCCTGTGGTTGGCTTTTTTGTTTTTTCCTCCACGCTTGGTAGACTTAAGGAGGTGAAATATGGAGGCTTTTCTTTGTCCGGTATCTTTTTAGTAGTTACATGTCTCGTGTGCATGATTACGTTGGGTATTAGAAATGCGTTTACTATTAACCTTCTTGGAAACCTTGAATGTTATTAGTCGACCAGTATGACATAAATGCTCATTTTACATATTTGCTTGGCTGCTTTCGTGATATGGGAGAGTACTCGGACATTCTTTGCATTTCAAAAGTAGTTTCTAATTGCTAACTGATTCAATCCTTACTTGTGGATCACTTGCATTTTTTACCTCAAGGTTTGGTCTAGGGGTAAGAGCACAATATATAATGTGCGGGTTAGGCGCACGTCATGAGTTCAAACTCTTCCATGGACAAAAATTTGGTATTTAAGTGAAGAAGGGTAAAGGGGATACTCATTATACACCAAGTTTAGAACCTTCTGTTGGATTTTGGGGAATTCTCAGTTATAATAAGATTTTGGATCACTTGCTCCCTTTTTTTCCCCCCTTTAAGCGAATGCTGGGATAACTAAGACCATGCAAAAGAGTGTTTATTTTTAAATATAGAAAATCCAAAATCACCTCTAACTTTTGTGAGTAAATACATGAAGGAGGGGGACATAGGACCTAACCTCCATGATCTTCTTGTTAGACTTGGGCAAAACCATGTCTTCTCTACCAGTTAGCTTACAAAAAATATGAGCTAAACTAAATACTTCCTGAGGGCTGAGTACCTAGTTACACTATTAACTAGTGTTGGGTATTCTAGAATTGTAATATGTACCAAAAAGAGGCAGGGCTTCACCCTGTAGTATTCATCCTTGTAGCTCATCTAGCATTCAAAAAACTTTCGGCCCTTCTTGATCTCTCTAATACTGAAGGTCGATTTTGCCTGAGGTGGCATCTCGTGGACATGATAGAACAACTGTGGAACTGGATAATGCTGGATAGTGGATAGAGGCTCCATACTTCGCTAATGAGTCAGCTACTGCCTACTTGGTTGGCCTCTCTAAAACAATGTTGAATTAACACTTGTTCAAAAATTCCTTTCATCTTCTGAATTGTCTCAAACAAATTCCATGGAACGGAAGCAATTTCCTGAAGCATGTTTACTACTAGTTGTGGGTCTAGTTCAAGTATGACATTCTTCATGTTCTTCTTTCGACACCAAGAGTACCTTAAATATTTCTTCATTATTGATTGTTTTTCAAGTTCATGATTAAGTACTAGTATTATTTATATGGTAGGATTGTATGAAACATAACTCCATGATAGTGATCTGTTTAGCTCTTCTTACTAATTTAACTCTTAGTTTGTTATCAATTGTATCGTGGCAAATCACCAATTCACTTTTTAGTGGTCTTTCCGTATACTTACATAACCTTATCTGTAAAAGCATTTGCAAATGAAATAGCTACTCTCTAGTGGAAAACCATGCAACTTCCATTTGTTAACCCTTGGTGGTTTTGTGTTTGCAGATCTAATAATGTCCTTTATATTCGTGGTGCTGAGGACGAAGAATTGCAAGATGCTGACCGCAACTAGAAAGTGTGTTATACTAATAGTGACATGGTTCTGCAAGTACAGATCAGCTTTAAACTATGTTAAGGAAGCTATTAATCAAACTTTGTGAATATTTCTGGACTTGTTTAACGGTATCAGTGGTTCATTAGGTAGCGTAACGAATACTGTCATGAGAAAAATGTGAAGATTACTGTTCAATTCTGGCCTCACTAATTACTTTGATCTTTGTGATTGTTAGGTAATTAATATTACTAACAGTGCTTTACATATTTATCGCAAGTAATATTTTTTGTAGTGCAGGATCCTAGGCGATTGTTTACGACGTTTAATATTTTGACGACGGATCTATGGGTGTTGTTTCAAGAACACCTGAAATATAGTGTAGGTCTTACTTAGTACTAATAAAATATACCTTAAATACAGTGTGGGTCGTACATAATAATAACGACCTATATGATTAATTAAGTCATTAATCGGTGCAAATTGTCGCATAGAAATCAATTAGTACTCCCTCTGTTCCATTTTGTTTGTCATAGTTACTGTTTCGAGAGTCAAACTTCTTAAATTTGATCGACAGTCAAACTTCTTAAATAAAATTTATATATTTGAAAACTACATGAAATGTACTATAAGTCACAATAAATTATAATTCAAAATATTTAAAAAATATATATAAAAATTATGGTCAAAGATAAATTCGTTTGAATCTCGAAATCCGAAGTACGACAAATGGAACGGAGGGAGTAGTATGAAATGGATAATGGGAATCTCTCATATATCAAAATAAAAAAGAAAGTGACCAGGTACAATGTAACAATAAAAAAACAAAACATAAGCCGTGTCCCATGCGGTGTTGAGATTCGAAGTAGCGTAGCGTGCTTCTTATTGGTTTCTGTCACCGCAACCATTGTAAACTAGACAACATTTTACTCATGCTTTTCTTCTCCCTATAAACCCCTTCTGTTTCCATTTACCCGCAACCACCAACGCCACCGCACACCAACCGTTATCTCCGCCGTAAACGACGATGACGTCAGATGGATTCCGAGCGTTGGATGAGAAATCATTAGTGGAATACATAAAAGCAACTCCTGCTTTGGTTTCAAAATTAGGTGACCAATTTGATAAACTTGAAATCAAAGAAGTCGGTGATGGAAATCTCAATTTCGTCTATATTGTTATTGCCCCTTCTGGTTCTTTCGTTCTCAAACAGGTACTAAATTATTCTTTAATTTCTTATAACTGATGTCCGAGCCAGCTCATATGCACCTCGACTAATTCCACTTATCCACCAAGGATTGGATAGATGGAATAAACCACCTAGTATTTTTTAGTCAACTCTCAGTCAACGACCTAAGTAGTTTTCAATTTATTAAAAGAGCAGCCCTATGCGGTGCAAAAAGCATCTCGCAATCATGCAGAGGGTGTATCGTAGTCAGCCTACCCTGATGTAAATATCAATGGCTGATTCCGCAGCTTGAGCCCGTTACCTTTAGGTCACACAAGGACTTTTACCGTTGCTCTAAGGTGCCCCTTCTAGTTTTCAATTTGCTCAGATTCTTAATTGTGTCACTTTTTTCTTTATAGGCTCTTCCATATATACGATGTATTGGAGAATCATGGCCAATGACAAAAGAACGTGCTTATTTTGAAGCAACTGCACTAAAAGAACATGGTCGTTTATGTCCGGAACATGTACCTGAGGTTTATCATTTTGATAGGACTATGTGTTTGATTGGTATGCGTTACCTTGAACCTCCTCATATTATTTTGAGGAAAGGATTGATTGCTGGTGTCGAGTATCCCTTGCTTGCTGAACACATTTCAGATTATATGGCAAAGACTCTGTTCTTTACCTCCCTGCTTTATCTTACAACAATGGAACACAAACGTGCAGGTGAGTCATATTAATAGTGACGGATCACATATTGTCATTCGTATATGTAGACATACACTTTACGCGCTGTGATTATGCATTTGACTTTATGAATTTGTTTATGCAAGTGTCAGTTTCTATGGACAGGGGTCAGTTGTGTGAGTACATATTTAACTCTTTTATGATAATACGAAATCCTTCAGAATTATTACCGAAGGTTATAAAAGCTTATGCCGAGAATGGTTAACATGTGCTTTGTGTTCTTGTTTGGTAAAAGTTTTATCCTTGGGGAGATAATACTGGAAATCAGATTTGACCAGGAGATTCGTACTCTTTTAGAAACAATTTCATCAGGTGAATTATAGTTTATCTACATCAGCAAGCTTTTCAGTCACTGTCATTTATAGCCATGATAATAAAGATTGCCAATTTAAAATCTGGAGCCTTACTTTAACTAGTTAAAATATCTTAGCTTGCTCATCATCTTCCATGCTAGAAAAAGGGAAACATCAGTGTCCTACACCTGTTGATGTTACATCTTGCTTTTGGGGTTCTTCTGGCTGATAGTTTGTCATTGCTGCTGTCCCTTTCTTTTAGTGAGGCGGTACTTTTATTGAGGATGAATATAGTTAACCAAAAGGATTAGAAACCACCTCATGATTAAACATTAAAGTTGGTCCATCAATCTTGCTGAATTGGTTCAACCCCTTTCAAATGTTTACAACACTGCAAGTTCATGTGTATGTGTTTTTGCACTCTCAGCTAGACATTTGTCTTTCTACTGAGGATTGGAGACGAGTCATAGTTGCAAATTTCCGAGTCTTAAATTCTTCAGACTTAGCAAGTCTCTTCAATATATCTTGTTAGGGGTGTTATGCAACTACTTTTGTTGCTATGGTTTCCATGTAAATTGAGACCTTACACCTATCTTCAACCTTTGGAAGGGGATTTCATCTTTTAAGGATGTATGCATATTAGTTGGCTTCTTTTAGCACATTCCCATGACGAATTCGTTATTATTTTTAATACATTTACTTTTGGTTTTTGATGGCCAGCTATATGGAGGGCATGACAGTTTTTTCTATTTGATTTTGACCTCGGTTCATTTTTGCAGTTGCTCAATTTTGTGGAAATGTTGAGTTGTGTAGGCTCACTGAGCAGGTTGTCTTCTCAGACCCCTACAAAGTGTCCCAGTATAACCGATGCACATCTCCTTATCTTGATGCCGATGCAGAGGCAGTTCGCAACGATAATGGTTTGAAGATTGAAGTTGCTGAGCTTAAATCCAAGTACGTTCCTGATGCTAGAAGATGTTGCTTTATATTGCATCTAGTTGATATGCTTGATTTTTATCTATTTTTGTTTGCTGTAGCTGGAAAGTTACCATAATCTTATGTAATACATTGCAGGTTTTGTGAGAGAGCCCAAGCTCTTATACACGGCGATCTCCATACTGGTTCTTTGATGGTCACTCATGACTCAACCCAAGTAATTGATCCGGAATTTGCTTTTTATGGGCCAATGGGTTTTGATATTGGAGCATTTATTGGAAATCTAATTCTGGCTTACTTTTCCCAAGATGGACATGCGGATCAGGCCAATGACCGCAAGGTATATCTACTGCAACATTTTGTCTTTCTATTTTATCTACATAATAAAGGTCTGTTTCCCCCTTTTGTTCTTTCCCTTGTGCATGATATTCTGGTCGTTAACCTCGTCGATTGCTGTTCTGGAATTATAGTTGTATATGGCTCACACTAGATATATATATATATATCCTAATGCCAGATTGAGTGATCTGGTGAAAGTTGAGACACACTGTTACTCGTTAGGCTGCCCTCCTTTACAAAGATATGATTGTTACTTTAAATACTCATCTAGAGATCTCGACGAGTATTAATTTCTTCACAAGCTGATAACAGTCTGGAATATTAAATCTTTTCAAGTATTAAGCTCGATCACGTGGCTTTTAAATCTTTAAAACTTTTTTTGATTTACTTTCGTTGAGATGAAAGTATGGCCTTCTTATGCTGACCTATCTGCATAGAAGAGTTGCTGATAGGATAGACAAAAGTGAGAACTATGAAGACATGCATATATGCTTATTGGAAGGTTTTTGCCAATGAAGACATGCATATATGCTTATTGGATTGGTAATCTGATATCTGTTTGTTTCTTCCATTTTGTGCAATGTCAAGACCATGCTGATATTGTTTTTTAGATCTCACTCTTCAATAACTTCTTTGTTTTCAGTCATACAAAGTGTGGATTCTGAAGACGATAACAGAGACTTGGAACCTCTTTCACAAAAAGTTTCTTGCACTCTGGGATGAGCACAAGGATGGTCCTGGTGAAGCATATCTTCCTGACATATACAACAATACTGATCTTCGACAACAGATAAAGCAAAAATACATGAAAGAACTCTTTGAAGACACCCTTGGATTTGGTGCTGCTAAAATGATAAGGTGATTGGGTGAATTCATATTTCTAATCTTGGTTCTGCATGTTATCTCTCTTTTATTTGAACAATCCCTACAGGCAAGGTAGAGCTACTAGCTTGTTCCCAGCGAAATTTGGGATACCCCAAATTCTGAAAAATTAAAATATAAAGTTGGCGATGAGATACAATGTTCTCATTAATCGCAAGAAAATTCTTTTGGGAAAAAACATAGACTCATGGCAAGCAACTAAGCCTCCTTCAAGAAAGCTTGCCACTACTCTCGTTGAAGGTATAATGGAATAAAGAAAATTTCTCTCTAACAACTTAATCCATTAGGTGAGATGACCACACACCTCAACATGGTGTCCAAGGTCAGGGGTTCAATTTTGCCCGCCATCCAAAAAAGAGAATTGTGGCTGTTTAGCCTATGAAAGAGAATTAGGCCCACACATGAGGGGACATGTTGAAAATATAACTAAGTAAATAAAAGTTTACAATTTCTAACCGCTCAAGCTTTTAGATGAATTGGTCGTACACTTTATTAGTTCAAAGTTAGAACAGGCACATTGCACATGCACATTTTGAAACTAGGAGAGGAGAAAATGGCGATAGTTCGGAATAGTCGTCTAATCATTGGTGGGTTGATAGTAACAATTTGCAGATATTTGTCCTATGCAAGTTATTTGTAGCTGTTTTTGTTTAAGGTATTTTATAAGTTATTAGTTGGTCTCTCACAAGAATGCTAGATCTGGCTTTTGTTACTCCATAAATTTGCTATGTATTAGCTGGATTTGCTACTATATTAAATTCGGATTCCAACTTCTCGGAGCTACCCACGTGAGACACCCTGCCAATGATAGCGATCTTCTTGGGTGGCTTATGTACCTCAATTTACCTAACATTGACAGGTCCAGTATCCCCTGCTATGGCAGGAATTGGGTGCTAAAAAAGGAAAATTTTGTATTATTGATATATCATGACAATGTCATTAATACTGTTATTTCATTAACTTTTGCTGCATATCAATGAAATTCTTATTTTCTTTTAATATACAGGAGAATAGTTGGGGTAGCTCATGTAGAAGATTTTGAATCAATCAAGGAGGCTGCCAATCGAGCTGATTGTGAACGGCGAGCACTTAACTTTGCAAAGAAGCTTTTGAAAGAAAGACGAAACTTCAAGGGCATTAATGAAGTTGTTTCCGCAATTGAGCAAGTTAATTTGCAGTAATTTCATGGTAAACTGGATGCATACATGTTGGCCTTTTGACTAAACATAAACGAGTTAGCTTTGGCTAAGCATTTTGGAGTCTATTAGAAATATGGTTTGCGTATTGATCAGAAATAATGCTGTTTTATTTAGTGCAAATCACCTGTCAGTTGGCAATGCTTTAGCATACTGGGCAATTGTATTATGTTGGATCTGTTCTTCCAGTTCTGATAGGGGAAAACTATCTAATTTCTGTATCTTTTTTTGGTGAAAGATGGTGATATTTCTTTCTTTCAATGGTAATTCTTTGGCCGGGGAAGTGGTCTCATTACTAAAATGATGATTAGAGTGTCAAACTTCATTACAAATATAGCACGCAGCATTGGTTTGCATTACCATTTTTATTAAAATCTAGTGAGACATTTAGAAGACTTTACCAGAAATATCAGATTGTTAATGATAGATTACTCATCATATATATGTTGAACTCTTAGTTTATGGTAACCCATGCTAGGGTATTGCTACAATTAGTCACATCAAAGATAACCTGTATTTAACCCCTTGTACTTATTCATGTTATTGTTATTCTTCGAGAAGGCCATGACACAAGGTCTTATATTTGTACAAAGGCATTTGATGACACTAATTATCTCTAAACAACATCATGCCCGCCAGGAAATTTTGCTTTATAATCCTTCCAAAGTTGATCAACAGTCTTTCCCAACAGGTCAACAAAGAACTGATTACTATAGCCATTTCTCATCTTCTTGTTAAGCTGTGCCACGAACCCTTCTTTCAAGCTGTTGCAGTAATCGAGAAATCGAGCAGTCACGTCGTAGCCTTGGTCCCATCGATTGCCCTGCCCTGGTTTCACCCAGTGACTAGGTGCAAGACCAGCTTTGAGCCTCACATAATCAGCAATCCCTTCAATTAATCCTCCGGGAGCTTGACCGTTTCCATTCCACTGCCAAACATGGGTGGACTCGTGGAATAATACGCCAGTGATCTCTCTCCTAACATTACCAGAGTAACTATTGATGTACCTGCAGATTTCAGCTTAGAATATAAATATGTTAGGCAGCACTTAATATTTGCATCATCTAAGTATATTAAACCGTAGATAATTATAGTATACAAGATATCTTGTTTCAACATAGTTTGGTTTACTTTGAGGTTATTCATACTATGCTCTTAGCAAATCTCATGTATCAAAAAATCAATCTGTGTACCTGGCACTGACATGAATCTCATTGCCAGTAGTGTAAGCTACTCCGTCCATGTCGTCCACAAACATGCTTATCTTTTGCACGTTCTTGCGGTCAGCTGCTGTGTTCTGTTGGAAGGTGTTCCATATAAACCTTGTGGCATTTGCCAGTGTTTGCTTGCTATATTGGGCGCCGATCTCCCGATTGAAACGGGCACCACCGGGAGTGTTTGCAGCCCTGTTGGTGACAGTGTAATTTACTGCATGGATTTGTTGGGTGATTGAAAGGATTAGTAGAGAACAAAGGGAGAAAATCATGTTATGAGCCATGGTTTGCTTTTAGAATTATACGGTCTCATTTATAGTGTAATATTCCACGGACTTATTAGTACTTATTAATAATGCTGAAGCTGGACAAAGTCAGTTGAGTGTCAATACGAAATTTTCAATTTCCAATCCTATTCAGTATCTTCTCTGTTTAAGCAACTTTTAATCTTTATAAGCCTGCACAGGTGCTGGTGAACATACGCATAACATTTGACCTTAGACACCAAAGATGTGTTTGTCTCTCTTTAATTTAAACATAATTTGGTTAAAAGCCGCCTAGTGAGAGAAATAAAAAATTCCCAACTACTTTTGTCCTTGGTCAAGAATTAGTGCTTTTAATTTCCACGAGAATGTAATGTAAAGGTAAGTTTGCAGAAGATCTATAATCCTCCAATTTTACCTTTCCACGGTTTGATAATGCTAAATTTCTAAGTACTTTTGACTTTCTATTTTTCTTATGGGTGAATTACACAAAAGTTTGTAAGGTGTGTAAAAGATGTACTTTTCAAACTTTAGTGTGTAATAATACACCCGTAAAAATAAGGTGTGTCAGGGGGATTTCGACCAAAAATCAATGGATATATCATGTATTCTGCCTTTTCTTATTGATCCAACCTTTTAGTTTGCCCCCACGCTCTTTTGGAATCAGGCAAACTCGGTCGCCGGTTGGTCCCACTTTGGATTAAAGCATTCTTTATCAAAGAGGGCTCGAGTCCAATACATCTAGTTAGTGCTTGCCATTTTGATGTTTGGCATTTTATGCCTATATTTCCTTAATATTTCCTCACGTTTTAGTACCTTATTCGCTCGTTTTATAGCTTGTGACTGTGGTTTTACACTGATTTTATGTCGTGTGTATGTAGGTTGTTATGCAATGTAATTGGAGCTTTTAGGAGCTTGATTGAGCAAGAAAAGATTGGATTTTGATTGAGGATTGGATCGAGCACACGAAGGCACGACACGAGCGAGCAAAGGAGCGAGCAAACACAAAAATTGGCCTGGCGCTGTAGGGGGCGCCCCGCGGGCCCCACCGCGCCCAGTATTCCTGCGCGTTTTTTAGCGCGCCGCATGCCCAAGGCGGCCAACTTTCGACGTTCTCTGTCCATCTTCACGCGTTCCGAGGCGCGGGGCGCCCGTTATAGCGCCCCTTGTGCGCGATTTTATGTCCTATTTCGTCTAGGCTTGGGTCTAACTTATTACTAGGTGTTTGTAAACTCTATAAATACTCTTTTACTTAGTTTTTCATGAGAGTGGAGACTTTGGAGCAAATTTTGGAGGAGAGGGAAGGAGCCCTAGATGTCTTCTACACAAGTTCTTTCTCTCTTTCTCTTATTCTTCTCTTTAATTCTATAGTTTGTTCGTTCTAGGGTTAGAGTAAATACATGAAGGTTGATGTTTGAAAGTTGATTTCTTCCTATTGATTTACCATTACAGATTGTTTATTCTTTCTTGATCATAATTGTTTGATTATAACGGCCGTATAATTGAGCACTATCTACGGTTCTTAGATTGAACTCGACAGAGGGAATTTATGAACGCAAATAAGAAAGAATAGAACTAGTTTGTGAACCCGGGCATCGGGGAACCAATTTGCGAGTAGGATAGACATATACTTGCTTGCCTAGTTTAACTCATTACAGAATTCGTTAATGCGTGCACGTGATTCAACCCATAGACATATAGGGATTGGAGTAGCCTGCATAGACCGTGAAGAATCGAAAGGTTTTCACGGGTACAATTAACCTGTTAGTTAGCAATCTAGGAAATCAAGAAGTAGAATCAACTGGAAAACTCAACTGGATTGTTTGTAACTCTGACCCTGGACCGTTTCTCCATTATTGATAACAACCCATAAATTGCTCTATTACTTGACTTCAGTTAATTGTTTTAATTATTGTTTTAGTTAGTAAAATCTCAACCATTGGAAAAGATCCCTGAATAGTTTTTAAGAAATTGTTTGCTAAGATTCAGTCTGAATAGTCCTCGTGGGAACGATACTCTACTTATCACTTTATTACTTGTCGACCACGTATACTTGCGTGTGCGTTTGGGAGCAACAAGTTTTTGGCGCCGTTGCCGGGGACTAATTTTTGACTGATTTCTTCTTGAACAGTTTATTAATTTCTATTCAGGTTTAATTTTTGTTTTGAGTTTTGTGCTGTTTCAGGTATTAGGTCCTGCTTGATCTTTACCTACAGGAATGGCAGAAGAACAAGCTTTAGCTGTGCGAGATGTTGCTCTCCCCAGCCTGGAGGGAGTAGCCTCGAGCATAGTTAAGCCTAGAATTACTGGAAACTTTGAAATTAAGTCCGGTATGATACAACTGTTACATACGACTGGACAATTTGGTGGATTTCCTCATGAAGATCCGCAACAACATATCCAGAATTTCTTGGAGATCAGTGATACTTATACACCAACGGGAGTTCCTATTGATTATGTTCGCTTGACTTTATTCCCGTTTTCACTGATTGGGGCAGCAAAGAGGTGGTTAAAGGCTGAAAAGTCTGGGTCTATCACCACTTGGAATGATTTGGCTAAGAAGTTCTTGGCTAAGTTTTATCCATCTGCCAAGACAGCCCGGGTGAGGAGTGAAATTATGTCCTTCAGACAGTTAGAAGGAGAATCTTTGTATTCAGCCTGGGAGCGGTTCAAAGCTTTACTGAGAGATTGTCCACACCACAACCAATCCAATGAGGTTCTTGCACATACTTTTGTTGAGGGGTTGACTGCACATACTAAGATTGTGGTAGATGCTGCTGCTGGAGGTCAAGTATTGGCCTTAAATTTTGACCAGATCTATGATTTGCTAGATAAGTTTTCGCAGAGCAATCCTGATTGGCAAGGTGATGGTAGAGCTACTACGCAGAAAGCTGCAGGGGTACTTCAGTTAGATGCAGTTTCAGAGCTACGGGCTAGGATGGATGCTATTTCCAATCAAATTAGTAAGCTAGCTCTGCCAAAGACTCAGCAACCAGTGGCTCCAGTGCAACAACTCCAGAGCTTTTGTGAGGTTTGTGGTCAAGACCATGCTACAGAGGTTTGCTCTTCTAACCCAGAGTCAGTTTATTACGTGGGTAATCACAACAGGCTGCAGGGTCAAAATCAGTTTGGTAATTCTTATTATCAAGGCAATATGAGAGCCCCGAATAATTACCACCCACTCCCAGCTCCACCACAGCAGGTTAGCAGTTCAGTTGAGGAGATGCTAAAGCAAATAATGGCGGGCCAGCAGAGAATGATAGCTGACACTGCAGCCCATGCACAGGCCATACAAGATCTTGCCAGTGCTCACAAGAACTTGGAGCACCAGCTGGGGCAGTTGGTGGGAGAAATAAGCACTGTGAAGAAAGAGCCTGAACAATGTCTTGCAGTGACTTTAATTGGAGGTGGAGAGCTGATGGCCAAGCCTGAGGAGAAAGCTGAAATTGAAAAAATTGAAAAAGTGGAGAAGGTAAAGAAGAAAGAAGAGAAGAAAGAGGCACCTCGGCCACCCCCACCATTCCCGCAGAGGCTTATACCATCGAAGGATTTGGCTCAGTATCAAAAATTTGTGAGTATGCTGAAAGAACTTCATGTTAATATTCCTTTGACTGATGTGTTTGAATTGATGCCATCCTTTGTGAAGTTTTTAAAAGAGATTTTAGTCAAGAAGAAAAAGCCTCAAGAGATAGATACAGTCGAGTTAGTTGAGGAGTGTAGCACAATCTTGAGCAAGCTACCTCCAAAACTTCAAGATCCTGGGAAGTTCACTATTCCTTGTACCATTGGAGGGCATAGTATCACTGGTGCCTTGTGTGATTTGGGTGCGAGCATAAATCTCATGCCTCTGTCTGTTTGCAAAAGGTTAGGGCTAGGAGCAATCAAGCCCTCTTCAGTTACTCTTAAGATGGCGGATGGATCACTCACTCACCCTGATGGTAAATTGGAGGATGTGTTGGTAAAAGTTGGTAAGTTTACCTTCTCTGTTGATTTTGTAGTCCTAGATTATGAAGAGGACTTAGAAGCTCCAATTATTTTGGGGAGACCATTCTTAGTCACCTCGAAGGCACTTATTGATATGGAGCTGGGTGAGATGACTGTGAGAGCGCATGGAGAAAAGGTTACTTTCAAGGTGTATAATGAGAAGGAGCACATAGCTAAGATTGAAGAGTGCTCTATGATTGAATGTGTCAAACAAGAGCATGGAAGTACACCAAATGTAAAGTTGAAGTTGGGGTCTCTCAAAGAAAGGAAGAAAGCAAAAGTTCGTCGTAAGAAGAGAAGACGTAAATGCTGGAAGTGAGCTAAAAGGGACGTCGTGCCACGACGTTAACTAAGGCGCTTCTCGGGAGGCAACCCGAGTTTGTACTTGTATTATTTTATTTATAGTGTCACGTAGTTTTTGTTTTTCCTTGGATTGCAGGTTCATGTAATGTCGAGTTTAAGTGTGGGGTGTCCTCACCTTTACATAATATTGATGACCTGATGGGGGAAGTCTGAGTACCTCATGAAGCTTGGAGGATGCTAGCACCAAGGACTAGAGTCTTCAGGGAAGTTTTCTTTACCCTTGCACTTGCTTATTTTTCGCACTGAGGACAGTGCTTAGTTTAAGTGTGGGGTGGGGAACTACCCTTTTATCCATTTTTGAGGTTAGGGATGCATGTACCGTTAGGATTTTTCTTTTGTCACTTGACTTTATTTTGATTTATTTCTTGCTTTAATATATGAAAAATTTGAAAAAAATTAGAAAACCAATGAAAAATTCCAAAAAGATTTTCCTTTTAGTTTTTATTATTAGTGGTACATGTCATCCACCCCGTGGTTTTTCTTATGGCCTCGGTTCTTTTCCACGGGTAGGCCTTTGAACCGGGTAGTTCTTTACTTTTTAGGATTAGAGTAGTTAGTTATAAATGACCCTAGGTGTAGGAAATAGGTAGAATGCTAGGTGCCTTTGATTTGTTTGATACCGGTGGACTTGGACTTGATTGCATGTGCTATTTGTGGTGTCCTTGGGTTTTTAATTTGATGCATGCCTAGGAGAAAAAATGGAACGACCCCCTTGAGATGCTTGAGTCCGCTTGCTTGATTTGATTGTTAACCTTTGTGCATGAGGGCTTAAATTTCCACAAGTTGCATTCTAGATGCTTGATTGAGAGTTGTTGATGGAACCTTTTTGTGTGGATCATGTGCAATGTGTGTTGTGAGGCATATTTTTATTATACTCCATGCTGCATATTAATGTCTAGAACTTGCCCCGTGTGTGTGCAAAGCGAAATCCTAGGTTTGCTCTAGTCGGGAAATGATACAAGGCCTTCTTTTGATTTGCCTACCCTTACATATATACCTTGGAAAAAAATTGTTGTGATTTCTTTGATCCTTTTTATTGGTACCCACACCCCGAGCCTACCCATTTGTTCTTAATTGACTCTTTTGGCCCTTTACTCCTTAAGCACTTTATTGATTTTGTGTTGATTGGAGTTGTGGTTGGAATTGGGAGGTTTTTGAGTGGAACTAATGAAGGGGAATGATTGTTAAAAGTGTGAAGTAGTGAAAAGCATTGGCAAGGTTGGATGAAATTGAAAATTGAAAAAGAAAAAAAAAATAGCAAAGTTGAAAAGAAAAAATTGTGAAATTGAAAAAAAAAAAAGAAAGATGTCCATTCCTTGCTAGTGTGAGCTTAAAAGAAAAATGCTACTTGTTGGGAAGGTGTATGTGTGATAGTTGTGATTGGGTGGTTTGTTGAGAATTGTGCTTGAAATTAAATGTGATGTATTAAAGTGCTTAGGGAGGTAGTCACTATTACCCATATATGTCCTACCCGCACCTTAGCCTACATTACGACCTTTCTAAAGTCCTAGTTAATCCCGATTGGAGTGAGCCTACATTAGTGGAGTCCTACACTACGGGCAAGCCTATGGTGCGTTGTGTGTGACATGTGAGCCTTTCATGAGAGTGAGTGAATTCTTTCTATGCTATTGTCCCCGTTCTATTCTTGATATTCATTGTTGTGTGTGATATTTGGGGGATACTCTCTTGCTTCATATTGGTGAGGGCACGTGGTTTGCATGAAATAGGTGAAGTTGATGGTTCTTGATTGAGTAGATAGGTGTGATTTTGTGGGAGCATGGGTGCATTAAGTTGAGTTTTGTGCATTTGAGCTATTTTGGGGTGGTTGTTCTCATATTTTTTTGGTTTTGGTAAATTGTTGGCATGTTGTGGATCCATAGTAGTCATGTGTGCATTGGTTCAATGGTCGGTATCAACCATAGTCATAGGCAGACCTGTTTTACCTAGGTTGGGAAGTGAGATGTGACTTGCTCGAGGGCGAGCAAGGGTTCAAGTGTGGGGTGGTGATGTTTGGCATTTTATGCCTATATTTCCTTAATATTTCCTCACGTTTTAGTACCTTATTCGCTCGTTTTATAGCTTGTGACTGTGGTTTTACACTGATTTTATGTCGTGTGTATGTAGGTTGTTATGCAATGTAATTGGAGCTTTTAGGAGCTTGATTGAGCAAGAAAAGATTGGATTTTGATTGAGGATTGGATCGAGCACACGAAGGCACGACACGAGCGAGCAAAGGAGCGAGCAAACACAAAAATTGGCCTGGCGCTGTAGGGGGCGCCCCGCGGGCCCCACCGCGCCCAGTATTCCTGCGCGTTTTTTAGCGCGCCGCATGCCCAAGGCGGCCAACTTTCGACGTTCTCTGTCCATCTTCACGCGTTCCGAGGCGCGGGGCGCCCGTTATAGCGCCCCTTGTGCGCGATTTTATGTCCTATTTCGTCTAGGCTTGGGTCTAACTTATTACTAGGTGTTTGTAAACTCTATAAATACTCTTTTACTTAGTTTTTCATGAGAGTGGAGACTTTGGAGCAAATTTTGGAGGAGAGGGAAGGAGCCCTAGATGTCTTCTACACAAGTTCTTTCTCTCTTTCTCTTATTCTTCTCTTTAATTCTATAGTTTGTTCGTTCTAGGGTTAGAGTAAATACATGAAGGTTGATGTTTGAAAGTTGATTTCTTCCTATTGATTTACCATTACAGATTGTTTATTCTTTCTTGATCATAATTGTTTGATTATAACGGCCGTATAATTGAGCACTATCTACGGTTCTTAGATTGAACTCGACAGAGGGAATTTATGAACGCAAATAAGAAAGAATAGAACTAGTTTGTGAACCCGGGCATCGGGGAACCAATTTGCGAGTAGGATAGACATATACTTGCTTGCCTAGTTTAACTCATTACAGAATTCGTTAATGCGTGCACGTGATTCAACCCATAGACATATAGGGATTGGAGTAGCCTGCATAGACCGTGAAGAATCGAAAGGTTTTCACGGGTACAATTAACCTGTTAGTTAGCAATCTAGGAAATCAAGAAGTAGAATCAACTGGAAAACTCAACTGGATTGTTTGTAACTCTGACCCTGGACCGTTTCTCCATTATTGATAACAACCCATAAATTGCTCCATTACTTGACTTCAGTTAATTGTTTTAATTATTGTTTTAGTTAGTAAAATCTCAACCATTGGAAAAGATCCCTGAATAGTTTTTAAGAAATTGTTTGCTAAGATTCAGTCTGAATAGTCCTCGTGGGAACGATACTCTACTTATCACTTTATTACTTGTCGACCACGTATACTTGCGTGTGCGTTTGGGAGCAACAAGTTTTTGGCGCCGTTGCCGGGGACTAATTTTTGACTGATTTCTTCTTGAACAGTTTATTAATTTCTATTCAGGTTTAATTTTTGTTTTGAGTTTTGTGCTGTTTCAGGTATTAGGTCCTGCTTGATCTTTACCTACAGGAATGGCAGAAGAACAAGCTTTAGCTGTGCGAGATGTTGCTCTCCCCAGCCTGGAGGGAGTAGCCTCGAGCATAGTTAAGCCTAGAATTACTGGAAACTTTGAAATTAAGTCCGGTATGATACAACTGTTACATACGACTGGACAATTTGGTGGATTTCCTCATGAAGATCCGCAACAACATATCCAGAATTTCTTGGAGATCAGTGATACTTATACACCAACGGGAGTTCCTATTGATTATGTTCGCTTGACTTTATTCCCGTTTTCACTGATTGGGGCAGCAAAGAGGTGGTTAAAGGCTGAAAAGTCTGGGTCTATCACCACTTGGAATGATTTGGCTAAGAAGTTCTTGGCTAAGTTTTATCCATCTGCCAAGACAGCCCGGGTGAGGAGTGAAATTATGTCCTTCAGACAGTTAGAAGGAGAATCTTTGTATTCAGCCTGGGAGCGGTTCAAAGCTTTACTGAGAGATTGTCCACACCACAACCAATCCAATGAGGTTCTTGCACATACTTTTGTTGAGGGGTTGACTGCACATACTAAGATTGTGGTAGATGCTGCTGCTGGAGGTCAAGTATTGGCCTTAAATTTTGACCAGATCTATGATTTGCTAGATAAGTTTTCGCAGAGCAATCCTGATTGGCAAGGTGATGGTAGAGCTACTACGCAGAAAGCTGCAGGGGTACTTCAGTTAGATGCAGTTTCAGAGCTACGGGCTAGGATGGATGCTATTTCCAATCAAATTAGTAAGCTAGCTCTGCCAAAGACTCAGCAACCAGTGGCTCCAGTGCAACAACTCCAGAGCTTTTGTGAGGTTTGTGGTCAAGACCATGCTACAGAGGTTTGCTCTTCTAACCCAGAGTCAGTTTATTACGTGGGTAATCACAACAGGCTGCAGGGTCAAAATCAGTTTGGTAATTCTTATTATCAAGGCAATATGAGAGCCCCGAATAATTACCACCCACTCCCAGCTCCACCACAGCAGGTTAGCAGTTCAGTTGAGGAGATGCTAAAGCAAATAATGGCGGGCCAGCAGAGAATGATAGCTGACACTGCAGCCCATGCACAGGCCATACAAGATCTTGCCAGTGCTCACAAGAACTTGGAGCACCAGCTGGGGCAGTTGGTGGGAGAAATAAGCACTGTGAAGAAAGAGCCTGAACAATGTCTTGCAGTGACTTTAATTGGAGGTGGAGAGCTGATGGCCAAGCCTGAGGAGAAAGCTGAAATTGAAAAAATTGAAAAAGTGGAGAAGGTAAAGAAGAAAGAAGAGAAGAAAGAGGCACCTCGGCCACCCCCACCATTCCCGCAGAGGCTTATACCATCGAAGGATTTGGCTCAGTATCAAAAATTTGTGAGTATGCTGAAAGAACTTCATGTTAATATTCCTTTGACTGATGTGTTTGAATTGATGCCATCCTTTGTGAAGTTTTTAAAAGAGATTTTAGTCAAGAAGAAAAAGCCTCAAGAGATAGATACAGTCGAGTTAGTTGAGGAGTGTAGCACAATCTTGAGCAAGCTACCTCCAAAACTTCAAGATCCTGGGAAGTTCACTATTCCTTGTACCATTGGAGGGCATAGTATCACTGGTGCCTTGTGTGATTTGGGTGCGAGCATAAATCTCATGCCTCTGTCTGTTTGCAAAAGGTTAGGGCTAGGAGCAATCAAGCCCTCTTCAGTTACTCTTAAGATGGCGGATGGATCACTCACTCACCCTGATGGTAAATTGGAGGATGTGTTGGTAAAAGTTGGTAAGTTTACCTTCTCTGTTGATTTTGTAGTCCTAGATTATGAAGAGGACTTAGAAGCTCCAATTATTTTGGGGAGACCATTCTTAGTCACCTCGAAGGCACTTATTGATATGGAGCTGGGTGAGATGACTGTGAGAGCGCATGGAGAAAAGGTTACTTTCAAGGTGTATAATGAGAAGGAGCACATAGCTAAGATTGAAGAGTGCTCTATGATTGAATGTGTCAAACAAGAGCATGGAAGTACACCAAATGTAAAGTTGAAGTTGGGGTCTCTCAAAGAAAGGAAGAAAGCAAAAGTTCGTCGTAAGAAGAGAAGACGTAAATGCTGGAAGTGAGCTAAAAGGGACGCCGTGCCACGACGTTAACTAAGGCGCTTCTCGGGAGGCAACCCGAGTTTGTACTTGTATTATTTTATTTATAGTGTCACGTAGTTTTTGTTTTTCCTTGGATTGCAGGTTCATGTAATGTCGAGTTTAAGTGTGGGGTGTCCTCACCTTTACATAATATTGATGACCTGATGGGGGAAGTCTGAGTACCTCATGAAGCTTGGAGGATGCTAGCACCAAGGACTAGAGTCTTCAGGGAAGTTTTCTTTACCCTTGCACTTGCTTATTTTTCGCACTGAGGACAGTGCTTAGTTTAAGTGTGGGGTGGGGAACTACCCTTTTATCCATTTTTGAGGTTAGGGATGCATGTACCGTTAGGATTTTTCTTTTGTCACTTGACTTTATTTTGATTTATTTCTTGCTTTAATATATGAAAAATTTGAAAAAAATTAGAAAACCAATGAAAAATTCCAAAAAGATTTTCCTTTTAGTTTTTATTATTAGTGGTACATGTCATCCACCCCGTGGTTTTTCTTATGGCCTCGGTTCTTTTCCACGGGTAGGCCTTTGAACCGGGTAGTTCTTTACTTTTTAGGATTAGAGTAGTTAGTTATAAATGACCCTAGGTGTAGGAAATAGGTAGAATGCTAGGTGCCTTTGATTTGTTTGATACCGGTGGACTTGGACTTGATTGCATGTGCTATTTGTGGTGTCCTTGGGTTTTTAATTTGATGCATGCCTAGGAGAAAAAATGGAACGACCCCCTTGAGATGCTTGAGTCCGCTTGCTTGATTTGATTGTTAACCTTTGTGCATGAGGGCTTAAATTTCCACAAGTTGCATTCTAGATGCTTGATTGAGAGTTGTTGATGGAACCTTTTTGTGTGGATCATGTGCAATGTGTGTTGTGAGGCATATTTTTATTATACTCCATGCTGCATATTAATGTCTAGAACTTGCCCCGTGTGTGTGCAAAGCGAAATCCTAGGTTTGCTCTAGTCGGGAAATGATACAAGGCCTTCTTTTGATTTGCCTACCCTTACATATATACCTTGGAAAAAAATTATTGTGATTTCTTTGATCCTTTTTATTGGTACCCACACCCCGAGCCTACCCATTTGTTCTTAATTGACTCTTTTGGCCCTTTACTCCTTAAGCACTTTATTGATTTTGTGTTGATTGGAGTTGTGGTTGGAATTGGGAGGTTTTTGAGTGGAACTAATGAAGGGGAATGATTGTTAAAAGTGTGAAGTAGTGAAAAGCATTGGCAAGGTTGGATGAAATTGAAAATTGAAAAAGAAAAAAAAAATAGCAAAGTTGAAAAGAAAAAATTGTGAAATTGAAAAAAAAAAAAGAAAGATGTCCATTCCTTGCTAGTGTGAGCTTAAAAGAAAAATGCTACTTGTTGGGAAGGTGTATGTGTGATAGTTGTGATTGGGTGGTTTGTTGAGAATTGTGCTTGAAATTAAATGTGATGTATTAAAGTGCTTAGGGAGGTAGTCACTATTACCCATATATGTCCTACCCGCACCTTAGCCTACATTACGACCTTTCTAAAGTCCTAGTTAATCCCGATTGGAGTGAGCCTACATTAGTGGAGTCCTACACTACGGGCAAGCCTATGGTGCGTTGTGTGTGACATGTGAGCCTTTCATGAGAGTGAGTGAATTCTTTCTATGCTATTGTCCCCGTTCTATTCTTGATATTCATTGTTGTGTGTGATATTTGGGGGATACTCTCTTGCTTCATATTGGTGAGGGCACGTGGTTTGCATGAAATAGGTGAAGTTGATGGTTCTTGATTGAGTAGATAGGTGTGATTTTGTGGGAGCATGGGTGCATTAAGTTGAGTTTTGTGCATTTGAGCTATTTTGGGGTGGTTGTTCTCATATTTTTTTGGTTTTGGTAAATTGTTGGCATGTTGTGGATCCATAGTAGTCATGTGTGCATTGGTTCAATGGTCGGTATCAACCATAGTCATAGGCAGACCTGTTTTACCTAGGTTGGGAAGTGAGATGTGACTTGCTCGAGGGCGAGCAAGGGTTCAAGTGTGGGGTGGTGATGTTTGGCATTTTATGCCTATATTTCCTTAATATTTCCTCACGTTTTAGTACCTTATTCGCTCGTTTTATAGCTTGTGACTGTGGTTTTACACTGATTTTATGTCGTGTGTATGTAGGTTGTTATGCAATGTAATTGGAGCTTTTAGGAGCTTGATTGAGCAAGAAAAGATTGGATTTTGATTGAGGATTGGATCGAGCACACGAAGGCACGACACGAGCGAGCAAAGGAGCGAGCAAACACAAAAATTGGCCTGGCGCTGTAGGGGGCGCCCCGCGGGCCCCACCGCGCCCAGTATTCCTGCGCGTTTTTTAGCGCGCCGCATGCCCAAGGCGGCCAACTTTCGACGTTCTCTGTCCATCTTCACGCGTTCCGAGGCGCGGGGCGCCCGTTATAGCGCCCCTTGTGCGCGATTTTATGTCCTATTTCGTCTAGGCTTGGGTCTAACTTATTACTAGGTGTTTGTAAACTCTATAAATACTCTTTTACTTAGTTTTTCATGAGAGTGGAGACTTTGGAGCAAATTTTGGAGGAGAGGGAAGGAGCCCTAGATGTCTTCTACACAAGTTCTTTCTCTCTTTCTCTTATTCTTCTCTTTAATTCTATAGTTTGTTCGTTCTAGGGTTAGAGTAAATACATGAAGGTTGATGTTTGAAAGTTGATTTCTTCCTATTGATTTACCATTACAGATTGTTTATTCTTTCTTGATCATAATTGTTTGATTATAACGGCCGTATAATTGAGCACTATCTACGGTTCTTAGATTGAACTCGACAGAGGGAATTTATGAACGCAAATAAGAAAGAATAGAACTAGTTTGTGAACCCGGGCATCGGGGAACCAATTTGCGAGTAGGATAGACATATACTTGCTTGCCTAGTTTAACTCATTACAGAATTCGTTAATGCGTGCACGTGATTCAACCCATAGACATATAGGGATTGGAGTAGCCTGCATAGACCGTGAAGAATCGAAAGGTTTTCACGGGTACAATTAACCTGTTAGTTAGCAATCTAGGAAATCAAGAAGTAGAATCAACTGGAAAACTCAACTGGATTGTTTGTAACTCTGACCCTGGACCGTTTCTCCATTATTGATAACAACCCATAAATTGCTCTATTACTTGACTTCAGTTAATTGTTTTAATTATTGTTTTAGTTAGTAAAATCTCAACCATTGGAAAAGATCCCTGAATAGTTTTTAAGAAATTGTTTGCTAAGATTCAGTCTGAATAGTCCTCGTGGGAACGATACTCTACTTATCACTTTATTACTTGTCGACCACGTATACTTGCGTGTGCGTTTGGGAGCAACACATTTCACTAAAACCTTCCGCAATATAATCATTATTTTCCTTTTCCAAAAATCCTTATGTGGATTAATAGTGAACACACATTCAACCGTTCGCACTGATCAATCAATTTACTAAACATTAATTAGTCATAATGAAAATGAATACATTAGTAATTATGATATAATGAAGCAGCTTCCGCCTGTTGGGATCAAAATAACATAGTATATGTGGAAGCTAACATAACAAATATTTGGATGACGGGAGTCTAGTAACTTCTACTCCAAGAAAAGGATATACATAAAAGAAGATATAATTCTTTTAGAACTCTTTTACTCCATTCAAGAAAGAAGACTCCTAGTAGATTACAAATTCACGCAAAAAACCCTAACACCGCAATGAATCTTTTTGTTCTTATATAAAATGAGTTATATTCAGAGATCATCAGTATTCAGTTTCAATTATCATTATTGTTGTTGATCTTGTTTATTACTATCCCTACCCCAGCTTTCTCAGTTTAATTATCACTGCTGCTACTGCATGCTTCTACTACTACTAGCTACTACATCATGATTGATATCTAATAGTAGTAATTGCTTAATAAGGGTAAACTGGAACAAGTTCTTGATAATTTTCAGTATGACTTAATTTTCCGGCTTGAGGAAGAAGTAAAAAACCTCTACGGATTTCTTTTACTTAGCGGGTATAATAGTTATTTTGCCTCAAATTGTGTTGTGACCCCTTAACTAACACGCATACTTATTATAAAGACGTGAAGTATCCCTCCTCTGCATCTTACAATTATTATGTTATACGTATAGTATTACTTTATTTTGCTAAGCCATGCTAAGAGATATAGCTTACAATTACTCGATTAGTCACACATGAGTCGAGAGATAATTAACTTGTATTTAATCCCTTGTGCTTATTCATATTACAGTATTTGTAGTAATAGTATTTTTCTTCAACAAGACCATGGCACAAATAGCCTTGTATTTCATCTCTAGGCGTTGTCAAGCTAATTACGAAATTTAGCTTTGTAGTCACTCCAAAGTTGATCAACCGTCTTTCCCAGTATGTCAACAAAGAACTGATCACTATAGCCATTTCTCATCTTCTTGTTGAGTTCTGCCACGAATCCATTTTTCAAGCTGTTGCAATAATCAAGAAATCGAGCAGTCACGTCGTAGCCTTGGTTCCATCGGTCGCCCTGCCCTGGTTTCACCCAGTGACTAGGTGCAAAACCAGCTTTAAGCCTCACATAATCAGCAATTCCTTCAATTAATCCTCCAGGAGCCTGTCCATTTCCATTCCACTGCCAAATGTGAGTGGACTCATGGTATAATACTCCAGTGATCTCTCTCCTTACGTCGCCAGAGTAACTGTTAATATACCTGCAGAGACGAATTTAAGATTTAAATAAAATGGGGCATCACACTAGATAATACTCTATTTTTAATTTAATCATATCATATATATACATACTTATATACTACTATAAAAGCATGTCCTCAAAAAGCTAAAAGTCAGATTACTAAAATGCCCTTTCAAAAGCTAAAAATACCTTACTTATTAAAGTTAAATAAAAATACCAAATTTATTTGAAGCTAAGAGATGTAATCTTTCAGATTATTAGAATGGATGTCACTTTATTTGTGAATAGGCACTTCCCACTAGGTCTTAATAATAAGTTGCTTGAGAGACTAATCTGGACAAGTCATCATTTGGGAGAGACTTACAAAACCCAATAAGAATTAATTCTATGTGATGATTGAGAGAGCACTAGCAGCGTGTATTTGAAAATGGGAAGTTGCACTTGGAGAAACCTAAATGACTGATATTAATAAAATCGGGTTCTACATTTTCTACTCTTTTATACTCATTGTGATATATGTACTGAAATTTGATTTGTACAAATATTAATGTAGATTATTATGAAATTTGATTTGTACAAATATTAATGTAGATTATTATGTAATTACCACAAAAAATTGGGTTCTACGTTTGCTACTCTTTAATACTCATTATTTAGTATGCATATGCGATATGATTGGGGCGGTTTGTTGGTATTAATTTGATAGCATGTATGAAATTATGTGAAAGATATCTTTTAAAGGTAGCAAGATATGAATTAGGCTTGCGATGATACTTAAAATTACTCTTTAGAACATGATGAGGAAATATATTAGGGAAAATCAAATGTGTATTTGTTTGGAATAAAAAATTAATTTTGAGAAAGGGTTATGAACCATTGCTTGGAGAATTGGTACATAAAATCAAGATCCTACGAAGTGATGGAGGAGGTCATGAAATACTCTCCAAGTTATCATCACATATAATTAAATTCAAATTTCACAAAAAGCTTGTACTTTATTCTGTAATGTATAATTGCTTACTCAATATTTTTTAATATTATTGTACAATACCGTGTATTACAAGACTTGATCTTCACGTGCATCGCAGGTGTCGATAAACTAGTATATATAAACGTGCATCTACTGCTTATATGCTGATTAATATTTGTACATACCTGGCACTAACATGAATCTCATTGTTGCTAGCGTAGGCTACTCCACCCATGTCATCGACGAACATGCTTACTGTTTGGACGTTTTTGCGGTCAGCCGCAGAGTTCTGCTGGAAGGTCCTCCAAATGAATGAAGCGGCAGATTCCAGTGTCTGCTTGCTATATGTTACACCTATATCTCGGTTGAAACGGGCACCACCGGGGGTGTTTGCGGCCCTGTTGGTAACGCTGTAATCCACTGCATCGATTTCTTGTGTGAATATTGCAAGAATTAGCAGAGAAGAAATGAAGAAAATCTTGTTAGCCATGCCTTTAATTTTCTCAGGTGAGTGATCATATGGTCTCTAAGAAGACGATTTATATAGTAGTAGTATTTTGTTATCTTTCCTAGACTTAAACATAGTGAAGCTGGACTAAAAATAATGAAGCTGGACTAAGTCAATTGACTCTGATGAATGGCTTTTCCTTCTTATACTTAATTAAAATAAAACAACTTTGTCACCTGAACTCAACACGCTTTTGGGTTTCGGGAACAACGGGTCCAAACCACAAATTACTGAGTACTAATTATCATAGTAAAATATATTAAAAAATGTTTAAGAAGGTAGAAAAGAAACAGTCGACTGGCGAAAAAAAATATTAAAATTAAAAAGGAAGGTTACGGTCCATTGTGGGCTAGTTAAAAAAGATCATTCAAGAATACAGAAAAAGATTAACTTTGAAGAGCAAATGAGTCAAGAACAGCCTCCTATGCAGATTTCTTTCTGAGCAATAATTCATATTCAGGAAAAAACTAATACTTGCTGAATTGTTCACTAGTACCACCATATATTATATTCTAGGTTATATACAAGCAATGCTATTGAACTAAGTTATATGATTGTATGAATATTTGTATAGATATAGAACTTAGCTCTTTCTATTCGTACAGTCAAAAACTCACATGAACACTAAAAGTCTAAAGAAACATTGGCTTTTATTTATTTATAGGACTAATTTATTTTAATACATTACCATAATAAGCATTACTATATTTTGTTTCTTCTTATACATCTTCTCATTGCATGTAATGGAAGTTAATTAGCCTTAAGCAGTGCCATATTTGGCCTTGTAATCAGCAAAGAGCTGGTCAGGTGTCTTCCCAAGCAATTCCACGAAGAAGTTGTTAGAATAGCCAGTTCTCATCCTCTTATTCAATTCAGCCACAAATCCATTTCTCAAACTATTACAATAATCCAGGAAACGTGCTGTGACTGAATAACCTTGATCCCATCGGTCACCTTGCCCATTCTGCGCCCAACCATTAGCCACATAACCAGCCTTTAGTCTCACGTAATCTGCAATCCCTTCTATTAATCCACCTGGAACAACCGTGAAATGAAAACTAATAAGAGACCTTGAAAGAAAAAAAAAAAATAAGAGACCTTAAACTTTTTAAATAAAATTTCATGTATTCTTAACATGAAGATTATTCCATTAATTATTTTTTTAAGTTGGTAGACGTCTTCTCTCTTTTTACAGAAAATTTGTACTTTTATTTTTTAAAAAGCTTTAATGTTTTCTAAGAAAAATTTAAGCCATAAAGCTACTACTAACAATTTTTGGGTCTCAAGATCTTGGTAGACCTATAGCAAAAACATTGAGCTGCCCCAAGCTAGACGCAGTGGGTTTAGTTGTATTGTTTGTTCTTTGTCTAGATCCGTTACTAACCTGGAGTCGAGGAATTGCCAAACCATTGCCAAACATGAGTGGATTCATGGAAAATTATTCCAGTGAGCTCAGTTTTTATATTTCCGGAGTAAGATTGTATATAACTAGTGCCTAGGTGAATTTCATTTCCAATGGTATAGGCAAGATATCCATTAGTTGTGTTCTCGATGAAGGCATTGAGTGTTGTGTATGGTTTCTTGTCAGCATCAACGGTTTGTTGAAAGATTGTCCATATGAAATTAGTAGCATTGGCCAGTGTTTGCTTGGTGTAAGTTACGCCAACTTCGTTTGTAAATCGCATGCCTCCTGCTGAATTTGGATCCCTGTTTGTCACATTGTAGGTTACAGTAAGTGCATTACTTCCTTTTTGAGCTGCTAGGAGAAACAAATATGAGAATATTGCTATGAACAAAATCTTAGCCATTGAGTTAAAACTTGTTTGTTCGTGTGTATTTTTTTTGTTGTATGCCTATGGAGCTCTATTTATAGTGCCACTGAATAAAGAGACTGTCGGCCAATCATTCCAAGAAGTTGATGTTTGGATAAAATCATATTGAGTCGTCAGATAAGAACACGATTATTCCCAAAATTGGTGTAGACAACAAATCTGACGGCCTGGAAATACTCTAGGCTGATTTTGCACTTTAAGCTTTTAAGACCAAGACTAGCATTTTACTTTTTATTTATGAGCATAATAATAAAAATTAGGTATGAAGCACAAGTGGAGAACTGCTTTTGGGGCAATGCCGGGGCGAGATAATAAATGTAGCTATTGCATAAAACTGAGTACCATATACAACAACAACAACAAACCCAGTGTAGTCCCACAAGTGAGGGTCGGAGGAGGGTGAGATGTACGCAGACCTTACCCCCACCAAGGTGGAGAGGCTGTTTTCGGAAGACCCTCGGCTAAAGAGAAATAGCAATAAGAATAGCAAAACTGAGTACCATATATCAATTCTAAAATGTATCTCCTACTCTAATATTTAGAATCAAGTTGTTTAATATCGTTTAATTTGAAACTGAAACAAAATAGACTTCGAAACTACTGAAATAAAATGACTCAAGACGTATTCAGAATAAGTTTGGTCAAATAACTAGCTGCTTAAACTTGAAACAGAACAAAAATAACAGTACTACGACTTGATTTCGACTTCATCAAGTAAAACCAAATTGTGCAATTAAAAGGGAAAAGATTCCTCATATATAAGTTAACTATTCCTGTACATTATTTTGACAATTAAGAAAATGATGATTCTTATTATATGAATGTGGCTGGTCAAGCAGACTCTTGTTATTGAGTGTTAAAATCATCTCTTTCAAGGAGATTTGAACTCTCCAAGTATAGTAAATGTAGCACTAATGCATCAATCAATTTGATGAAATAGATTGCCAACTAACAAAGAAAGCCACTTGCAGATGCATTAACCGAATTATTAAATAGGCATTACCCTCTTTATCCTTTATTTCCTGAATATGATTAGTTGAGTAGGCAATGATATCAGTTTCTACTTGTCTATCCACTTGTAAGTTTTTATGTAGCTTCATCCTGCCTCTAGACTCTAGAGCCAAGATTGGTCCATAACATAAAGTAGTAGGGCTAATTTAACAAGTAGGCTAATGGTCCAGCATTCATTCAAGACTTCAAGTTGACAAAAATTTATCTTCAGCTTCTTCTTCTTTTCCAGCTCTTCGAAAGTAAGTGCTACTATTACTTTTTTAGGGTTAGATTTTTCCTTCTTTTATTCTTTTTTTTCATTTTTTTATTTACGAAAAGATTAATTGTGTTGGACTCTGTTGGATGGACCAACTCAACAACAACAACACCATTAGCCTACTTTTGTTGTAGCCTAGAAATGTAGCGCTATATAGGCGCTACAGGGTAAATTACGTCAACAATACAATCTTTACGAGTCGTTTGGTTGAGATAGACTTTACACGGGTATTAACAATGCAGGTATTAGTTATGCAAGTATTAGCTATGTAGGTATTATTAATGCATGTGTTATTAATGCAGGTATTAGTTATGCAGGTATTATATCTTGGTTAATGAATTTAGTGAGGAATTACCCAAAATCATGCATTAATATAGCATATAAATCATCGGTAGACACCCTCCCCGCCAAAATTACAAACAGGATGCTATATTTTTTCTATGCATAGCATCCATACCTAAAATTATAAATTTCACTCCATAAAAAATAACCTAGCTACCAAATCTCCCCTCCTCAGCACGTAATCCATCGGTAGACACCCTCCCCGCCAGTGGTGTCATTACTTTTTTGTATTTTACTGAATTTATATTAATTTTTTGCGTCTAAATCATTGCTTTGGACAAGTTTACACACACAAATCTCCCCTCCAAAAAATAAATTATACATAAATAAATACGTAGCAATGAGAGAAATACAAAAATATATACAAAAAAAAGTAAAAATTCATATAAACATCCTTTATATACAAATTTATTCACTCGCATATATACACTTATACAAATTTATACAATTTTATACATGTGTATAAATTTGTATAAACTTGCGGCAGACTGCTATCTTGGGAAAAGGGTAACAGGTCGGGTAAGATTCGGAAATATTGGTTATTTTTGGTAATTTTCGTCTTTTGCTTGTCTTTTAGTGTAATTATTCCTTAATGATTTCTTAAAAGAGGATTTTACATAAATAGCCGCTCTAGTTGGCATGCATAAATTATGCACATATTATGCACATAAAATGCAATATTATGCATAAAATATGCATCAATTTTGCAAAAATAAAATGACTACTTTTTGTTAGATTGATCTAGCATTATTCATACAGCATAGTTTTCTATTCTTAAGATCAGGTTAAAAATCGGTAACCTGATCGTAAAGTCGATCTCAAGCTGGATTAGAGACCAGTGAGGAGAGTTGTAATTCAACTGGGCCTTATCTTTTACATCATAAGTTATCAAGTCAAACTTCAATATATATTTGTAAACAAGTTGCAAAGCTAATTTATTACTAGTAGCACAATCTTTGTTAAGCAAGTTATCGAGTTTGAAAGAAAAATCCAATACACTTTTCTAACAAATCTCAACTTACTAGTATCAATCTTGCTATAATCTTAGTTTTTCTTAATTAATAGAGCAACATACTACTCTGCTGTCAATTTCTTATTCATTCATTGCGTTCGGCCGGTGCTCCTTTCTCATCTCAAACCATAACTACTCTGAACCTTAGGGAAGATAAGGGAAGACCGCCTGAGCGAAGCGACCGAAGGAACTTGACTTATCCGAACCGAACGATAGCGGCTTAAAGCGTTGCCTATCACGAGCAGCCTCGCTCCTTGATCGGCGGGGAGGAGCATCTCAAAGTATGGGGCAAAGGATGTTGCGTTTTGACTTTGTCTCCCGGGATCCACCACAGGTTGGGTTTGAGAGCCGTGTGATAGGTGACTATCCAGCACGGTTCGGAGAGCACTTTTAGTCTGCGCTGGTGAATGGAAGCCCCCCCTATCAAGCAAGAAGGAAGCGGCTCTTCCCACGGCGGAGTCACCATTGACTCTATTTATTATTATGGTAAATCAGTGTATCAAGATGTCAATCTGAGATCTTATTTCGGTTCGATACGTCCACCTACGAGACTCACCTTTGGCTTTCGTCTCGGTAGGTGTATTATTCTACATTTTCCCAAAAGAACATTCATTCATTTCTTTCTTCCCCGTCGACCACGACGACTGAAACGACGCGAAAAATCCAGACCCGTAAAGGAGAAGGGCCGGTGGGGGGCATTTGGGAAAGTCGGGCCGATCGGGTGTCTTCATTCAAGCGACGGTACAGAAGAAGAACGAAACGAAGTGAGAGGCCGGGGGGCAGGGAAAAGAGTCGAGTCGATCAGGCTCGACGATCGGGAGAAGCAAAACGAAATCAGGATTTGGCCGAAAAAGAAGCAAGGCTATGGATACCATGACCGATCACCATCGATTGATTGAACTCTGCATAGTTAGAGATTAGAGGAGATAGCTTTTCGTTCGGTTCGGATAAGTCAAGTTCCTTCGGTCGCTTCGCTCAGGCGGTCTTCCCTTATCTTCCCTAAGGTTCAGAGTAGTTATGGTTTGAGATGAGAAAGGAGCACCGGCCGAACGCAATGAATGAATAAGAAATTGACAGCAGAGGGAATCAATTAATTAATTTTCTTAAGCTCTCATGTTCAGAGTAGCTATCTCTCATGCCCTTATTTTTTTTTTTAATTTTAGCAAACGAGATTTCTTATCAAAGAGAATTAAAAAAAAAAAGTAATACGAAAATTTAGCAAATGAGATTTCACCATGCACTTTTCTTATATCAAGGAAATTAAAAATTTACGTCACCCTGGAGTCTGACATCACTGCATGTCTATGATTCTTTTATATTATCATGTTAGTGACCTTCTCCGATCCACCATGACTTGGCCCTGAGTTTAATCTCCTTTTAACTAAAGTCTCCACAACTGAAGAGAGAAAATATTGTTCCTTGAGGTTTCTTGAGCCCTCAACTTGCATGGGAAATTAGCAACACCAAAATGAGGATCATTGCGATGGCATTTAGAGCCATTAAACAAGCTAAGAGTTGAAATACATCAACTTCATGTTGGTTTTGGGTTCAAGAAAATGTTGTTTGCTTTTACCACTACCTTCCTCTATCAAACTTGCATATGCTTGTGAGCTTTGCAAAGATTACTTCCTCCGCATCCTTTTTATCTGCATCTCAAAGTTGTTGGAACAGTGATTATAGATACTACTCATTTAATACTAGCATTATTATCTCTTAGAATAATAAATTAGCTAGGCTAATTAATCTATTCTTCATATACATAACTAATGATCACCTCCCAAGTGATTAATTCCCTCCCCTTTCTTTTTTATTTTTCTTCGGTTGCTTGCATGACATCTTTTCCCAATGCCTTCTTGTTCACGTTTCTTCAGTTACATGCATGGCATCTTTTCCCAATGCCTTCTTATTCACCGCCAGCTTACACTTTCAAAAAACCCAAAATAGTAGTTGTAAGTAAATAAGGGAAAAAAAAAGAGTGTCATTTCCCCATCATGGTACTGAAACCACCACCCCCACCATATCATCTAAACCCTAAAAAAATCAGATGCAAATTTTGCTGCTAGCTACCACACAACTAGCCAATGAAAATAGTGTACAAATCGGAAATTTGAATAACTTTTATCACACTATGGATCATTAGCAAAAGTAATAATGACATAAAAGAATGTGCTGCTAATTAAACTAGGAATAATCAAGCAGGAATAACCAAATAAGCATTGAGCTCATTGTTTCAGTTTTTCCCCTGAATATGATTTGCATAAGCAATGAGTTCAAGATTCGTATATATAGGGCCTAGGTATTATTGTCAACACTTGTCTTATACACGCATAATATACTTAGTTATGTCCACTAATGTTGGGATTCAAACCTCTAATATAAGTATTCAAACAGGATGATGGGGAGAGGCAAAAGGGTCAAAATGAGGACTGTCTTATATATATATGATCCATTATTATTGCGCTATTCTTAGGTGATATGGCTGGTCCCTCATCCTGCCTCCTTGGAGCCAAGTTTGGTCCATATAATTAAAAAGGTTAGGGATTATTTAAGATTTAAGAAGTGGGCTTATGGTCCCACATATATTGTCATTCAAATTTCAAGACTTCAAGTCGACAACAAATTGGTGTTCAGCTCTTTTATATTCAGAACCTTTGTACTCTTTGCTTAATTAAGAAAAATGACACTTTTCTTATTAATCATTTTAAAAAAGAAAATCATATTTCCTAATTAGAGAGAAACTTAGCTTGAACTTCCATTTTCTCTTTAATGAAAAGACTTTTATAGTCACATAAATATTATGGAAGGTTAAAAACCACAAATTTTAAAAAAAAAAATTATCACCAGAGAAATATCATATAAAGACAAGCTATGAAATATAAAATGGATAGCATTTTATATACTCTACAATGCACTACGTCGTCATCTTCTGAAAACCTGATACGTACTCTTGCTTCCGTTACTAAGTTTATTTTATCAAATTTCATATGTATGCATCAACTCTGCTTGTAATTTTCTTAATTATGTGTAATTCTCATCAATAATTTAATTGAAAGAACATTCATTACATCAGATTGAGAATAATTTTGAGTCAATTATTGCTCGATCGGTCGTATTTTACTCGAATCAAACTTGTTTCACAATTGACTTATACGTAAAAATTAACGTGATGCTAGCTTAAAGTACCGTCTGTATTGGCTATATCAATCTTGCTAAAATCATAAAGTCTTCTTATTTGGAAAAGACAAAAAAAACAACATTAGATTTTGTTGAAGCTAGATGGACTTTTTCAGCGAAGTTAGAACTATTAAGGTTAATAACACTTTGGCTAGATGTAATCAAATAATAGAAACTACTATCTGTAGAATAGAACAAAAGAAATGGAATAATTTTCGGTGTATTTACTTATGAACAAGAGCACGCTTATATACAAAAACAATTACTAATGAATTTACCCAACTATCCTCTAACAACTAGATAGAATTGTAAAACTAACTAGCCTACTCATCATGTTCTAGAGAATTCTTATTGGATTCCCTTACAATTTTACTTATGCTCCAAGGAATAAATTTGAAATGTATTTACAATAATTCCTATAATTTATTTCTGTATTTTGCTGTATTTGTTCATGCACTGTTGGGCTTTCGTATTGTTTGCAAGTTTGGTCTTGTGGCCCAACAGAATTTGGCGTGTAGCCCAACTTAAAACTCTTTAACTTTTGAGCCCAGTTTCACTTAAAGATCCAGTCCATTAAGTCAGTCAAGAAGTCTTCCTCGTTTTATCCGTCAAACGCTTTGTCTTCTTTGACTGACTCTCTCTTTCTTCCTTGTTCTTTTCGTCTGTCGAGTTACTCATATCAATGGAGAAACTCTTAGAATCAACACCCCCCCTCAAGGTGGAGGGGAGGGTACCAACCCCCAACTTGCCGATAAGATGCCGATGAGAAGGCCCTGAAAGGGCTTTGGTAAATAGATCTGCAACCTGAACAAAAGAAGGGACATATGATAAGGAGATCAGGCCGGAGAGAAACTGTTGACGGACAAAATGGCAGTCCAATTCAACATGTTTAGTCCGTTCGTGGAAAACGGGATTGCGAGCGATATGAATCGCAGATTGACTATCAAAAAGAACTGGAATCGGAAGCTTTGGTGCAACGGAGAGATCAACAAGGAGACGAGACAACCAGGTAAGTTCTGCTACCACTCGTCTCATTGATCGATATTCCGCTTCAGCGGATGACAAAGAAACTGAAAGTTGTTTCTTTGATTTCCAGGAAATGGGAGATCCACCGAGACTGATAAAAAATCCACTGATAGAACGGCGAGAATCGACACAGGAAGCCCAGTCGGCGTCACAGTAAGCAAGGAGATCAAACGACGGTGTGGAGGAAAAGAACAATCCTTGAGCCGGATCTGAGCGGAGATAACGAAGAACACGAATTGCTGCTGTGTAACGAGGAAGACGAGGCGTGGCCATAAACTGACTCAAATGCTGAACAGCAAATGAGAGGTCAGGACGTGTGTTGGTGAGATAGTTCAGTTTACCCAGAAGACGGCGATAGACCGTTGGATCAGAAAGGAGATCACCAGAAGCAGCACTAAGCTTGATTGATGGATCCAAAGGAGATGAGACCAAAGGTAAATGATTACAATTGAATTCTGTTAGTAATTCCAGAGTATATTTACGCTGGCATATAATTAATCCATGAGGCTCCCTTAGAATTTCGAGACCCAAAAAATAGTGTAAGGCTCCAAGATCCTTTATTTGAAATGCTTCATGTAGAAAAACCTTAAGATCTGCAATTTCTGTGGGGTTATCTCCTATAAGGAGAATATCATCAACGTAGATAGCAACAATAGTGATGAGATCCCCAGTCTTCTTAAAGAACAAAGAATAATCATTTAGGGAAGAAGTAAACCCTTTGAATGTGAGAGCTGCAGTGAGTTTAGCAAACCACTGCCGTGAAGCTTGCTTCAGCCCATATAAAGACTTTTTGAGTCTGCAGACTTGAAATGAATCAGGGGATGAATATCCTGGGGGAAATTTCATATAAACTTCCTCTTGTAAATCTCCATGAAGAAAGGTATTGTTCACATCTAATTGTGACACTGGCCAATTCTTCTTGACTGCAATAGAAAGTAAGCACCTGATAGTTGTCATTTTGACAACAGGAGAGAAGGTCTCATTGAAATCAATGCCTTCTCTCTGAATATCCCCTCTGACCACAAGTCTTGCTTTAAGTCTCTCAAGGCTGCCATCAGACTTGTGTTTGACCTTGTAGACCCATTTGCAAGGCAAAGCTCTTTTCCCAGGGGGTAAGGAAACAGCATCCCAGGTCTGGTTGGACAAGAGGGCCTCAAACTCCTTGTCCATTGCAGCTTGCCAACCTGGGTGTGAGGCTGCTTCAGCATAGGAGAAAGGTTCTCTGATAGAGGAAACAGAGGTGAGAACCTGTTGATTGGAGGGGGAAAGGGCAGCAAATGGGATAGTGGAGGGTGTAACAGGAGCCATAAAACATGATTTGTGCACATCAGTGAACAAAACTGAGCCACAAACATAATCCTGAAGGTATAGTGGAGGGTGGTGCTGTCTTTTGGACTGTCTAGGAATAGGGGTGGAGGAAGTGGAAGGTGATGAGGTTGGAGTAGGAGATAGTGGAGAAATAGGAACAGGGGATGGTGGGGAAGGAGATGTATCTGAGAGGATGAGTGGGGAGGTTGGAGAGGCTGAGGAGGGAGAAGAAGGGTACGAGTCAGGTGAGGTGGGATAATCTGGAGTGGGGAAGAGAGTATCAGAAGGTGATGGTGGATTGGGGAAAGTAGCTGTAGGAACAGGGGTAGCATTACCAAAAGGGAACACTGATTCATAAAACACTACATTCCTTGAAGTAGAAATCTGCTTGGTGTTTAAATGCAACACTTTGTATCCCTTTTTACCAAAGGGATAACCTAAAAATACACAAGGTATTGCTCTAGGGTCCAATTTGCTCCTGTGAACTGGTAGAGCAGAAGCATAGCATAGACACCCAAAACTTCTTAAACATGAATAGTCAGGAAGTTTCCCAAATAGCAATTCATAGGGTGATTTGTTGTTGAGAATTCTAGAAGGGAATCTATTGATCAAGAAAGTGGCAGTCAGTAAGCATTCCCCCCAATATTGAATATGAAGCTTAGATTGAAATAATAGAGCCCTGCAGGTCTCTAAGAGATGTCTATGTTTTCTTTCAACAACCCCATTTTGTTGGGGTGTGTAGGGACAAGTACTTTTATGCTGAATACCCTGAGAAGCAAAAAATTCAGCACAAATGGTATTAGTCCCTAATTCAAGGGCATTGTCTGATCTCACTTTCTTGACTTTAACTCCAAATTGCCTTTCAACCATCAGTAAAAAGGACTTCAAAACAGAGAATGCATTGCTCTTAGTAGACAGAAGAAATGTCCATGTCCCTCTACTGTGATCATCCACAATTGTTAAAAAATATCTATAACCATTATAAGTAGGGTGTTTGTAAGGACCCCAAGTGTCAATATGTATTAATTCAAAATTGTGGGATGTTGATATTGAACTAATGGGAAAGGGTAATTTAGATTGCCTAGCAAGAGGAAAAATTTCACAAGGAGAGTGAGTAATATCATTAAAACACTTAGAAGGTAAAGGAATATTTTTCATTGCTTGAAATGGTAAGTGACCCAGCCTTACATGCCATAGAAATTTCTCAGAAATAACAGTCTTAGTATTAGAAGAACAAAGTGAAACAAAGCTAGACTGAAATACATTGTTAGACAATGTATTGTCATGATTACATGAAGAAACAGAAACTAAACTAGGAGTGTGCTTGGCTACTGCCTTAGGTAAGCTTGAAATGGGATCATGACTGACTTTTGCCTTAGGAGAAATAGGACTTGAAACTGGATCTGTATGTGATGTATGCAGTAGAAAGAGTCCTCCTCTAACTTTACCAAGAACCAGAGGCCTCTTCATTGAAGGGGTCTGCAATGTACAATGTGAGGAAGAAAAAGTTAGCTTGCATTGCAATTGTGAGCATAACTTTTGGATAGAAATGAGATTGAACTTAAAACTAGGAACATATAACACATTGTCAATTGTGAGATTAGGCAGAATTGAAGCAGATCCAGCATGGGTAACAGTGATTTTATATGAGTTTGGCAGATTAACAATATGGGGTCTAGGCAACAACTTAAGATTAGACAATAAACTCTGATCAAAAGTCATATGTTCTGATGCTCCTGAATCTAAAATCCAGGAGTTAAAACTGATATGAGTGAAACATGAAATACAGTTTGAGTGATCTGATAAGATACCAGCAGTGGCAGCATTAGCTGCAGTATCTGAGGGCATGATTTGTGCCTGAATGATCATTTGAGCAAGCTGGTTCATCTGCTCCTGACTTAGTGTGGTTTGAGGTGCAGATCCATTTTCAGTACATAGAGAAACAGACATGTTTTCTCCAGTTGATTGAACTGCATTACCATGAGCCATACTCCCTTTCTTTGACTTAGTAAACTTGAAGGTAGGAGGTGTTGACACCCAATTTTGTCCCAAAATTTGGAATTAATGTCTAATTATTTTTAAATAGGGCTAATTTTAAAACTCAAAGGCGAAATGATTAATTTATCCTAAAGGAGGCCAAAATCGCAACTCGCAGCTTAGGATCCTATCCACTCGCGCAACCCCTCCATTTCTTAGTTAATGTTAAGAGTGGCTGAATTCGTGCCTAATATAAAGTTTAGCCTATACATGCAAGACCCACATATACAATACACACACTACACAACCCAGCATATACATATCAGTTCCAATTTTCCCAAAACCCGTTTCTAATCCCCAACGGGCTCTCTCTCAAAATTGATCCTAAATTTCAAATCCCTGGTCCCCATCTCCAGCTCAGCAAAAATGGTACAAGAACCTTATCTCTTTAGACCCGTTGGAGGGTGATTTTGGTATTGACCACAGCTTGAGAACCCTAATGGAGGGGGTATATAAGAGAGGTTTTGGGGGAGAAAAAGAGGGGCAGCAGTAAAGGGAAGCAGCAGCAATAACTAAAATGTATTCAAGATTTCTATATTTTCAGTCAACTTTTCAAGGAATCCCGATTTTAATATCAAGGGTTCTCTTGGACGATTTCTGGTAAAGTATTGGTGTCAACGGGTTGTCATTCATATCGTCGACCTCGCTCGAGTCGTTCGAGTCGTCACTTGTGTTCGAGTCGTAGTCTCGGATCCATCGCCCTAGCTCACTGCCCTAAGAAAGGTAAACTCTTCAACCTTTTATTTTATTTTGATTTTATTTCTAGAATCTATTTATTAGAGTATCAGGAAATGTGACCTTGCCGGTCTGTTTATACATTGTCAAAGTTTATGATTCCTTGTTTCTTCATGAAGATTGTTTTAAAGCAGTGCCTAGATAAAGTTTGTGTCTTTAAATATGTGTCGGCTCCAGTTTAGTATTTCAGCGAAGCTTTTAACTATTGTTGAGTATGTCGTCAGTTTTCTGAGCTTAGAAATGGAATATTCAATGTAGAATTTGTTATTTGTCTTTGTTTGAATGTTAAAGCTGCGATATGTACTCGATTTATCTGAGGTTCCAAGCTTTTTTCCCTGGTTGATTCCCGCTCTGTTTTGCTGTGATGCTGTTTTTCTTTAGTTGTTTCTAGTGATTCAGGGAGCTAGTTGGCCTAGTGGTTCAGTTAGTTTCAAGGGTATAGGCCTGGATGTTAGTTTCAGGGCTGTGTGAAGCTTCTGAGAGGGTGTTTGTTGGTTTGAAGGTTGATTGGGTTAGTGCAGGTAGTTTGTCCAGTTTAAAGTGATGTTTCCTTCTTAACTGGTTTTGTATTAAGAATCTTGCACTCATAATTTCTTGTTGCTATAGTGTAATTGATATGTGATGAATTTTGTCTAAAGGTCTTGTCGTTCTCATATTCTGTTCTGTTTTTTTTTTAGTTCAGCTCCATTATGTCTTTGTAGTGGGTGCCCTGTTGGTTGTTAGTTCTTATTGCCTGAAGAATGAAAGAAGTTGTTATAGAAGAAAGTTGTTTAAGGGCTTCAGTCTGGTGAAGCTGAAAGGGTTCAGGGGGTCTGTGTTGTTTTAGCTGTTCTTGGGTCTGTTTCTGATTGAAATCTCAGGGAGTTTGGTTCCTGGTTATCCTTTTAGTAGGCTGGTCTGATGATGAAGGCCAGTGAGGGGTTCCTGTTGTGCTATGATGGCGTGTTCAGGTGTTTAGGTCTTGTTTCTTTGTCTGGTATAGCTTGATAAGAATTCATTGTGTCTGCAACATGGAAGCTTGGTGTCCGGACCTGCTGTTTTAGTTTAAATGTTGCTAGGTGTGAAGTTACTTTTAGAATTCCCTTTTGAATCTCTTATGATTTAGCCTGCCCTGCACACCCATCCCCCTTCTCTCAGTCTATGTTTATAAGTTCCTGAATGTTCTGTCTTAGTTTCCTTAATTCCAGTTTCTTCCTCCCCTTCCTGAGATTAATTAGTTGTTGCTTATGTTTTCTCTTAATGATATCTGTGTTAATAAATTGTTGTGTGCCTTGGGAGTTTTAAAAGTAATTGATGAGTCTAAAAAAGGGCTGAGAAGCTTCAAGCTTTTTTTTTCCCAGAAGTTTTAGAAGTCCTTTTAGTGAGGTTTGTGACCAATTTGTATGCTAAATCCGAGGTTATTAAGTGGTGCTTGGTTCTGGTTGAAATCCTTGGGGTGTAGGTATTACCTCTAGGCTGGAATGGTTAATTGCTTAGTGTATATATATATATATTTTTATTTTATTTTATCTAATGTGGCCTGCTATATTGTCTTTGTATGCATTACAGCTTATCTTGTTCTTTCTGGATTTCTGTTTCTTAATTACAATTAGTTATGGGTATTCTTTCATGAATTCTTGATTATTTGCTAATTCCTTATTTCCTTATTTTCTTTGGCATGAACTTTTGGGAATGAGTTTGGAAAACTCACAAAACGGGGATAGTCCATTGCATTGGAGTCACATTGGGGTCGAGTCCGGGCTCAAGAATCAAGAAGTGAAGACTATAGAAATTTAAAAATGCTTTGTTGAGCCATGTGATGTTTTAGGCTCATGGGCATAAATGTATAAAATTAAATAAATACAAGGCTCCCGTGAGTTTGTCAATTTTCGGGTTCTTCTTCTAAACCTCTTCTCTTTCCCAATCCCTTAGAATTTGCATATCATTAGGAATTCCCCGTAGATAATTATTGTAGAATAATTTGATTGATTATAGATGAATGTTTATTTATTTATTGAGTTATTTTGGGAATATTTCATTTCTTTAGAATTTCCACCTTATTTATAAATTTTGAACCTTCTAATTAAATGGTGCGTGCAAGCCAATTCGTAATAATCTTAAGATTACTTCTAAAATACAACTTTGGTACAAGTCTTCACATCAATCCGTTTTCTTATTAAAGTCATCTATTTTCTCTACTTTTTTTTATGGATAAGTTTTTAAATTCAATTGGTGACGCTTTAAATTGAAAGTTAAATAATTTTGTAAATTTGCATTTATATAGCTGTCTTGTGAAAACCGAAGGATTAACCACATTTTGTGGATTTTCGAAAGTGCTTTCAAATTGGAACCTTCTTTCGAAAATAAATGAACCTCTTACTTAGAATCTCTGGAATAGACCATTTTCCTTAAAACGGAGTGCTTGCACGCACTATTTAATTAATTGGTTCCTAATTCTCCTAAATTAGGTGGCGACTCCAAAGAAAGCCCTTTGGAATCCCATTTTGTTGAACAATATACCCGAAACCTATCTTTTCTTTAAGAAAGGGTAACTTTTTTGGGGTTCAACAGCGTGGCGACTCCGCTGGGGATACCTTAAGGTTCTAACCGCAAGGTTTTCACAAGATAACTCTTTATTTATTTATTATTTGCAAAATAGCATCTTTAGTTAATTTGATTATTTGCAATTGTTTGTCACTGAAAGCATGTCACTACACTTTATTTGTGCACATATAAAACTGACATTCCGTTCATATTTCCCCCACTCCTGGGAGCTTCTTCATGGTTACTTATACCCGCGAGGTGTATGCATATACACCCGCAACTCACAAAAAACCCTTTAAGAAAGAGTGCGCGTACCTGCGGGGTGAGCGGATAGTTTTACTACCGCGTGACCGCTTGCCACTCAAAACAGCCTTGTGTTTAGTAAACCCACTCTAGAGTTTCCATTAGGAACATGCATGCATAAACCTTAGATTGGACCCGGTCCTTGGTACCGTCTCCATAGTTAGGAAAACCGCCTTTTTTCGTTGACGGGTTTAAACCCAACAACAGTTCATATTATGTGTTTATGTGATAACGGAACTTCCAGTCCAAGCCAAGTTTTGCAATTAATTAAATTTAGAATAATTTTATTAATTTTGTAGACTAGAAGATACTTGAATTCAAGAGGTATTCAAATAAGTCATCAAGTTGAAATTGAGAAGATACATGCAAGAAGATAACAAGTTGGGGCAAGAGACGTCGAAAGGACGATAACGTTCGATCCATTTGATCGATGTTTGATTCAAGCAAGTTTTTTGGATGTAAACGACATTTGGGACCAGATGTCAGAAATCACACCGATTGTGCAAGCAAGGATTGATCGAAACAGGCCCGCACTTCAGTTTCATTGCCTCCTCAAGCCTGATGCAGCGTAGTTATAGCAGTTATTTATATTTTCATTGTACTCAAAATGATGTATTTAAATTATGACTGGCAGATTCTATTTTTTTGATGTAACAACGATGTACTCAAAATCAAGTTATAATGAAAGAGAAATTATTATTACTGTCATTGTCACTTACTCTAAATTCGATTATTGCAAAACCGGCTTGGACTACTTTTCGTTACCACTTGTTTGCGCGTCTTAGGCCCACCTCTGGCACAAAGAGGCACCCTACAGGGTAGGACGCATTCGCATTTTATTTACGCTCGACTACGTGTGATTGCCACATGCCAATTTATTGTTATATCTTCCATGGTCAAACTGCCAAAGCGCTACTTGACGCGCGCTATGTGCTTGTGTGCAACCTCGTAAATAACATGCAAACTAACATAGTTACCCTTGAACTTTGTTTTGTTGTGTTTACTCCCTTCCCCACAGAGAGAGATTGATTCGTGTTGACTCCTGAGTTGGTTAAGCGTCTAATCCAAAGTGAAGCAGAAAATGACTGATTTGACCGGTAATCAGACTGGTATCCCTGCATCTTCTAATGAGCAAGCAGTTGTTGTTCCTGATGAACAAATTTCTAGAATGGCTAAACAGATTGAATGTATGCAAGCTGAACTAGAAAGAATGAAAGGGTCGAGCCACAGAAACGCGCCAGCCGTGCTATCAACTCTGAATCCTAATGTTGAAACTGGCAATCCGAACACACCTTTAAATTCCAGTGTCATTCATATGCTTGCACCAGTTAACATCCCAAATGCATTCATTAACCACAACAACTTGCCTCACTATCAATCTTTACCTGCCAAAGATACTCCTCATCCTCTACAATCCAAAGCACCCATTTCTGTGGCTTTTGTTCCTCAAAATGCCAATGATCCAAGACAGGGATATCCCGAGGCGTTGTATTATGAGCATGACCCTAATGGCAAGAATGTGGACTTCACAGGCTATCCGCCACGGAATGAAGTGCCCATAGCTATGGAAAAACAGGGAAAGACAAGTGAACAAGAGGAGATAATCCAAGCAATGAAAATCATGCAGCAATCTATTAAAGATCTGCAGGTGACTAAGGAACATCAAAGCACCTCCTACCGCAGTCTTTATCTATTCCCAGACATTACTCTTCCTCCCGGGTTTAAAGTGCCGAAATTTGACATGTATGATGGTCATGGTGACCCATTTGCTCATTTAACCAAGTACCTCAACAGAATGAGGGTTGCGGGAGGCAAAGAAGAACTTCTGATGGCTTACTTCAGCCATAGTCTGGAAGGTATTGCTGCTGAATGGTTTGCCAGACAAGACATAAGCAAGTGGCATCAGTTCGATGATATAGCTGGTGATTTCACAAAGCAGTTTGAGTACAATGTCGAGGTGGCTCCTGACCTTATAACCTTGTCCAATATGAAGAAGAAACCAACAGAAACCTTTAGGGAATACGCACTGAGATGGCGAGAACAGGCTGGAAGGGTGCAACCACCAATGACTGAGAAAGACATGGTGAAGTACTTCATCCGAGCCCAAAATGATTCTTATTACATGCACTTGCTCCCTATGATGGGTAAACCCTATTCTGAACTTCTTATGATGGGAGAAATGGTTGAAGAAGGGATTAAGACAGGGAGAATTCTAAGTTTTGCTACAGTGAAAGCAACTGCGCAAGCCATCCAGACTGGTTTGGGAAATCTAGAGGAAAAAGTGAAGGAAGTTGGCATTATTACTACCAAGAACTCATTATCCCAACCTACTCACCAAAGCAATCCACATCCAGGCTATAATGCTCAACCCGTTTACTACCAGCAATCATTTGGCCACCAACCAGAAATTACCAATCCCCAAGTCCGCACTTTTCAAAATCGCCTAGCTGTACAAAAGCCACGCGCTAATCCTGTCAAGAAGACATATAAAACCTACACACCTTTAGCGGAGCCTTACAGTCAGCTTTATGAAAGGCTAAGGGCAGCTGGAGTGATTCACCCTATTGCTGATGCAACTCCTAATCCTCTTCCAAAATGGTTCGATGGAACTAAACATTGTACCTATCATTCAGGGGCTCCAGGGCATGACACTAAAAATTGCCACAGTCTAAAAAATGCAGTTGAAACTCTAATCCAAGAAGGTTCGATTCAACTCATTGGGAACACACCTGCTGATAATAACCCTTTGGTAGATGATGAGTATGGCATACACTTGATATCAGTCGATGAGGCTGAAAAAGGGACCATTGTGATCCCAAAGAGCCAAACAACAAAGAAGAGCTCTCGAACTTACAAAGTCGGGAGGACCAAATGCTTTCAACGCAGAGGACAAATCAAGACAAACCCAAACTGGGGCAGATTTTATTGAAGATTTTTTTTGCCAAAGAAGGTAAAGGCGAATGCCTAGCCAATATCAAATCAAGTACAATCAAGAGATACTACATTTGACAAGCGGCAAAATCAGTCTTTTCATTTCAATGTAATTTTCTATGTAATACGAACTACGCGTAACCTGATTCCCATGGCTGGGATACGTAAGCAACTCACATAGAGCTCGGTTACACTAGCCTAGGAATCCCCTATTTCCTCTTTTTTGTAATTTTGAACTACTTTTGGTCTGATTCCTGGAATGGCAACAGGATAAGTAAGCAATCCACATCGGACTCGATCAAAATATTGTAACACTTTAGGTTTGTTTATCTTTTATGATGTAATCCCGAACTATGCATCTGGGCAGATGTGTAGGTTTTCCAATTCGGATGCGGCTTCGTATTTAGATTGCCATATTTCTCCCAAAAATCTTTATGTAAGAAGAACTACGCACAGTCTGATTCCCGTGGAGGGATACGTAGGCGTTCTTAACGGGCTCGACTCTATAATATTAAAATTTTCAGTCTCCCCTAAAGTAAGAAACTGGGGCAATTTTGCAAGATAATTTGAAAATTTGAAAGATAGCAACTGGGGCAGATTTTGCAAAGCGAGTTGAAGGCTTAAAGATCATAACTGGGGCAGATTTTGCAAAAGCCGTATTGCTTGACAAAGATAAGTTGGCGAAGTTTCTTGAGTTATTTTGAGAGATAATGCAGAATTGCAAAGATAAAGGACGTTCAACTTGTTCAAAATATATGTCATAATCTGAAGTACAACAGAGTTCATTAGCCAAGCCTCAAAAGACGGATCACAAACCTAGGCAGAGTGAGAAGAAGGAAGCGTTGCAGGATGAAGGCTCGAGTCAGCATGAATCAAACGCTCCCCCTCCCAAAACTAACGATTTTTCTTTGAGTGCAGGAATTTTCAAAGCAGCAAAATGAGGAGAACTAGCAACCATCAATTCCTCGGAGATTATTTGTCATACACATTGGATAATGTTGCCAAGATAACCGACCGAGATTAGAAGCGTTATCTGATTCATCGCATATGCGAAACGATTTTATTTCTCTCTATTTTTGCCCTTGCTTAATCAAAACTTTATTGCTTTATTGACAACTTTACTTTACATTTTGCAGGAATTAAGCATTAACTCCAGTTTTGCTCAAGGACAACACTCAACTCTTTATGGCTTCACCAAATATAAGCCAGACGGCTTAAAGTCTTACTTTATATCTCCTTTATCTTTGACATTTTCTTGTGCATATGAATTTAATGAAAACTTTATTTTGCAGGCTATTCTACCATTTATTTTACAAGTACCAATATCAAGTCTATTGGTGACAACCGAAGATGTCACTTTATCGTCATTATTTACCGTTGACAACCGGTGATATTATTTTGGCAAAATTGTTGCCAAACTTTATTATAGACTATTGATCGAAGTAGTATTGGTACCGCAAACCATCAAGGATGCTATTATCGACGACCATGACTTTCAATATTGGATCTACCGTACACAACCGGTGGTATTATTCTAATAGCCTTCTTATATTGGAATCATCGTACACAAATCGATGGTATTATTCCAATGGGTTTCTTATATTGGATCAATCATATACAATTGGTGGTTTTATTCCAATGACTTTTATATTGGATCCATCGTACACAAACGATGGTATTATATCAAGGGCTTTCTACTTCAGATCTATCGTGTTCAATCTATAGAATTATTCCAATGGCCTTCTTATATTGGAATCATCGTACACAATCGGTGGTATTATTCTAATGGCTTTCAATATTGGAATCATCGTACACAATCGGTGGTATTATTCCAATGACCTTCTTATATTATTATTCCAATGGCTTTCTTATATTGGGTCAATCATATACAATTGGATGTCATATTCCAATGACCTTTTATATTGGATTTATCGTATACAATCGGTTGCATTATGTCAAAGGTTTTATTATGATGGTCTCATTATCAAGTCTATCGTATACAAACGAAGACATTTTCCACTATGAAGTCTACCGTAAACAATCGGAGACATCACATTTACCAAGTCTATCGTAAACAATCGAAGACGTCATTATCATTTAAAGCCTTCCATAAACAATTGGAGGCCTTTTATGAAGCCTATCGTAGACAATCAAAGGCGCTATTGTTATAGAGCCTACCGTATACAATCGGGGGCCTCATTATGAAGTCTATCGTAAACAATCGAAGACGTCATTATCATTTAAAGCCTTCCATAAACAATTGGAGGCCCTTTTATGAAGTCTATCATATACAATCGAAGACATTATTATTGAAGCCTATCGTAGACAATCAAAGGCGCTATTGTTATAGAGCCTACCATAAACAATCGGGGGCCTCATTATGAAGTCTATCATAAACAATCGAAGACATCATTATCATTTAAAGCCTTCCATAAACAATTGGAGGCTTTTCATAAAGCCTATCGTAGACAATCGAAGGCGCTATTGTTATGGAGCCTACCGTAAACAATCGGGGGCCTTATTATGAAGTCTATCATGAATAGGCGAAGACGTCATTATTGGAGGCCTATCGTAAACAATCGAAGGCGCTATTGTTATGAATCCTACCATAGACAACTGGAGACTCGATCATGAGTCATTGCCGAAAGGCGGCATTTTTATCCTTATATTATATTTAAGTCTACTTTATGTTTCTATGGATTGAAGTCCTTTATTGTTTTATTTTCAGTCTACCAACGGCCCTGAAGTCATCTTGCCTCACAAAGCCGGATTTCTTCTAGTTGATTGGAGACGAGCTTGTCATTGACACTGAAACCAGCATCTACAAGTTTTATTCATTATCTATTTCTTACTCCATTTATTAAGCCTTATTTGCAGTTACTCGCTTACCGTTTGTCAAGTTTATTACAGGATTTTAGCAGCACCGCAGCAGCATTTGGAGCATAACGTGGAACTCTTTCTTAGCAGTGAACTGGGGCAATCGTTGATATGAGCTAGACTCGTCAACGAGGATCTGAAGAATCGCACTCGAACAAGCAAGTCTTACCTAATCTTTCATTTCAGATTAGGGGTCAGTCAGATTCCTTCCTATTCATGTGTCTGTTTCTATTACTCGTGCGAATCTTCGTGTCTAAGTGTCGTTGAACTACATATGGCCTGATTCTCTTTCAACCCGAGATATGTAGGCAACTCGGAAACCGGAGTTCGGCCATGTCCATAAGCCTCGCCTTTTGGTCCTTGGAACCAAAGTCCTCGGCTTTATCGTGACAAAATTGGGTTCTCGTCAACTTCTTTACCCTAAAAACTCTTTCATCCTTTTTCGGGTAAAGAGGGGCAGCTGTTGACACCCAATTTTGTCCCAAAATTTGGAATTAATGTCTAATTATTTTTAAATAGGGCTAATTTTAAAACTCAAAGGCGAAATGATTAATTTATCCTAAAGGAGGCCAAAATCGCAACTCGCAGCTTAGGATCCTATCCACTCGCGCAACCCCTCCATTTCTTAGTTAATGTTAAGAGTGGCTGAATTCGTGCCTAATATAAAGTTTAGCCTATACATGCAAGACCCACATATACAATACACACACTACACAACCCAGCATATACATATCAGTTCCAATTTTCCCAAAACCCGTTTCTAATCCCCAACGGGCTCTCTCTCAAAATTGATCCTAAATTTCAAATCCCTGGTCCCCATCTCCAGCTCAGCAAAAATGGTACAAGAGCCTTATCTCTTTAGACCCGTTGGAGGGTGATTTTGGTATTGACCACAGCTTGAGAACCCTAATGGAGGGGGTATATAAGAGAGGTTTTGGGGGAGAAAAAGAGGGGCAGCAGTAAAGGGAAGCAGCAGCAATAACTAAAATGTATTCAAGATTTCTATATTTTCAGTCAACTTTTCAAGGAATCCCGATTTTAATATCAAGGGTTCTCTTGGACGATTTCTGGTAAAGTATTGGTGTCAACGGGTTGTCATTCATATCGTCGACCTCGCTCGAGTCGTTCGAGTCGTCACTTGTGTTCGAGTCGTAGTCTCGGATCCATCGCCCTAGCTCACTGCCCTAAGAAAGGTAAACTCTTCAACCTTTTATTTTATTTTGATTTTATTTCTAGAATCTGTTTATTAGAGTATCAGGAAATGTGACCTTGCCGGTCTGTTTATACATTGTCAAAGTTTATGATTCCTTGTTTCTTCATGAAGATTGTTTTAAAGCAGTGCCTAGATAAAGTTTGTGTCTTTAAATATGTGTCGGCTCCAGTTTAGTATTTCAGCGAAGCTTTTAACTATTGTTGAGTATGTCGTCAGTTTTCTGAGCTTAGAAATGGAATATTCAATGTAGAATTTGTTATTTGTCTTTGTTTGAATGTTAAAGCTGCGATATGTACTCGATTTATCTGAGGTTCCAAGCTTTTTTCCCTGGTTGATTCCCGCTCTGTTTTGCTGTGATGCTGTTTTTCTTTAGTTGTTTCTAGTGATTCAGGGAGCTAGTTGGCCTAGTGGTTCAGTTAGTTTCAAGGGTATAGGCCTGGATGTTAGTTTCAGGGCTGTGTGAAGCTTCTGAGAGGGTGTTTGTTGGTTTGAAGGTTGATTGGGTTAGTGCAGGTAGTTTGTCCAGTTTAAAGTGATGTTTCCTTCTTAACTGGTTTTGTATTAAGAATCTTGCACTCATAATTTCTTGTTGCTATAGTGTAATTGATATGTGATGAATTTTGTCTAAAGGTCTTGTCGTTCTCATATTCTGTTCTGTTTTTTTTTTAGTTCAGCTCCATTATGTCTTTGTAGTGGGTGCCCTGTTGGTTGTTAGTTCTTATTGCCTGAAGAATGAAAGAAGTTGTTATAGAAGAAAGTTGTTTAAGGGCTTCAGTCTGGTGAAGCTGAAAGGGTTCAGGGGGTCTGTGTTGTTTTAGCTGTTCTTGGGTCTGTTTCTGATTGAAATCTCAGGGAGTTTGGTTCCTGGTTATCCTTTTAGTAGGCTGGTCTGATGATGAAGGCCAGTGAGGGGTTCCTGTTGTGCTATGATGGCGTGTTCAGGTGTTTAGGTCTTGTTTCTTTGTCTGGTATAGCTTGATAAGAATTCATTGTGTCTGCAACATGGAAGCTTGGTGTCCGGACCTGCTGTTTTAGTTTAAATGTTGCTAGGTGTGAAGTTACTTTTAGAATTCCCTTTTGAATCTCTTATGATTTAGCCTGCCCTGCACACCCATCCCCCTTCTCTCAGTCTATGTTTATAAGTTCCTGAATGTTCTGTCTTAGTTTCCTTAATTCCAGTTTCTTCCTCCCCTTCCTGAGATTAATTAGTTGTTGCTTATGTTTTCTCTTAATGATATCTGTGTTAATAAATTGTTGTGTGCCTTGGGAGTTTTAAAAGTAATTGATGAGTCTAAAAAAGGGCTGAGAAGCTTCAAGCTTTTTTTTTCCCAGAAGTTTTAGAAGTCCTTTTAGTGAGGTTTGTGACCAATTTGTATGCTAAATCCGAGGTTATTAAGTGGTGCTTGGTTCTGGTTGAAATCCTTGGGGTGTAGGTATTACCTCTAGGCTGGAATGGTTAATTGCTTAGTGTATATATATATATTTTTATTTTATTTTATCTAATGTGGCCTGCTATATTGTCTTTGTATGCATTACAGCTTATCTTGTTCTTTCTGGATTTCTGTTTCTTAATTACAATTAGTTATGGGTATTCTTTCATGAATTCTTGATTATTTGCTAATTCCTTATTTCCTTATTTTCTTTGGCATGAACTTTTGGGAATGAGTTTGGAAAACTCACAAAACGGGGATAGTCCATTGCATTGGAGTCACATTGGGGTCGAGTCCGGGCTCAAGAATCAAGAAGTGAAGACTATAGAAATTTAAAAATGCTTTGTTGAGCCATGTGATGTTTTAGGCTCATGGGCATAAATGTATAAAATTAAATAAATACAAGGCTCCCGTGAGTTTGTCAATTTTCGGGTTCTTCTTCTAAACCTCTTCTCTTTCCCAATCCCTTAGAATTTGCATATCATTAGGAATTCCCCGTAGATAATTATTGTAGAATAATTTGATTGATTATAGATGAATGTTTATTTATTTATTGAGTTATTTTGGGAATATTTCATTTCTTTAGAATTTCCACCTTATTTATAAATTTTGAACCTTCTAATTAAATGGTGCGTGCAAGCCAATTCGTAATAATCTTAAGATTACTTCTAAAATACAACTTTGGTACAAGTCTTCACATCAATCCGTTTTCTTATTAAAGTCATCTATTTTCTCTACTTTTTTTTATGGATAAGTTTTTAAATTCAATTGGTGACGCTTTAAATTGAAAGTTAAATAATTTTGTAAATTTGCATTTATATAGCTGTCTTGTGAAAATCGAAGGATTAACCACATTTTGTGGATTTTCGAAAGTGCTTTCAAATTGGAACCTTCTTTCGAAAATAAATGAACCTCTTACTTAGAATCTCTGGAATAGACCATTTTCCTTAAAACGGAGTGCTTGCACGCACTATTTAATTAATTGGTTCCTAATTCTCCTAAATTAGGTGGCGACTCCAAAGAAAGCCCTTTGGAATCCCATTTTGTTGAACAATATACCCGAAACCTATCTTTTCTTTAAGAAAGGGTAATTTTTTTGGGGTTCAACAGGAGTAAACCCAATTATCCTGTAACATTTATCAACTGTATGCCCAGGTTTCCTACAGTAAGAGCATGAGATACTGTTATTCTTTCCTTCAAAGTTTCCTTTTCCTTTAGCATCATTATTTCCATATCTCTTAATATTGCTTGATGGGTTAGAAACCAGGAAAGAACTAGAATCAGTGGGATATTGTGACCCAACATAGATCTCCTTTTGTTTTTCATCCTGAATTACTAGAGAATATGCTTGATTCACACTAGGGAGGGGTGAAATCATTAAGATGTTGCTTTTTACTGATGCATAAGAGTCATTGAGACCCATAAGAAACTGAATCAGTCTTTCATCCTGAGTGGACTTAGTGATTTTCTCTTTTCCACCACAATCACAGTCACATAAACAATGGATGGTGGTGTTAATAGCATCAAGTTCATCCCAGATCTTCTTGATCTTGGTGAAATAGGATGTTGCACTATGAGATCCTTGAACAAGTTCATTCAATTCCTTTCTTAGTTGATAAAGTTTGGGACCATTAGATTGTCCAAACCTATCTTCAAGATCTGTCCAAAGATCCTTGGCAGTTTTGAGTAAATGACACTATCAGATATGTCTTTGGACAAGGAATTAAGTAACCATGCAAAAACCATGTCATTGCACCTGCTCCAAGTACTATATTCTGATGAATCTGCTTTTGGTGGTTGACAAGCACCATTGATAAAACCAAGCTTATTTTTGGCAGAAAGAGCAATCAGGATGGATCTCCTCCATCCTCCATAGCCACGTCCATCAAAGATGGAGTTGACAAGATTCATGCCTGGTGAATCAGAAGCATGAAGAAAAAGTGGATTGTTTGAGTCGATTACTGTCACAGCTTTTGAAGATTCTGCTGTTGCAGTGAGTGGGAGTGAAGGATTGTCTTGAGGATTAGCCATTAAAGCTTACAGAAGAGGATTCTTTGAGCTAAAATTCAGTGAATTTGCTCTGATACCATGTAGAATAGAACAAAAGAAATGGAATAATTTTCTGTGTATTTACTTATGAACAAGAGCACCCTTATATACAAAAACAATTACTAATGAATTTACCCAACTATCCTCTAACAACTAGATAGAATTAGGGGTGGCTAACGGTCCGGTTTTGACCGGACCGGACCGGATTCGGGCCGGAAAACGGCTCGGACCGGTCCGGACCGGTTGAAACCGGACCGTTGGCCACTAACGGACCCCGATCCCGGTACCGACCCGGTGTGGCGAAAAAAAACCGGGAGAACCGGATAAAAATGAGACCGGAACCGGCCCGGACCGGATCGGAACCGGCCGGACCGGACCGGTCAAAAAATTAAAAAAAAAAAAAAGAAAATCTGTCCATTTCTAGCCGTTGGGCAACGGCTCTTTTGACCCATAGCCGTTGTCCAACGGCCAAAAACGGCCAAAAACACCCCTCTACCACCCCATAACCACCCCTAACTATTTTTTTTCTATAAATACCCCATTATTTCATCATATTTTTCACACAAATCTTCCAATTCTCTCTAATTCTCTCATATTTTCTACAATATTGCTATTGTTCTACTTTGGCTATTTGTTAAAAATTTATAATTTGGCTACTTTATCAAGTTCTATTTGGAGTTTCTATCAAAGTTATATTGGGCTACTTGGTGAAGTTTATAAATATCAAGTATTGGGTTAATTGGAGGCGCTACGTGGTTGAAAATATCAATTTGGCTATTTTTGCAATTTTTCGGTTATCAAGTATTCAACTAATTAATTGAAGTGGAGGCTCAAGTTTCAACCTCACCTCAATTATACGGTTATATTTGGTTGGTCGTTCCTACTTCTACTCTTTTATTATTTTTTTGTCATATATATTTATTTTATTTGCTATTATTATGTCTCAACGAGGTTCAATTGGAACTAGTAGTGGGGGGCGGGCACGTGGTCGTAGGGGAAATAGGGGTAAAGAAATTGCTGGTAGTTCTAGTCGGAATACCCACATAGATGATTCTCAATATTATCATGATGTTAACGCTGATACCATACTTGATCACGAAATGTTAGAAACACGATATGGGAATCCAAGCGGGGGGGTTAATTTAGAAGAAACACCTGAATTTCAAGCTAGTCCACCCGAAGTTCAGTCAGACTTGCCTCCTGAACCTCCTACTAGAATGCCTGCTAAACGTAAGGAAAGATCTGATGTGTGGGATTTTGCATCAAAGAATGTTCCAGAGCAGACGGCCTCTTGCGGGCTTTGTGATAAGGTGTGGGTTTTTAGAACTGGGGGTAATGATGGTGGGACGGGTAAACTTAGGGCCCACTTAGCGAAGAAACATCCTAAAGAATGGGCAACGCGGGCGGGTGGTATATATTTAGGGACCGAACATGGGGGAGTAGCGCATGATCAATCTTCGGGTACCCAAGCAAGAATTAACCATTTAACAGGAGGGCTTCTTACTTATGATAAACAAAAGGATAGGGAAGAAATGGCTAAACTAGTTGCCCTCGAGGGTTTACCTTATAGTTTTCCTTCTTCTACTGGTTTTGTTCGTTATGTTCAGGCTGTATATAATCCCTCTTTTAGAGGTTTTCCAAGAACTACTGTTAAAAATGATATTATTAAATTTAAGAACGAATATCAGGATTATTTGCGATATATGTTTGATAACTTTGACACTAGAGTATGTCTTACTACGGATATGGGTCGTTCTACTAATGGATGTGATTATATTACTGTGACTTGTCATTGGATAGATCCTGATTGGGTTTTTCAAAAACGTATTATTGCTTATAAAATTGTTGATGAACCACACACGGGAAATTATATTTGTAACAAAGTTTCATCAATTTGTCGTACGTACTTTTTATCTAACAAAGTTTTTAGCATTACGGTAGATAATGCTACAAACAACACAGACGCACTTAAGAACTTGATACCTATTTTGAACCCTCCTTTTCCTGAATTTTTTCATGTTAGGTGTGCATGTCATATTTACAATTTAGTAGTAAGAGATGGTCTTACCTTGTTTAACGACATTATTAAATTTTGTAAATTAATTACTAGTTTGTAAATTAGTTCAAATATTGAATTTTGAACTTAAAGAATTAATTCAAATTTTGAATTTACTAAAATTAATTCAAAGTTTCAAACTTTGAATATTGAACATAACAAATTAATTCAAAACTACAAGTTCAAATTATAAAAAATACTACAAGTTTTTTAATTCTAAGTTTAAACTTTAATATATACAAGTAAAAACTAAATAATATTTTGTTGTAATATTTTTCAAAATTTCCACCATTTTAAATAAAACTCAATGGAAAACAAAAAAAAAAATAAATAAATAAACATATTTGGGCCGAACTGCCGGACCGGACCGAACCGGACCGGACCGGACCGGCAATTTGGCCCAACGGCTCTCTTTCAAATATAGCCGTTGGCCAACGGCCAAAAACGGCTATATTTGCCTATCACCCCCCCTAAACGCCCCCCATAACCCCCCCAACCTATTTTTATCTATATATACCCTATTATTTCATCATTATATCACACAATTTACCATTTTCTATCAATTTATCTCTCAAATTACTCTCAAAGGCTATTTTCTAAATTTCTTCCAAAATCCAAACAATTATAATGGCTGACAATCAAGCTCCCGCTGCTCCCGCTCCTCATGAACGAAGACGTCGTTCTATAGTGTGGGAACTTATTACGAAAGATACAGAATCTCAGAAAGCTAAATGTAGCATCTGTAACAAAGAGTGGCAAATTTACACTGGACCTTACAATGGAGGGACGGGAAAGTTTAGGCAACACTTAAAAAAAAAACACAGAACCGAATGGGATATAATAAATGGCTTTATTCCGAGTGATTGAAAATTTGAAGAGATGGCTAAGGGAATATCTATTTCAATTATGTATTTTCGAATTTCTAGTTTATTTAGTATCTTTGTAATTTTTCGATTTCTAGTTTGTTTTGTCATTTCAATTATCTATTTATCATTCAATAAAGGTTTGTTTTGTTTCATAAACTTTACACATATAAAGTAACAAACTAGAAGACGTCGTTCAATTATTTATTTCTCTTTCAATAAACTTTACATTAATAAATTTTAAAATATAATTTACATAATTATTTTGTTAATTTGTTTCATTAAAAAATATAATTTACCTAATTATCACAAATGATGTTTAAATAAATTGTTAAGTTTTTCAAATTTTTAGTTTTATTTGCCTTAAAAAAAAAACAAAAAAAACAAAAAAACCGTTAACCGGCCGGAACCGGACCGGTACCGACCGGCCTAACGGTTGCCGGACCCGGTTCCGATCCGGCTCCAATATTTGAAACCGGTATGGACCGGACCGGTAAGACCGGACTTCCCCCGGTTTGAATTTTTTTTGGCCCGGTTCCGGACCGGAACCGGACTCCGGTACCGGTTCCGGTTCCGGACCGGACCGGACCGCTGGCCACCCTTAGATAGAATTGTAAAACTAACTAGCCTACTCATCATGTTCTAGAGAATTCTTATTGGATTCCCTTACAATTTTACTTATGCTCCAAGGAATAAATTTGAAATGTATTTACAATAATTCCTATAATTTATTTCTGTATTTTGCTGTATTTGTTCATGCACTGTTGGGCTTTCTTATTGTTTGCAAATTTGGCCTTGTGGCCCAACAGAATTTGGCGTGTAGCCCAACTTAAAACTCTTTAACTTTTGAGCCCAGTTTCACTTAAAGATCCAGTCCATTAAGTCAGTCAAGAAGTCTTCCTCGTTTTATCCGTCAAACGCTTTGTCTTCTTTGACTGACTCTCTCTTTCTTCCTTGTTCTTTTCGTTTGTCGAGTTACTCATATCAATGGAGAAACTCTTAGAATGTACAACGAGTTGGAACTTTGTGGCTAAGTTTGTGTCAAATACTAACACTTGCTTTGTAAATGTCCTTTTCTCGTGCTCGATCTATACAACTTTTATCGTTTCAATAACAAAGATATATACTTGAGAATAGGTAAGAAAAATCCATCCAATATATGTTTACACTAGACGAATGAATGCAAAATATGTAGTACTTTTTATGGTTAAGTGCTATGTATTTTCACATTAGTTTTTAAATACAAAATTAAAGGTTGATTAGTTGAGGGTAAACACTTGGGATGAGAAAGGCAGAGAGAGAATAAACGAGTTGGGAACAAGAAATAATTAAGTAGAACTTTTGTTAGACTGTATATTACAGTAACTATAGTTTACATTGGATCCAATAGTTGCATACCTTTGTACGCAGAATCGAAGAAATTAAAAAGAAAAATTAGCCAGCAACGGCCAAATTTTAACCTATTTGGAATCTATAAACTTAAAACTCTTGATCCGTCTTTTTCTTGAATCAAGGAGTACAAAAATAGCAAACACCTGTAACTAAATAAAACATAATTAGTAGCTACGTACTCTTCTCAAAAGCTGAAAGATCACGTCCAATCCTACAGCAGCTAGTTGGTTGGCCATAGTATTGAGCATGCATGAAGTATCGAGCAGGAGAGTCAAATGTGTCAAACCTATGTGAGTGTGGCAATTATTCTTCTTGATCAATCCGCGTTTGGGAAATCTGTGATGAAATTGAAAAACCTTTCTACTTTCTCTTTTTTTTTTTCTTTCTCATTACTCATAAAGCTCTTCATAGAATTAAAGAAATTAAGCTAAAAAGAATAAAATAAACAAGAAGCTGAACTGATATATCAAAGAATAATAACAAGATCATGAATAAGATGGAATATTGAGAGGAATAAAACTTCATGCTAGCTAGCTTAGTGACCTCGTCCACGATGACTTGGCCCAGAGTATGCTCTTTGTATAACTAAATTCTCTATAACTGACGAGAAAGAATTTTCCTTAAGGTCTCTTAACCCCTCAACCTGAATGGAATTTGCAAGCCACACAAAAAGAAAAATCATGGCTAGGGCTTTTAGAAACACTAAAGAGGAGTTGAAACACTTCATATTTTACACTGTTTCTTGCAATTTCTGGGTACAGAAGAAATGTTGCTTGTGATTTCAGAAAGAATGGTGATAGTGTAACATATATAAAGGTGACAAGTTGAAGGAGTTACGTAGAAATGCAAGAAAGGTATGTTTCTTTGACTTTGGTTGTATTAGTACATTGACTTATGCTAAGGCGGATTTAAAAAAACAAGGTAAAGCATAGGTTTGAATTTTCAGTTTGAAAACATTAAATCATGAGTACTAGGATTTGAATAAGTGTATGCTAAAGAAGAGTTTTTCTATGTCAACAAATGGCACATTGAATATTTCTCTGGTCCAAAAAGATCGTATGATGTAATTTGAAATACTAAGGTCAGAAATATAATGTTTCTTTTAATGTAAATTCAAATATTGATTTCTTAAATTTGTTTGAAATAAATTTGCATATTAAAATATTAGTAAAAAGGAAGATTTTACATCACAATATCTCTAAAATTTGTAAAAACAAGATCATCTTTCCCCTAAAAGTAAAAATAGTGTCCGATAAAAAGTATCACACATTATTCATCTTACTTGTACCAGGTGATGGCCTCTTTTTGGCCTTCTTATTAGTAATGTTAAATAGTTGATCACTTTTTCTGAACTAGACACGTTGTCTGAGTATAGTTGAGTCTTAAAGGTCACTTCAAACTTCAAGCAACTTGCCATTTGGTGTAAAAATATTGGCCAACGTCTAAAAGTAAGGCCACAAAAGTGGCTATCAGTGTAAAGCATTCAACAAAAGGATTTGCTGTTAGGACAGCTACAAGATTTAGCTTTTTGGAGAGTCTTTCACATTGCATTTTCAGGACGAAATAATGAATTATCCATCAAGATTTTATGACCTAACACAAGAAACAGATTGGTTGTGAACCAGGCATCCCTGCCTCCAACCCTACCTACTTTTCAAAAAAAGACACTGCTTAACTTCGCCAGCACAATACACAAATTTTCTTTGTTACTGTTGGTAATTTTTCTTGTCCAATATGGAAACAAAGTTATGCTACTACAAGTCCTTTTCATGTCTTTCTTGCCTTGTACAAAGTCTCTTTCCATATTCTGATTCTTTGTACAATCTGTACAGATTGTTTTCATCAGCCACTATAAGCGCCGGTGGATCACAGGTCAATATGTGAACTTTGACCAGAGAATTAGGAGCCCTAGTTGCCTACCTTTACACCCGTCGGAGATGTGTACTTTGACCAGAGAATTAACTTACACACCATGGCCCGTACAACTGAGCAGAAATTGTTATCCTAGCGATTTTTCCCAATAATTATCTTATACGTTAAGTCGTATACACTGGCAATGTAAAAAATATTCATACATGACATTAATGAGGTAATAACGCATGGATAAAGATATGCATCAACAGTCGAAAAGAAATTTTATACTATAAAATCACTCAAATGACAACTACAGCCATCTATTACTCTATTTGTCTCAATTTATGTCTAATCTGTCCCAAATAGAATGTCACACTTAGTTTTTTCAAGGTCCATTAAAGTTATTAAAAGTACTGAATAAGACATGTAATGCTTCAGTCTCTGCCTTACCCAAACCGAAATCAAGCAGGCTTTCTCAAAATTGGTGTGCTTGGCCTGGGAGTCCATTTTCTTGCTCATGCGTTTCTTTATGTTCTTGTCATGGCATTTTTCAAAGGGCGTGCAATATATGCAGGACTGTTGACTCAATAAAATTGAAATGGCATTCATGGAGTTCAATATTCTTTATTTACACATCCGTGGTGGCCCAATATATGTTTGTAAAATGCTTGCATATCTCAGTTCGATGGATTTTTTAGTAATACAGGTTGAATATTGGATTGGGTCTCAACTCATCGTCAAAGCAATTAGCATCATTCAAACTTCACAAAGTATTACTCCATCCGGTCCACAATGGATGACATGTTTTGGATATAGAATCAAACGAGTTTATCTTTGACCTTAATATTTTCATGCCTTTTAAATATTTTGAATTATTAATTATTGTGACTTATAGTACTTTTTATGTAGTTTCCAAATATATAAATATCGTTCGGAAAAATTTAAAAATTATATGTTCAAATTTACGGTCAAAATGAACTCGTTTGACTCTCGAAATTCGAAACATACCATCCATTTTGGAACACAGAGTATTTGTGTTTCATGGTGGTTGGAACCGGTATCGGCATTTCTCTATTGTCTTCTTTTGTTTGGGCACTCTTTCCTATCATTTTCTGAGTTAACCGTCAGCAAGAGAAATATTAAGACCGAAAAGGTGTAAGGAGCAACAAGTTCTTACGATGCTGCCAACTTTCTTCAGATTCCAAATGTTATGAGTTTAAAATTGATCCACTATTGGTGTTAAAAATTACTATGTACATAATTATGTCACTTATAAAATAAATAATTAAGTTATGCATACCCTAACATTGTAGAGCTTCTTACCGAATCAATGCAATTTAACCTCCAATAACAAATTAATCAATTTTATGGGATTACATATTAATGATTATTATAGAAATCTAAGACTTAACTTGCATCGTTAATGTAAATTTTGTAAATTTTATCTACTAGTAGTATGTAGTAGGTACTCGGCTAAAAAAAGTTGCCAATGTAGCTTAGAAAATGAGCAGGTTATACGTAGTTACTAATTTCACTTTTTATTACAATATTTGTCTCCATTTATGTAGCGGTGTTTGAATTTGCACGGAGTTAACAAATAGATGTTGACCTTGTAAAATTTTAATTTTAACTTGAAAAGTATGAAACACAAGACTGGAGAAATTAAATAGTTGTTGGCAACTTTGAGGTAAGTATGATTCAACAAGGATAAAATAGAGATAGATCATAGCGCACAAGCAGATAATATTTCATGGTCAGATCAAGAAACGCCCCCTTGGACTGATTGCTTCAATCACGATCCTAACCAAAGTTGCTAGACTAGTCGTCGCCTGGTTTTTTATCCTGCACCAAAGAAATTCTACGAAGTCATCTACCTGGTCCATGCCAGTTGACACAGCACAAAGTATTCTATTTTAATTAACATAAATAAGAAATGTATTATACTACTAAATAGTATATTTTCATAAAAATAGTGTTCCCCTTTCGCACAAGGAGAAAGGAAAAACGAACCATCTTGGACTAAATATGTCAGGGAAGTACCCAAAGGTGCTCCTAACACCGATTTTTTAAGGGCAATTCACAAAACTATACAAACTAACACTCTTTCTTACACTAAAATGTCAACATTTTTCCATTTTTCAAACATAGCAGTACTTTTCAAACACATAAAAGAGTAGACAACCTTAAAATTCACTCCCTACACTCACTTGCCAATAGTCCAGCCGCCGCCCCCCCCCCCCCCACCCAGTCTGCCCTTCCGGCGCCGGCGACCACCGCCGATTGCCGGAATTTTTTTTCCATTCTTTTTAAGTATAATTTTGTATGTTCTTTGTATATAATGTGTATGCTTGATGTATTTTCATTGTATATATATGACATACAACAAACATACAAAGCCTATACGCTTGCCATACAAAATCTACACAACCAACAACCACCAAAACCCTAGCCGCCGCAGATCCGCCCCACTGGAAAATAAGTGTATATACTTTGTATGTATGTTGTATATCCACTGTATATACATAACATACAACACACATACAAAGCCTATACACTTGCCATACAGTCCGCAAACACCAAACATACACCACACACCACCGTGGTTCTGCATTATCCCACCGGAAAATTCAAAAACAGAAAAAGAAAAAAGAAAAAAAGAAGAACAACAACCAGATCTGTTTCAGTTTTCAAACCAGCGCCGGCGCCGGAGAACAGCAACGCCGTCGCCGACGCTGCTGAGAAAGGAGATCGTGACTAGTTCGACGGTAGAACTCCCTCCCAAATCACCTTTGGGCTGAAGCAGTAAGTACAGCTTGTCATATTTTTAATAGATGTCTCATTCGTCCCATTCTAAAGAAAACTCCCTATGAACTATGGAAAGGTAAAAGGTCAAACATAAGTTACTTTCATCTCTTTGGTTGTAAATGTTTTATTCATAATAATGGCAAAGATAATCTTGGAAAATTCGACCCTCGCAGTGATGAAGGTTTTGACGTCGCAGAGAACACAGCAGATCGCAGCGTCGTGGTGTTTCGCGGTGTTTCTCCGGCGCAGGAAGGGTTTACACCAGATCGGGGAGTCGTGGTGTTTCGCAGCAGCGACTGTCGTGCCGGAGAAGGAGATTGGGCGGCGCTGGTGAGGGTTGGAGGGGAAGAGGAGAGAGAAGAGAGAGGAGAGAAGAAAGAGGAAGAAAAGCTAGGGTTTTGTGTAGTTATGCTATGTTTGGTAGCATTTTTGAAAATGTTGCTACGTTTGGTAAAGTGACAAAATGTTGCTATGTTTTTAAAAAAAGGTCCTTAAAATGACATACAGTGTAATTTACTCATTTTTTAAACTATCAATGAATGACTTTCAGAGTTCTTAGGAAGAAGCAAGATCTTACCTCAATTATCAAATGAAAACTTTCTTTATAACCGAGAAATTTCTAGCTAAAGCCTATGATAGTGGGCCCACCCTTCTAGCCTTCTCCACTTAGATATCAGGCTAAAGCCTGTGATAGGGTTCGTCAAATATCAAACAAAAACTTCCGTGTACCTAAACAATTACATCACCTTTGAGTGTACATATGCAGGAAGAGTGATGCAAAATTCTTCAAAATCAAGTAGAGATATACCGCATCACAACCACAAGGCATTACCGCATAAACAGTTCAATGACCCCTGGAGCCTTCCTTTTAGCAGTTTAGTCAACCATGAACATAGCACCAGGTATCTGGCATGACCACTGTATCTGAGCAATCCACAACCATTGAAACTGCTCCTCATTCCAATTTGCATTTACAGTGCAGTGAGGCATGACCAATCATGCCAATGCGCAGAGAATGCAGACTCTTCTTAGGATTCCTTTTTTTGATACAAAATCAAATATAAGCATTATCATTAACTGGCAAATAAAACTAGAAAGAACTAAGAAGAGATGGAAGTGGAAGAGAATAGCATACACAAAGGCAGGAATAGCATTTCAATAGTAGAATCAAGCAAGTCAAGCACAAACACCAAACCACATGGAACTCCTCCATGCAAAAGGTATTGATAGTGAGAAGGTAGAAATCAAGAAAAAAAACAACCAACAAAGCACTCCGCTCGTTCGTAAGTTTTATCAGGCCTCTCCTACCTGTTCTCCTTTTGACAAACACAAGCAAATCACCTAATTATTTTTTTTGAGAAGGTAACAAGTTTTATATATAATGTATGAACAATTCAACACAAAGGCTGTGTTGAATCCATTGTTACAGTGTTCAGAACATGATTACAAAAAAATATGTCCTAGATCATCTTACTTGAATCTAATACTAGTCACAAAAATTCTAAAATATCAGTTAATGATTCAGTGTAGTATCTGTTCTTATCAGTTTAAAATCACCTAATTATGAATTGGAAACAATGCTAGAAACACATCCATGATCTCCAGTTCTGTTATAGTTTAAACAGGGAAACATCTTGTCAGACCCAATGCAACCCCCACTCTATGTGACTATACTTATAACTCTCTGGTTTTGCAGTAAAAGAGGAAATTACAGAAAGATGGGAGTCCATGAATTAACATATCAAAATGAGATGAAGATACAGTGTATGATAAATGGGAAGTGGATTTGAAATTACTGCTTATCTTTCACGTCGTGGATTACACATACCACTTGAAGGTTAAAAAAAAAAACAAAGAAGCAGTACTCTAGAGCTTCAGAAATATTTAACAGGAAGAATCTCGTAGAGATGATGACAGTTATAAAGTCCTTCCGAGCCACATGAGAAGAAGGGAAGAAGAGAAATCAAGAAAAAGGAAACAAAATGCTCATATGAAACTAGTCATTTTCCCCGGGAAGTCAAAAGCAAGATTGCTAGTGTAGAGTGTTTACATTTTCAATAAATGCTCAGGAAAAAGCTACTCATTTTCACGGAAATTCAAAAGCAAGAAGTGTAGAGAGAATAAGTTACTCACCTGCATAACCAAAGACACCATCTCGGAAGACAGAAGGACGTCAATGGTATCTGGGCTCTCCTGAATTCATGTAGTATCATTGAAAAGTCACACAATATTCTGTTAGACCAGGTGTGAGTTCTTGTACTAGAAGTCCTTTGCACCCGTCCAATTTATAAAGTGGAGCAAGTGAGCAAACAGACTGCAGACTTGTAGACATCAGCATCTATCACTTTTTCTTGGAAAAGAAGATGCCATGCATCACTCCATCACAGCGGCTACATTAAAGCTGCCTCCATAGTTATCACTAACCGACGCCTACAAATTGAGATAAAAAGTTGATCAGGCTAAGGCTAGCTCATTGAGTTCACGGTTATAGCAACTCTGGACTCCATTTGCATAATAAAAAAAAGCTGTTGTGCGTTTAAACCCATGGTTTCAAATTTAAAGACTTTCTAAGATGTTCTTGTATATCACTGTTTACACTTTCTCTCATCCAGACTCTAAAACGATAAACTTCAATCTCAAATTTCTATCAGAAGAGTTTCCCACTTTACACTTTTACCTGTTTTAACAAGTTTCCTCAACAACAAGAAGTGGTGGGGGTAAGGCCTACATACATCTCACCCTCCCCATACCCCACTTGTGGATATCACTGGGTATGTTGTTGTTGAAGAATTCCCCACTTCACACTTTTACCTGTTTTAACGAGTCTCCTACAACCACTAATTAAGAAAGATTCTACCTCTAGTTAAAAAGTTCAATATCATTTAATTTCAACTGGTTTTCCAACTAAAAAGCCTGCACTTGCTACTTAAAGAAGGAAGAAAAGAAGCCATGTTGCTTCAACGATCATGTTCAGCCAGTACAGCCCAAACAATGCAGCGTTTAAACAACTTAACTTGATACCCTTATATTACGAGGAGAAAAAGGAAGAAACAACTGTACAATGAGACCGTTACAACCTTAAGAAGAAACTGACATATGGCAACCCTTTTCCGTGCAAAATGTGTCTACAGACCACTCCACAGGGTACTACTTAAAGCCTTGAAGGAGCTTTTGATATGTTTGTCACCAACGAGGATACTTAATGACCAATACGGTTACAATATGGTGGGAAAATGACACCATATAACGACCTAGATGGTTAATGCTTGCGAAATATCATCATTCTTTTTCAGGATAACAAAAAGGACACCGCCAAGGCGCCAACTTAAAGAGCACTTATTCATTTATTCATGCTCCGGCATACAAGTCATATCATTCTTTTGGTACATGTGATACTACGACAACAACAACAACAACATACCCAGTATGGTCCCAACAAGTGGGGGGGGTCTGGGGAGGGTCGGGTGTACGCGGACCTTATCCCCACCTCAAGTGAGATAGATAGGCTGTTTCCGGACCCTCGGTGCTCATGTGATAAACAAGGAAAATCATTTCCAATCTGATATCGTAGCACACTGTAACACATACGCAGAAACCATTAAGAGACCAAAACGAGTATCATGCTACACATAATCTTCCAAGGACAACACCCAGCGAACATTTTCCTTTTAAACGTGTATAGCTAAAGTTCACCAGTTCCACAGAGAATCAGAAGGGAAAGATTGAGAAAGATTACTGGAACCATATCGCCAACCCCCCCCCCCCCCCCCCCAAAAAAAAAGAGAGATAGAGAGAGAGAATGACAACATGTTGATTCCTTATAACACAATGATGATGGGTAGACCTATATCAACAAGAAAAACAAAATGGAACTGCTTGTGGTACCTGAAAATGAGGAAGCACGTTGTTGTAAACTTCTAGGAAAAGTTTTGACCTTGGAGTTAACCTGATGTCACAATTTCAATAATGTCAAAAAGTTGGTGATCTAGTGAGATGGCCTTCATTCAAAATAAATCATAAATGTATTTGCACCGCTACACTTTCCAACCATGTTCACTTGTGCTGCTAGTCATATAGTAAAGCAGGCAAATATAATCAAAACAATGTAAAATGAATTCTAGAATATCCAAGCAACAAAGATACTGTTGAGGTACACGAAGACTTATGCCATCATTGTACTAAACATATTGAGCATTTTCATTCACTGAAGCAGCTATATTTACATTTTTACCCAAAGAAGAAGAGGAGGAGGAGGAGGAGGAGGAGTCCAGGACTCCCTTCAGTAATTATCTAAGAACTTCCTCACCAGCTGTTGTAGGGAATGTCACCAAGTAAAAGGTTAATACCACGAAAGCCTATATGAATTTCTGAAGACTGCATTTTACAGTACTCTATTCTACGTTTTCTCTTGAATAGTAGAGCCCTTCCTCCAGCATTTATTCTTAGCCTTTCCAATTAATAACAGAAATACATTTTTTTCCTTTTTACTGTGTAAAATGGATAGAGCAAGTCTGCCACCTGTATCCTTTAAAATTTCACTTGACGGTGGTGTTTGGAACAGCTTGTGTGCACCTTGACTACTCCACAGGGTATCTGTTACCTCCCACTAACACACCTACCTTATGGGATGAAATACAGAAACAAATGGCAAGAAATGTGCTAAAATGAATGTACAAATTACTGCAGCTAAGGATGTAGGCCTCAGCTATCTCTGCTATATTATACCTTCTCAAAATGCAGGAACAAATGTAAACCTCTTCAATATCTGTTGAAATTTTTAATTTTAAGTACTGCTTGATAAGCTCGCATAAGTAATTAACAGCCTCAGCCCATCCACCGGTGCCCACATCCGGAAGAATAAAAATCTGAGACATAGTCCTCTGCAATACAGAAGACAACTGCTTCTTTCCCCCTGTTCTTAGATACATCTCTGACAAAACGTGCAAAATCTGACAATTGCTGGCTTTGAATTTGTCAATCCATCTAGGTGGATTTCCAACCCACAAATCAATACTTGAAATAGAAGCACTCACACTGTTCTGATTATTAGCACATTCCAAGGAAGTATCTAGTGAAGATCCATAATTCCTGTGTGCTGGAAGGAGTTCAAGTATATCTGTCCTCAACTCCTCAGGCAATTCTTGAAAAACCGAGGTATCTACTTGACTTAGAGAAGAGGGCATTAGACTGATGCCTCCTGAAATAGGAGCATCAATAATCAGGTCCAGGTTTGGTACACTATTATCAGACACTGGCTCGCTTTTCAGATCAGCATTCAGCTTATTAGGACAAGAGACCTCTTGGATTTCCTCTTCGTTAAACTGCTGCTCGTATCATAGCCACCAGAAATCAACACCATAAAATTGTAGAAAAAAGATAACCAACATAAGCTAGACTTAAGAGGCAGCTCATTTTTGTCTTCGTAGCCATCACATTTTATCTTGTAACTTTCAAAAGGAAAAACATCCAACTGAAAAGGGTAACTTCTTATCTTAAAGGTGTGTCAAAATAGTTAACAACAAGCATGAAAACGAGGTTAAGAAAAGCCATGAAAAATAAGGTAAACCACAATGAGCATGGCTAAAGATTCAACCTGACTGTTAAAAGATGAACTAACCAAAATGAAGTATCTAAAAATAAAACTAGTAAAACATTTACCACCAAGTTGGAGCTACAGAGAATAGATGCAACAGATTTTCAGTAACGAGAAAAAGCACATTACTACATTTCAGAACAAAGAAGAGCACAGAGATATTAAATGTCCAAGGACAGATGCACACCAAGAAAATCAGAAGTTCAGCAAAGTTTACTATCAATGCAAGACAGATGAACTTGGTGATGCAACACATAAGTTTAAACCAGTTTAGGCTGAACAGAGGATTGATATGAGTTTTGTATTACATGAATTAACTCATAGTAATTGTCAGATCACCTTGTAAATACAGGAAAAATAAAGCAATATAAAAGTATCCATTTACTAAAATGTCGGACTGAAGGAGTAAATGACAAAGAAATAACTTTAAGAACATTCGGAAAAATAGATGAAGAGGGGGAAAAAGATAACAAGAAACAAATAATGCAATGGCTTAGTTTTTCATGAAGTCTAAACTGTAAAAAGAGAAAACATCGATGTATAAGCAACCATACTGATCGGCTAAAGGTTTAGCTGAAATTGGCACCCTTATTATATGGAAACAATCCCAAATTAGGTAACCAGAAGTAGTGATTGATGAAACCCTTAAATATCTGTTTCCAATGTACCCTCCTTTAAAAAAAAGGACTATAATGTCACATCAGACAAGTGAACTGCTGTTAGTTTGAAATGGTTTTTGTTTTTGTACAGGCAAATCCATGATTTACACACACTATTGATAGTTTATTATGGGTATCCTCTCACAATTTCCACAAATTCCACTCATGTAAAGAAACTTGAAAGGGGAGAGTAGACAGCTGATACTGGAAGCTTAGAGGAGCAAACACTAAGCTAGTCTAAGAAAACAAAAATAAAGAAGATACCTCACAAGCAGCAGAAACTTCATCTGATGCAGCACGGCAAGCAGAAGATATGTTTTCTTTTTCTGATATACCTAATTGGAAAGTTATGGCAATGAGGCAAAAGCTTATAAGAACATGGTGTGCATAAGTTAATTGGGTTAACAAACAGCCTTCTGTAATTTCAAGGAATGTATCCTCACCTTTGCTTCTCTTTTCAGTAATAAAAACTGCCAATTTTCCATCATACATGTCATTAATTTCTGAAAAGACCTCAGGAGGAAGAGACTCTATAACTCCCATATCAAGCTCATTTATAGGAGGAAGAGTTCCCCTCTGACCAAAACGAGCGGTATCAGAGGACGACGCTGCAGTCATTTCAAAGGAAGGTGTACTTGAAACTCCCTGCGACCGAACCTGACGTTCATCAACACTGTTTTTACTATTATCTGCAAAACCAGAGAGAACTTGAAGTCATAGGCTCATCCAGCATGTCTTCAGTGGAACATGAACTCAATGAAGGGTTTGGAGATGCTTTTTTCTAACGTAATAATTAGTTGAAAATGCAGAAATAGATACTGTAGGTTGACATGAAGCAACATTAGACCAAAATTAACTTTTTAACAAAAGCACTAACTAAAACATTTCACATTCATTAGCGCTGTGCTAAAAATCCCAGCTAATTTCTTTTGTGTCGAAGAAAAAGGAGAAAAACAATCTAAGAAAACAGAATATGATGTCCTCAAGTATTTCTAGGACATGCATTGGAGAGATTCCTATGAAATGCCCACAACGTTTCATGAACTCAGTAGCAATTTAAGTGTGTCAAGAGTATTTCTATAATATTTCTATAATAGAAATGGTCAGAAGCAATATATTTGGACAAGCCAAATGAAAGCAAGTGGGGAAGTCAAACCTGCATCAGCACCTTTCTCATTACTGCTTCGGTTTTGGTCGCGGGTCTTAGCACAGGCAGCAGTGAGCCAAGATCTGATGGAATATCTCTCTTTCCCTGGATACGTAACGTATTTAGTAGAAAATCCAGTCAGTAAGAAGCAGTGCCTTCCTCAGATCATAACTGGCCTAGAGAAATGTATGAAACACAAGGAGAACCCAAACATTTTACAGAAAAGGAAAATTAACTAGAGAAATAATTCTGGTCAGAAATAAAACCTTGCTTGGAACTATCCACTGTTTCAAGCTTTGAGACCTGCAATCCCACACCTCTTATGTCCTCCACATCTGCACAGCAACAGCCAAAACAATGAAGATATTAGAAGCAGCAAACACAATGCGCCCCAAGTCATAGCTTTTAACAGCCTAGATTATCAAGGGCCCCACAACAAGCAATTGACCAATATATATTTAGCATAGGCTTATTTCTGAAACAAAAGAATATTTGATTCTTTTTATTGAGAAGGAAAAAGCTCGACCCATATAGAGTGGAGGAATAAATTTTCATTTGGTTCAAGGTTAGTTCTGAGTCTTATCACATCCGTAGAGAGCATCTTAAAAGTCTGCAATGTTCCAAATTCACAATGAGAAGATTACCGATTTTGTTATGATAGAAATTAAAACCCCCCCACCCCCTCCCCGAAAAAAAAATACTGGTGCAGAAAGTAAGGATCATCAAAGATGCACCTTAAAAGTTTCATCAGCATTAGAGCTGAAACGGTGTGTTTTTAGTTCCCTTTCAGCCCATACAGAAGGTTTTTGAAGCTTTGCAAAAAAAAAAAAAAAAAACTTTGCAAATAACATTTAAAAATTCCCAGCCACATCAAGAAAAGTAAACAAAATTCTAATTAAGCAGAAACTCCCAATTGAAAAAAAAAAAATCTCTTCCAGTTCTTCACCATCCTAACACCGAGGACACCAATATGTCATCATTTAAACTCAAATCTCAAGTACTTTGTTAAATTGACTCCCAAAAAGTAACTTTCTCTTACAACTTATCATGAAAGACGGCATCAGAGGAGATGGAGCATCTCTGCTCTTCACCATTTCTCCCTCTTTGTTGAGCTTGCTAGGAAACTACCAGTGTGCTTGTGTCCTCTATACACAGAAATCTATCTTAGGATGCAATTCTAATGAAACAACCTCAGACCTAAAAATAGGGTCTGCTTTGCACTTATTAATCTGACCGTTTCAAAAATCAAATGAGGGATAGAAGTGAAATAAGGATAAGAAACACGAAGCACAGTGCTATGCTCAAATGACTAGCTTAGTTTTTTTTTTTTTTTTCCTTAATAACACAAATGCATCAAATAGATCAGTTTACTAAAAGCTGCTCGCATATGGAATCTCGCACACAAAGATGATACTCTTTTTTGAGGAAGAGAATTTTTTTTTTTTTTTTTTTTTTTGAGGAACCACAAAAGATGATACTCTTGTCCCAATTTGGCAGACCTATTTTGTTTGTTTTTTGATAAGGTAAATCATTTTATTTATAATAAAGGGGAAACCCCGTATACAAGTATATATTATAAAGTACAGAACCTACACAAAAATATAGTTCTCTACAAAAGATACCCAATTATCTATACACATCGGGACCTCATGGGTACACCAAAAAGAAACTAGAAAGAAAGAATTATTCTTCAAATTAACAAAATCACTGTCTACTCCTTCAAAAGCTCTCTTATTTCTCTCTTTCTATAGTATCCACATAATGGTTAATGGAACAACATTCCACACTCTCGGTCTACTCTTCCTTCTTCTGAATGCCCAACTATACATTGCTTCCTTGACAGTGGCAGGCATCACCCATTGAACTCCCAACCAGTTTAGAGCCACCGCCCATAACCGCGTCGCCACCTTGCAATGAAGCAAAAGATGGTCAACATCTTCTCCGGAGAATCTACACCCGAAACACCAACTAACATAATTGATCCTTCGCATCCTCAAATTGTCAGTTGTCAAAATGACTCTCCTAGCTGCCAACCATGCAAAGAAACATACATTCCTCGGCACCTTCGGAATCCAAATGGCACGACATGGGAAATTCATTACCACCCTCTCCAACAAGTTCTCATAATAAGATTTAATAGTGAACAACCCGTCTGTGCTCTCCTTCCACCTCCGCAAATCAATAGTATCCTGCAATGGGCTCTTATGATAAAGTAACTCAACAAGGTTTTGAAATTCATCCATCTCCCAATCCTGAAGACTTCTCCTAAACGTCAAATCCCAAAGAACTTCCCCCGCACGGCCTCCACGAACTTGTTTGTTAAAGTTTACTTTGACTAATCCATCTTCTAATAATTAAATTAAGTGTTAAAAAACTTTATTGAATAATTAATAATAGAGTTCTATCTCTTCCCATTTCAATAAAAGATCACCTATCCACCACTTATAACCGATGTTTCCCAGGATACCTTTACTTCATTGTTTCACCTACTACGATTCACGTTCATTCTCCAAAGTTAGTACAAACAGATTAGAGGTATAACCTATTGGTTAATCTTGCATTAATTAACCTCAATGAGTTTTACTCCTCTCAGTCTTGTTCCACGGAAAAAGTCATACACACTCATTTAAAGAAAAATACAATTATTTCAAGGATTTAAGTTACAAGTGTAATTAGTGTGGTCTTTACCAGCTGAACAAGTTACTACCTTATTTTACAAGTTGCCCATCCACGTTAAATACAGTAAATTACCTAAATAGTGGATTGAACTTGAACCCTCATTTTAGAGTGTAAGAATCACTTAGGCAAAGCAATTACCTATGTGCAAGGTCATAAAGAGCTGTGAAGCGACTCTTTCAAGCACATCAACACTATCTGTAGCCATCGGCACCTATAATCGCCACAATGCAATCAAACCGGGAAGGAAAATAGAAATTTCTTTATAGGTCAGTAATGTGTTAAAAGACAACACATAGCACAAAGTTATCAAAGAGCATATTTATACCGTGATGGAATGGCTCAAATTATCACAAACGCCACAGCCCAAATACTTTACTGGCTCCCCTGCATCACCCCTCCTTTTCTTTATCTGTATTGACAAATTAAGGTGCAAATACAGAATTAGCATCCAACCATACGACACACTAGTTTCTAATAAAAGATCTCAGTATGATCTAAATATAATCGGCTCCATGCAGCAAGAAAACAGAGAGAGAGAGAGAGAGAGAGAGAAAGGAGAGACAGACACCTTCAAGGTAAACTTCCGGCCTTTCACTCCGCACCCTTGCAAACGTAATGACACCTCCTTGCAAAGGTTTAACAGAAAATGCCGCACCTGCATTGAGAAGGCGTTCAGTGCTATAAACATAAACACAAAGGTAAATAAACGATGATTTCTAGAGAAGATCTAACGTCTTTCAGTTCCTTGAACCTCACGCCCCAGTTAACGTCTGCACCAACGGATTTGCTTTCCTGCAAAAAGTTTTCCAGAGGCTTAACATATATTGGCTTGAAACCACACGACTGATTTAAAACAAAAAAGAAAAACTTTATGATGCAGATTCATGAAGCATGTAACTAGCTTTTGCTTCCTCTGAAAGGTACTAGAACAGTTTTTTAAGACCTCTACAGAAATCTTATGCAGGTCTACAAGCACTACAGTCTATTTGCGAACCTGAAACTGAATATTACTCTGTAAAAATAATATATATACCAGACTTTAGTTTAAATGTGACTCAGCTTATATTAGCACCAGTATCAATGATACAAGGTAGAAGCAACATAAGGGGGCAAAGAATATACTCATCAATCATTAGGCAGGTCTCCAATATTCAAAAAGATAACCAACAGTGAAATAAAGGGGTCAACAGGACTTTGCGAAACAGTTGTGTGACCATGACACAATCCAAAATAAAGCATAAAAAATAAAAGGTTTTACAGTAAGATAGTATGTGCTGGTCCTAACCTGTATCATGCCAACCAACCGATCGTCTATCCCTCTACTATAGTTCCATAGCATACTGCCAGTTTTAAGACCAAAGTCCTTCTGGAGAGTTTCCTGGAAACACAACAAATAACAGGGAGATTTATAAAACACACACACATACATACATACATACATACATACATACATACATACATACATACATAAATATAATATAATATAATATATATACATATATATTGACATGCCACATATATAATGCATTCGTGGTGCCACATGATTGGTTATCGACAAGTATAATAAAGGAGAAAGGCCTACCACTTGCCCGGCTGAATAACAAGAAAAGAAAATATGAAAGTACTCACCAATACAAGAAGTTTATTTCTTATTAATCTAGACAAATCACGAGCTATTCTAAGAGAAGACAACCAAATAACGATCTACCAGGTGTTGTGATGTGTTCGGCATACTTTAAGCACTGATTAAATCATAGTCACAAGCAAGAAAAGATGTACTCATTTTATGGACTGGTCATACATTTGAATATACTGTTAACAATGAGTTTAACCAAATATCACTAGCTGAAACAAACTCCAGAATCTGAGAAAACCAAATAGGCATAAATGCAGCCTTGCATCCATATATAAGCACTGTATCCCCCATTTCATCAACTCTTGAACTAATGACAGTTCCAAGGATTTTCTCTTTAAATAACCGAGAAATCATCAAGGGGCGATGGCACATGGTTTGAAACTTTGTGGATAATGGGCCCACGCCACAACCCTTCTCCACTTAAATACCAGGTTTTTACTCTATGGTAGGGCTCCAAATTATGACATGCGCCTAACAACATCATGTGTTGAGCTATTACCACTAGACCAAAGCCCTAGGGGCGGTTCCAGAGAGTATTGACTTTATATGGGCAGGAGCGTCCATAAAGTCGCAAAGAGGACTCTGACTCCAGCAGGAAGCACGAAAACAAGCCTCCCTTTTGTTTAATAGCTACCCAGTTGAGCTTGTCATCTGACACGGGAAGGAACATAAACAAGTGGATTAACATTACTCTTTTCTTTTAATGGTAGTATATGGGCACATGGTGCCCATTTCGACTAGTTTATCGAGTACCTGCTACCTCCACCAGCAGATATCAGATGACTCTAACACACAACCCCCCTTTCCATAGCTCTAGGTAGATTGAAAGAATTCAGCTAGTGTCAGCTCTGCTGGAATTCAAACCTTGGTTCCCATGGTTGCCAGTCCTTCAACCGCTAAGCTATCCCCATGGGGCAACTCTGCTTCCAAACTCTTACAAATATAACAAACATAATATAAACAAGAAGACTCTGTCACCTTTCTTTGAAGCAAGAGATTTAATGATTCATGCAATCTGTGACACCCCAGCTAAGGGTTAAGTGTCCCACATCGGCATAACACAGGAGTGATCTTGGGTATATAAGTATACATGCCTTAGACCCTAGTGACGCGTTTTAAAGCCGTGCGGGCCTAGGTCCAAAGCGGACAATATCACTAGCCGACTTTGACTGTTACATACGGACTTGAAATCCCTTACATTATGTGAGATTATTAATGTAGATTAATATTATTACTGATAGTAGTGAATACAAATTTTCAAGGAACAAGGATTTACCCAAAACCTAGAAAGTTAAGAGTTGAACCTAAATTCTTGAATTGGGGAAAAGATTAAAACTTTGGGATTGAATGCATAAATTTATGGTTGTTGTAGTTAATTGGCGACGTGAAGTACATCGATTGGAGCTACGTTTAGACTCGAGGAGTAATCGAGGTGAGTTGATATAACCCTTTACTAAAGAGGTTTTAATCACTAAAGCATGTCTATAAAGTATTTGATAAAATGTCTTAAAGAGCTAATATGTGTTTGATTGGAGCGAGAGAATGCATATTAGCTAAACCCTATTCTAGTTAATGTTCAAGAGTTTATCATGGAATTCTACACATTTATGTTCATATTTTGTTATATTTAATTTACGTGATTTTATATATCAAGTTTCATGGATTAAAGAATTATACTGAGTAATCCCTTCATATATTCATGTCATGTTGTACTCAAGAGTATTATGGTTTATATTCATGGATTATGTTCAAGGAATTTATTGTAGCTTAAAGTGGTCAAGTAAAATTTTTTTATATAAATATTTTGGGAGTTACCTTGAGATTCTGAGAAGGGTTTCGTGACCTTTAGTGGTTAATGTTGACCCCGAAACTACTCGTGCCAGAGTAGGAGTTTATTATAAGATTTGCCTGACACGGCCAAGGCACAAAACGCGCAGCATGCTATCACCTGGAACTGTGTGGCGCCACAGTGAAGGGGCCTATTCGATCAGGCGGGGATCGAACCCGTGCCGATCACACGGTGACTTTATAAAATCATGTTATGTCAGAGTTAATTGGTGCTCCCCAAAAAGTAAAGAAACGATATATATATTTCTGTTTAAAGTTCAGGGCTGAGTCTAGGCGAATCCCGGTACGCGGGGCAAACCTCAGCGAGGACGCTGAGTCCATAAGAGGCGGTGTATGTAACCCTCCAGCTAAGGGTTAAGTGTCCCACATCGGCATAACACAGGAGAGATGCTGGGTATATAAGTTAACTGGCCTTAGACCCTAGTGACGCGTTTTAAAGCCGTGCGGGCCTAGGCCCAAAGCGGACAGTATCACTAGCGGGCTTGGGCTGTTATACAATCCTCTTGTAGTTTTTCTTTGAGTGACTACTAGAATGTATCTGAGAGAAGCCAGATCAAAAAAGTGCAAAAGAGTGCTTGCTAATAGTGCACAAACTATAAATAGATGGAAAATCTGAATCATCAGAGCACTCACTAAACTATTGCAGAAAGAATGAAAAGTAAACAAAACCTTGGAAATCATACGCAGCTGCCCGCAAGTCATGATTTGTCTCCTTATCAACTTCTCTTCCAACACATGACCAATTCCAGGAAGTGCTTTTACTGGAAGTTCACACAGGTGCTCCTCCACCTGATATAGCCAACAAGATAATCAGCACAGTGAATTCGCAATGATTATTTTACATCTCCAAATTGATTTTCAAGTTTTTGGTTTTTCCTTCCAGTACAGAAGTGAAACATGTGTTAGATGTAGAATAGTATCTAAACAAGTGAAACATGTGTTAGATGTAGAATAGTATCAGAGCTCGGACAAAATTACATGATCAAAATAGCCTTTTTATGTGACTTATCCTTAATTTTTTAAAGGATTCATGTTGATTCCATGTAAACTCCAGATATCGGCAGGAAAATAGGCTGTGCTTGCAAAGGATGAAAACATAAACAAAGTGAAGCAAAAAGAGCCTCTCCTGTGGCGATAGACAAGCACCTCCAGATTTTGCAGGAACATAGGATATGCTTGCAAGGGATGAAACATAAACTAAGTGAAGCAAAAAGAGCCTCTCGTGTAGCAACATAGAAGCATCTGCTGTAGCAATGACATGAAAAAGCCCTGACAGAGATTCTGATTTTTGGCGTGTAACCAATAAACCACCTAATATATAACTTCAAAACAGTGTGTGTAATACAATAAATAAAATACCGGCATAAGGATGACAGAGATCAACACAGTAAGTTCTTCCATTTTATACATCAAAAGAGACATCTAGAACATAAGCTACCTTCTCAGTAGGGATGTAACACTGCCCACCAGGTTTTGCAGTCCTAGTAGCAAGACGTGCCATAAGCATATTCCCAGCAATACCAGCACTAGCATTACAGCCTGTAGCATCAAGAATCTCCTTTCTGATCATTGAGACAAAAGCTTGAATGTCCTCTATCCCAGAATCAGTGGCATCTAAAAATGCTTCATCACAACTTACAGCCTGCATTCAGTAGCAATTGCCAATCAAGAGATACGAACAAGCCAGGTTGATCGAATAAATAGTTTTGAGGCCATACCTGCACTTTGTTGCAGTACTTGTGCAAGATGTCGTAAAAGCGATCAGCTACCTGCATGTAAAATCAGAAGTTACAGGACCCACATACAGAGTTAATTCAATTAACTCAAATGGAAAATAGAACAAGAAGAAGAAACTGGCATATCATGACTACCTCCTCATAAGCTTCAAAGTCATAAGAAAGAATGACTAGGTGAGGGCAGCGTGCCTTGGCATCTCTGACAAACATTCCAGCCTTTACTCCTATGACAAGATTATAAATGACAATAAAATCTCCAACATAGAGCGACATTTATTAACAGTTAATTACTGACTGAGAGACTGACCATAACCCCTAGCAGGATAGTTTGCTGATGATATTTCTGCTGTTCCGCGTGGATTATCTGAATGGCAAATCGCAACAGGTTTATCCTTCAACTCGGGGCGATTTCTAATGACCACAGACACAAAGAAGCAATCCTGAACGAGTAAAAGTTGAACCACTTGTCTTAGTACAGAGAACCATCTACAGACAATAAGCAGTAAATATTCATGACATTCCTTCTGCTTCCTACATAGTAGAGGGTGAAAAGGGAGAGGAGCCAGAACATAGAATCAGTATATTTAGGTTTTCAGACCATCAAGTAGAAATTACCATATCAACATGGATAATGATTGTCTTATTTGGTGAGGCGGAAGTACTAGGGCCTGAACTTTGAGAGCTGGGAAATCGTTTACGATACCGGTTTCTCCAGGTGCCAATAAAATGCAACCTGGAATGCTGAAGATACAAAGCCCATCAGAAATATGCGAACCACTCCAGCACTAACTGCTTTTAATCTTTTCTATACAAGAGTTAAGCCATTATCAAGACAATCTAGCAAAAGGAAAAGGGGGAAAAAACTTGGGGATGAGATTGCTCATTATAATGCTTTTTTTAAGGAAAAAAAATACATGTTAAAGCAAGAGTTGAGCAGTATCAAGATATCAGCGTAAGTTACCTTAAAGTAATTTTCCACAAAATTAGCATCAACTAGAGTTGAATGTTGCTGATTGGGAGACCTGGGAAATCTTAAATTTGATGGCCCCTCGCCTACAGGATCACTCGGCCAGTCACTACAAGCTGATGCATCGCTGTGAGGAATGGAAGGGACTGAAAATGGAGCATGGCTTCCATCTCCACTTGCAGCATCACTCAATTCTTCATTTGCCATACTACAAGTTGACTCTTCAACTCTAGCTACATCGCAGTCCACTTGCATTGGATCTTTAGATTCTAGAGCACAGGACTTCAGATCTTTGGCAGCTTGCCACTCTTCAAAGGATATAGGATCTTCAATTTGTCCAGCATATGACAATGGACTCTCAACTCTAGATGTGGCTTGGACAGTTGAACATGTTGCTGCATCATCAGAAACAGAAATGTTTTTCGTAAAGAAAGCAGATAGCTTAGGCTGGTTATTGACTTCACTGGCAAGCTGATCAAGCTGATAAGGAACCCCTGAAAACAAACCCAGAGCACTGACGTTATTACCGCGAAAGAAAATTGGAAGGACTGATGTGAGTCACATAAAGAATCAGAAAGTCAACTCATCAAAACTTACAACAACATGATGAAAACTCATGCTGGATGCCCAAGGCTCCTAAAGAACTTGATAAAGGTACATGCACCTCACAATGGACATTTTGTCTAAGGCAACAAGGCATTCTTCTTAAGATTCAAGTACTTTAGCATTTTCATGTTTCCCTTCAAGTAGACTCTTCACAAGATTGAGTATATGCTGGAATTTGCAATACAGAAATATAATACACATATAACAGATGAAACATAAAAGAGCAGTTTTTTCCTCTTCTCCTTTTTATCCCCTTTCACCAAATCAACAAATAAAGAAAAGGCCTAAGAGGAAGGATAAGCACAGATTCCTCCAATAGCTTCTGTAAACTATATCCTTCCACCCACAAAGTGAAACTGGAGAGAATGAAGTGCAGCAACCCATATAAAAGAGCTAATACATAAACAAGGGTTCAACTTGTTAGTCTACCTTAAAATGAAGAAAGTTACAGATATATAAACTTACAATTCAGAAGCTTATTTGCAGCAACAGAATCCAACACCCATGTGGGTTTTACTACTGGAAGTCCCCTGCTAAATGACCTATATCAAATTCCACCAAACATTAGAAAAAAAATTACACTTTCTATTTCATCTGAGATAGAAACAAAAACAACCTGACAACCTGAATAACTTGGTTTTACAACTGACCTTAAATTCTTGACCTTACTGTCCGGAAGATTACTACAGATTATATGAGTAACACAACGCCTGGAAAAATAATTTTCAAAGCGGCCTCCATGCTTCAACATATATCCTCGGAGCTCCTGGGAAAGTATGTTAAAATCAATAAACTGCAAGAGAAGCAACCTAATCTTCCATATGAGAAAATTTAGTAAGTATGGAAAAGAATATGACAGTTCTAGAGTCGAGGAAACAAATTCTAGTAATAAAGATGGATGTTTGTATGGGGCTTACATGATTGAATCAACTCTACTTACACAAGTGGAAACTATCGAAGGCGTGGAAAAGTAAGAATGAGTAATAATTTAATTTACAACAACAACAACGTACTCAGTATAGTCCCACTAGTGGGGTCTGGAGAGGTTGAGATATACGCAAACCTTAACCCTACCTTGAGTATCGAGATTGTTTCTGATAGACCTCAGCTCAAGAAAAGTAATCATTTAATTTGACAATTCAAAAGTTGGAGCAGGCTGTCTATTGATGAACCAATATTCAAAATCATCGGGATCTTTAAATAGCCAGACAATTCATAATTTACGCTTCTTAGCCAGTTTACATAGATTATACATATATTATAAGGGGATATACATACAGTATAGAGGGAACATACATATATTATACATCCACCGGCTATTTTTTGTTTAAAATACTAATGAGTCTTTATACAGTAGTATTTTCAAAAAATCATTCCATTCAAGATCTTTTACTTTACCAAAAGTTCAATCCGTCAAATTCAAATACTCATCTCGAAATAACAGGAAATGGACTAGAAAGCAAGGTGAGCACTAAACCTGACTGGATGGAACTGTATATCCATCAACAAAAATAGAAACGCCATGAAATATAGGTTTTGGAAAACTTGGATCACTGTGAGAAGTAGTCGACGCCTCGGCCTCAAACTGCTCGTGAAGCTTCTGATTCTTCACGGCCATGTAACTACAACAAAATTGTAAAAAATAACAATGATAAGATCACCAAAAATTCAAATAGCATGCAATATACACATTTCAACTCCACATAGAGGAGGAGGATGATTGGATTTATGAAAATAGTAACAATAGAGCACTTGGCCATATAAAAAACACACAAAAGAGATGCATGAACTGAAACGCTAAAAATACATATACATCCTATGTATCCATTTAGCTCTATTCAAGCTCATTATTATTTTTATTTTTTGAAAACCATGGTGTCCATGCCAGTTTGCGCAGACCTTGACTAATTCCACTGGGTACCTGCTACCTTCCACCTGGGTAACTACGTCCACCAATTCTTGGACAGATGAGAAAAAATCACCTAGTGACTTTTTCCCCAGCGAATTTGATTCGGGCTCATTTCATTCCAATAGTTAACGTCTACTATAAGTTAACACAAATAATATTTCTTGTTGATCAACAAAATTTCACTAGTTGCCAGTCTAAAACTTTCTCGATGATCACTTCATTCAGAATCAAGTCAAAGGAAAACACACTTGAACACTTTAAAACTGTTCAAAAATATTGCAATTAAGGTACAAAAGATTGGGTATTTTTACCTGCCAAAATTGGAGAAAGGGGAACTACTGAAGGCGGGACGAGAAGCGGAGCGAGAATTGGAGCCCCAAGCCATGCCTAGGGATTTTTGTTGACTCGATTTCTTATTCTTCTTATTGCTTTGATTGCTGCTGTTACTCCGAGGGTTTGAATTTGAGGTTCGTTTTGAATTTGAACCGGAATTCGCAGAGCGTGATGGTTCCATGTTCGTATATTCGATTGATTAGATTTGAAAGGGAGCTCGATGCACAAAACATACACGGCACAGAAGATGATGTGGTTGTTGATTTCCAAAATGAAGCGCCAATTGTTATATATATTTGGGGGAAGAAAAATAGCGGCAAATACATGGACCGTTGAAAGTAAAGTATTGGGTATGGGTTGTTTTTTAAACCCGCTAAACTCAACGCGGCTATTGGGTCGGTTGAAAAAAGGATTTTTTACATAAAAGTACAAGTTTTAGAGCTTAATTACCAAACATAGCAATATTTTAGGAAAATTACCTTATATAGAGGAAAACGCAAGATAATTACAAACATAGCAAAAACATAGCAATATTTTCTCATAACATACCAAACCCTTACATTCTTCCTTATATTTCCCCCACTATCACTTTTGCTCCTCCCATTTCCCCCTATTCACTTTTCCTTCCACCATTTCCCCCTCAATTTCACTTTTACTCCTCTCATTTTCCCCAATTTCACTTATCCTCATTCATCCTCAATGTATCTCGTTGAATCTAACTATTTCTGCACCGTATCAACTATTTCTGCACCGTATCTAACTGTTTCTGCACCGTGTCAACTGTTTCTGCAGCACCGTATCTCAACTGTTTCTGCACCGTTTCAACTGTTTCTGCAGCACCGTATCTAACTGTTTCTGCACCGTTTCAACTGTTTCTGCAGCACCGTATCTAACTGTTTCTGCACCGTTTCAACTGTTTCTAACTGTTTCTGCACCGTTTCAACTGTTTCTGCAGCACTGTATCTAATAGTTTCTGCACCGTATCTAACAGTTTCTGCACCGTTTCAGCTCTGTTTCAGATTATTTCAACACCATATCTAACTATTTCTCAACTGTATCAAGCTGTTTATTGACTGTTTCAGCATTGTTTCATCCCGTTTGTGCATTGTTTCTCACTGTTTTTAAGCTATTTCCACCTTTTTAGCATTATTTCATATATTATTTTTTATATTTTATTTCAAAAATTTTCACAAGCGGTTTCAGATTGTATCATATTATTTCATCACCGTTTCAGACTGTATCATAGTGTTTCAATGTCGTTTTGAGACTGTATCATATTGTTTCAATGTTGTTTTATACCGTTTCAGACCGTTTCAATACCGTTTCAACATCGTTTCAAACTATATCATTGTGTTTCAATACCGTTTTAGATTATTTCAACTCCGTTTTAGACCGTTTCAACCTATTTAAGACTGTTTCAACGGCGTTTTAAAGTGAGTGAAAGCATAGTGATGGTAAATGCAAAGGTGCCCGATACAACTATTACGTATTAATAAAAGGTTATATGGTTATCGTGATTAGAAAATGTTTAAATATGATGGCGCAGTGCTGGACTTGTCTGGGGGCATCTCTTTCACAAAACTAGAATCAGATTGGCTAAAGGCACTGGATTTGTTTGGCATGCTTCCTACCTAGTCCCATAATATAGTAGTCTTTATCTTCTTTCCACTAAACTCCAAAATTGCAACAACATTTCCTTTGATTTCTGTGTGAAAAAGAGAATCTTAAACACTATAGTTTTTCAGAAATCATTAACTCAGACAAAATCTAAATTACCAAAGGTTTAAGCATAACCACAAACAAAATCAATGTACCCGACCGACGTGGCGTAGTTCATCATTTACTCGGCGAGTTTGACCCCAAATTTGACTTTTCTCCTTCTAATTCCAGTCAATAGCTGGTCGACGCATTAACTTCATTATTAATCGCCATAAACTCCCATTCCTCCATAAACTCCCATTCCTCGTTGGTGGGTCAAACTCATTTATCTACGATTTATTAACAAACCGGTTCAACCCGGTTCACTGTATATCAAATGAGCTTCGTTATCACTGTTGTTTTATTTGGGTCGATGTATTAAACCCGATTTTGAATGAGTATTTGGATAAACAGGTCGATGAGATGATGAACTCGGGTATGTATGAAGGGAATGGGCAGAGTACGACGGTGGTATGTATCTCTGTTTCTGTTTGGATCAATGATGGTGGTGGTGGATTGAATGGGCGGCTCCGGTGGTGTTAGGGTGGAGTTGTATGTTTGGATCTAAGAGAAGGGAATGAGGGTGGGGGCTGATTTGGTTTGGGGAAGTGGAGAAATTATTTTAGGGTTTTTAGGAGAGTGGGGTTTGAGTGTAATTATAAAAAAATAAAATATCTTGCTTATTGTAAAAATGTGTTAAAAAAATATTGTTATATCTGGTAATTAGAAAAATATTGCTATTTTTTTGTAATTAAGGGTGGAAATTTGTATATTTGTGTAAAAAACCCTTGAAAAAACATGGGTTTGATGGGCCGTTGGACACTATAAAGGAGCGGAAGTTTGGTCCAACTTTCTAGGTCCCACATCGCTGAAATAGCACCATGAATTCCACTATTTAATGAGGTAACCACTGCTACAGTTCGGCCAAAGCTGATGCGCAAGCTTTGGCCCTCAGGTGATACCCCAATTCTATGAGCTTCGGAGCCTACCTGCTGATCGGCCCTAGGAGGGGTTTGGGTGTTGGATGTGTGTAGGTCAGTGACGTTTGGTCCCATTTGATGTTGCTCGCTCAACAAATGATAAGAAGGCCGAAACACACCCCGTCTGGTTTGAATCAATCCAGCGCTCCTCTGTTGATGGGCCAGTTGGCTAAATGGCTCCGAGTTTGGATTTGTTGGTCTGAAGTAGCCACCATGACATAGATTGGATCATCACCTTTTTGTTTAATTAAAATAAAATCTAGGTCATTTTTTTGTCTTCGTCTTTTCAAATATTTTAATTAAGCATTTTCACTTTCTTCACATTTCTTATATTTTAGAAATTTATAAGATGTACATAATATAGATTCATGACATATATGTCATTAAAATATAACGTAATGTCATCTTAATATTTGTCTTTAGCTTTGTATTTCTTCACATGTACCTAAATTTTTAAATAATTATTTAATAAAGATGAAGGAGATTTATAATGAAAAATAAAGAAGTACTTATCATTTCAATATGGTAAACATCTTAAGTAAATCCATATAAATTATATCCACTAATAAAGTGTATAAAAGAGATAACAAAATTGTTACATATAAATGTATAATTATATTATACTTTTCTTAATAACAATGGATATTTCAATCAAATAATTGCCAAAAAAATAACTTGCTTAGTTAAAAAATAGCGAAGGTAGGAAATAGTCTACTTGATATTACAAAAAATAGTATATTAAACATAGCAATTTTTTTATATACAACTTGTTACAAATAACTAAAAAAAAAAAACTCTAGCCTCCACCTCACGTCTCTCCCCTATGTTGCCTCCCTACCGACTGCTGCCCCCCACCCTGCCCTGCCGCCGCCACCATAGAATATGCAGCAAAAAATATGCATAAACGCAGGAACAATGTAGAAACAAAGCAAAACAATGCAGCAATTGTGCATACATGCAGAGACAGTGGGGAAACTATGCGGAAACAAAGTAGAAACATTGCAAAAATGCAGAAAATGTAAAGATACAGTGAGATACAATGAAATTAAAAGATGAAAAAAATCAAATTTGGCCAAAAAAATACCATATCTGATTAGAAAATATAAAAATAATGAAAAAATACCAGATGTAGCTAGAAAACATCAAATTTTAGTCAAAAATCACCATGTTTGAACGAAAATAAAATCAAGGAAAAGCGAAACACACCAAATCTACATTGAAAAATATCAAATTTGAACAAAACTACCAAAGCATGTTTGTATTACCTTGCCACGGTTTAGTAGCTATTTGAATAGTTTTTTTTTTTTTTTAACAAAAAAATACCAAAGACGGCGATGTTGGAGCATAAGGACGGCGGGGATGGGCGGCTGATGACGTTTGAGCAGAAGGACGATGAGGTGGATGGTCGATGACGTTGGAGCAGAAGAACATTGGGGATGGGTGGCCAGTGACGCTGGAGCATAAGGACAACGGGGTGGGTGGCCGGTGGTGGTGGTAGGGGCGGCGAAGAGAGGGCGCAGAGAGAGAGGAATTGAAATGGGAGGAGGAAGCTACGTTGTTCTGTTTTGCTTTTTTTTTTTTTTTTTTTGTGATTAAGTCCTTATTTCCTCTATATTTTACAATTGTACCAAAATGTATGTATATCTTGTAAAAAAAGGTTTCCAATTTGCACTTTTGTGTAATTTTCTCAAAAACCCATTCTAGTCTTCATGGATAGGCTACCTTTTATGTGTTGTTTTTTTATGATCATATTTCTTATATGGGCTCTTTACATATATATTCGCCCATCAAGAAATAATTACTTTTATGTGTCTATAACTTTTTGTATCCAAAAATTTAATACATATTAAATATATTTCTTAATATTAATATTAATATTTAATAGTATGATATGTAACTCCCTTAATTAAAGGAAACAATCAATGGTAAAAAAATAGATTACTATTAAATATGGTAGTTGCACGATTTTAGGCTTAATGATAGAGTCCTATCAACATAATAATATTTAAAATATTAAATATATATATATATATATATTAAATATTAAATATATATTTAAAATATTAAATATATTAAATATATATATATTTGAAATATGAAATATCAATAATATTAAATATATCAATAATATTAAATATCAATAATATTAATATATTAAATACATATTTAAAATATTAAATATATATCAATAATATTTAAAATATTAAATACATATTTAAAATATATTTAAAAAGAGTAAAATGTATATAGAAAGAAAGAAACAAGAAAAGGTGTACAGAAAAAGTAATTATTTCTTGGTCAACGTTCATGGGGCGTAAATTTCCCTTCTTATATTAGTTCAAGAATACCCTTATTTTTAAGTTTGACGGATGCTTCACGAGTTAAAGCAGTCTCAACACAAATTTTGAAGAATCGTCAAAAGTTTACCTTTTTACAAGTTTTGATGAATAAAAATTTACAAGCAAGTTTTGATGCATCTCTCAGAAGTAGATAACAATTGACACTTTGACGAATACATAAGTTTTGATTTGTTTGCCTGAACTTCCACGAAAGACTATTTTGGCACAGTTTTAAAAATGAAGTCCAAACTTAAATAGACCGTGCCAAAGGTGCATCTGATCGATGTTCAGCTTTCACTTAACCTTTTTCATTGTTGGGCTGTTGGAGATCAGAGGTGGTCTCGAAGAGGCGAGTAGTGAAGGAAAATGAAATCATTGAATCGTGAGGAAAGTAGACTGTAAGATATGAAATTAGCTATCTATCAATTTGTTTTTGCCCATTTTAAGAATACAACAATGTTGCCTGATAATTTTATTGATTACTATATTGTACTAGTGTGGGAGTGCCCGTGCATGCACGGGCCCAATAGTGCATTTTGCATGAGTTAGGCCCTTTCAAGTCATGTTTCAATTTTATCTGTTTTTAAGAGAATAAGCCTTTGTCATTGAACTTTTATTTCTGTCATACCATTGTGCATCCATATATGGTGCATGTTTTTTCACACAAAAATAAATATTTTAATAAGGAGCACACTATATTAACTAATTGAGTCAAAGATGCTCTATCCATGTGTGTCCTTGTTCTATTTTTCCTGTTGATTTTGCTTTGTTATTTCTAGGTAAAGTAAAGACCGTAATAATGTTTTGTTGATCGAAATGATTTATTCTTATCTGTACTGTTAATCAGGTCATATGTTTATTGGGCAAGTATTGTTATCTTAGTAAGTTACCGGAGTATAACATTTCGTAGTGATTAAATTAGTACAAGAAAACAACATTAATAACTTATGATAGGATGATCTTTAATAACTATAATTTAGAAAACTTTCGCTACATACCAAGTTATAGAATTAGTTTTATATATGTAAATTTTAGAATTAGCTAACTTTATAATGTGCATTTTGAGGTCTAACATTTGACTACATACCATTGAAGGATTTTAGTCACACACTTCAAAGATAGCCAATAAAGTCATTCAAAATTTGAATAAAGCTACAAACTCATTGTTTGACACGGATATTTAAATAATTAAGAAAGCCATAATTATGAGGCATACATTGTGCAAAACATTGGGAAGTTTTGCAAAAACATTTGTAAAATTAGTTAAGAACAAATGGAAAGAATTTTGGCACGATATTGCACCTTCTTCCTCGTATGTTTCTATTTTTCCCAAACATGATCCTCGATTTTACCCAATTCTTTTTCTTTATTTAACACTTGTAATTTAGTTGAATTATTTTTTAATTCGACGAATTAAGAATGCGGTCTGTTTAGTCCTCTATAATTATTAGTGCTCCTTAGTTATAGACCTTATTTTTATTTTCACGTATTATTCAAAAGTGATATATGCCTTATTTTAATAGTGAAACTAAAAGGCACAGGTTTTGAGTGCTCTTTTTGTTCTCCGCTTTTACTGAAAGGTTTGATCCCGTTTTCTACATTCTTGCTTCTACTTTTTTTTTTTTTTTTTGTGCTCTTCCAGTTTTATTCTAACATGAAGACAAAACCTTGTAGTAGTATTTTTTTGGGCTTTTTCTCAAAGAATATTTACTTTTAGGTTGTTACTTTTCTTGGTATTTATTAGGGGTAAATAGATCTTCAACTTAATTCTTGAAATATGTTTTCATTGTAAACTTCATAGCTGAGTACGTGATAATTAGCTGAGAGAGGATAAAATGTGGGATGTGGGGTCCAAGTTTCTACTTCAGGAAAAAGCAAATTTTCAGCTGACATCAGATGCTTTGATGCCTTTCTAGGCAAACGAAAGAGTCTTGTAGTTTGCAAGATTTACAGAAAAAGCACACGTATATATTCCGTAATAAGGTCACAAAGAAGGGGTAAAATGACACCTTAAGAAAAGGTGCTGTAAATCTGCAACTCATCACTCATCAGTACATTGTCGGTGCAAACAAGGTGACGTGGCCTGACTTTTTAGTCAGTAGGACAAATAATACAACCTTCGGAGCGTCAACGTACAGCACAGCAAAGCATGTAATATGTGAAATTCCAAAAATACCCTTTGGTCGGCAAGGAGGTTGACCATGAGCTGCTTATTGCCATTTATAAAAGAAGGATAGATATACGCATGATTTTCTTTACACTATATAATATATTTTGACTATTACAGATAATTGTTTTCAACCTTTTAAAAATCTAAGTTGTAGCTTGAGAATTTTAAAATCAAAAGACACATGTCATACAGCACCAATTAGCACGTAAAAGATTCTGCTGGAAAACACAATCGTACCCTTTTGTATGTAAAGTTATATCCATCATCACAGGGCACCACGGTACACAAAGTATTTCGTATTTATGCAAGGTCCGAAGAAGGACTGCACCCCAAGAGATATGATATACGCAGTCTAGCCTGATGCAACCATTTGAAGCTGTTTTCACGGCTTAAACCCGTGACCTATAAGTCACACGAAGACAATTTTATTAATTGCTCCAAGATTCCTCTTCTAAAGTTATATCCATTAACACTGTAAATTTTGCGATAATTAGTACTCCGTAATTATTAATATCATATTTAATATATTATTATAGTTGGAGTTAGGAGTTTGAAGTTTATGAGTTCAAAGTTGTAGTCTTTTTGAGTTATGAGATTCTAAATTAACAATAATTGCGTATTAGTATATGATTTTTCTAAAAATAAGTATGGGGTATAGTCAAAGTCACAAAGTCCGGTTAAACCCCTGAACCCCCTCTAGCCACCCCCAATATATTCTCATTAATGCTTTATACTAGAGGCCATTTACATGTAAAGAACTTATAAATAATTTGATTAGATGGATTATGCATTTCTTCCGATGCCTTTTCTTCGACCACATTTGCAGGGTTAAAGGTGGGGAAAGTGCACGAAAGGCCACTTTTGCCACTGGTCTTTGGGTACAGGCCACTAATACCAAAATATTTAGTTTGTGGCCACTTTTGCTTAAAGAGATAGAACTTCAGTCCATAGGCCGGATTGAAGTTCAGTCCTTAAAGATTGAACTTCAATCCAGGGCCATATGGACTGAAGTTCAATCCAGTCCTTAAGATGGAACTTCAGTCTATATGGCCATGGACTGAACTTCAGTCCATAGTATGGCCATGGACTGAAGTTCCATCTTTAAGGATTGAACTTCAGTCCATGGCCATACCATGGACTGAAGTTCAGTCCATGGCCATATGGACTGAAGTTCAGTATGGAACTTCAGTCCAGGGGCCGTATGGACTGAACTTCGGTCAATGAAAGTCAATATTTATTTAGTAAAGGCCCAAAAGTGGCCTCTAGTGTAAGACCAAAGAAAATAGTGGCCTCAAACCAAATACCAGTGTTAAAAGTGGCTGCTGGGCGAAATTTTTACGTTAAAGGTGGCCATTGTCTATCGAAGTCCAGAGAAAGAGCTTCAAGTTTTCACTTTTATGAAATTGCAATTTTGACTCGACTTAATCCTATAGTTTGTGGTCCAAAGATAAAAAGACTATGATAGCTAAAAGGCAAAAAGATAATTATACTTAACAATTACTAAGATAGTACTAATCCTACTTCGATCTGATAAGAGTAAATACACTTTTCCAATTCCCTAAAAGGTCTACAATTTCCAACACCAAGTTTCTGTTGCCTCATACACTTAACCAATAAAACTGGTGCCACAAAAAAAGATTCAGACTGTCTCTATCTCCTTTTTATCACCTCTCTCAGAGTCTACCCTTTTCTAGCTAGTATCGTTTTCATCACTTATATAGGAGTAACTAGTAGCTGTGATGCCTTTTTTAATCCAAAAACAAGGATTTTCCCTAGCTAGCTACTGTCATACATATTAACCCACCAAAAAAAGGAAAAGGAGAGATCTAGAGAGCAAAATCAGAAATGTGGATACATATATAGTTCATTGGTTAGAAGAGACATCATGGGTGATATTATTGTTCATCATAGCAGCAGGTGACCAAAAATCAGCTCCATTGAGAGTAGTATCAGCAACATGCAGAGTTAGCTCTATTGGGACAAGACAAAGTCCCTTGCTCCTTAGCATCATCTCCTTTCTTGATGCTTCAATTTCCCTGGTTTCTCCGCCCTCCTGTCACATTAATTTCCCCACAAACTCATTATATCACTACTAATTACTAAATGCAATTGTATTATGTGCTACAACATGTGCTACAATAGTGTTGAAATAAGCTACAACATCATGTTTACACCTATCATAAGCTGTTAAATCTCGTGCACATTAAGTTGCATCATGATCAACCATCTACATATTATATTACTGCCTAGATGTTTATCATAAATATACAATCATCCTCTAGAACCTTAAAGAAAATTTAATGATTGTGTATTCTGATTTTCTTCTTTCCTATTGGGTAAGATATTTTAAAGAAAAATATTGCTACACGAGGAGTTATCGTACGATAGACAAGATTCATTTACCTTTAACTAAAGGTCTTTGAGAAATGAAAGAAAACTTTGTTAGGGAACACTTTCACTTTAATGGGCTGATCCGACCATATTAATCCGACTAGTGAATACCGAATTATACCCAAAAGACAAATGTTGCTAAAGTAGTATAGCAAAAATTTACATAAACTCCTCTTGTCACGTAGTGTTCAAGACTTAGGTGTTGAGTAAAAGACAATAAAAAGGGTGGCCCGTAAGGGGCTGAGTAGTTGTACTAGTAGTAAAAGAGGGCACTTTTTAGTGAAATAGCTAAGGAAAAAATTGGTCAATACATTAAAGTACTTACATGTAATAAGGGGGACTGGCGCTGCAAGTAAGGAGAACACAAGACCTGAACCTGATCGTGCAAAAACCTGATATATCCCATCGCTTCGTGCAACACTGATGCTGTATCTGTCTGTACACCAAAATCAAATCAATATCCATTTTCTTGTTAGATTTGGATGTTGTTATACTATATATCTACTTTAAGTAGGATTACTACGCAGTAAAATAAGGCAGATTACTGCAATGCGCTGGTAATTTAGAGCCTGTTTGGGTAAGCTTAAAAGTAGCTTATAAGCATATATAGTATGTTTTTTGAGTGTTTGGTAACTTAAAAAACAGTTTGGCTTATAAGCTACTTATAATAAGCCAACCCAAACAGGCTCTTAAAAATTATTTACCGTGTATATCTATGTCGTATATAAAAGTTAGATATTTTTTTAATCACTTTTGAAATCCTACAATTAAGAGACCGAGGATAATTAGTATGATAGGAGGAAAAAATGAACCTTGCCAAAGGGTGATACAAGCTGTTGTAATGCTGCGATTCTTTCACCAAGCTTCTCTTTCTTAACCTGCATTGTTGTCCGAATTAACCTCAAATGTTCATGAAAAAATCAAAGAAGGGAGGTAAATTATCATGCAAATTGACTGGTCTGTTTTCTTTTTCATTTTCTGACCTTTGCATGGCCTGTCACATTTGAATTTTCTGCCTTTGTCCTCTTACTTCTCTGATTTCCAGCAGGAACTGCATCTGTTTTTTCAACTGATTCTTTCTCTGCCCCATTTCGCTTTTTCTGCACAAAGTACAAAAATCCAGAAACCCAAAAACCAAAACACAGTAAAATAGAATCAAAAAAATATATTTTATTCCTCCTTTTCATTTTATATGTAACGTTTGACCGAGATTAAGGAAAAAAGAACAAATTAAAGAAAGGGTTTTTGTACTCACAGAACTTATTGTGCTAATTCTATTAAGAATATGACACTAATTGTAAAACGAAAAGTTCAAAAATTAAAGAGTTATCAAATGGAGTACGAAATATTACTACTAGTATAAAATATTGTCATAAGTATAAAATAAAAAGAGATGGGATTACTAAAATAAGCAAAAATGTCAACCCACATTGGACTTGTTGGAACAAGAAGTGGTGTTGGGCTTGCTCGTGCTACTACTTGAACAAGCTGAGGGTGAATCTCCACTGCATGTAACACCAGATTTCTGAGTTCTTGATGGTGTTTTTATAGAACAACTTTCAACAAGTGGACTAATATCATGACACACTTTGGCTGTGTAATCACCAAAACATAACATTCTTGGAGAAGATGAAGTAAAGTTGAAACACCCTCCTAGTGTACTATCAAGACTTGCAACAGCATCATCATCATTTGCAAATAGTAGTTCTGAATAACTCCCTCCATCTAGTGTTTCGTCCCTATACATTTCTTGATCACCCTCCATTTTAACTGCTCTGACAATGGTGGATTTTCTTGCCTTTTTCACTCCTTGGATGGAGTAAAAGGGGGTTTGTAGGTTTGTTTATGGGAGTAAACGACGGAAGGTTCTTTTAAAGAGAGTTAAAACATGGACAGGGACAAAGATAGAGAAGCACTGTGCTGTTCTCTTCTTACGAGTTACATCGGACTTATATGGGACCCCTGGACCCTACTTAATTTTTACATTTTCCAAAAAAAAAATGAAAAAACTAAGCTAGCGTTTGGACATAGATTCCCAAATAGTTTTTGAAAAACATTTTTTCGGTGAAGTTTGATGTGGAAATGAAAAAGTGTTTGGATATATTTTTTGGGAACAAATTTTTTGGCTCAAAAAGAGCCTTTGAGCTCTTATGAAAATGAAATTTGTATGTAAAAGTTAGTTTTTGGCTCAAAAAGAGCCTTTGAGCACTTTTTGAGTTTTTGAGAGTTTTTGGGAGAAGTTTAGCTCAAATAGCATAAACAAACAGTTTTTCTCCCAAAAACTCCCAAAAAATGTTCCCAAAAACTATAAACAAACGGGGGCTAAGTTAACATGTAGTACTCTCGAAGTAAATAATTTTTGAAGGTTTATCTTTGATATGTCAATATAAAATAACATAAATACTCCCCGTCCCAATTTATGTGGCACCATTTCCTTGTTTGTTTGTCCCAAAAAATGTGGCACCTTTCCTTATTTGACAACTATTTAATGCATCATCTCTATTTTACTCTTATTGGGCCCAACATACTTTTAAACCTATCAACAACTTTTTTATTATTCAAATATTCTCTCTTACTTTTTCAAGGGTAAAATTGATACTCCCTCCGTCCCAATTTATGTGGCACCATTTCCTTTTTTGTTTGTCCCAAAATAAGTGGCACCTTTCCTTATTTGACAACTATTTAATGCATCATCTCTATTTTACCCTTGTTGGGTCCTACATACTTTTAAACCTACCAACAACTTTTTTATTACTCAAATGTTCTCTCTTACTTTTTCAAGGGTAAAATTGATACTTAACAAGGTCAACCTCTATTTTCTTAAACTCCGTGTCCGGTCAAATGGTGCCACATAAATTGGGACGGAGGGAGTACTTAACAAGGTCAACTTTTATTTTCTTAAACTCCGTGCCCGGTCAAATGGTGCCACATAAATTGAGATGGAGGGAGTAGTTAGTGACGGAAGTTATTTTTTTGTTGTTCAAAAGTCACTCACCTTTTTTTCGGAACCCAATTTTACTTAAAATTTATTGGAAAAATGAAGTTAGTCCAAAACCCAAGCACTGATTATAGAAGCTGCATAATTAATTGTCAGGTTCTCATGACTAGCTTGATCTGGAACTACTTAATAATGTAAATCATTTTCATACTATTGATATGCATATATAAAAGAAAATAGAAAAATGAAATAAGGGGAGACTGTTTAAGAAGTCCCACGTAGTACAAAGGGGGTGATAGCTTGTAGTAATAATGAGTTTTCAAAGCAAGGACGTGTCTGTCGTGTTGGTCTCTAAATTTGTGTAAAGAGTTACTCCCTCTCTCTCAATTATGTGGCACCATTTTCTTTTTGTTTGTCTCAAAATAAGTGGCACATTTCCTTATTTGACAACTATTTAATACATAATCTCTATTTTGCCCTTGTTGGGCCCTACATACTTTTAAACTTAGCAACAACTTTTTTATTACTCAAATTTTCTCTCTCTTACTTTTTTAAGGGTAAAATTGGAGTACTTAACAAGGTCAACCTTTATTATTTTAAACTCCATGCCCGGTCAAATAGTGCCACATAAATTGAGACGGAGAGAGTACTCGTGAGAGTAGAGTGAGGCGTTACGGCAGTTGCAAAATCAAGGGAGGGAACTTTGATAGTATCGTCTCTACTGTACTGTCTCAGTCAAACTTCCCCAACTCCAACCACTATTCAAGAAAACCGTGCTATGCCTTTGGTTCCTCTCCTATATCGTCCACACTCCAAGGCTTGTTTGTGGAATAGAACAAAACCCGATTTTGTTTGATTAGATATTTACTCATAGGGAGTCAATAAATGTAATACATGTGTCTATCATAACACGATCTAAATTAGGTATAAGAGTCGCTTTAACATTTTGATTTTGTCATCTTTTTAGTTTAATTTTGTGAAGTACGAGAACGCGTGATTTTATATTTGCCTATAAGATTATGGGAGTGTTTATGAATGTCGATCTTATTCTAGAGAGAATATTATTGAATCTCTTATCCAATAGAGTCTACACTCTAATTAAGATTTAAATAAAGTGATCAATAGCTTTGTATTAGGTTCATTACGGTGATTCTTGCACGTGCAACAAGATTTTCACAAGATCTAAATCTAAGACCATGGGTGACAAGTGGAGAAAAGATCCAATGTTAGTGAGAAAACGTAAGAATTACGCAGATTGCTGTCATAACACAAAGCATAGGACTTCATAAATAGTATAAAACAAGACGACAAAACCAAAGCCAGACATCTTAACTTCCTTGGACACTGCACTTTGCTTTGGTCAATCTTCTCTTCTACTCTGTGCTGGTCCAAAACCCAAGCACTGATTTTGTGTACATTAAAATGAGCATGATTATAATATATTTATTGAACACTCATGCTCTAAAGGCTGCAATAGATTGGCATACAACTAGAAGCTCCCAACAGTATTAAGGATCCCAAAAGATATCAATCAGGATTGCTTTCTTTCTCTAATCTTAATACCCCTTATTGCAGCAGTTTGAGCTCTGGAACAGTTATATTCATTCTACCACAGGAGACAAAAGAATGGACTTCACCATTCTGCATCATGTGAAATAGACAAATAGTACACTGCAAAGTGCTATTCTTCCCAGGGGGTTAAACACTAAACATGAAGTCATTATTAGATTTGCAGCTAAACTCCTACTGGAGGTGGCAATAATGGTGGTGAGAACTTCAGTAATCAATATATCCAAAGCATACACGTCTGAATATATTTAACTATCTTTAACATGATTCCTAAACATAGCCCACTAATTGATTCCGATGATCTTTAGTCCTCTTACAACCATGGAGTTCGATTTTGTAACTCTGACCAAAAAGAAACTTAAATCTTGACATGCTTTAAGAAAATATATGCCCATGTAACTACCTCTAAATAGCCCATCACTGGTCCACGGAAGCAAGGTGACATTGCAAGGACTAAAATACATATATACAGACATTGTGCAGAGCTTCACTTCTAGAAATCACACAAACATCTTCATCCTTCTGGTAGAAACGACTACTGAATACTGAACAATCACTACAACACGCATACATTGAAAAAGAAATAAGAAACATAATGATAGAAAAATAAAATCATAAGACTTTTGTAATCAGGGCAGTAGCTAGTAAGCAACAACTATATCAGCTAGAAATGCGTTTCCGTTTGCTATGCTACTTACATCTCATGTATTTCTACATTTTCGAATGCCATATCTTCAATAAAATACATTGCATAATGAGAGAAATAAAGCCATCTCTTGTTCCCAATACGAGAGAGAGAGAGAGAGAGAGAGAGAGAGAGAGAGAGAGAGAGAGAGAGAGAGAGAGAGAGAGAGAGAGTTGCATGAATACATGGGTGGGGGGAATTAATCAAGGTCCCACAAATCTAAAGGTGTTGTCAGGACATAACAGGCGAGTAGAAAGCAAATGGCACCATAGATGAAGTAGAAGGCAGATGTTCCATCGTTGAAGTAGAAGGCAGATGGAACCATCGTTGAAGTAGAAAGCAGATTGCACCATCGATGAAGTAGAAGCATATGGCACCATCGATTAAGTAGAAATCCACGTGCCTAGATTGACATGGACATGAATTGAGCCCTATAAACTAATTGCATTGTTGCACCTTGACAAGTGGACTTTCATTGGAAGTGCTATGCATTGTAATGATAAGCAGAATTGGTAAGTGACTATGAAGAACTAACACATCAAAGTATGTTCCCTCTCAAGTTTCAACTACCATCCAACAACCAACCCCACTTGTGGTAAATGCTGCTGAATTTGCTGTAGGAACAGGACTATCAAAACTCACAAACCACTTTAACAACCAAAAAAGCACCTTTAAGAAGGAAGGGAAAAAAAAAAAAAAGAATGAGGACATTACCGTTCTGTAAAAGCACATTGGCCTCGGACAAATGTGCCTATAGTAATATTTCAACGTTTCGCTATTTCATGATCCTGAAGATAATTAGAAGAAACTAAAATTTCAGAAGTTATTCCACCTCCTAATGAATAGCTCTCAAAAATTAAAATTTATTGTAACATTGACCTGCCACTTTGCATCTCTCTATTGCTAAACACAACCAGATTTAGGAATGATAGAAATCTTGAAGCACTGCTGCATGAAGTTATACCACACAAGAATTCCACTAAACTTAGATCTCATGCACTTAAGCTCTACACGAAGCAAAATAATTTCACTGGCTAATAAAGAACTTCTCCTAAAACTGAAGGAACTTCAATAATTTTGTTAGCCACTACAATACAACCTACAAAGGGCCGAAGAGAAACCTGGGCACAACAAAGAACAAGCCTGCAAATATTTCTATACTATATACATCAAGCACAATACAGTGATGCTTAATTTGGAACTCAGATGGAAAAAAGTTGATTAATTATTTCTATAATTGGATTCACATTTTAATTATTCCATCTCTTGCTAAGCTAAGCTATATTTTTAGTATTACTAACTCTTCAGGACTCGAACTGACTAGACAACTAAAGTCTCTCCACCATGGCATCACTATAGCATCCTTTTGTTACCACATAGTACATCATACACTACTATAATAGTATGACAGACTAAGTGACACCCAATGAAAAACTGGAGACACACTGGTCATGCTGTGTAGTTTCTAATGTGAAAGTTACAATAATAGGTGTCTAACTATCATAACAACCTGCCTATGGTAACAATGTACCTCACTAAAGTTCCGTGAAATAAGTAAATGTGATGGGTTCCTAAAACACCAAATATGTGCAAAAGAAGAAATGAGTCTTCAAGTGCTTGTCCATCCATTTCCTATCAATTTACCTATCAAGTTTGACCTGACCTTATTTATATCATAAATGGATCTTGCACGTGGGACGTCGTAAAATTGAAAGACAACTTACTCAAATGTAATTTACTTTTTCGAAATATTATTTTGAACACAGTTATTAGCACAACTTTGTCTATCCCTTAATTAAAGTACATTCTCAAAAAAGAGCAAAAAAGGAGCAAAGCTCTTTGGGAAATAGTATCAAACAGTTGGTAGACAAAACACAAACCATCACGCAGAACATATATTCTTCAACCGATCCGCCACAGATTGATCCACTGAATACTGCAAAACAAGAACAAATTACAATTGGTCAAATGATCAAATCTTATATACTTAATCCAATTAAACCAAATTAAAAATGTCATTGTAATTTAGTGTTTATTACTCCCTTCGTTCCATTTTATGTGAACATATTTTTTTTATAGTCTATAACATTACTGAAATTTTCCTAACCGAGGGTCTATCCAAAACAGACTATCCAATTGGGTGGGGTAAGGTTTGCGTACATCTCACCTTCCCGAGACCCTACTTGTGGGATACACGGGGTATGTTGTTGTTGTTGTAACATTACTGAAATATTTTGTAGCTACACAAATATCAATGGCTTATTTTAGACCTCAGATTTCGAAAGTTTTTTTTTTTTTTATATATATATATATATATATTTTTAAATTCTTGTCAAGTCAAACATGTTCACATAAATTAAAACGAACGGAGTATCATTTACCTTCTTGAGAACCCAGAGAGAATGGTTGTAAGTTCGTTGAAGGAGTTCTTGAAGAGCATTTGGATCATTTGAGTCGATTTCCCTGTAATTAACGAAATTTTCTCGGGCGTATTTTGCGTAGTAAGGCCTTGTGTCTTTGGGAAGTCGCCTCACTAGCCTTAGTACTTCCGTGTAAGCACTTATTGCTTTCTTCATTTCTTGAATCATTTAATTAGGGATAGAAATTGGCAAATTTGAAGTGAGATAACGTAACTAATGTTTAGGAAAATCAAATCTTTTGCATCAAGTCACTTGAAGCGTGGAATTATATTCTTTTTGTATCCTGTGAAAGTGAGTATACGGGTCGGGTCAGGATTGAGTGCCCGGATAATTGGAGTTTCTCGTGAAATCCTATTTTAATCGCCCCATTTAGATTTTTGTCAACTTTTCAAAATTTACTAAATTTTAGTCTATATTGAGCTTCAAAACTTTTGGAAGCTGACTGTATCTAACTTCAAAACTTCTGAAATTTCAGCGCATGCCCTCCATAACGAGTGGTTTTACAAAATTGCTCGCGCTAAGGAATATTTTAGAAAAATGCCCTTATTTAGTCCGGAGCCAAGACTTAAAGCCAAAAATTTTGTAAGTCTTGATAATTGGCTATACTTCAAGGGTAAGTGTTGTTTTGCCAATACTTCCAGTTATATGGCGAGAATGCATGGAAAACTGGAAGGGACAACTTTTGACAATTGCTAAGACTTACGAAGAATGCGGTAAGTGTTGCCTATTGCCAACACTTGACGTTCAAGTGTTGACAAATCGAGCAGGGGTCAATGGCAAGTCTTGCCTTTTTGCCAAGACTTACGGCCAAATGAGGCAAGTATTGCCTATTGCCAATATTTAAAGGAATAAGTGTCGAAAAGCGGAAAAATATAACGGCAGGTCTTGGCCCCGGATTTTTTTCATTAAAACTTAACGGGGGCATTTTTGCAAACCATTTGTTAGCGGGGGCAAAAAGGCAAACCATTGCTTCCCGTGTCATGGCCCCGGATTTTTTTCATTAAACTTAACGGGGGCATTTTTGCAAACCATTTGTTAGCGGGGGCAAAAAGGCAAACCATTGCTTCCCGTGTCATATTTTTGCAAATAGGCAAAAAATTTCACACAGTGCCCTCCATAAGCAATGATCTTACCAATTTGCCCCCACTTTCAAAAGTTTTAAGTAAATGTCTTCCACATCATCCCTCACTATGCAAAAGAACTATTTTGCCCCTGCCTAAACCCAAGTCACATGGAACAGTCTCTTTCTCTCTTTCCTCATTCCTTTCCTTCTTTTCTTTCTCCTTCATTTCCTTCTTTCTTCTTTGTGTCCTAGAGAGATTTAGAAAATATGTAAAAGTTTTATTTAATTTATTATTTTTCTTTAATTTGTGTTATAATGTAATTTTTATTTTGCCTAATCCTTTATTTGTATTTATTTTTTTCTGTATTTCTTTTTGGTAATTATTATCTATACAATTATCTGTAAGTTTTTTCCATTTTGATTGATGATCGTTGAATTAAATTTGACGTTCCTGTGAAATTTTTTACTTCTTATGCTTGATTAAGATGATTTTAAGGTTCTTATTGAGAATAGCAGTTAGATATTGTTGTTGCTCATTGCGCAGAACTTAAAGTCTTGACTATTGCCAAGACTTGAAGAGACTTTCTCTGCAAGTTGCCTATTGCATAGATCTTAAAGTCTTGGCTATTGCCAATACTTGCAAAGACTTTGTCTGTAGATTGCCTATTGTACCAGATCGTTAAGTATTGGCAAGTGACAATACTTTCAGAGACTTCCCCTACAAGTTGCCTCCTTCCACCCGACCTTAAAGTGTTGGCTATTGCCAAAATTTGCAGAGAATTTGGTAACATCACTTGGGTGGTGTTACCATTGATAAAAGAAGTTGGTTTCTTGATTTGTCCAGTGATAAGTTGACCCTTAATGACGATGTTCGTAACTTTCATTCAATCTTGTTTTTATTTTTCTTGTGTTAGATTCCACTTTGATTTCCTAGTTAAGACGCCCATTGCACCAGAGCTTGAACTCTTGGCAATAATCAAGACTTGCAAATACTTTCTCGCAAATTACCCAATGCAACAAGGCTTGACGTCTTAGCAATTGCCAAGAAGTCTATGCAAGGTGCCCATTGCACCAGAGCTTGAACTCTTGACAATAGCCAAGACTTTCTCTACAAATTACCCAATGCAACAGGACTTGAAGTCTTGGCAATTGCCAAGAAGTTTGTACAAGGTGCCCATTGCACCAGAGCTTGAACTCTTGGCAGTAGCCAAGACTTGCAGAGACTTTCTCTGCAAATTGGCCACTACAACAGGGCTTGAAGTCTTGGCAATTGCCAGGAAGTCTTTGTAAGGTGTCCATTGCACCAGAGCTTAAACTCTTGGCAATAGCCAAGAATTGCAGAGACTTTCTTTTGCAAGTTGGCCACTATAATCAAGTTTGAAGTCTTGGCAATTGTCAGGGAAGTCTGTGTAAGGTGCCATTGCACCAGAGCTTAAACTCTTTGCATAGCCAAGACTTGCAGAGACAAGTTACCCATTGCAACATGGCTTAAAGTTTTCGCAATTGCCAAGAAGTCTATGCAAGGTGCCCATTGCCAATAAGTATGTGTAAGATACCCATTTTCATAGATTTTCTACAAGGTTATCCAAATAAAGTATGTCTAACCTTAAATCTTCGTTTCAATGGAGGAATCTGTAAAAGTTGTAGGTTTTTAGGGTTTAAAGATTGTTTGAATGGAGAAAAGGAATGAAAAGGAAGATGATGATAGTGTGGGTCTTTTTATTAGTTGTGAGGGATATTTTCATCCGGAATAAGTTTCATTAAACTAATGGAGGACAGTTTTGCTAAACCACTGTTATTGAGGACATTTTGGCAAACCATTGCTTCCCTTGTCATATTTTTGCAATTCAGCCCAGATTTGAAGTTAAGATACGAATGTTTGAAGTTCAAATCTAGTTGCTAAACACTAACTGGTCGTTTGGTTGAGATAGAGTTTACGCGGGTATTAATAATATATGTATTAGCAATGTGGGTATTAGCAATGTGGGTATTAATAATGCGGGTATTAGTAATGCGGGTATTAATAATGTAGGTATTAGTAATGTAGATATTAGCTATAGGAATTATTTCTTGAATCACTAATATATTACAAATTAATGTACAATGTTATAATTTAAAATATTTAGTTACTCCTTAAATATAATTTAAAATTATCTTTATTATTATGAGGGTTAATATTGTCATTTTAAATTTTAATACCTACATTGTTAATACCCACATTATTAATTCCACCTTCTACCCCGCATAAAATAATACATAGATTTCCTCATTAAGTTATGCGGGTATTATATCATAAAGTCTAACCAAACATTGTACTATTTTTATGCAAGTATTAAAATTCCACCCAAAGCAACCAAACATAGTAATAATTTAGTGTGGATTTTAGTACATGTATTAAGCCTTTATACACCCAACCAAACGACCCCTAATAGTTTACAAAAAATAGCTATAACCTGAATGAGGCTCCTAAAGGTTTTTGGGTGAAATAAACACATCTGGTGTCGCTGTCACAAGTTAGATCCCAATAAGAAAAGTTTTCCACTTGTGCAATATATTATTAGCAATAGGACCTGCCGATTTTCAGGAGCCTGGTAACTTCTGGCGATATTCATGTACTTTCCCTAATGAGGCAAAAATATAAAACTTTTCTTATAGGGCGAAAAATGTAACAGCGTAACCAGATCTATCCATTTTGCACAATATCGTGAAAAGTGGCTCACGACGTAAAAATTTCGCCCACTAGTCACTTTTGCCACTGGTATTTGGTTTGAAGCCACTTTTTTTATTGGTTTTATATGAAAGGCCTCTTTTTGGAACTTCAATCTTTGTGGACTGAAATTCAAATATTGTGGGTTGAACTTATGGGTGTCAAACGGGTAGGGGTCTACCCGTCAAAACCCGGACCCGGACTCATTAAAATCCGACCCCACCCGGACCCGCAAAAACCCGGACCCGAACCCGTAGACCCGCTAAAATACCCCTACCCGAACGGATTTTTTTTTTCTTAACAAATACCCGTATCCGTTAAGACCCGTCAAAATTATGGGGTATTAATAGATATACCCGTACCCATACCCGTTAAAATAAACTGAGTAATAAAACTTGTACGTGGAGAGAAATGTATACACAAGTTTTCCACTCATGGTTTAATTTATTTTGTGTCCATATTGTTAGTAGTAAAATATGTTCAAGAGAAACAAATTATTTATTTAATTAAAAAAATACTTTATATTCCATAATAAATCAACACTTTGAAGTTTGAATATATATTACTCTAATATGGTATAGAACTTCAACTATTAATTTCGATATATACCTCAGAAAATAAGCTACTTGGAGTCGGACAAAGTACTTATGGGATCGTATTTATTAGAAAATTACTTTGGACTTATAAAAATAAACCAGATTATATGGAAGCTGTATCAGATATCCGATTCTTGCAGCAATGGCCCGAGATGTTTTAGTTGTACCAGTTTCAACAGTTGCATCAGAAAGTGCATTTAGCCAAGGAAGACAAATGATAGGTGATACCCGCCACTCTTTGGGTAATAATGCTTTGGACGTTCTAGTTTGTTTACGAGACTGGATTAGATCGGAGCGAAGAAATCAAGGAATTGAAGACTCACTAGAACAAGATGATAACCTTGAAGAAATTTTGTTAAGTGATCAAGCACCATCAATGGCACCTACACCGGAGCATGATGGAAATGACATGGAAGAAATTACACAAAGAATTAGGTATATTTAAATTTGTAATTTGAATTTTCATTATAGTTTTGATGTTGCACTTTTTAAATTTGGAAGTTTAATATTTAAGACTTTAATAGTTCAAGTATCTTAAATAAAGTAACTCTTTGAGTTTTTCCTATTGATCATTTTTTAATTTGTTTTAAGTATTTAAAATAATATTATTAAAAAATAAAATTATAACCCGTAGCCAAACCCGATTTGTTAAGACCCGACCCGTACCCCTACCCGCTAAAACCCGACCCGTACCCCTACCCGCTAAGACCCGAACCCGCACGGTTTTTTTTTTTCTAGCCGAAACCCGTATCCGTTAAAAACCCGTAATTTAAACCCGTACCCGACCCGTACCCGGAACCTGTGGGGTTACAATTTTACAACCCGAACCCGGACCCGTATACCCGTTTGACACCCATAGTTGAACTTCATGCCTAAGTTATGAAGTTCAACTTCAATCCGTAAGGGCTGAACTTTTAGGCATATATGCGTAAACTTCAACCGTTGGGCTTAAGTTGAACTTCAACCCTTATGGTGGGTTGAAGTTGAACTTCAATCCTTGTAGGCTGAACTTGTGTGAAGTTCAACCCACAAGGATTGAAGTTCCAAAAAGTAGTCTCTCATACAAAGCCAATAAAAAGAGTGGCCTCAAACCAAAGACCACTGGTAAAAGTGGCTATGCACGCACTTTACCCCTTGAGACCTATAGATGCTTGGGCTGAACCGACAATGTTTTAGATAAATAGGTACATTAAAAATGCTGAAGATATTTGAAGAGTAGCCACTTCGAACTCATTATATAATGCCAAAAAATTTCACAGCGTGCCCTCCATAAGGAGTTGTTCTGCAAAAATGTCCGCGCTAAGAAATATTTTGGTAAAATACCTTTTTGCCCGGAGCCAAGACTTCAAGGCAAAAATCATGTAAGTCTTGGCAATTGCCAAAACTTCAAAGGCAAGTATTGTTTTACCAATACTTCAAGTTATATGGCGAGAATGCAGGAAAAGACTGGAAGGGACAAGTTTTGGCAATTGCCAAGACTTACGACCAAGTGCGGCAAGTATTTCCTTTTGCCAACACTTTAAAGGTAAGTGTTGGCAAATAGAGAGGGGTCAAAAGCATATCTTGGCCTTTTGCCAAGACTTACGACCAAGTGCGCCAAATATTGCCTTTTACCAACACTTAAAATATATAAGTGTTGAAAAGCAGAGAGATATAAAGGCAAGTCTAGCCCCCGACCTAAAAACTTGACAGGAGTATTTCCGTCCGGATTTCTTTTATTAAACCTTAACGGGGGCACAGATGTAGACAAACCATTGCTTATGGTGTCATATTTTTGCAAATTCGCCATATAATGCTGTTTTTTATAGTTAAAACTGATGATGTTCAAGAAAAGAAAGCTCTGAGTTATATATTTGCACACATATCCGTTATCTAGTGCCTTCATATTAGTTATCTGCAGTGATTATTGCATTTGAATGTGCAATTGCACTTTGTAGAAGTACAAATTAAACCTGTTGCATGAGAAGTCAACTTGTCTGAAATTAAAGTGACAAATTAAAGAGAATAAGAAGCAACACGTAGTCTAATTCACGAGAGTTGATCAGCAGAGATTCCATTACTTACTTCATCTTTAGGAATAGTAGTATAAAATAGCGTGTAAATTCGTATACCGCAAAAGCCACCAGCTGCATACATATTGTTGAACACCCATGAAATCAGTCATTATCTTCTCATTAAAAACTTCAATCTCCTATTTTCTCCTAATAAAGATATCTACTAAATTTATGTTGCCCTCATCGAAACCAGAATTTCGTTTTGCCATTGAAAGGTTGTTAATTCTCCACAGATTCACTCTCAATCTCATAGAAATTTTGCATGCATTCGCTCGTATTTACACCACATGTGTCTCTATCCCAAGTACCTAAGAAAAACAAAATTTGTATGTCTTACTCAATAATGCAATTGTCTCCTATATACAATTCAGAGTATAAATTAATTGATGAAAAAGGAGCATCAGAATAAAGGATAAATATGAATATTTACCGGGAAAAAATTAGTACCTAAGAAAAAACAAAATTTGTATGTCTCACTCAATAATGCAATTGTCTCCTACATACAATTCAAAGTAGAAATTATGATGAAAAAGGAGCATCAGAATAAAGGATGAATATAATTATTTACCAGGAAAAAAATTAGTGAAAAAATCTTTTAACATGGAGTCTGCATTTAATGCAGTTGATTTAAAACCTTACACACAAGTCCTCCTTGTAACCACCAGTTCTTTCTCTAAACTGCGGACAAAATTATATCCATGTTGGCCATTCTTTATTCACTCATTCACTTTATAAATATTCTTGCATGCACTTGTTCACCTAGCTCCCATACTATTACCTTAAACTTCCAAAAGCAAAACAACAACAAGATCAAACAAATTATGGATATTTGGTCATGGATATGTGAACTTCCTGATATAGAGTCCAGTGAGCTTACTTATACTCTTGCAACTTCCATAGAAAACACCAACAAGTTTATTCAATTCAAAGCTGAGAAAAAAATAGAGCCAAACTCAGAGACTTATTCATTTGTTTTCTCTGTATGCTTAGTAGGGTTTCATGATGATTCCTCTAATGAAGAGGTGAAGACTATCTGGGTTTCTGACACGTGTCCTCTTTCTTCAGACAAGCCATTCTTGCCGCTTGTTCTACAGCTGCTTCAAGAAATCATCTTGCGTTCACCCACGGCGCATGATAGCTGCTGTCCACGTTCAAAGCTCCAGAAGCTCCAACCCGACCCGGTTATTTGGATTCTTGATTCACATTCACCAGAATCTTTCTCCAGATTCTTCAATCTCATCTTCCTCACGCGCCTTTTCTGGTTGTGTGCATTCGACGCGCCACCAGAAGTGGGGTCTTTGTACTTCCATTCCCTGCTAGCGCCCAACCTAGAAACGTTTTCGTGTAAGCACGCGCCTGTCCTGCGAACCTTCTTTATTTCTGTCGGGACTGACGTGGAGGTATGTTTTATGCGCACGTTTGGGTACATGTTAGCAAAATGGTTGATTTTAAGGGAAGTTGGCGGCGTAGGATTAAAGTCGTTAACGGCTTTAGCATCTCATTTCCTAGGATTCTCCTATGCCACGGAGGCTCATGGGTTATGGATCTTAAAAGGTTACGCGCCTGTGAAGGCGATGAAACCCACGCGCATGAATAGTGAAAAAATTATTTTTCCTTTTATTGAACTTAAAGAGACTGCACTCAAATATACTCTGGCCCATCAGCAACTTGAGGCTGTGGTCCAATTTGAATATACAGTTGGATTCTTTGATGGATTTATCCAAGTGAGGGCCCGTTTGGATAACATTCGTCTTGGAGTTGCAAGATTAGGATTTAATAAAAATGAGGAAGAGGAGGATTATTTGCAAGAGAAGCATTTTCCATCTAGGATTAAAGTTTGGGTTGGGCCAGAAGTGGGTGCTAATTATGTGGGCGGGTTAAGTTTGGGCCGGTCCACTAACAATGTTGAGCGCGAATTTGAGATGCAACGAGTCGTAAAGGGCAATTTTGGAAATCCAAAAGTACCCGAAGTGAAAGCGAGGGCGAAAATGGCAACTAGATCAAAGATGAAGAATTGGAGGTGGGACCAAGAAGCTGAAGGGAATGCAGTTACATATGAAGCAATCTTATACGACCACGTGTCTGGTTGTGAAATTGCCACGTGGAAGCCGAGCAATGGCGACGATAGGACCAATCAATTAATGAATAATTTTCGAGGTAGATACCTCGGAGCGAATAGGGCGTTTAGTAAAAAGGGTAGTTTGGTCTTTGCAGGGGAGGAATGTGGTGAAGAAGTGGAATGGAGGTTGAACAAAGAAATGGAAGGAAGTGTGTTGAAGTGGAGAGTAGGTGGTCAAGTATGGCTAAGCTATTGGCCAAATAATGTTAAAAGCTCTTACTATGAAACAAGGCTTGTGGAATGGTGTGATGAAGTAGATTTGCCTTTGATTCCCGGGAAAATACTAGCAGTATAGGTGACTAATGACCATTTTATGTAATAATTGAATGTTAAGCTTATGTACATAGTATATGTTTATGGGAAATAAAAGAATCATATTTGATGAAGTTGAAGTATAAGTGTATAAGCGCTTTAAAATTAGTTCATGGTGCTAGACGAAGATTTGTTTATGTGTTACATTACATCTACATGTTGAAAAGATATCCTATCTTTTGAAAAAGAACTAATTAACTACAACATGTATGCATGCTCTAATTATAGCTTGCCAAATCATATAAGTATACTGTCATCAAAGACGAATATGGTTGAGTTAATGTAGATCTTCATAACAACGAGATCACATTTAGTTAGTTTGAAGTGTCTTCAGTCCATATTATTTGTGGTAGAGCAAGGGTATTGCGTAGTCACACTATGTATATCTATCAAGTTGCAGAAGAGTAATCCGTTATACTCCTCTCGTTCTAAAATAGATGACACTATTTTTTTATTAGTCCGTTCCAAAAAAGAATGACACAATTTTAAATTTGGAAATATTTTTGAGTTGAAACTACTACTTTTTAATGAAAGGCTTTATAGACACATATTTATGTATGACTTATTTTGGACCACAAGTTCTAAAAATCTTGCCATATTTTTTAAACTCCGCTCAAAGTTAAACTACGACAACTATTTTGGAACGGAGGGAGTATACATTCATAAATGTATGTGTACCAGCAAAGAATCTTTTAACATATACAGACAGTTTAAAAGTTTTTGTTCTTTTTGAGAATATTGAGAGAAAGCTGGTGGATGAATTTGTGATCAACACATCCGAACAAAAACATGTCACAAAAATCTCAATAGTATTTTTGTCACTTATTTTGATTTTTGGGTGGACACTCAAGTTTGGACAAGGAAAATAGAAGGAGAAGAGTCCGATATCTGAATAATTAATTTACTAAAAAGATTTCCCCAATTATATGGATATGGTTAATTATAATTCGTACTACTAATCTTTGGTCCATATTATTTATATGTTGGCAAAATGAGTTTATTCTAAACTAGTTGCTGTTACAGAAAACTAATGACATTGTTCTTCTACATTCACCATTACTGCTTTAAATGGTGGAGTATATATTACGTATAAAGTTAAGAGGTTAATAAGGGACATTCAAGAAGAACTTATATAAAAAAAGGTAACATCAATGCCATTTACTATTTACGAGTTCAATGGTATGATATGCCTAACAAGTAAGATGACACTATTTTCGTGCAAGAAAGTTGTTACAAGTTTCTATCATAAGAGCAAAGTAGCAAAAATATTTCCTTCAATTTTGGCATTTGGCCAACTTTCACCTAACTCCTTTCTTCAGTCCTGTTGCATAAACATTAAAGCCTAACCCGTAGCAGCACATCTTTTTTTCACGTAGGCCATTTTTCGTCAGGTATATTAATTAACTAGAGAAAAAGTTTATCATGACTTAGCTCATGCATCAAATCATGTTAATTAGTAGTAATGAATTCAGGTAAATTACACATTAATTGGTCTTTATTAAGTGATAATATTTTTGATTTAATGAATGCATTCATTGGATGCAAATATATATTACTTTTTTCCCAAAAAGGATCTTTACAAAATTTTGCGGGAGGGAGGAGAAGTTTGAATTAGCAAAATACTAGCAGAGCATGTTGATTAACTAGCCTTTAGAGATATGAAGAAAAAGTACTAAAAAGGGCCTCTAATTGCCCATCATAGCAATCTAATATGTTCAGCTTTATTTATCATAATTCAAATATCAAAAAATTAAACAAGTTTTTTATTTGAGCCGAAATGTTTTAGATATTTTGAATAGTTAATTATTGTGACAAATAAAGTAACGGAGAATTACAAAGTAGTAACTGTTGGTTTGAGTAGCTTTTACTAAATGTGGCAATGGAGTTTAATGCAAAGCCATGCAAAACATGGGACCCAGATTCTTGGACATATATGTCATGTGCATTCGAAGGAAACTATGTCACATTCTTTTGCTGTCACCATCTCTTGCTTACACACCAGCATCCTCATATACATTTGTCACTTCCAAGAATATAGTAAGTAGTACTCTCCTTTGTTCAATTTACTTGATCATCATGAGTTGAAACTTGGAAGTGCTCTAGGAGTTTAATCATCACATATTGTGCTTTGACTTCCATCTTTGATAGCCTTGTTGGGGTTTGCAATGGAAGATTGTGAATGGGTTCTTGTAAAGGAACCAAAAGATAGAGATATATGGAAACCAAGTTTGGAAAATGCTGAAGGAAGTTCAAGGAGGCCACTTGAGATAAGGTTCCATGAACCAGCTAAGCACTGGACTGATGCTCTTCCTATTGGTAATGGTCGTCTTGGTGCTATGGTTTGGGGTGGTGTTTCATCTGAGATTCTCAATCTTAATGGTAAGCTCATATTCTTTTGTACTTGGTAATGCATGTGTCTTCATGTGTTAATTATGGTTTACTTGGAGAGAGTTACATGATTAGATGTAATTGTCTATAAAGTAATTTACTTGTTATAACATGTTAAAATCTTTACTCTAGTACTTAAGATTTAAATCCTTTCTTTTGTTGATATCATCATGTTGCGTTCTTGTCACACCAAAGTTTTCCCCTTTTCTTCTCTTGAATTTAATGTCTGGTGTTATAGAACCTTTTGCTTCATGTGTGAAATATGTAGAAGTGATATTAAACTACATTGCTTCAATGCTTCTTACCTGTGAGCCGCCAAGGGCTTTGGCCTAGTGGTGAGAGTGTCAACGTCAAGCACGTGTGGGTTAGGCGCACGCTAAGAGTTTGAACCCTGTCGCAGACAATAGATTAATAGGAGAAGGGTAAAGGGGCGGGACTTCTGAACGGCTCCCGCTGGCCTTCTGGAGTTTCCTGGTTATAAAAGAAAGCTTCTCAGCTGTGAGCCTTCTCAGGAGTTTCAAGAAACAGGGGAAAGCTATCGTAGCCCTGACAAAGATTTCTTTAAGCCTCTATAAGTTCCAACTACAAAGGAACTGATATTAACTTGTAATGCTTTTTGCATTTCTATTCAGGGAGTATCTTTTTAGAGTTTGTTTAAATTTCTTGTTTAAAGTTTGAATTTAATGAGCTATCTAAAACATTTTGATTTTAGGCAAGGAACACTATAAACTAAAGTTCTTTTCTGGTTTGTTTAGAGGACACACTTTGGACAGGGACTCCTGGTGATTATACTAACCCTGAAGCACCAAAGGCATTGGCTGAGGTCAGAAAACTTGTTGATAATGGCCAATACGCTGAGGCTACTGAAGCAGCTGTAAAATTGACTGATAATTCCCCAGAGGTAACTTCTTTATTAGCTTGGCTTCTAGTTACGATTATGTGTTGGGTTTTTTTCTGCATCATGCGGTCAATTCAACTATCATGACTTGTCTTCATGTGGCATAGGGGTGAACCTTAAAATCATAGAACCTCTCCAGCTGTCCACACAAAACCAAATTGTGAACATACTATCGTAGGTTGAGTGGTTACGGTAATTCCTAAAAGTCGTTTCAATGGTCTGGCTTTGATCTTTGATGTAAAAGAATCACAAAAGCTAGAGCCTTAAACATGAGATGTGTGGTAAGCGTAAAGCAAGTCTGGTATTGAAGCGGAAGAAGGGTAAAGAGGCAGGCTGATTATCCAGCAAGTTTCAAAGTTGGATCATGGGTTTCTCGGGGTATTAATTAATGAAGTGAACTAATGAAGAAATTGCCTCTATGAAATAAATAGTCCATTGATGCTGAGTTTGGATTTTCCACCCCAATCTAGTCTCTACGGTTAATTCATGTTTCACTTGGATGACAATTTTATAAAGAGGTACAAATAGTGGAGCAGAGAGACAACATTACTGAGTTACATCTATGTAAAATAAGGTCTGATCACATTAAGAGTTTGGAGCTCTAAATATAGGGTACTCTCAATTATTTTTGCATCTGTTAATTTGGTATATATCAAATATTCCCAGATCCGCCAATGTAGCACTCCGGAGTTATCTAAAGTAAAGTGATTGTTGGCTTGCCTTTATTTTCAGAAACACAAAAGATTTGGAGTAATTTTAGCTTTTCTTCACATCTGCAAAAAACTGCCTATGTAAACATCCTGAACAGGCATTTATTTTTTGTTTACTTATTTAAATATATACTTCAAAAGGAATACCTTTGGCTACCGAATCAAGTTTGGCACTTTGTGCTAAAAGGCTTGGCAAATCTGCTGATAATTGAGGCTCCATGGGGTAAGATGCATATTTTTCTTTCTCTAAATGTATGAGTACAATGATACATTTGTTTGAGCTGGATATAATATGACCTTAAATCCATCAAACTTCTTCGAGATATTAACTTTGTCCATTTGTGTGTTGATGGACCATGTGAAGGTTTACCAGCTCCTTGGAGATATTAAGCTTGAGTTTGATGATCCTCATGGGACATTTCAAGAAGAAAACTATGAGAGAGTGCTGGATTTGGACACAGCAACAGTGAAAGTAAAATATTCTGCTGGTGACATAGAATTTGCTAGGGAATATTTTGGATCAAATCCAGATCAAGTGATTGCAGCGAAGGTTTCCGGAAATAAGCCGGGGTGTTTGTCCTTTACTCTATCCGTAGATAGTAAAATGCATCATCATACTTACGTCAGTGGAAATAATCAGATTACTATGGAAGGAAGCTGTCCAGGCAAAAGAAAGCCTCCCAAAGTGGACGCAAATGACAACCCCAAGGGAGTTCAGTTTGCAGCTATTCTTGATTTACAAATCAGCGAGGGTTCAGGTACTCTACATGTTTTGGACAATAGGAGGTTCCGTATCGAGGGGTGTGATTGGGCTATTATCCTTCTAGTGGCCTCTTCGTCGTTTAGTGGACCTTTTACCAAGCCAGTGGAATCAAAAAGAGATCCCAAGTCAGAGTGTTCAAGCATGCTGAATTCAATAAAGAAGTTTTCATATTCTGAATTGTATGCACGACACTTGGACGACTACCAAAAGCTGTTTCATCGAGTTTCTCTGCAGCTGTTGAAAAGCTCTACCAGTGTAGCAAGTGAAAGTGGTACAGTTTCGACTGCAGATAGGGTGAAGTCTTTTAAAACTGATGAAGACCCATCTCTAGTGGAGCTTCTGTTCCAGTATGGTCGATATCTACTTATTGCTTGTTCACGTCCTGGTACCCAGCCAGCGAACCTGCAGGGCATATGGAACTACATGTTAGAGCCGCCATGGGAGTATGTCCTTAATAAATTTATTTAGTCCCCTTTAGCTTTTGGATGTCACTCTTTTGGCCAGGGCCCTCTTCTTATCTTTACTCTACAGTCTCTCTCTTTAGATGTATAAATATCAAGATTGTCCTTAATTTTGTTTTCTCCTCGAACAGTTGTGCTCCTCACTTGAATATCAATCTTCAAATGAACTATTGGCATGCACTCTCGTGCAATCTTAAGGAATGTCAAGAACCTCTGTTCGACTACATAACATCTCTGTCAATCAGTGGAAGCAAAACTGCAAAAGTAAGAGTTCTCTTCACCTCCTTGAGTTCTCTTCATTTAATTGTTATCTCTGCGCATTTCAAGACATTTATTTCTGCCTCGCCTGATCATTAGTTACTGAGGTTAGAAGTATGTGTCCGAAAGAAAAGGGAATGGCTCGGGAAATAGAGTTAGCCTTCGTGCATAATTAGTAGGAAATAGTACAGCGAAACAGAAGGGCCTTAATGATTCTTACATCTGCTACTCTTCCATCCCCTCTCCTCAATTGCACTGTTAATTACTAGGACATAGGGCTTTGTCGTATAATTTTGAGCTGTGAAGTTCCTGCTGAGGGTACTGGCAATGCAAAGCTAGAAATTTTGGAAGTTTGATAGCACAACCTGCCAGTATAATGGGTATATAAGTATGTTGCTAGTATGTTTTGGCGGTTAAGGCCCTAAACATTTCAGTTGTTCTATTGCTATGTGCAACCCTCATGTATTTAGTTGCAGAATCTTACAGGTGAACTATGAAGCTTCAGGTTGGGTTGCTCATCAAGTGTCTGACATATGGGCAAAAACATCTCCAGATCGAGGTCAGGCTGTCTGGGCTCTGTGGCAAATGGGTGGAGCATGGATTTGCACCCATTTATGGGAGCATTACACTTATACAATGGACAAAGTAATAGTGTCTGACTACAATTTCCACCTCTCTTGCCTACATGTTTTATATGAGATAACCTTCTATTTACTTCGCTGTGCAGCTTTATTGTTTCTTTTTGTCTTGAACATATTTGCAAATTTCTGGTCAATCAATGAACAAGAAATACATGTACTGACCTGAAAACATTCTCATATACTCCAAAATTGTAGCCTAAGGAACAACTTGTAACAGTGAGAAGAAAGGTACTTTCTGGTTTAAGGAATAGCTGGACATGTGTTTTCAACTAAATGCTTGCCTATGGTGATTACTCAATACCTGGTGTTTAATAATTAGAAAACCTCCCTTGTGGTGCCTGCATTTACATAAACCTCCCTTGTTTTAATTGTTTGAGCTCACCGAAGTTCTTTTGATCACTCAGCAACCAATGATACAACAGAATAGGCTTGCATAATTTTTTATACTATTAGAGAGACTTGTGAAACTATAAAGCTTAAGGGGCACAATAAAATTATCTATGAATTAATATATAGTCTTTGTAGAGCTTAGTTTTTAGATGTTGAAGTTAACAAGGTCGAGAAGTTGAAGGATTCTGAGTGTGAGTTTTGATAAGATCCTCCAGCATAGCCTTCTGTTGTGCTAGGCTCTCAGCATATAACTTTCAGCATGATTTAACAACCTAACTTTTAACTAAGACACAGGTTCAGGTTTAACATTGTCATACTCTTTGCTTAGACATATTCTTTGTGTTACATAGTCTTCCTCAGGTTGTGCTCCATGCACTAGATTGGTTTCTTTTTTCAACATGTAGTCAAGTAACTGTTCATGTAATTTCGTAGAAAGCGCAAGGTTGTTGTAATTTCACCCTTTTAAGTCAAGTCTTTATCTCCTGAATGTGAAAATTTTACTACGACCATTATTTGACGGTCTACATCTTATCGTAATATATAGGTTTTTTTAGCAAATAAAGCTTATCCCTTGCTGGAGGGTTGTGCTTCATTTCTATTGGATTGGCTAATCGAAGGCCCTGGAGGTTATTTAGAGACCAACCCATCAACCTCTCCTGAGCATACTTTTACTGCTCCTGATGGTAAGCCGGCTAGTGTGAGCTACTCATCAACCATGGACATGTCAATCATTAGAGAATTTTTCAATGACATTGTTTCTGCTGCTGAGGTAGATTTTCTTTTCTGTTAGTATCATCTAGCTCCGTTCTTCTCATTTTGTCCCCTAATATGCATGAACTTATAATCACACATATGGTACCATTTCTTTTCTTTACAAATAGGATATGATATTCTGTAAGTTAAACGGTTGCTAACAGGTCCTTGAAAAAAGTGAAGACGAACTGATTAAAAGAGTTAGTAAAACTCAACCTCGTCTTTGTCCAACCAAAATTGCAAGAGATGGTTCTATCATGGAGTGGGTATGTAAAAATTTTCATATTTCAACTCAAAGTTCCTCAATTCTACAATGCAGATATGATTAAAAGTAGAAGTAGTTTTGACAAAAAGTAATTCAAGATAATGTTATTCTTAGTAATTCAATATCTATGGGTGCAATGGCAGGCACAAGATTTTGAGGATCCAGAGCCGCATCATCGTCATGTCTCACACCTCTTTGGCCTCTTCCCAGGCCACACAATGACTGTAGCAGGAACTCCTGCCCTTTGTAAAGCCGCTGATAATACCCTGCATAAAAGAGGTTTGTTTGGAAGAAGAGATCATTTCAACTCTTCAAGTTGACTCGTGGCCTAGATTACCTTTTCTTGTTGCTTGAAATTTTCTAAATCCTTCTTCCCCAAAGGTGGTTCTCCACTTTGCTCAACATTAGAAAGGTTAACTTTTTTACCATTAACAAAAACAAGTGCATACTTTTCAAAAGCAGTAGACTTGCTTCAAGTGCTTTTCTTGTTCTTTCATTCATTTCAATTTTCGAGATGTCATTTGTGGAGACCCCTGATTCCTTTTTAGGGATCAAGATTGGGTATAACTTTATATATTTGAACATTGCAATTTAAAATTTTGTGATCATGATCTAGATCATTATAATTATAGGAAGATTCATGACTTTTTATTCTGTTGGGCAGGGGAGGAGGGTCCAGGATGGTCAACAACATGGAAAACTGCACTATGGGCACGTCTTCATGACAGTGAGCACGCATACCGCATGGTCAAGCATCTATTTGATTTGGTAGAACCTGATCATGAGGCTAACTTTGAAGGGGGACTCTACTCTAACTTGTTTACAGCACACCCTCCTTTCCAGATTGATGCCAACTTCGGGTAAGTACTTGTTTCCGCAACACACTCGAATCAGATGAATCCATCCAAGATTTACACTTGATAGATTTAGAAGGTTTAGCATTGAACACATTGTACTTTTGAAATTATGGCTAACAATTTAACATTAGTTGAAATTTGTGTTTTTTCACATATATATCTATGTTTTGTGCCAAAAATTCTAGGTTCAGTTTTTAATTATAGGCTGCACTCAGCCTCGGCCTGTGATTGTCTTTAGAAAGTTAAATGTTGACACTATTGTTAATTGATGGTGTGTCTTAGTTTTATAGTAAATGACAGAACTCATGCCATTATCATGAAAACCTGATACTGTAGTGCTGGATTGATCATGTTGCTAATTTGCAAATCCTTTGTTAGTTTTTCTGCAGCAGTAGCAGAAATGCTTGTGCAAAGCACCATGAAAGATTTGTACTTGCTTCCCGCACTTCCTCGAGACAAATGGGCAAATGGTTGTGTTAAAGGCTTGAAAGCTCGTGGAGGTGTAACGGTTAGCATCTGCTGGAATGAAGGAGATCTTCATGAAGTCGGCCTGTGGTCAAATGAACAGACTACTACAAAAAGGCTGCATTACAGAGGACGTACTGTGGCTGCAAAGTTACTGACCGGCAAGGTTTACACGTTCAACAAGCAGTTAAATTGTGTGAAAACTTACTCTCTCTTCTAGTGGTTCCGACTTAGCAGTTAGGAGTCTTTTTTCTTATTTCCTGGGCAAAGCATAGGCACCAATGTTCTTATATCTGTGTGGTTTGTTGTTCTAGTGACAATATTTATGCTTTAATTTGGAGCTGGTGCTGCCTTTTCTTCCCTCCTGCTATTATTTGCATGTGAAACGACCAAACGGTGATCATTTGCCAGCTTTTCGAGTTGAAGAACTTATCTATGATACCGTTGATTTAAATTTCTCCAGCATTGATTTGCTATAGCAGAAACAATGAGAGAGAGTTATTATTTTTCACTTTCCGTATCAATAACCTTTGCATTACTTACATGGTATTCTCTTTATTATTTTATGCTACTTTGAAATAACTAGGATTTGGCTCCTTCCCTTTACACATCCATGTAGATGAGAGACATGTCAAATGTACTTTTTAGGCCTAAATTAGCTTAATATAGCAAGCACCTTAACCATAGGAAAAAGGATAGGTTTTGGAAAGGCACTCTCTAACTTTGGTATGACATATCAATATCCCTAGAAATATTGGTACTCATTAGTATCATTAATTCCAAATTGTACATATAAGCCAATACCATTTTTAGATTGTTAAAATTGAAGCGCAAAATAGTAGCTAGACAAAAAAAGAAGAAGTTTGAGGCTAGCATATTTCAGGAGACATTTTCTTTTCTTAACCAAAAAATAAGGTTTTATCGTAATCAAATACGTTAAAAACTTATTTTAATTTGCACACGTTCATACATGCTATTTAGTATTTACTAGTAATATAATTTTACTAATAGATAGATCTATTGCTCTAACACAAATCATTTCTCCATTGAAGAGAAAATATTCACACGTAAACATCTACACCTATGGATAGAATTTCATGTCCTATCTACAACAAACAGGACTAAATATTCACCAAATGAAGAAACGGGGACTATAATGCAATTAATCATACTCCGTGGTGTTCACTTGGGGCTGTAGTTGCAAATTAAACTTTCAGCAAGTACCCTTTTCGTAGTGCACCCCTAGAATAACCCAAAACCCTAATCTAAACCCCTAAAAGTCAAAATTTACTGTGTGTTTCGGAGATCCACAGAGAATTCAGTCAACAGCTATGGCTTGGCGTGGTTCATTTACCAGATCCCTCGCTTCCGCCGCTAGGGTTTCCACTTCCCGCTCAGCTCCCCGCCTCCGCACTCCGCCCATCTCCGCCCCTCGTACCAGCACGCGCCGCTCATTCGCCACTCACAGGTTCTCCCTGCACATCTTACTTTATAGTACTTATTTGAGTATTGCAACAAAATAAATATAAAAGAGCAGCTCAGTGCACAAAGCTTCCTGCATTCATAGGGGAAGGCCGCACCCCAAAGGGGTGTGATGTGCGCTGTCTAGCCTGATGCTTTCCACGTCTTGAAACAAAATGAATATAAAGAATAAGAATTTTAATTTTGTGATAATTGAGAAATTCCCGAGTACTAGTAGTTTTTAATGAGTTTTTTTTTTTTAAAATATGTGATTAGGACATTGGGAGCATTGGGATGTACACAGTCATTTTTGCCGCTGGTGGCTGGAACTCGATTGACCTCACACTTGACAGTCAACGTGCGAGCTTGTTGCGAGTTGTATCATGGTACCTTCCAACGTTCTTGTCAGGATCGCTAGTATTTTCTTTGTGAGTCTTGTTTCCGTTTTACTAGGATAGAACTTAGAAGAAATAAATGCATATGTTCCGAAAGCAGTTTCAGAATTGTGTCTTTTATATCTTACAATTGCTAGTTGTTTTAGCATGATCTTTATGTGCGTAACGAGATGTTATTTGCTTACTGATTGGTGAATTGAGGGGTGTTGTTCTAGTTGAATGTTGCTATTTTGTTTTGTTGATATTGGTTGATGAGAAGGAATTGGGGATTTATATATAGGGATGAATGGAAAAGATGGGTGATGTCAGCAGCGCTTTCAAACATCCAATGGGGCATTTTGCAGCATTGTAGGTTTCTGTTTTATTTTCCACCTCTTTTTTTTTTTTTTTTTTTATGGTTTTTGGTTGATAATATAACAGTATCTTAAGTTAGCAATTCTGCAAGTTGTTTGAAAAAAATGTTGTGTTGGGTGGGAAAAATGATGGGTCATCAAGTTGCAGTGGCTATATTAAAAATGAAGAGGCATTTTCTCTGTAGGAGCTATTTAAGAATGTCCACACAGTTTGCAGTTTTCTTTGTGTTGTTACTAATCTTTCTTTTGCTAAACCTTCTTGTATCTGTTTTATGCATGGTAAATCAATCTGGGAGCGAAGCTGTTTAATCAATTTGAGTCTAGCGTAAGCATTGGTGTTTAACGAACTAATAGCTTCCAGTAAATTTTTGTTTTTGTGCTCTTTCTCTTTACCTGTGTAATTCGAAATAAAGGAACTCACCTCATAGTTCAAGATAGTTACTCTTTTTTATAGAGTATAAATGTGTGAGTAGTAAAGTAGAGGTGTCCAAAGATAAAAAGAATTAGTAAAAGTGTATGTTGCTGTAACTATAGTTCAAGAGGTTGACCTGTAAGTTTTGGAGGACTTTAGTTCAATTGTTTCTCTAGACCAGTAACATGGTATAGTGGATTTATCAAGAGTTAACCTAGCTTGTAAAATCTTGTTGTAACCAAATGGCATAAAGGAGCTCATAGAGCATCAAAATTAAAAAAGTGCTAATATGTGTTGGGATGGAACAAGAATTAATTGCCAGAGTTCTTAAAAAAAAAAAAAAATCAACTGCTGGAGTTAGTGACAAGTAGGAAGATGATCTTTATCATGTGTTGGATTTCCTAGATTTGCGAAGTTCTGTTAGGGACCGTTTGGTACATGAATGACATTCTAATTCCGTCAGATTTTTTAGCGTTTATGGTTGCATCAGGAAGGTCAGGATGCAGCTGTATGCTAGGAGATTATAATAGACTGAATCAGGTATTTCGGTCTAGCCATTCATTTGTGACGCAGTTAAGCCAATAATAATGTAACTAAACATTTAGGTTAGGGAGTGATCGACTGGTGGTTTGAAAGAAACAGAGGGTCAAAACTCAAAAGTCTTTCTATTTTACTAAAAAGCTCTAATGGAGACCTTGTAGCTAACCTTGTATCAGCTACAAAGCACCAACTTGTAAGATTCAGATATTCAAGGTGTTTCTCCTTTACGCTTGGTCCTCAGGGTTGGCCCCAGACGGATTTATCGTCATAAAAAATGGTAGCTTTGTTGGCCCACCTAACCCATCTTGTGGAATCATCTTATCGCCTCAAGAGGGACATTAATGTCAGCCAGAAGACATAATGAATAAATTGGCATCTTAGATCTTTCTTGAATTCTTTTAAGTATACTGACCTCAGGGAACCGGAGTATAGTAAGTTTTAATTTAGAAGCAGAAACACCAAAGAACATACGAGGTTAGGTGATTTTATAATTATCATAGAATTACAACTTGGCTAGGGAAAAGATAGACAACAACAATTTAGTAGATTGTATATTCCTAAAAAATTGGAGAGCTTAAGAAATCACATCTTTCGTTCTTTTATTCGGTACAAAACATAAACTAGAAGATCTAGCAGACTTCCATTTAATCCAGGAATGTTATCATATATTGAGCCTCCACGTCCACATTTTACACCAACATTTGGGCTGTAGACAAAAATCAAGCAGCTTTCACAAGTATCTAGGCCTTTTCTCCAAACTGCTTTCTCCTTTTTATTCATTTGCCTTGTTAGAAATTTAGTAGTGTACTAGGGCTAGAACCACTCAATTCCATTTAAGAGTTTGGTAGTGGAATGTATTATGTTTCTAAACAAAATCTGGAAATGCACCATTACCTCAATTTGTAGATTCGAGGGCTAAAACAGGAGTGCACTAATAAACAAGATTTCTATGTCTAAGAGTGGTCATCATCACATCTACAAGTGCCTCTCAAAGGCGGTCCTAAATTGGCATGAGTTGCTATTGGAGCCTAGCAGTATTAGAATAACTTTAGTACTATACAGCTGCTTTGACTGACACGTATACCACATGATTTGTATCTTACAGGTACTTGAACACATTACTGGTGCAGCACAAAGGTGCTTGAAGCTTATGGTATGGTAGTCTTGGCGGGTGCATCTGTGACAATCTGTTTTGGATACACAAAATAAGAGCTGCAGTTTTTGTTTTTTTTTTTTTTGTTTTTGGTTCCAAACATAAACTAGACATCTCTATTGATTGGACAGTGTCATAGATTAGGTTTGAAACACAAGGGCAAATATTTCAGTTTAGTGCTCACTCCTATTGGTACTTGACCTATCTTATGTAATTTAAAATGCTTTTTATTCTACTCTTCTTTAGCAATCTTGTTTGATGCCGGAGTAGGATTTTCTACCTGTGTGGTTTGGTATAAATTGAGCCAGGGTTACGCTGTCTACTGTGTACATGCTTAAAAGGAGCATTTGTGCCCCTTACTGTGGCCACTTCTATTGTGAGTGAAGATCTTGGGTGATCACCAGATGTGTCAATACTACATTTGGTGCTTTGACAACTTTTGTAAAATGTAATTCTGTGCAGATCCTGCAAGATAGGTCAGTTCGGTAATACTCGGCACAAATTCAGATTAATTGGGCAGTGAGCTTCACATACTACGGCTAAACTAGGAAAAGATTACATTCACATCTTTTTTATGAAATAAATGGTACATACGCCGACATTAGACTAGTGAAGCACAACTGGTGGTGCAAGCAACTGCGACGTTTCTCTTATCTTATTTGAATTTCCAAAAGATTGGAATAAGTGGAGATGGAGGCTTCTGACATCTATAATATCTACGTGTCGTTGCTACTTAGGTAAATTTGAAATTCGTTTTGATCTTCTAACCTGGGAATCTGATGTGACCGCCCGATTTCAGTCCTTTTCCGCAAAAAAGATAATTCCACAATTTTTTTTGATTAAACATAATGTCATCTCTGACCATTCGAAGAAACATGACTGACTTGAGTACTACATTTAACTAACTTGGTAGATATAAAGTTTTTTTACTGTTACATATCAAAACTAAAAAAGTTGGACCGCGAAAATTGAAGTCACGTAAAAGGGAATGCCTTTAGTATGTTGAAACATGTTTCTCTTTAGCTGATATTCTTTAGCAACACGAATTTGACTATTCTCTTGAGTAGTAGGCTTGTAGCTTGTGGCCTTTACTACTACTAATATTTGATGGTAAGGAAATGAAAGGTTATGCAGAGAGCGAACGAATTCATGGTACACACACTAATTGTCCGATATTCTTACAGCTTACAGCTGGTCAGAAGAGCCGTGTCTTGCCATTGTCCACACTCCAAGAAATAGGACGATTGATTCTTTGGACGTTTAGTTGAAAAAAATAAGGAAAAATTACACAGAGTATAAATTTATGTACTTTTATTACAAAATATATAAATATTTTCAAAACTTACAAAAAATAGCAACATTCTTGTTTTTTGCTACAAAAAAATAGCAAAATGTATTTAAAAAGAAAAGAAAATGTAATTAAAAAAAAGAAGATAAATCTAATCCTATATTTATGCACCCAAATCATGTTTAGATAGGTTAAAATCTTTTTACATTTAAGACCCATTTTCTCTCTCACCTCAAAACCATCTATTTACCATCTATTAAAAATTGACAATAGGCATACGTAAGAAACAATACACATACAATACACATACAATACACATACAATAGCCATACAATATACATACTATACACATACACCATACGATAGACATACAAAAGACATACAATAGAATTAGTAATTGGGTAGTTGTAATCCCAAAAAAGTAGGAACAGATGAAAAGACATGCCTATAATTATGGGCGATTTTGGTGCAGGGTGTATTTTCAATTTTATTGAGTAAATCTTTTTTTTAATAACTTGTATATATAATGTTAAGAAAGTATTGCTATTCTTGAAAAGTGACATAATGTTGCTATTTTATTGTAAACATGCTACTATGTTTGTATATTTGTATAATTTAGCCAAAAAATAAAGCATGTAATGTTGAAACTGAAAAAGAATAGCTCTTTGTTTTTAAAATAATTGAGGAATTCTTGATGGCAACTAGTGTGCGATTTGAAATTCAATGAATAGTGACATTTTTCAGTTAAATACTAGGCTTTATATGTTACAGATTTTTACCATGTGACGTGGTCCAAATCACACACATTATGCGTTGCATTCTTATTCTGAACTTTATCTAGGCTATAATTATTATTTGAGTTTCAACCGTAAATATGTTGATGCCAGTACTTTTAATATTTTGGTATTTTCTTAGTTTTTTTTTCCTTTTTCAAAACCTGTTTTGAAAGAGATTTTCTTGAGCCAAAAATCTTTTGGAAACAACATATCTACCTTACTCAAGCTAGGGATAAGTTCTGCGTACACCTCATCTTCCTCAAACCTCACTTGTAAGATATTATTGGTTTGCTGTTGTAACCAAAAATATTTCCTCATTTCTACTGTTGATTAACCCATCATGACAACGAACGAAAAGTAAATTTAGGGGATTAGTCGAAAAAGATACTTCCTTGCTTAAAGAAGGTTGAGTGAACAAAAAGTAATTTGGAATTTCCACTTAAAGGTGGTCCTCATGATGCCTCCAAGCTTACCCATGATATGCTATATATACCTTCTTTTTCTAAAGTATCATGCTCATCAAGCTTTTGTTGATCATTACCAAAGTTGACCTTGATCGAAACAGCCCGCAATGTTATATTAAGCTCCCGTTTGGACATAGTTTTTGGAGAGATTTTTTGAGAGTTTTTGTTCATGCTTTTTGAGCAAAACTTGTCCCAAAAACTCAAAAACTGGCCTTGAGCTGTTTTTGGGCCAAAAACTAACATTTACACATCAAATTTTATTTTCATAAGAGCTCAAAAGCTCTTTTGAGCCAAAAAATTTGTTCCCAAAAAATATGTCCAAACACTTTTTCATTTTCATATCAAACTTCACCCAAAAAGTGCTTCCCAAAAAATATTTGGGAATCTATGTCCAAACGCTAGCTAAGTACATTCAACTATCATTTTCATTATCTCCCCTCCGTCTCGCCAACAATAAGTCTTGACCCAGAAACACCGCCCACACCTCTCTAATTTCATCCTTTTGCCAGTGAAAAAAGCACTTTGTTAGCTCCTGATTGGCCAAGGTCCAAACTAAAGTATTCTGAAAATTCGCTTCATGTCTTTAGTTGGTACCCTAGACAGATCTCACTAAAAGAAGTGTCGAAATCAAAAAAGACAATTTACTTTGGGGATTCCTCTATCTACCATATGTAGTACTTTCCTCGTCTTTTTGAGAAACTACTTCAAGACAATAGTTCAGAGAAAAGGTTCTTTGAGATATAGGGCAGGGCATATCGATTGACTAGTCGCATCATCAACGTTATCCTCCTCAATATGCCTTATCTCATTGATTCTTCAAATAAGGTCAGCAAATCTATTGCTTTCATTCGTACCTAAGCCAAGGAATAAACCTAAGTGGTACTTTGGACCACTTTAGTGTACATACATCGGAATAAACAAAGCCAAATGTTACTTCCATAGTAATAGGTCTACGTACCACTTTTTGGCCAATGATGTACAGAAGATTTTCATAATCCTTGGTTAAAAGTTAAAACCCATGAAAAATCAGGGTTCAAATCTAGTATGGTTGTATCTGTGTTGATGGGAGAAAGCATGTACAAAATAGTCAATGTGTGCAAGCTGACTTAGACAATTTATTAATAAAGAAGTATATGTGTTGATGGGAGAAAGCATGTAATAAAAGTCAATGTGTGCAAGCTGACCCAAACAATTTATTACTAATAAAGAAGGATAGACGAACCACAAAATATAACATAAAGAAGAAAAAGAAAAATGGTTTGAACAAGTGTGATAGTGCGACTCACCATACTTCGACACACTGGGATGCAAGTATTTCATTTTTGGGAAATGAACTTATGACGAAACAGACTAACGTCTAAAACAGGACAACATTGAACTGACCAATGCCACAAACCTAAGTGACAGTGGAACACTTCATTACATGAAAACCTCAAACAATTATCCAGTACTCCATAAAAGGAAAAGCATCAATTGACAGTCACCAAATGATCGTACTAGATTCAGCTGCAACGTTCTTTTGTTTTTCCTTTTTTTTTTGGGGGGGTGGGCAACTAACAGTAGTGGCCAGGCCAACTTGCGTGCATGTTGACTATTCTACTGAGTACATGCTACCTCTAACTAGCTTTAGATGCAGAAGTTTTGATCTGTTTCTCAAAAGCATGAATATATTTTCTCTGAGAAATAAATAATATTTTCTACTCAATTTTTATTCAAACTCAAAATTCTAAAACCTTAATTATTGAGTGAGGTAACTGATAGAGAGAGGGGTATCTTTTTGTCAAGGTGAACTGGGTTTTCCGCTGTTCATATACAATGCCCACTATCTGTCAGGAAAGAAACCCCAACATGAAGACACCCACATAGATACTCATGTTTAGAAGAAAATAATAAATAAAGTTGGCAAAGATGCTATCTAATCTCTTTCCTATTATAATCACTATTATTGCCAAAATCTTTGGACCCTACCACTCCATTAGACATTATAACAAAGCACACTCAATTTAGTATGACTCTACAACCACTCACTCCAACATCTACATTCTACTTTGAAGCTTCTCATTCACTTATTTTTTTCACACAAGAAACAAGTCTCTGCAGGTGGGGTCCATCTTTATAACACTTCCCCACCTACTTGTTATATAAGTTTTCCCAAACTACAAAAGTTTAACCCCACCAGTAGCAAATAACAGGAGAAATGATAGAGAGAATCAGCGCAGGAGATCTATTCTTGGAGATATTGGGCAAATGTCCTACTCTGAAAAATGATTTAATTCTTCGGAATGGGACAACTTCAATGTCAAACTGCAGATCCATTAAAAGTCTGCATTTTAACCCATGATATTCAGTACTGTGATTTCTAAATTCCTATCATAAAGCTAAAGAGCAAAACTAGCATAATCTAATACGTCCTATATTACAAAGTGTACACTAGAAGAAGCAACTAACATAATCTAATACGTCCTATATGAAAAAGGCGTACATTAGAAGAAGCAACTAGCAAAATCTAATATCCTCTATGGCAAAGCGTGTAGTAGAAGGAGCAACACGGCAGACAAAACAAACTGTAGGAGATTAGACCATAAATTGAATCACAGTGACTATCAACCTTGATTACTTATTATTTTAAGGTAAAGAGAGATAAAGAAGGAAGTGGGAATAACAGGCTTGATAGAGACTGCAGTGAAACATGACGTAAGCATTGTCCCCCCGGAATACCAAGCCTCACTAGGTGGGGACAGTGAAAAGAGATATGATAAATTTCAATACCTAATCTCACCTTCACCTCCTGCATGATCTTTTTTATTCCTTGCCTCCCTGATCTGTAGCCCTTTAAGAGTCCTTTCGGACACTCTCTCCATAAAGCCTCTTCCTACATCTACAACCCTCAAATTCGCTCTTCAGCAAAATTGTGGGCAGGGAAGAAAAAAGTTCTCTGTTCAATTACAACAGCTAGCAGAATGAGAAGTGCTGAGGATGGGAATCTAGGAACTTCAATACTTGATCAAGGAGAGTGGTTGAGTTTAAGCTTAGGAAGAAACTCACCTTCGACATCTAAAGAACCGGAGACACAGACAAGACCTACACCTAGCAAGATTTTCTCGTGTAACTTCTGCATGCGCAAATTCTACAGTTCACAAGCTCTGGGAGGCCACCAGAATGCTCACAAGAGGGAAAGAGGAGCAGTGAGACAGTATCAGTCCCAGAGGATGATGTCAATGATGGCCTCGCCAATCAATAATCCCATGTTCAGATCTCTTGGTATGGTTACCCACTCACTTGTGCATAAAACAGGCAGAGATATAAGTACAGCTATGGCAAGGTTCGGCGAGCCTAATGCAGGCTTTCAAATGACATCGCGTCCCAATCCAGTGTATGAGATGTCTGACTTGAAGTGGCCAGGAAGTTTTCGACTAAATCCACAACAATCAGAAGACCAGGCGTCGAATATAAATAAGATTGATCTCAACCTCAAGCTATAATTATTCTATTTATCCATTCTAAATGGAACTGTTTACTGTTCTCTCCTGTAACAGCTTCAGCTTGGTTCAGCATCAATACATGAACTGACTGTATGGTCTGCGAACACCAGTTTAGAGTAAAAGATCCTAGAAAAGTAGTGCTACTAAGTGTCAAAATTTCCAGCTTTTACCTATCCAGGTGAATGCAACCCAAGATGCAATCTGTACTTTTCAGTTGTTTTTTATTCCTACTGCACCTGGAATGCCTTTTTAACACCCTATTCTCTACCAAATCAGCAGGGGAAGGATATTAAATTATGCATTAATAATTTTTTTCTGTAATCTCTAGCAGTCAAGAAGCGCTGAGTTTAAGCTACAAAAATTAGACAGATCCCAATAAGAATTTTAGAGGAAGCAATAATTGCCTATTTGGGTTTATTACTGAACTTTAAAGAGGTAAAATTGCATACAGGAGGAAGACCGAAAGAGAGGAGACAGCGCGTGTGTGAAAGGGAGCACAATTGTCTTGAGGAATAAAAGCAGATGGAAGCTATAGATGAGTCCTCATACAAAAGAAAGTTTGACCAGAAGTTATAACAATTCCTGGTTACAAACATGTAAGAGAAGGTAGTGGATACCTTAGTCTTTTCTCTTTTGTTCACTTCTTTCTTGTTATTCTGGATGGTTGTGGAAAATGTTCAGCTAGGTTGTCACATGGTACACTTAGAAAAGGAATGAAAATGCCTTCTGCTCAGCGATCACACTTACTCAGACGTACTACATGACGCAGCAAATAGAAACCCACAATTGCATGTTAGCAGTCCTCTAGTCTTAATATTAGCAGTCCTTATGTCTTAAAACATAGTTAGTTTATTAGATTTCTAAGTAGTAGTCTACAGATTATCTGTAGACATATTTCCTATTTCTTTGTAGTAGTTATTTGCAGTTTCCTCCAGATTCTTATCTATAGGAAAAGTAGGAAGTTATGTCCTTGTGTTTAGGGGGTGGTTATCTTTTCAGTATTGTATTTAAACTCTATTTTACTTCAATGAAAGGCAAGCAGAAAATTATCAAGTTTTTGAGTACTTTAACTCAAGAGATTGCAGGTTCTCTCTTAACGAATCCGCACCATAGGTCGCAGGAGGAAACCCTCTGCTCAAACTCCTAATTCCCTCCCTATTAGTTCTAATTTTGTGTTGCATCGTCCCATAACTAGATCCACATCAAGGGACCATAACAATTTGGTATCAGAGCCAGGAGTTATGGGAGATCAAATTCAGCAACAACTGGCACATTTGGTGACTTTGTTCCAAGAGGAACGTGCAGCCAATTTGGCCAGACAGGAAGCCATTAATGCTCGTTTAGATGCACTAACAAAGGACTTAGCAAATTCAAAAGCAGACGCTGAATCAACTGAAAATGTTGGTCACAATCGAAGTTGGAAGGGTAAAGCCGTGGCTGGAAGTTCAGGATCAGAAACAGGTGGAAGTTCCTTTTATCCAAAATATACAAAGTTGGATTTTCCACGATTTAATGGCCAAGAGGACCCTTTGGGATGGTTGAACAGATGTGAGCACTTCTTTCGACACCAGCAAATACCAGAAGAAAACAAAATTGGACTTGCTTCTTTTCATTTGGAAGGAGTTGCACAACTCTGGTTTCTTCAACTAGAGACTGATATGGGTCAAACTTCTTGGGATGAGTTCAAACGTCAATGTAATCTTCGTTTTGGACCACCAATTAGAAGTCAAAAGTTGGGAGAATTGGCCAAGTTATGCCAAATTGGATCTGTGGCAGATTACCAAGAAAAGTTTGAGCAGTTAGTTTCGCGGGCTGGTACTCTTACACAAGGACAGAAAATTGAACTCTACATAAGTGGTCTTGTTGACTCTATAGCAGTTGAGGTAGAGTTGCATAATCCACCAGATTTGGCTACGGCAATGAGTCTTTCCCGGCTTTATGAACGCAAGGAACAACCCATTCATTTGCAATTGTCAGATGCTTGTAGATCAAAGATGGCAGATTTCTCACCTCAACAACACACCAGATTTGTCAAGAAGTTGACCAGATCTGAAATGGAGGAAAGACGACTTAAGGGACTTTGTTTCAACTGTGATGAACCATTCACCCGAGGTCATCAGTGCAAGAAATTATTTTGGATTGAATCTGTAAACGATAAAGAGGATGATTCTGTTGAACAAGAGGGAAATTAACCATTATAATCTTAACAAGTATCACTGGCAGCAAACTTTTATGCACAACGCGTTCCAAACTTCTCGCTTGAGGACAAGCGAAATTTGAAAGAGGGGAGTAATGTTAGCAGTCCTCTAGTCTTAATATTAGCAGTCCTTATGTCTTAAAACATAGTTAGTTTATTAGATTTCTAAGTAGTAGTCTACAGCTTATCTGTAGACATATTTCCTATTTCTTTATAGTAGTTATTTGCAGTTTCCTCCCGATTCTTATCTATAGGAAAAGTAGGAAGTTATGTCCTTGTGTTTAGGGGGTGGTTATCTTTTCAGTATTGTATTTAAACTCTATTTTACTTCAATGAAAGGCAAACAGAAAATTATCAAGTTTTTTAGTACTTTAACTCAAGAGATTGCAGGTTCTCTCTTAACGAATCCGCACCATAGGTCTCAGGAGGAAACCCTCTGCTCAAACTCCTAATTCCCTCCCCATTAGTTCTGATTTTGTGTTGCATCGTCCCATAACTAGATCCACATCAAGGGACCATAACATTGCACCACTCCTAGAATTGTGAACTTCTGTGGGTCTACCACACACATGAATAGAAGTCTAAATGGGATCATTTTGTACTTTCCCATGCCAAAATCAAAAGAAATCTAAGGGTACTTTGTTCAGCACCAAAGACAGCAAGCCTTTGCCTAAAAAGTGCTTCATGAGTTGGGTATTAAAAGATGTTGGTAATCACACTAATTGTTCACCGAAGCTAATTGATTTTTTTGGAAAGCAAGGAATGCAGGGATATCCTACTTCATCAGATTCTCTAGAAACAGCCAACCTACTAGTCGACGACTCTAGACTTTCAGATTGCCTAATACATACGAGATAGCAACGCAATATCATATCATTATAGCACCAAATGTTCGATCTTGTAAATGCACGAACATACTTGGGAACCTACATGACCAATTCGAGTTATATAATTCCAGAGACATTATAGTAAATAGAGGTGACCTCTCAATTTGGCAAGTTTCAAGCTTTGAGCATCTCAAATTAACTTATCACGAAAAAACATTGTTCCCCTTTACTTACTGCATGCAAGCACTTTCTAGTAAGAATTTTTCTGAGGAAGAAGTAGTGTTCTTCTGTTAAACATGAGGCAGCAGAAAAGGAGGGTTAGCACAGGGCATAACACCTCCACTCCTCACCCACAACCCACCTTGAACTTCTGATTTTATGAGTGACAGCTTTGAAGCTTGAATCTTTTGTAGCGATTTGACAAAAAGCCACCAGCACTACTTGGCCAGGAGTTTAGATATTAAAAGTCAACAATTGTCTACACTAAGGCATGAGAATTATGCTTTCAAATATAATTTTTTTATAATGAAACAAGGGTCTACATAGCTTACAACTCTTATAAGAACATTTACATCCTTTCACATTACACGCAATTACCACTCTCCACCTCTGACTACTTTTACTTCTTTACCCGCAACCTCTTCCCACCACTAAAATATCAATGTTTAAGCCCTCATGAGATACTGATGGACGTTTCTGTTGGCCAAATGAGGAAAAGTTTGGATGCAAGTATTCAGAATGTACTGATATTCATTGTCAAATTATCCAATTTCCCCGAGGAGAAATTACCATTCACAAAGTACCAAAATAAAGGAGAAAAATAGAAATAAGGTTCTGATACAACAATGTTGAGCACGACTATTGCTTACATGGTATTTCAATACTGAGCTTTTGAGTCTTCTGCATTATGACGGGAAGCCTTTCACTAATAACGCTTGGATCACTATATGCAGCAGAATCAGATGGATATCCTTTCTGTAGAAGATAAAGAGGAAAAGTAAGGGAAATTTACAAAACAAGTTAAAGTGAGTTAAGAGAAATCCAATCTAACACCAGTCTTATCCTAACATACACAATATATAAAAAGCTAACTAAGATACAAAGTGCGATGACTTTGAAAAAGAAAGGCGAAATACATATGTAGCCCCTTAAACTTGTCACTTTTTCCCATTTAGACACCTAAACTAAGGCTTGTCCCTTTTGAACACCTAAACACTTGAACAAATGTATCTAGTAAACCCCTCAAAACTAAGCTGCCAAAAAGTTAAAAGGTATGAAGTGCACGCAGGTGACATGGAAAAATGGACCAATCAAAATAAGGCACATCAGAAAAAGGAAACACATGACCTACTAAGGCCCACAATGTCATTTTCCACCATCTTCTACAATCCTTCACCAGCCACCGTCATATCTTTCTCTAAACACAACTCAAATTCCATTAAAATCTCCACGATAAAAAAATGCATGACCAACTACCAATTTTGCATTCCTTTCATATTCAAAGAATAGCTTAGAGAAGAAGATCAATGAAACAATCATCAATCATCAACATCAAGACCCCGACTTGTTATAAGCATCAACATCAAGAACATAGTTTAAAACTACACCAGAGTTTGGCCAGAAAACATCATGTCCGGTGATCTCTCTATCTACTAAGACATACTACTTTCCAAATCATATTTTAAACGAAATCCATGAAAGAATGCGAGTGATCCGAATACGCCAGTGAGAATTTCACCAGAATTCGACCGGAAAAAAGTACTTCCCGACAATTCAAGCATCCTAGTCTCGATCATGACAATCCACATTTCAAGAGACATGTTGATGCTGCTTCATTTTCTCCTCTTTTTGTTTCTGTTGGCTTTCTTTAAAATTGTACGATTGAAGATTGAGAGAATTAAGGAGATAAGAAAATTTGGTGGCGGAATTTGGTAGAATCTATGTTTGTTTCAGTGGTCTAAACAGTAATGGAGGGCGCATAATTGTGATGAGGTGGTGAAGGCAGTGGACATGGTGGATAATGGAGATGATGACGGTAAAGAAGGAGATAATATAGATGGACAAGTTTTTTTTTTCTCATTTTTCACGCGCTCGGAGAGGGGTGTAACACACGCACAGCTCCAAGTCAGCAATATGTGTCTAATAGTTACACTTTGGATAGAGTTTAGGTGTTCAAAAGGGACAAGCCTTAGTTTAGGTGTCTAAATGGGAAAAGTGGCAAGTTTAAGAGGCTGACTATGTATTTGGCCAAAAAGAAAACAATGCAAAATGAGTGTGTGGAGATTTTGCACAATCACCATAGAGAGATTCATACATCTATACAAAAGGTTGGAAGTGGGGAGGTTTCACTGGTACATGTATATAGATAAAAAAAATGATAAAGATGTATAGAGACAAAAATTAAACTCACAGAAGACAAGGCTTGAAATGTGGCTTCTCTCCAGCAGCTTTCTCGAAGAATAACTGATTTCATATGCTCCCCAAATAAACAATGTAGACGAGTGTCTCTTAGCCTCATAAGCACTCCATCAACTCTAAGCTGTGTAACACATCCAACCGTTAGTAAAGGAGATAAAGAGCAATATCTTCGGTGCAAACATCGTAGACTATTGTGTTTATTGTTTGTAGAAATTTTTCTAACAGAGCCACTCACCCAAAAACGCAGCAATAGGAACCAACCACTTGGCATGACTCTCTAGAAATACAGAAAACTCATTCATCAGTGAATTGGAAGTCGTCCATATTGATACGACTTAATAAAAGAAGATAACATTACCACTTTAACAGTCAAAAGTGAGATTCCATTATCAGCTAGTTCATCCTCATATAAAATGATCTGTTGAACAAAACAATGAAATCAACCTGGGCGTTAAAAAGGTAACTCAACTAGAGCATGAATAACGTTAGTCAGTTACATGACCCAGAAATCACCACATTGTGAGTCACCAACCTCATCATAAAAGAGGATAGGTTCTTTTGATGCCAATGCAACCAAATCAAGTTTCTCCATGCAATCCTCCCATTGAAGACTGCAGCTGCTTTCATTCGGTAACTCTCTTATGCACTAATTACACAAAAGCAACAAGAATAATTCAAATAAATTCGAGGTTGACAGAAAACGAGCAATAAATAAGCAAATAGATAGGAGGAATATAAATAAAAGGTATCTGCTCAAACAAATTAGACTTTTCAACTAATCAGCGATTATTGCTAAAATGTAACTCAGAAATGCAATATTGGAGTCAATGACTGCAGGATAAGGAAAAAATCACTGATGAAACAGCCTAATCAATTTAGGAAGCATTAAACCCGCAGGCCTATCAGCTTTAACACAATCTAAAAGTGTGAGTGAATAAGAAAACATCCTCAAACCTTAAGAAAGTTTACTCCAATGAATTAAGCACAGACCTCAGTATTCCTTTCAACGGTTTCACTTCCATTGTAAGGTGTTGTGAAGGTATAGTCATAGTCAAGCACCACCTGTTGCAAAGGTTTACTGCATACACACACGCAATATAAATGAGAGAGAGGTAAGAGTTAGGAAAAGGAAGAGAAGGGCAATGAAGAAGGCTTCTCTCAGCTCACTTTCACCAGAAAGTACTACAGAAAGACATTTGACTAGTCAAGAACAGTACCATCAACTTTCACAATGAGTGACATATATCAAAAGCTATTTCAGAAGGGAAAAGTTAGAAATGAACACCACGTCAAAGGCATGATGTACAGCACAGACTTCCATTTGTTAAGTCCTGCATCAGACTCGTATAACTATCCACAACATGCTTTTAGGTCAGCACGAAAGTAAACAGAGCACCATCAGTTTTGTATTCCAATGTTGTAAGAGATTAAACATACTCCAAGACTGTTGTTATTAGAAGTTACCAACCTTAGCAGCAGGGAAGGATGAAGAATAACATTCAAGACAGTTGCTGATTTTCTCTCCTTTCTTTTCAGTTTTTCCTTTGGTTATTTGTTTTTTTTTTTAAAAAAAATTACTTTTTATTGGCTATTTAGCCTTCCAAATGTTCCAAGAACAATCATGCAAGTAGCAAAAATGTACTAAATCCTTCATGCAGTTCTTCTCTATTTTTCTTAATATTTATCAGTTGTTCTTTCATGTCGTAGTTTTGTCATATTTGGTCACCGAGATAAATGAAGACAAGTTTGTTCAGCTTTTAATAGTTATAAAGAGTTTAAATTCTAAGAGAAGCTCCATTTGAGCTCAAGGAAATGTTGTTTTGGTGTGAAGGTACTTTTACCAAAGTCCTGCAAGGTACCCCTCCCCATGAAAGAACAAAAGAGGAAAAAGGGAGGACAACTAAAAGAGGACCAGAATATGATATTTGAAATAAGTATGACGTTGACATATAAAATGCACAATCTGGTCCTCCTCGATTTGATTTTCAAAAGGTTTTTGGTTTCCTTATTGCTAAATTCCCCCTCCCCAGCCATATTAATTTAGAAAAAAAAAAAAAGGAAGCCTGAAATTGATGCTCACTCCAGACATTAAACTAACTGAAGCTGAATAGTAAAATTTTAATACACAACACAATGTAAGTTGAATGACTTCTGTAGGCAAGATAACTATTTAACTACCGAAAAGAGAGTGCATGGTAAAAGCCACTTGAGTGTTTATATATACCTTCCAAATAAAGTTCCTCTAATATATCCAGAAATATTAGCAGATAAATTTCGTTAGCATCAATCGAAGTTAATTCGAGATCGTGCAATACCTTCTGGATTTCCAGTTTGCAGCTGCAGGAACTTCAACAGGTGGTAATGCTTCGCGTTTCCAACCAACTAGAGCATCGAATGCATTAAAATGAATTTTTGTTCCACTATTCACATGTTTAAGCACCAAAGAATTGTCACCAAATACCATCTCTGGCAAGTGAGAGGTCTGAAGTTCTTCTTCCCATCTGTATATATATCAAGCCATTTAGGGAGGGATTAGATCCTTTCAAGCTATTGAAGAGATAAGTGTGCTTGACAAGAAGAGGATATGAAATAAGACAGATCGGGGAAATCAAAAGGACCACTTGAATCTCATCAAAACAATATCCAACCTTCAATTACTATTAAACAATAAGTAGCTATCTTTTTCACGGGTTTGGGGAGAGGTAAAGAATGATCAATGCTTCTTTACATGTCATCATTCACATACAGAAAGCAAAAACGAGGAACATCCTCCGAACCAAAATATCTAAGAACCTTCATTTATAAGTAACACTCAACCCACTATTTGCAGGATTCACAAACACTGAAGAAAGAACTATCAAGTTCACGTATCAACTTCACGCTAGAATCATTGAAATTCAGCATCACGAGAAGTTCTCCAAGGCATTCCACAAGATTCACGCGCAACAAGATTGCATATCAGTTGTGTGATCCAAATGTATGTATGTTATGGTTTATGTGACACCTTAGGCAAATCCTATGCCTAAGGAAACATGCCTTGAACCCTAAGGACGTGTTTTAAAGCAGAGAGGACCTAAGCCCGAAGCGGACAATATCACAAGTAAGCTGGACTATTACAGGTTGTAACTCTAAATTGGTAGCACTAGAAGTCTTAATTCATGTTATCCATCCTCCCCTTCTTGAAAGGATTTCGTCCTCAAAATCAAACCATCAAAGCCTACGTCCAAAGACAAACACAAACAAAAACTTCCTACTACAAGAGTAGGTTAGTGCTCAAAAGTGTGGAAAACACACTCTTATGATAGAGCCAAGCATCAATAACAAGTAAAAAGCTTATGTCTCCCAAGGAAACAACAAGTACTTGACTCAACAAGAAAGTGCATTCAACACAAGAACAAGCAAAGAGATCAATACATTGCTACAGTAGTCTACATTGGTTTTTGTCTCTAAATAACCAATCAATCAACTACGTCTCAATCCCATCGATATTTCCATCAGTAATTAGAGTTAGTTTCACTCATTCTACTTAAAAATTGCGCTTCGGCAGCAGCCGGTGCTTATTTTGATCTCAAATAGATAGCAGTATAGCACAACAGCTGGTGCAAATATCAAATTTTAAACACAGAATATATGTACATCGAGTTAGTGCTTAATTTTAAATCATATCATACATGAAATAAATTAGTGCTTAATTAAAAAGAGTTACTGCTGAAATTGAAGAGAAGTGAGAATGGAACGCTTCTGAGACTCGATCTCCCAGCCGTGAATGCGGAGTCCACGGCGGCCGTCCGGCAGAAGTTCAGCTCCGGCCGCCTTTATTTCTCTCTCATCACTTTCCCACTCCATTTTCCCCAATTCGAATTTTTGACTTCTAAGGTTTTGGTCCCCTTCAAGTTTTTTATTAAAGACGCAACACCCCGATTTTTTTTTTAAAAAAAAAAAAAAAAAAAAAAAACCCAAATTTGGACTAAACTGTCCTATGAAATTAACAAAGGAGTCAAATAGTTTTGTGACGTCCTACAATATCTTTTTCATTTTTGATTTATATCAAATTTCTTAAAATATTTTTATTTTAATACATATGAGATTTAAAAAGGTAACATATGAGAATTTTTTATATAATCATTTTCTTCTATACAAATTGTTGTGATGAACTATTTCCTCAACATCATTTCTAGTCACATAACTTACAATGAACATAGTTTGAAAAGAAAAACATTTTATTAGCAATTCCATAAGTGAATACATTAAGCTAAGTTTGGAAGGAAGTGTCACAATTTGTAGCATAATATCGGATAATTGTTATGTTCTACACGTCAAGCATTGCACAGTGGTACTAAGAAAACAATTTACACTAAGTGAAGTCCTACCACAATTCTCCAATTTCCTTGGAGGTTCTATCTTTGCACTTGTGAAATCTAAATAAAGCTCTTCAAATAATGAACTCGCCAAAAGCTTGGCCAATTCCTGTCACAGCTAGCCGTACTATTACACAAGGTGCAATTTGCAATTAACAATTGGTACCGTCGCATTAAGGACTTCTTCCAAAACGAGGATGGAATTTTGAGCAATAATACAATTGTACTAGGCTCATCTCTACTGAATCGGTTATACTACCCTTAATGGAAGGACGACGAAAATCAAATAAATAAAAACAAAGATTTTAATCTGCGACACATACAACACAGCCATATCAAACCATGTCCATCGATCACTTGTTGACATATATGTATGTAAAAGCTAAAATGTGATCAAAATTTAAGTACATGAGTTCCAGAAGTCCTGCTACATCCAATATGGGTGGTAAAGAACAAATTCTGCGTTAATCTCCCCGGCTCAAGAATGCATGTTCGTGATCTGTTTGATTGACAAAGGGACTGATGATTCAGTCTATCCAGGTTCGGTATGAGTATCAGGATGACTGGCCCACCCCTCGCAGGGAAATGTTCTAATCTGAATACTCACAAAGATCAGACGAACTTCCAGATATATCGATATTCCACACGAAGTATTGCTATGCTCCAAAGTTCAGCACTTCAACAACTCAGCCTTGTTTTTGTAATCTGCTACTTCTACGGACATTCTGAGAATTCGGGGTATCAACCTGAGCATCCTGCTTCTTAGGTGTCTTCTTGCTGGGAGTGTTATCCAATACCTGATCTGTGGTATCACTTTTTGCTTTAGATTTCCTAGATTTTTTTCCACTGGCCTCCTGTGTCAACAAATCTCCCTCGCTCTTCTCCACAGCATGGCATTTTTCTCCATTAGGTAATGAGTTTGGTGGTTCCAATTTTTCAATGCCATTGCATGAAGCATCATTCATGGTGCTTTTAGATTCAGTTCCAAGTGGTTCTGCAGTTATCTGCGGTGAGGATGGAGATTCTTTCGATATTTTTTGACTCATAATTGAGTCCCAGCGAGAAGAATGACGAGAGCTAAAACGAGCATTTTCAAACCATTTACTGACCTGTATAATTAATATAAAGAAGACTAACTGAAGGAGGAAAAAGAAAGAGCAAAACAAGATACAAGTGAAGAAGAAAACGGATGGAGCCATAATTAACATATGTCAGGGATAAGTTATAAAACCTGATGAGCTGTTAGCCCTAATTCTTTACCCAGATTCTCCTTCACGTCGCGGTCAGGATACTGATTTTCCTTGAAGTATTCGTAGAGTCTCTGAAACCCAAAAAAGGATTGAGCTGAAGAATCTATTATTTTGAATTCTATTTGTTTCACTGTTGTTAACTCATGTTGATCGTATTTAGGTAATAGTGCCAGATAAAGACAAAATTAACCAAATCACATCAAGACATTTTAAGAGTCATAGGTGGTTCAACTGATCAGAAAAGGACTTATGTTTGTTCTACCTGGAGACGACAAGGTGAAAAATATACACACAGCAATCATAGAGTAGCTGGAAAAATTCTACTTCCGTTTGTGGGACAATTGAAGAGTAATCCCAACAAGTTTCTACTTAAAAGTTAGAAGATGGAGTTAGTTCACCATATACAATGTATACAACTTTCAAGTATGGCATAAGATGACTTCCTATTCGTTCAATAGCAATCGTTTCTAATTTCATGGAAGAGTACGTGACACTGGAACTATAAGCGCGATCAGATTGTGTAAAAAGTTGGAACTAGAATAAAGGCCCTTAAAATACCTTGATTGCACCTTCTCCTTTCGTTTTCTTTTTACCACTTGAATGGGGTTCGGAGGTGTCCAATTTCTCACGGCGTCCTCTATCAGAAGTACGTCCACTCCCTTTCTGCATCCCACTTTGGTACTTGATGTCTGCTGGTGTCAAACTAGGAGAAGGCATAGCAGCTTTGGCACTTCTGATCTTGCTTGCCTTAGGTACGGGACCATCCCCATAATCTTCATCACTGGAATCAGAAGATGATACATTTCCATATGTTTCCTTCATACACCAACGAATCCAAGCAAATTAATCCAAGCAGGTGAAAGATAAAAAGATATTATCCTATAAGGAGTCACATTATTAAAGAGTACAGTTGTGTATATACAATCAATGAATATGTGGCATAAAGGAACACACCATTTCAATGAAATAAATCAGTGTTTTTCGGTATAATAGATTAGTATATGTTACACGATTAATGAAAGATATAAGTCTGTCGCAAAAAAGTGCTTTCATCTCTTAAAGGTAGCGGTTAAGCCTTCACATTTACAATCCAAGATAAGTCCCAAGCATGACATTTCAATTTGGTTGTGTCAAGAGTAATTGTCCAATAATTCAACCAGCTGAACCACATCCTATAAAAGTTACAAACCGTTTTTTGGAAAAGAATGCCATATTCCTTTTGTTCAAGAGATGGCCTTTATATGCACCATGTTTTCTTATCAAGTAAGTTATGCGCCACATACCACTTCATATATTAAACTGTAACACATTTCAGATAAAAGTGATCATAATAATCAATCACAAACAGAATAAATTTGGGTCTCAACTAAAACGGGTATTGTATTTGTGTTCCAATTTCTGTTCCTCTATCTTGGTCCATAAAAAATAGGTTCCTATGACCAATTTTATACATATGAAATCATGGACAAGACCACAGAATTATATAAATATGAATGACAGCTTGAGGACAGATAGAAGCTGCATCAAGATAAAAGTCGAGGAAGTAACCCAAACAGTAACAGAATCTTTGTGGTAAAAGAGACCAGGCTATACGATGTAGAATATAATAATCTCAAAAATGATGGCAGCATAAACTGTTCAAGGAAAGATGTATGGTTATTGCCACTAAAGTTTCCATGTTTTCTTCTAACACAACAAATACAGATATTCTCCAAACTGGAAGGAGGATGACCAAGGCAAAATCACGTCAAGAGGATTCAAAGGTACTGCATTAGTTATATACACAAAGACTATACAATTAACCAGCATAAATGTGCATAATTATACTAAGGTAGTGAAACACATAACAATTACGAAAAGTTTAAAGTTTAAAATAGAAAAAGCTTACATCGTTCAGCTTTTTGTAGTCCAACCTCTCTACGTGCCTTTTGCCAGAGAGAAGAGGAACCCCAGACTGCATAAGATAGGCCAACTCACCCTTCAACGAATTTCCTTTTGCTATTCCAACTTCAGATTTTTCCTCTTGGGAGGCCGAGTAGGGTCTACTGCTATCTACTGAAGGGGAAACCCCTCGCTCATCACCTGACAACCGGTTAGTATCAACTACCAAACCTAAATCCTCAGAGTCAGACGTAAAGTCAGAACTTGAATTTTCTGTTTTAGCTGGCTCATCCTTATCTGGATCATCAGGATTAAAGTCATCATCTTCTGAGTCTTCAGAAGGAAGACCCAACATGTCATCATCTTTACTAGGGGCTTCTCCTAAATCTTCAGATGCAGAAAAAAAATCAGATTCGTCAGAACTGGATTCATCTCCAGAATCATTTTTTTCTACATCTGGATTTTCCGGGTTGTAATCATCATCCTCTGAGTCATCTGATGGAAGTCCAGAAATATCATCCAGCTTTTCTCCGGATGCTGCAGCAGCAGCTTCCTTAGTATATACTTTCTACACGTCAGAAAAAGACATTTAGCAATGACAGCTAAAGGTCATAAAGATTTTTTTCTTTAAAGCAAAAAAAAACTGCAGATTATCCGGAATGAAAGATCAAGATGTGACCTCCCAGCTGTCGGTGATGGAAAGGTTTGTTCCTTGAAGATCATTCAGCAACTCAATGCAGTCAACTTTGCAATCACAACCAGGACAAAGCCAGCCTTCATCATCAGGTGGAACTGCAAGCATATTAAGGAATAAAAGAACCATGAGTGTAAGGAAGGTATTCGAGACTTGAGAAAGAAGGCTATTACAGCAATAATCATCAGGACAATTGAACATTACTGTCATCTTTTAACAAAGGTGGCTCCAAGCACAATTGATGAAACCCACGCTCACAAGCACCATCACAGAGGACAATATCATTATCAGCTGGCAGCTCCTTAGAGCCACACTTTGCACAGAATATCTGCAGAAGAATAAAGATGCCTGAGTAATCTGGTTATCCCATCATAGCACTGGGAACACATCTAAAAATATAACAGCCAACAAGCATTTCCTACATCTTCGCTGTCAATCTCTCCTTCATCGTCAAATAAAGATGCTGGCAGCCTCCCTTGAGCAAGTAAAGTATCAAGGCGTTGAAACAAATCTCTAATTTTCAATTTGTAACGGAAAATATGAGCATTGGCTCGTTGTAGCTCCTTCTCCAGCTTTATCTTTTCTAAGCTGCAGGATTACCAACACAGTAAAACCCAGAAATAACACTGAAAAGTAAACTTAATATTTTTAAAATAATCAGGAAAATACTACAAAAGTGAGCTAAGCAAGTAACAAGAAATACCAGACATGAACAGGATTTCTATCATACTATCTTTTCAACAGGCCATATACATTTAGGCTAATTAAGTTTGGGCCTGGGAACTGCAGTTAAGAGTGAAGAATCTACAGCTCGAAACAGCAGATAATTGCACAAATAACAATGCACGAGGGATTCATAAACAAACTATCCCTGCTTTAGGAATGTCATGGGATAAAGTAGAATCAGCTCATTGGGGCAATGGCAACTGGTTGTTGCTAAACCATGGCCATTTGCCTATGGGATGTCAGCAAAGTAGAATACAAGTAAATTAACAGGGTTAATATAGTTGCACCTGCATCCTCCTAGTAAACAGCAAGTAATTAGACCATCATACCAAAGCAACAGTAAAAACGCAATGCATGCGCAGCTCAAAAGTACCCTTCCCCAGAATACTTCTTTTATTTCTTGATTTATTTCTTTGCTTTGATTAGTTGATAGAGTACTCCAAAAAACTTGCATCGACAGAAACGGTTACGCAAAATTTCCAACGGAAAAAAAATGATACCCTGCAAAAATCTTTGAGATTGTACAAAGCCCAAAATAGTACTTCAAAACTTAATATTAGCGTGCGCACCTGAAAGTTCAAGCTATCATCATATAAACAAAATTAAACCTACGGTTTTTTAAAGTAGGTTCAAAGAACTATAGTTGTAAAGTATTATGTCTTTCTCCATTCTTTTGGTCAATATCTATCTAGTATACCATCTGCCAATAGGAGTATATTGCTGTAGGGTAACAAAGCAGTCATGAGCAGGTCAAGTATTTGTATATCTTACAAACCGTGTAAAACAAGACTCTACAACAAGGTACACAAGATTGCCTTTTCCAACTTTCACTAAGCCATCATCAATTAAATTCTCACATTTTGCTACAGAATAATTCTAATATAAGGTAACAAACCTTTGTCCCTTCCAGCCTTCACCAGAGTAAGCTTCAATCAAAGTCTGCTCATATTGTATTCTATGCAATAAGTACCTCAGATGGCTCCTTATTCTTGTGAATTCATTCACAGCTACATTCTCACTACGTTTTTTCTTTCTCCTTTTTCTTTTCTTTTCCTCAGTAGCATCATGAGTTACTGCAGTATTATTTGTTTCAGATGCTCCAGATTTCTCCTTTGACTGCGAGCGTAGAAGTCTAGTACTGCTTATGGGAGTTCCTGAAGTAGATTTTCTTTTTCTAGGCTGACCAGGTCTTTTTTCTTGGCATTCTGACTGGTCAAGATGTAGAACTGCATTTTCACATGCTTCTCCTGATTGTTCAACAACACCAGGATTTTCAGACATGTTAACTGCTGATACCGTGTTATGGCCCCCAGCAGTCGTTGTTGCCATCACTTCAGGTGACAGTGCTGTGTTTCCAAGAGTTGACATTTCCGTTCGACCTTCCAGCTGTGGTCTCATTTCTTCCTGATTCGCATTGCCAGACATGTCTGCAGGAGACGGTTATCTTTTACACAGTCAAAATCCTACTATCCCTGCTTCTACTAGTTTCTTCTCTTTATTTTCATCTTAAATGACCCTTGTGCTCAAGTTCTAAGTTCTGCTTTGATGAATATATCCAATGATCCAAGATCACGACAAATCCATTTACCCAACTCTCAGAGAGACCGTGCCACAGCGCTGAACTTCTTAAACTCCGAATTGAATCCAAGGTTGCTTCTCTGGCCCCGCAAAAAAAAAAATAAAGAATGGCATGAGCACATAAATATCAATCAATCTTTAGCTGCTTCTTTTTGTAGAAAAAAATTAATTATACTTAATTTGCGTTCGAATACTTAGAAAAATGAGAGATAAATCGAAAGCTCATCCAATGGTGCACTTAAAAATGATGAATAATGTCTGATAAGGAAACAGTTAAAAGATGAGACATTTGGTTGCTCACTAATGTTTTTACCAGCGGTCACATGTACTACAAATGCACTATTACTTTTGGCTAGACTTCATAAATGCAACTGAACCAAAGAAAAAGAGGGATGCTAATTGATCTCCTTCGCTAAAATTGGATATGAAGCACAAATTTTCAGGATCCTTAATTACTTTCAACTAGTGGGGAACAAGTAAATTTGTTTAAATACATCAATCCACATGCTATAATTCCCACACAAAGTCACTTGAATTGGTAATTAGCCTGTGAATCATCAAATTAAAAAAGAAGCAGGTAATTTAAGTGGCAAAGGTTCAGGACTTGTGACTTAGGTCACAAGTTCGAGCCATATGCAATCGATGCCTGATATTATTAAGTGGAAAGAGTATAGAGACGGGCCAATTATCCCCGAGTTTTGAAGGTTGCAGTAGGTCCCAAGAGTTGACCAGAGAAGGATTTCTAGGTCATCAAATAATAAAAATATTAAGCATGTATTTTATAATTCACCTAAGTAGGGTAGAGGGGTGGGCCTATCATCCTCCGAATTTCAAACTCTGTGCCATTGGCCCACATGATTTCTCGTTAAAAAAAATTAAAAAAAATGAAATGATAATAATTCACCTAAGTATTTGCAAGGTTGTTCACATTACGACAAAAGTTTGTTTCAGACGTAGATTAGATCAGATTAAATAACGCGAACAGCACCAGATTTCAACTTCCTTTCAGAGGCCTAAACGAGTAAATTGGCCTTCACAACTATAGTTTCTGAAGAAATATAACTACAATGAGGGCATTTTTGTCAAAGGCTCGTCTGTGATGCAGTTGAACCCCAAAATGTGATGCAGAAGAGGTTGTGTGCTTAAGCTACACTATACTGCGTCACTAAAGCGTTAACAGGTCTGCACGGGCTCCGTATTGAGGAGACTGCACAAACATTAACTGTTTCACCAAACTGTAAATATTTTTCAATTTGTTGTCTGACTAATTGTTGTTCTACTTTAAAGGTTTATTCTTGAACAATATATCACACACACACACACACAGTGACAAGCTTTTTTGGCTTTTAGCCTTTGATAACACAGAACAACATGCGAAATATTGAGATGGAAGTTTTATGGTCGATATACCGCGCATCACAATATGATGCCATGAGATAGGACTCCTTGTGATCTTTGAGATAGCTCATTTCACCTTACTTTAGAGGATACATGGTTATCCCGACATCAATGGCACGAGCAAATGAATAACTTTATCTTAGTTCACTACAAAAGCATACTTTGCTTTAGTTTGTCCCAAAGTAATGTCCACTTTCCTAAAACAAAATTAACTGAATATAACATTAAATGCATGCATGTCTCCCCGTAAACTGCATTGAGTAGAATTTGACATCGATTACACGTTTATTCAGTGAAGAGGATCATGCTGTCTTAATGAATGTATGAGTATCTCCCCCTATATTGCATTAAATATATTTCGACGGAAAAGGAAGCTAGATCATGTTTCCATATCTTTCCTAGCATTAATTTCGATGAAAGCATATTTTGCGGGATAGACAAATTTATCCGTTCGGCGGCACATTTGCTTTGTAATTCACATCATACTTTGCAGCACTCATACCATCTAGATTTCAGTATTACATAAAGAATTTTCTTCTTAACCTCTAGGTGCTTACATCACAAGGGGTGCGGCCCTTCCCCAGATCCTGCATAAACGCGAGATGCTTAGTGCACCAGGCTGCCCCTGCCCTTGCCCTTGCCCTTTATCAATCAAAATAAAGAAATAAATTCTTTACGTATTTGCTTTATCAGGAAAGGAATTAAAAACTCATACTCCTATATTCAAAAAGCTTATGCCTTTAAAAGTATAATTGCACGTAAAAAGCAAAAGAGCAGACAGAAGCTTCAGTTGCTGCTACTATACATAATCTCCAAAAGGCAATACAAGTTCATCCAACACATTTAGTTCAACTAATCTCTAACAGATTACAAAAAAGGAAACTGAGGGTCACACGGAGTATCCACGAAAACCCGGTATGAAGCAGCGAGCTTTTACTGAAGCATTCCGAACCAAATGTTCAAGGCTTTTGTATACCTTAGGTAAGCACGTCAATTTTAAGCTGCTTAAAGATTAAAAAAAAGAATTTAACAGTAAAAGAAAGGAAAAAAAAAAAAAAAAAAAGTTAACCTACTGTATCGTAACTAATCTAATTGCAAATCTAACATTCCTTTTCTACTTTCTACCCACATTTAGCCAAACGATGACTAGAAGACTAAATCAGAATTACCTTGGTTTTCCTCTGGAAGCTAGGGCTTCAAGCTTGAGGGTATTTTGCTTGGGGGTGGGGGTAAAGTGTAAAGATAGGGGGGAAAAGGGAGTGGAGGAGAGTAGGAAAAGTAGGAAGAGTGAGTGGTAAATTTTGGTGTTCCCGAGGCTTTCTCTCTGAGCCCCCCGATTAAATTAAACGAATCAGGGTGCGCACCGCGAGCTAGCTAGCGCCTTTGGAATCTGCAATCACTGGCTAAGTCACTTTTGCCGCGCCGCCATTGTTTCAATCACGTTCTCTCTGACCCTCTGCTCCTGATGATTCCACATTGGGTGCATTTTATGGGCTGGGCCTAATTACACTTTTCATGGCCCAATTTTGATCGAAAAAATTACACACGGTGTCCACAAAATTGCCTAGTTTTGAGAGTTTGAGATGACTTTTAAAAAAATGATCTTCACTTCGTTCGTAGGCAACACTTAAAGTTATGTGGAAGAGCGTGAAAATATGTCAATGACAAGTGATGCATAGGTAATGCTTCAAGTTAAAAAAAATGTGGGAAGAGTTCAAAAGCAGATGTTGTCTAAGCAAAAAGGATCAAAAGCAAGTGTTCATGTCGGGTGGTGCTAAAAGCTTAAAGAATTTTTTAAAAGAATATAGATTCTCCTTACAATGTAGTATTCATTTTTATTTAAAAAAAAATCAGCTAGATTATTATTCAAATGGGATGTGTGATCCACTCCACAACATCAGACATACAACCTGCAATCCTAGCTAACTCATGGGCACACTAATTCACTGACTGTTTAACAAAAGACAAAGATATGGTTGTTAAGTTACACATGAGTGCTTTACAATTTGGCACAATAATATCAAAGTATGAATTGTCCCTCTCATATTTATACAATGCTTGTCTGGCCATCAAACAATCCATTTCAATAACAATCGTGGATGTGTGATAGTAGTTCTTTAACCAACTCAATACTTCCCAGACTGTAAGAGTTCCAGCCATTAGCGCTTCGGATGTAACCTCTTATGGTGAGCAAAATCCTCTAACAAATTTTCCATGAGTGTCCCGAATTAGCATATTAGCCCTTGTTCTTCCAGAGTGAACATCACAAGGTGTATTAATGTTGCATTTCAGAGTACCCAGATATGGAGGAAACCATTTGACATCAAAATGCACTTGATAAATATCATCATTAATACATACTGCGTTCCATTCCCGCCAGAATTGACTGGCTATATGTATAACAGTGATTGGCCATGTCTTTTTCCCATTCCAAACCAAATTGTTGTGAAAATTCCATATCTCCCAAAGGAGCGTGATAGATAGTAATTTGTTAATTGATACTGAATTAACAGAAAGCACAGCGTTAATTGGCTATACTTAGGATTACATCTTAACCTTATAACAATTAATTCCATGAAAGCGAACATATGCAAAACACTCAGTAGAAATTTAACAAGTAATGCACATGGATTCAGTGCTTAACTGGTTTTATATAATCATTACACGCAAAGAAAATTAATACAGTAAATGAAAGCTTATCACATGTATATTGTAATCACTGACAGATAGTCTTAATTTACTTATTTAGTTTAAAATGGCTCTTTTATATATTGAAACACAAATTAATATTATCACATGTTATGATCACATTATATGAACTCGTGATCATGGACCGCTTCAAAACAATGTTACTTTTGGCCCAACGATAAAGCATGAGTTATGCAGATTTTGACCAGTAACCACTTTACACCCGCAATTGTTTTTCGGCAGATGAAAGAGATGAAGAGGAAAGAGCAAGAAAGTCATTTCAAATAAGCAATGGCTACTTACTATTTTCCTATTTGCAGTTCCACAAGCAGCTGATGCGCCCTTGCTTCTTGCTTTAGAAAGATTGCTCGTTAGCTAGGCCATTTTCAATAAGGCTCGCGCTAGGCGCTCACCTTTTTTGGCTGAGCCGTATGGTATCTTGCTGGTAATGGATTGGACTACAGGATGCCTTTTTTACGTTATAAGCTTCACTGATTCAGTGATCAAGGACCACTTCAAATAGTGTCATTTAAAGTCCAACGGTGAAGCACGTTATATGTAGTTCAAATGATCGTGGACCACTTCAAAACAACCTCATTTTAGGCCCAACATAAAGCACATCTTATGTTAAGTTTCATGTGATGGTCCAAGTCCGAAATAAACAGCCCCGTACCAGTATATCCACGGAGATTTACAGAAATAGGACACTTCAGCGCAATTCTCACACTTCTTACCCCTGTTTTAAATGACTCCACTAACTTAGATCCGTCACCAGAAGCCAATTCCCGGTGTATCTGCAACTTATGACGATATGGCTAAAAGTTAAATATTTTTTAACTCATGCCAAAAGTGTAAGATGGTGCAGGTGGCTACATAAAAATTTGATAATTAGTCAGTTTTGGATGCTCTAAGTGAGTTTTAGAGCCTGTTTGGCCAAGCTTCTAGGGAGCCAAAAGTGCTTATTTTTCTCCAAAAGTGCTTATTTTGAAAAATTGAGGTGTTTGGCCAAGCTTCTAGGAAAAAATAAGTGCTTTTGAGTGGCAGCAGAAGCTGTTTTTCTGCTGTGGGGAAGAAGCTGAAAAAAGTAGCTTTTCCCTAAAAGTGCTTTTGAGTAGAAGCAGAAGTTGTTTTTAATTTCTATGATTCCAAAAATATCCTTACCAAAAATACTTATATACCTAATTACCCATATATATTTTAACCTAATGATTATAATATATAAATAATACATTACTTTTTTAATCACTATTTTTTCTATGTACACCTACATCACTATTGTTACAAACTTTTAATCAAATAATATCTTTTTTTAAGGTATAGATCAAGAATATTCAATTATGAATGCTGTATTTTGGAAAAAAATTTACTAAATAAAAAAAAATTAAATATAGTGTTTGAGAATAAATGTTTAAAATCATTCATCTAGTTAAATAACTGTAAAGTGAGTATTTAAATGTCCTTACTCGTAATTTAACACTCAAAAGTACTTTTTCAAAAGCTTGGCCAAACACAAATTATTACTCAACTGTTGACAGAACTGATTCTCAGATGAGTTGGCCAAACACAAACTGCTTTTTTCCAAAAGTACTTTTACGAAAAGCACTTTTGAAAATAAGCACTTCTCAAATAAGCAGTTTTTAGAAGCTTGGCCAAACAGGCTCTTATACATTGTTTCAGAATTAATTGAGAAATATTCAAATTTTCCTACACACACCTACAACCTCATGGCATCAATAACACCCAGATTAGCCACAATACAAACATATGAGAATTTGAACTAAAACACAGTAAAAAAATCTGGAGTTTTGTTCAAAGTTTCAGAAAAATCTCGGACTTTCATATTTAAAGTCTCAGTATTTTATACTGCGACTTTTAAACTAACACGTTCAAAATCCCAGTATAAAATATTGAGATTCATATTTTATTGATCTCAGTATAAAATGCTGAGATATTGAAATTTTGTTCAAAAATCCCACTATAAAATATTAGGATTTTTCCGGGTCTGACTAGTCTTCAAAAAATTTTGCACCGCTAACTAGTCTTCATTTAGCGCAGCGCAAACTGACTATGGGGCCAAATTTTTACGGTGGCTACTGGGCATCAGTCTTAGATACATCTACTCCATCTTTTCTCGTTTTTTTTCTCTTCTTCTTGATTTTGTTATTTCATCCCACAAATATATACATGTCTACAATAATATATCTAGTGTAATCCCACTAGTGAGGTCTGGGGAGGGTGAGATGTACGCAGACCTTACCCCCACCTAGATGGAGAGGCTGTTTCCGATAGATCCTCGGCTCAATGAGAAATATTACGAAACATGCTAGCAAACTAAGATGAAATCACCCATAAGAAAGAGAATATTGACAAGGAAAACTACTGATACCTGAGGCAAACGGATAACAGAAGATGCAATACAGGCACAAAAATCTATAAACAAAGTATAAAAAATAATACAAATGGTATTGGGACAGAACTCTCACGACTACTACCTAACCGTCTACCTTAATCCTCGCCCTCCATGCCTTCTTATCTAAGGTCATGTCCTCGGTGATCTGGAGGTGAGACATGTCCTGACGAATCACCTCGCCTCAATTCTTCTTTGGTCTACCTCTACCTCTTCGTAGACCCAGCACTGCCAACCTCTCACACCTTCTCATCGGGGCATCTGCGCTCTTTCTCTTCACATGACCGAACCATCCCAACCTCGGTTCTCGCATCTTATCAGCCACCGAGGCTACTCCTACATTGTCACGAATGGCCTCATTCCTAATCTTATCCATCCTCGTAAGGCCCCACATCCATCTAAGCATTCTCATCTCTGCTACGCTCATCCTCTGAATGTGTGTGTTCTTGACTGGCAAACACTCTGCTCCGTACAACATAACGGGTCTAACGATCACTTTGTAGAACTTACCTTTGAGTTTAGGATCTACTTTCTTATCGCATAGGACACCCGATGCGAGTCTCCACTTCAATCAACCTGCCCCTATACGATGGGTGACATCATCGTCAATTTCTACATTACTCCGAATGATTGAGCCAAGGTACTTGAAGCTTCTCTTTTAGGGAATAACCTGAGAATCAAGTGTCACTTCCACCTCTGACTCCGGAGACGCATCACTAAACTTGCACTCCATGTATTCTGTCTTCGTTCGGCTCAGCCTGAAACCTTTAGACTCTAAGGTATGTCTCCAAACCTCCAGTTATCATTAACTCCGCCGCAGGTCTCATCAACAAACTATATCGTCGGCAAATAACATACACCATAGGACCTCCCCTTGAATGATTTGTGTCAATTCGTCCATCACCAAAGCAAATAATAACGGACTAAGAGCTGACCCCTGATGCAATCACATCTCGACTGGAAAGTGGTTAGAGTCACCCCCAACTATTCTCACACAGGTCTTGGGTCCATCGTACATGTCTTTAATTGCACTTATATATGCAACTGAAACACCTTTAGATTTCAAACATCTCCGCTACAAAACCTCCGTTGCAACTTTGTCAAATATGTATACATGTCTATATATCATAAATACAAACTTTACCGAACTTAAAGCTAGGCTGTCTAGACTTGCTTTAAAGATATTTTTTTATGACGAGTTATAATTAGACCAAAAGAAAATAAGCTTATAAGAACGTGTTTTATTTAGAAATTTCGTGTGTTATATTGTACCGACTTTATGTGAAACGGGTAAAATATTTGTAATGTGACATAAAATCGATCTTCTAAATTACAAACATGTGAAGTAGGACAGGAGGAGGATGTTTCCTTGACGGCAGTTTATGGGGATGAGCAAAATGGCCAAGTAATAATACTTCACGTGCATACACTCTTTATCTTTTGACTTGAAAGAGATAGCAAAATCTACCCAATTTCAACCACCAGAAAGTCCCAGCCCACCCATTCCATTTTGAAGTTTCCCATCAAACTTCCCCTTGTCCCTTTAGTTTTTTCCCCACGTTTTTTCACGTACTTGTAATCAAGTTTTCCTTATACGCCATCATAGCATATACTAGCAATTTGTCCTGCTTCAGTATCTAAGGAATCTTAGTTTTAAGGTGTCGCGTGTTAATAGAATTAACTAACTTGATTATTTTTCTAGCAGCCTACAGTAATAACCAATGCACCTGAAGAAAATACTCCCACCGTTTCAAAATGTTTGTCTTAATTTGACTTGGAGCGAAATTTAAGAAATGTGGTAAGACTTTTGAAATTTATGGTCTAAAATAAACCATACATAAATATGTGACTATAAAGCATTTCATTAAGAGTAAAGTAGTAGTTTCAACTCAAAAATGTTTCCAAATTTAGAATTGTGTCATTCTTTTTGGAACAGACTAATAAGGAAACTATGACAACCATTTTAGAACGAACGGAGTAATATTTAAGGCTTAGGGTGCGTCTAATGTGAGGGGAAACATCTTTTGAAAACTAAGTCATTTTATACTGTTTGGTTGCTAGAAATATTTGGTTAGAGAAGCCGTCTTTACCCTTAATTCCATATCACCGTTTTAATCAATACATATCTATTATCAATCAATCTTTAATACTAACTTAAAAAGTGTCAAACACGCTCTAGAGATCAGTCTCATAATCAGCATAAAAAGGTAATTATAATTTATATTACTGAATCTAATCACACTTAACTGCACATAAAGCAATTTGTTTATGATAACAAATTATATGAAGTGTATATATAATTAACTTTATCATGTATATAGCTGAAAAAAGGTAGTACTAGTAGTAAGTAAATATTAATACCTCAGCTCGTTGCCGAAAGGCTGAATCGGCCTTTCTGTTTTCATAGTAACAGATATGCCTCGCGCTATTTGTTTCGTCTACCTTTTACCCACTTTAAACACATACGGGTCGTTTGGCAGCATATGGAATTATTCCGGGATTAATAATTTTAGGATTATAATTCCGGGATTATTAATCTCACCTCCTATATGGGATAGCTAATCCCACATTTTGTGTGTAAAATTGGGTACTAGTATGAACTAATACCTCAAACCGAACATGAGATAAGGAAAGTCCCAAATTCTATTCCGAGACTATTAGTCCAATCCCACCAACCAAACGACCACATAGTTTTTGTCTCTGTTACGTTAAGAAGTTGAGTCATAAGTGGAGATTTGTTGTTAATTTGGTTAAAACACGTACCTAATTATTTGTTACAATTGCAACCAACTCCGTTTCAGGTCTTAATCGTCTCATTATCGTATTCAGCAAAACCATTTGCCTCTTTATTTTTCCTTTTATGTGTTGTATCATGTTATTCATCAATTTAGTAATTACACGTACATCCGTGTGACAGATTGATAATAAATCAGGTCTTAGAATAATTAATGTTGTAGTTTCAAAACAACACGTTTTATAATATGCCTAAAAATGTTTTAAGTTAATTTGGTCGTCAGTAGATATATACAATAGAATAATAACAATACAAGTGGAATAAATGTATTCTTTTTAATACAATTAAGTGCACGGAAGTATTTAGTCCAACTAGTATGATTTCAAAGCGCATTTCTTCAAATTTTGATGAAAAACTCTCTTGAAAAGGGTTTCTTATAGAACATTAACTGCGAGACATGAAAACCATTTTACGTTTTGTTAATTTGACAAAAATCAGAATAATTAGACATTGGTCATCTGTGTTTTGCTAGAGAACATTCTTCTTATGCATGCATAGTTTCTCATTATTAAAAAAACAGATATGCAATCTAACTATTGCTGAAATTACATGATAACTATTTGACCTTTTGATGTATGTACACGAATTAATTAATCGTCAAGTAAGAATTGAATAATTTTATGAAATAACGTGGAACTAGGCCACAATACAGAGATTCAACAGTCTTTGGCGTATGGTACACTCTTATTTACAGTACTATTTAGAAAGTTCAACGAGCCTAGGAGAAAATTAAGTTAGAGAGCATGCTAATTAAGATCACTAATGACAAATAGTGACAAAGCATTTAGACCTAACCAAGTGGGTAGGATATCCTAATTAGGGGACAAACAACGAGCTATTGACGCAATTTGCTAAACAACTCAAAATATCATAAGTCACTTTGTCTAGATAAATCTTATAACACGATAGGGACGTTGTGGAACAAAGTACATGTAATCAACTTCAAGTTTGGTTAAGAACTAAGCCTAAGTTCCTTAGTACCAATTATACTTGAGCATCCACAGTGCTAGGATGCCCTTGACATGTTCCATTATTGCTTTTAGAAAATTGGTCCATGAGTCATGGTCTTCACAGCCATTTTTCCATAAATACCTAACCAAGAAAACAAGGCTAAAAGTTCCAAAAATAGATTCCTCTTTTTTCTTCTAATTCATCCTCTTTGAGTTTTGACTATGCTGAAAATTAAACTATGCATGGCTTTTGAAGGTATTGGTACAAATATCTTTCTAGAAATTATGTAAGGATGTGCTTCAAATGAACAAGTAGTACTTTTACGTGCATGTTGGGGAAACGTTATTGTTTACCATTTGCTTTATTTTCTAGGACAAGAAATATCACCAAATTCTACGACTACCCATTTTGTTTTCAATAGAAGAAAATAGAGTTTACTTTGAAATTTATAAGATGGAGTTAGAGTCTAACACTCTAACTAACCGTTTCCAAAATTTTATTTCACTTAAATGTCTTCTGTTGAGACAAGAGGGGACAAGGGCACGTTGGCAAAAATAAAATATAATGGCTCATATTTAGAAAAAAACTTAAATGGCAATTAAGATAATATAATAAAATAGTCAAAGACTTACCTGTGAGACTGGAAGAAGAATTAAAAATGGGTAATAATGTCTTCATGGCGATGTCTTTTTGTTTAATGTTATCTTTACTTAATTTTATCCAATTGATTTAAGGAAGCATTTTCCGTGTTTTTGCAAAAACTAAGCTAATTTTGCTTATCCTCCATACCAAGTGTCAGCTCTTTTCATCACATAAACTGACGTTAAATAGTTTTCTAGACTTCAATAATTTCTTTAACTTATCTTTGCTCAACGAAACGATAGAACAGTTCCACTAAAGAAAATATATAGCTCCATTATATTATAGTAGATGTTTGTTAATGCAAATATGGGTTAGGTACTAGTACTGCCTAGACTCTTCCATTTATCGTTAACTAATTATTAATCCAAACAAAAACCTAATGCGTGTAATTTTCTGATTTAGAGAGTGTTTGGATTGGCTTATTTTAAGTGCTTTAAACACCTTTTCAAGTTTTTGGGGGGTGTTTGGCAAAAAAAAAAAAGTGCTTTTAAGCACCTACTTTTAAGTCAAAAAGATGCCAAAAAAAGTTAATCGAAGATATTGCATTCTTTGCCTTAATGATGGATTTTCTGATCTTACTTGCATTCCTTCATAGCATGATATCTTCGTCTGGAGCTTCCTGCCCATCAAGTTCTTCGGAGCAACCGCCTATCGATTTGAATTTGCCTCCTCAGCCGGAGCTAAAGTTGGGTTTCTCCAACTTTTACTTTTAACTTTTAGGTTATAAACACCTTTTGAGAAGCCAATCCAAACACCCTCTTAGTCCGTATCTCTATCATGATGACAACACAGATATGTATGTTTCGCCATTTTATAATCACATGACATTGAAGTACCAACTTAATTTCATTAAATATCGTTCCTGTAACTAATGGAAGATGCCTCTTGGTTAAGTCCTAAAACTAAGTTTATTGAAGGTGCAATTATATCATATAGTTGCCAAGGCGTTGTAATATTTTTAGTTATAATAAGCCGGCTGCATTATTAAGGCGGTTATTTTATTAATCTTGTTTCAATTAGTTAACTCCCATTATAACTAGTTAACCAGTGTTGAATAGTCAACAAATTGAGCGAATTATTAAATTTTTAACATTAGCTAATTAAAGCTAATCACTAGAGGAATCTGTGTAGTTGCCAGTGTTAATTATTCATGAGGCAGTTTACACGCGGGATTAAAATAGTCAAAGCTAATTTGTTTTGTTCCAACAGGACCAAAGACTCCAATTAAGCATTATGTCTACCTTTCCGGGGATTAAGGCCAAGTACGAAATGTCCTTAATGGCTGTTGGCCCTAGAATTAGCCTCTGGTTTATAAAAATATTTACTAACATAAACAGAATCTAAATAAGTTGACTAAGCGTGGCGTTGTACGAAATGTCCTTGGTGTTTAACCAACTTCATGTTATTTGAGTTGATAATACAGAGTCCAAAAAGGTGTGGTGGGATAGTTGCGATTCATCCGCATACCCACCTCTTTAACAATAAATTTTAAGTTCCAGCCCTGACAATGGAGTATGTTTTGGTAGAGAGTATTTAAATCAACTCAAAGTGATTGCAGATTCAATCAAATTAATTTCGGACTTCGGAAGCTAAAAAGAAGTTGGTATAGCTGTGATTGAATACAAGAAAAAAAAAATCATTGTAGACGTGCATACTAAAGTTCGTTTAGATCCTAATTATTTTGCAGATTGCTACTACTTACTTTGAAAAGAAAAATAATTTCATGATATCTGTTCTAGTCTAAATATTGTAGCCCAAGTACGTACGCTCCCTTTGATTCTCTTTATATGGATATATTTTCCTTTTAGTCGTTTCAAGAAAAAAGTGATAAATTTTTTAAAGTAGAAATAATTTATTTAAAACATATGTTTTTAGTCGTAATAGTATCTTTGTGCCACAAACATGTTACGGAATGCTTTTTGACTACAATTTTCAAAAGTGATAATGTCATTATAAACTTCATGCTTATTCAAACTTTACTATAAAATTAGAACAGATGGAATACTATATAGTTATAGGAGTAATTGAAAAGTGTACAAGTTGCAAAGAGAATAAGATATATAGCGCAACACATATGCACACGAGCTTCCATCCCCCTCAATCAAAAGGTGAAGATACATGACATTTGACTTGAAAGGAGAAAATATAGGAGAATATTATAGATTTTTGTTGGGATATATTAATAAATGTATTATAGCAGGTCACTTACTAACGAATACTGCTCATAAAGTGATATATACAGCTGAAATTAATTCACGTATAAGATACAATGGTAACTTAGTGAAATGGTAACTAAGAGTTTATAATATCACATTTCAAACCATCTAATATAGGTAGAATTCACATCTTGCTAATATCACCATAAAAGTCTTCATAACACGCAAGTCAAAGTAGTACTTAATAACTAAAGAAGTCTCTAGGGAAAAACGGATCCAATAACTCCTAAGGTAACCAAAAGTGTATTCTGAACTTAGTGCTAAACTTGGGGACTGGTAATGCTTAGCTGCTGTAGGAATTGAGATGTGACCCAAGACAACCACCATCGTATTATCTATTATTCATACTCAGTGCAATACAATGGTGTATAAATTACTACTAATATGATATGAAAATGCAGGAATATATGCAGTATGTCTACTACTAGCTAGACTATATTATTCTGCTAGACTTACTATTTGCGACAGGAAAATTTACACATGTTTAACTGGGTGAGGATAAGGCAGAATATATTCTTGCTTAATTTTTCGCAATATATAGTGGATGTCCTTCTTCGCAATTAAAATCCATATTCACTGAATATAATAAGTTTCGAGGCCAAGTCTAAAATCTAATAGTGTCTCTCTGTTATACACCGTAATCTTGCTTTTTCTCAGATATAACGCACCTTGATGGTGAGTCTTGGAACAACAGGTAAAGATGTCAAATCACGGGATCGAGCCGTTGAAACAGTCATTGATGTTTTTATTAGGGTAGGCTTTGTACGTCACACTCCTTGGGGTGCAGTCATTCTCCGGACCCTGCATATACGCGAGATACATATTTTGTACACGAGACTATCCTTTTAATCGTCTACATATGTTGAATTTATTGGAAGGATCTCATCAATCCAACCACACCACTCGACTGTCCGTAATCTATACTTGTATATTGACATACTCCTTCCAGGAGTAATTTTTACAACACTAACACGTCATATATATTCGAATAAACGTTTTTCAAACCGTCCCTTTCTATCATTAATCTTATCTCAAGGTAACAAAGCTTTATTAGGAGTAATATAATAATAGAATCAAAGCAACTCGGCCCACCAAAAAGAGGATTGAGAAAAAGTGAACCACCTTTAAAATGAGGTTGACAGTTACTATTCTCTAATTCTCTAATTAACCCTTATCATTACATAGCTGAACATATTCTATCGAAGCCTTTAATTAATAGTGGTAGCTTAGAATGCACTAAAATGCCATCAGAATTTAATATAAAGCCACTCTGTTACCTCAACATTACTCATCATCATTAATCTAAAAGAGAAAATGAAGTGAAGATTACTGCCATCGCCGCCTGAATGTTCCTAGGAGTTTCTTTTAAGTATTTTCTGCAACAATTTAATCCTGATTAGATTCCAAATTAATTAGAAAGCTCAACATAAGTTCCAGGAACTGCAAACGAAATGAGCAACCACGTGATTCCTTCTATTATACTGCTACTAACTACTACTACTCCACCACTGCTCTATTTGCGCTTTGCTTGGATCTGTAGCTAGCCCACACTCCAAAGTCCATATCCAATAGTTTTATATATTCTACAAAAAGAAAATTAATACAGTCGTAATTAAATGTGAATGGTACTTGTTAACTATGCTCATTAATGTCGGAACATATATAGAGAGAAGGCTACTGCATACATTCACTGTGTTCTTGTATAAGCAAAAAACATGTAAAGCAGCCATTATGAACTTATGCTATCATGTCACTTGAAAGATTAATTACAGAAATTTATTAATATATAGTGAAATTATTAACCTAGAAAGTAATGTATAGTATCTTTTTTGCCTGAAAAATAATGTGTTATCTGCTACGATATATTGTCAGTCGTATATAAGATAAATAACTCCATATAAATTAAATATTTGCCTCTTTTACATTATTAAGTATCGATATCATATTTGTTAAACTTATTTGATTCGCAGTAAGGATATCTCATTAAGGATAATCGTTTATGATTGAGTAATGAATCCAAGAGAAAGGAATGGAATGCTTTTGAAATGCAGTAGTGACTCATAATTAGCTCTCATATACGCTTATTCAATGCTTCGTCTACACTTCTAAATTTTTATTAGCTTATAATCAACTAATGGGCTAACAATAATGTTGATCTTTCGATTTCTTTTTTATGATTTTTCAGGAGAAACTTAAAAAAATATTATATATCCTTATATAATATGCATATATAATTTTGTTTCGATAGATGATACATGCATGTATTAAGCAAGAGCAACACTTTTTGTTTCTCCTGCCTTGTATTATACTTGCATAATGCATACAGAAAAACACAGCATTTAAGTGTCTGTTTTCCTGTAGGATTTTTTTTTTTTATTTCTAATATATAAATATAACAAATTATTTTTAAATTTTTTTTTTTGTGGGAGGTCATGTAGCATGCTAGTATCAATGGAACTTATAGTGGGCCTATCGTAATCAGGGTCCAACAATTTTACCAGAAACGAGCCGCGTGGTCTGGGTGATGCACCCACCCCAGTCCAAAAAACCAAACCCTAGCTATACCCTAGCTGAGGTGGCAACGTAGGCCCCACATGAACCCTTAAATATGGGTTATGTAGACGTGATTGGGCCCCACGTTGTCTCCTCTTCACGAAACATGAAAATATTACAAAATTGTCCCCATGGCCCCGTCGATTTCCTTCCAACCTTCTTTTTGTTCTTTGCCGCCCTTCTCTTCTGTGGGTCCCACATATGACATGGCATGTGACGTGTCATCCAACTCTTAATTTCACCTATTTAAACACCCTCTAAATCCATCATTCGCACTCCAAAATATTTTCTCTTCCATCTTCTTCTCCCTAACTTATTAAGTCCATAAAGCAAATTTACAAAAAACTTTTTATCACTTTTTTTTTTTTTGAAAAATGGCAGTGGATTCTGTACTTTCATCACCATTGGGTCCTCCTGCATGTGAGAAAGATGCAAAGGCACTTCAATTCATTGAAGAGATGACTAGAAATGCTGATGCTGTCCAAGAAAGAGTCTTGGATGAAATATTGACTCGTAATTCACAAACTGAGTACCTTAAACGCTTTACACTTGATGGTGCTAGTGATCGTGAAACCTTTAAGGCCAAAATTCCTGTAGTAACTTATGAAGATCTTCAGCCTGAGATCCAAAGGATTGCTAACGGTGACCGTTCTCCTATCTTGTCAGCTCATCCCATCTCTGAATTCCTCACTAGGTAAGTTGTTTATCTGTTTCATTTTACGTGACACTATATTACGTAATTTTTTATATATGTAGATTTGATTAATTTGTGTCTGATTTCATATTGAAAATTAAGTAATTTTACTTTTGTACGAATTTGTATACAAAGAGATATTGATATTATCGTTCTTTTTTGTGAACAGCTCTGGAACGTCAGCTGGTGAAAGGAAACTGATGCCAACAATTAAGGAAGAGTTGAATCGTCGCCAGCTACTTTACAGTCTTCTTATGCCTGTTATGAACTTGTAAGTATACAAATTATTAATGATTTTAAAAAGAAGTTACCTCTTTTGGTGTTCCAATTATTTGGAAAAATATAAAGCAACTTTCTTACGAAACTTCATTATTTGACAGGTACGTGCCTGGATTAGACAAAGGCAAAGGACTATACTTCTTATTTGTCAAGTCAGAGACGAAAACACCAGGTGGTCTATTGGCAAGACCCGTGCTCACAAGCTATTACAAAAGTGAACATTTCAAAAGCAGACCCCATGACCCATACAATGTCTACACTAGCCCAAATGAGGCTATCCTTTGTTCTGACTCTTTTCAGAGCATGTACACTCAAATGATTTGCGGTCTCTATGAGCGCGAGCAAGTTCTTCGCCTCGGTGCTGTTTTTGCCTCGGGCCTTGTCCGAGCCATTCGATTCTTGCAACTCCATTGGCCACAACTCACTCATGACATTCGAACGGGAACTCTGAACTCCCAAATAAATGATCCCTCTATTTGTGAGTCTATGGATCGAATCATGAGACCGAATCCAGAGCTAGCTGATTTTGTTGCTAATGAATGTTCTAAGGAAAATTGGGAAGGAATTATCACAAGGATTTGGCCTAAGACTAAGTACCTTGACGTAATTGTCACGGGTGCTATGGCTCAGTATATTCCTACCCTGGATTATTACAGTGGTGGATTACCAAAAGCGTGCACAATGTACGCAGCTTCCGAATGTTACTTTGGACTCAATTTAAATCCCATGTGCAAGCCCTCCGAAGTTTCGTACACCATCATGCCAAACATGGCTTATTTTGAATTTTTACCACATGAGCCTAACTCCTCTAGCTCACCTACTAGTCTCGTCGACCTCGTGGACGTTGAAGTTGGAAAAGAGTATGAACTAGTTATCACCACCTACGCGGGGTTGTACCGTTACAGAGTTGGTGATATCCTTCGCGTTACAGGATTTCACAACTCAGCTCCACAGTTCCACTTTGTTAGAAGAAAAAATGTCCTATTAAGCATTGATTCGGACAAGACGGACGAGGCTGAATTACAGAGAGCTGTTGAGAATGCATCAAAACTCCTTAAACAATTCAAGACTAGTGTTGTTGAGTACACTAGTTATGCAGATACAAAGACAATTCCTGGCCATTATGTGATTTATTGGGAGTTATTAATGAAGGATTTAAACAATTCTCCTAGTGATGAAGTCTTGAACAAATGTTGTTTGGCTATGGAAGAGTCACTTAACACAGTGTACAGACAAGGACGAGTTGCTTGTAATTCAATTGGTCCATTGGAAATCAGGGTGGTAAAAAATGGTACATTTGAAGAACTCATGGATTATGCAATTTCAAGGGGTGCTTCAATTAACCAATATAAGGTACCAAGATGTGTTACATTTGCACCTATTTTGGAACTTCTTGACTCAAGAGTAATGTCAAGACACTTTAGCCCATCATTGCCTCAATGGAGTCCTGAACGGCGTCGTTGAGTCAATGAAGGATTCCCTAAAACTTTTTTTTTTTTTTTTTTGTCTTTTTTTTTTTTTTAAATTTTCTTGTCTTACTTATGTGACTTGTTCAAGTCCTTATTGTAACTAGACTTAGGAGGTTCGGCAAAATTAGGTTTTGTATGGTATTGCCCAATTAACCTGTGAAAATGATGTGATATTAAATGAACTGTTGTTTCTTTCTTCTAAGTTTATACTCCATCCGTCCCATTTTAGTTGTCGCTTTAGCAAGTTTCATTTGTCCCAAATTAGTTGTCGCTTTAGCATTTCAAGACATTTTTTACCAATTCTTTCCAACTATACCCATATTTAATAAAGGAGTATTTCCTAGAAAAGTCAATCCAGTTTCATTTATTAAGGGTAAAAAGTAAAAGACATACCCTATTTATTGATTTTTTAATGGACGTACATAAGTCTAAAGCCACAACTAAAATGGGACGGAGGGAGTAACTCATCTACGACACCATTGACTATTTTACAATATTACTATCTTTTTATGATGAACATGACTCGTCCACGGAAAGTGGAAGGTCCCCATGTACTATTAAGAAGTCACTGCATAACGGAGTATTTATTTATTATTTGCATTATTGAACTTTATAATATATCTGTAACATATATAATTTAAGTTTGTCTAGCCTTAGATACTCTTGCCAGGCCTTTAGGAATCTAACCTCTTTTTTTGGCTTTTCATAAAAGTACAGTCTTTTTTTCTATATTAGTTTTGGGATTTTCATTTGCCTCTAATTAATTAGGAGTATTTTCATGTACTGGAGAAAACAGAAACAGTTTTCTAAATTCTGCTGTCTGCAACCTGCTTGACCTGAGACAGAAATTCAATGGGAAATTCACAAAAATGTGTTAGGTTGGTTTACTATATATGGTTTGTCAGCTCATAGCAATAAATAACGAAAAAATTAAAGGTAGAGTAAAGTAGAAATTAGTCCTAAAGCTGCGAGCTCCCAATTTTCCTTTCATTATAGGCGTTCAGTCTGAAATTGCCATATAGCAAATTAAAAATCGAGAGCTAGAAACTCTTGAATGAATAGGTTTTAACCATCCTACCACAATTTCTTTGCATATGTGATGATTAGTATAAACTTACAAACCAGACTATGATGTTTTAAAGACGACATATTAACCTTTATGCCTATTTTTGGTTGATTAAACAAACAAAAATATGTTTTAAAGCGAATCAAGATTCTTGTCCATATGTAGAATTGCTAGATATAGATTAAAGACATTTGAAGTACTATTAGAAGGATTAGAAGATTTCAACTTTAGGAAAATGGCATTTATTAAGCAACGATATGAATGAAGATTATTTGATCATAGAATTTTTTTTTACAAATGAGAACTAGAAAAAGGATTGTGACAAAGTATTGATCAGACTATTATCCTTAAATATTCTTGCCATGCTTTCAGGACTCTCATATTTTTGTTATCAGCTTATTGCTTTTTCTCTATACTATTTCGGCTTTTTTATTTTCCGTTTCTAATTGATTGTAATGATTGCTTTTTAATGGACTCGAGAAAAATAAAAAAGAGCTTCAAATTAAATCAGCTGTCTGCAACCTGTTTTTATTGACCTGAGACAGGAATTCAATGGGAAATTTATGTATGGAATTAATAAAGGAAATCCATTAGTTTGGTCCACTGTCTAATATGGTTTGCCAACTCAGAGTAATTACTGTTGAAACATAAAATAAGGTCATGGCATTGCTGATTATTAATTTGTTATGTTATATAGGGGCCGCGGCATAAAAACCGCACTTTAAAAAATCTACGCAAATTTCTTTAACAATGAGGAAGCCAGTCAAACATAGACAATTATGAACTTTCATATTCCTACCAAACGACCCCTTAGAGCATTAAAAAAGGGACATGTGAATGTCCAACATCGAGTAAACCATGGTAGCTACTAGGGGTGTACAAGTCGAACCGTCAAGTCAAACCGAACCGACAAACCAAACCAAACCGAAAAAAAAACCCGACTTGTGGGTTGGTTTGGTCGGTTTGGTGATTAAAAAAAAAACCCGACTATTCTTGGTTTGGTTTGGTATTAACAAAAATAAAGTCAAACCAAACCGAACCAAACCGACATTATATAAATTATACATAACAAGTATCCATTAAGTATAATCTAATTATAAATATTTTATAAATTATTTTCTAGTTTGCAAAATTTGTACTTCGATTCTAGAGTGAATTCATAGTTATTGAATGTGAGGAGCTGAGGACCCAATTGACAAAAACAATTAGCATTTGCTTTACATTCATCAATGTTGATCTTATAACATGTTAAGTTATCTTTTAGTACGTTGAGTTGTATCAAGAAATTTTTCCTTTAACTCATCATGTGCTGTCATTAATGCATTTTCCTTGAGTTGGACTCTGCTTGTCCCATACAAATGCATTTCAGTTTCTCTGTTCATTTGTGTACAGTCTGCTCCAAAGATTTTTTTTTTTTGGAGTTTTAGGCTTATGGAGTATTTGTTCACCTTAGTTATGCAATTAAGTAGTACGTCTTTTAGTATAATAGGGTGTTGCAAATATTTTGAGCGAGCCTTATTCTTGTATAATGCAATTGTCTTGGTATAAGTTTACTTGTTTCTTGCATTCTTTTATAAACCGAAACAAACCGAAAAACCGAGAAACCCGAAAAAACCGAATAAAACCGAAACCGCAAAAACCGGTTTATGTTGGTTTGGTTTGATTTTTGGATTTAACAAACCGATATAGTTGGTTTGGTTTTTTTTAATGAAAAAACCGATCCAAACCGACTCATGTACACCCCTAGTAACTACTATCAAGATGAAATTAGGAACATTATATCTAGTTCAACTCCCAAAGCTAAATTAATAATTTATGAGACCTTACTCCTATCACAACTTCCAAAGTTAGCTAATGAGTTTACGAATTTTCACGACGATATAAGGAGATCAAAATACCTATTTTATGATGTGAGACTTCTGATGGGAGGACATAGGGTTTGACTGCAGTAACACCATACATATATACATATAAAAATAGTGGCCAAGTAAATATATACAAAATTTAAAGATATGTGTGTGAGAGCGTGCGTGTATATGTATCACACGCATACACACATGTCTATAAAAGAATTTCGACAAGTGCTTTTTTGGGGGTAAAGTTAGCAGGACAATAGCTAGCAGCTACTACAATTTTCTTACGACAACAACATAAAGATACCAAGTATGATTCTAAAAGTGGAGACCGAGAAGGGTGGGGTGTACATAGACCTTACTCCTACCTCAAGAGAAATACAAAAAATATTCCGAAAAACCCTCGGCTGAAGAAAAATAACTTTAAAAAAAATGAATTTGAAAATAAAATTGAAAAAAATACCAGAATTAAAATGTAAAATTCCACAACACAAATTCGGTTAAGCAGCATATTTTTTTTTCTTCTTCTTGTTTATTCCAAAATGATGGGACTTCGCTGTAAAATTTGGCTCCGTAACATGTTTGCACCTCGCTAAATAAATACTAGCCAGCGGTGCAAAACTGTTTGAAAACTAGCCAGCTCCTGACAAGTCCCGGTATTTTATACTGGTATTAGTGTTTGATCCCAGTATAAAATACTAGGACTTTATATATAAAACTCCAGGAACTTTGACATGAATCCCAATATAAAATAATGGGACTTTGAATATGTTACTTCAAAGTCCCAGTATAAAATACTAAGACTAGTTAGGGGGTATTTGCCAACGCTAATGAAGTTCAAGTGTGCGCGCAATTTTTTTGATTATTTCTCAATTAATTTTGAAACAGTAGATAAAGCTCATTCAAGACCTCCAAAATTGGCTAGTTATCAATTTTGTCCGACTTCGCTTGAGTTTTTCAAAGATAGCAACAAAAGTCCTTAAATTTCTTTTTCTAAACAAGTTTGAGATGGTGGGTTAAGATCGTGCAACGTCATGTTAACTTAGCAACTTTTCTATATTCTTAAAATTTTATGTTTTTTCTTATAGGCATTTGCTCAGGAATGTCACATTTGGATTGTAGATCTTGAGCAAAAACTTAATAAAATATATTTTTTTTAATAATATGTATGTACATTCCAAATTAAGGCTTGATTTGTCAACCTTAGCTTTTGGAGATGCAAAGCTAAATAATTTATTTACAATTAAATTCCTTTAAATACATTTTAGATTGATAAATAGAACGGTTGATTTAGACAAACAAGCTAAAATTGCATGATCATGACATTAGTAATGTGATAAGAAAATTTTAATATTTTGAAGTTTTGTTATAAAAAATCAAGTTTGTGGTAGTAGTTAACATTTTAGAATATTGAATCAAACTCATATCCGTCAAAAAGATTTTTGACAACCCCATCCAACGTATAATATAAAAATAAATGATTAATATTTTGATCACTAAAATGATCTTGGATTAATATAAATAAATATAACCAATAATTAATTATTGGGAGCCTTTAAGTCTTTAACTATTGAGCTAAAGCAAAATCTTTGACCACTTGATCCCTAAGCCATCTATGTATTTGCCTTGTTTAAATAAGTGGATAGATCATATATATATTCTTGATGTAATTAAGGAGGAGCGGTGCTCCTTTTGTTCCACGAGCTTAACATCTTAACATTTATGATTCATGTTTTCCTTCTCAGAGCAACTGATACATTAGATAAATCATTTGATGATATAGTATTATGTTAGTAATAAATTTGAGATCAGCTCAATTATGAATATCTAAAACACTATATTTTCTAGCAAAAGCTGTTCATTCAAAAAAGATATGTATGGCAAAACAATAGAAAATATATTGGAGCATGTCTTTCTTTTCAACAATTAACCGAACACAAAACTTTTCTTATATTTGCAAAATTTTCAAGTTAAGCCCCACTCAAAATAATGTCAATCCATACGTTTATGAATGTGTTTGGTATGAAAGGAAAAAATGAATAATTTCTAATTTTTCCATACAATTGGTTGCCTAAAAATCTTAAAATATTTTTCAAAATAAGTAATTTTTCTTTAATCGGGGAAAATAACTTCCTTAGTGAGAGTATGAAAAATAAGTTTTAACGTGATAATTTACCCTTATTATCTTATCCTACACCAAATACCACGCCACCCCACCCCAACCCTTTACTCCCCACCTACCCCTACCCGAGTCTCGACCCATGACCTCCTACCCCATATCCCCTACCCCTTCCATCATACTACCACCCTATCTACCCTCGCCCTACCTCTACCCCTCTTCATGCCTATCCATATGCCTAATCCCCTCACCCCCACCCGTCCTCATGTCCTCAACTATTGGTCAGGGTCAAGGTCGAGTGTTGAGTAAGAGTTAGGGTTGAACTGGAGGGTTAAAGTAGGGGTTTGGATAGGGACCCGAGAATGAGGTTGGGTCAGGACCCAAGTCAGGGCCGGGATTAGGATCAGGACCCTGGCAGGTATTGGAGGGAAGGGTTTGGGGAGGTTGAGTTTGGGGGTCAAGGAGATAGGGGTCTGCTGTTGGGGGTCGGGGCCGAGGTCGAAGGGATAATATGAGGCATGCAGTTGTGGGTGAGGTAAAATGGGGATAAAGGTAAGGGTATTCAAAATTACTTTCTTATTAGCTGATTAGGAAATTGTTTTACTCTTTAGCTATCAGAAATCCAAAAATAAGTAAGAAAACCACTTATTTTCCAATAATTCCTGGAAAACATTCTTCATTAGATACAAACAACCCTAGATCCTTTAATATGTGTACATAGTGCAAGTATGGTTGTACCTTGTCCCGGGTCGGATATATACCATATTTGCTAGTTTTGGATCGAAAACAAAGGACAGAGAGAGCAAGAGAGAGGAGGAGGAGGAGCAAGAAGTAGTGGTTGTCAATGGCGGCAACCTTCTCCTTCTCTCACCTCTCCCCTTCTCCTCTTCGCCCTTTCAAAAATAGCCTCTCTTTTTCTCCCTTACTTTCCCTTCGCTACACCAAATTTTCTAATAAATCTTTGAGAACTGCCTCAATTGTTGCTTCTTCAGCCCCTTCTTTTGATGGTTTCAGTCAAAATTCTCGTTCTAAGGTTAGATTTTGTGCTTAATTTGCATATTATAATATGTTTTGTTTGTTTTTCTGATTTTGTTGATGTTATGTATCTACAATATTTGTACTAGTTGAGGTACTGGTTTGCTGCTAAACGTAATTTAGCCAGTTTAATCTCTGTTTATATGAAAAGTAAATTCCAATTTATGTCTATCACATCCAGTTTAATCTCTGTTTATATGTTTGTGTTCTTTAGCTGAGGGTCTACTGGAAACAGCCTCTCCACCTTTGTGGAGGTAAGGTCTGCGTACATCTCACCATCCCCAGACCCCACTTGTCGGATATCACTGCGTATGTTGCTGTTGAGCTTAAATAGAGAAACATGGTCTATGAAAATTCATATAGGCTATAGCCGACCCCAGCTTGTTTGGAATTGAGGTTTAGTTGTTGTTGTACGTTAAAGCTGCACTCGTTGCCTATAAATACAGGATGCCCTGTGGTTGGTTAGGACTTAGGAGATTAGTTTTAAATACAGAGAGAAAATAATTTGGATTTAGAGTTTTATTCGCTGTAAAGATGTAGTCTTGATGCTTGTGAGAGCTGATCCTTGAGTTGGATGAGCGTTGCATATGGTGGCTTATCAATCAAGTTATGATGGGGGAATGTAAAGGCTTGATGACATTTTAGATCAGAAACTGCAGAGGGTTGACACTGGTCTGATTTAGCAAGGGTTACCCATGGAAGGATACTACTTCTAATATCTTGGAGGTACCAATAATAGAAACCGCATGTAGATTTTAAATGTACTTTTAAAGTCCATTACTTGTTGATGCTGCAAAATCTTTGAGGTTTTTATTTGTTTCATCAGAAACACTAGCAATCTCTTCATGATTATTTGAGATTAAATAATACGATGTGCTCAGTGTTCTTTCTATGTTTTGCCGAAGTGATGGTTATGTATCCGCAAACACACAACTTTGGAAATTGTGTCGTAGGATATATTAGCTTAGTGCTGAAAGTGATTAAATATTGCTCTTTTTTCCTTTTTGCTTCTTTATTTCATTCCAGAAATCGGTCCTCTCAAAGTTGATACAAGAGATAGAGCCTTTGGACGTGAGCCTTATTCAGAAAGATGTACCACCCACAACGATTGATGCAATGAAAAGAACTATATCAGGCATGCTGGGCTTGCTTCCATCGGACCAGTTTCAAGTTCTAATTGAAGCTTTATGGGAACCAATCTTCAAGCTCTTGATCTCTTCAATGATGACTGGGTATGCTTTCTTTTAGCACGAGCACCTCCTGTCCGCAACCTTATCATGCTTATGGTTGGTGGGTTTTGTTTTAGGGATCAAAACAAAGATAGACGAAAGAAGATTTAGTGAAGATTATATCTCAGTATACCCATCTTACTTAGTAGCCATCATCTGTTGGAAGTATCATATGAGCCTCCTGCCCCTCTTTTCCCTTTTCTTTATTCTCTTTTGGAGGTAATTTTCCTATTCAAGGTAGTTAAAATCTTACCTAACGACATTCTCAAAAAAAAAGAATCTTACACAACTATATCCTTTTCTTTGGTTAACTAAAACACTATACCCTTTCCTTTCCTTTTTTTTTTTTTTGAGCACATAAACAACAACACAATAATAACTGGTCTTCATTCCCAAGCTAGTTAGGGTCAACTAATCTATAAGCATGTCACTCCATTTGGACCCGTATCAATTTAACATTTAAAGTTTCAAGTTCTCTACATTATTGTTGCGTACAAATCTCAAACAAGACTAAAAGACTCCTAATGAACATTAGACCTAATGTGAAGCACTAACATGACTAAACCTTAATCCCAACTAATTGCTATTGCCTATATGGGTCTGTTTCCTCTAAATGATAAAACTAGAGAGAATTGAGTTTGTTAGCTGAACTTAATTTGTAGGAAGCATTAGTGCTTTTAAAGGTCGGTATCACCCTGGATATGTGCACATGGGACCTAATTCAACTTTGTATTGTTTTCTTTTTTCTTTTTCTCCTAAAGAGAATTTAAGGTTGTATTTGGCACGTTTCATTTCCAGTGCTTGATTACCTTGAATTGTGAAAAATGTTTTCTCTAAGGAAACTATTTCCACCAAACGGGACAATATTCCCTTACTTATGTATGCTAGTCATTTTCCTTTCCAACCCAACTCTCGTTGGTTGTCACTTACTTCAATCAACACTGACATGTTGTCAACCTTTTAAACCCAAATTTTCATCAAAACACTACCTTAATAACCTTGTCCTACACCGCTCACCATATGCTACTAATTTTTATATCGGAAGAGGGTCCAAGAATAAGAAAATGATTTTCCAAGGTAAAACATTTTTGCAAAAGATTTTTTCCATGTAAACATCCTCCTCCCTGCCTAACATACTATAGAATGAGAAAGTCCATGCTGGAAAAAGAATATGTAGAATAGTTCACAAGTTACTATCGAGAAAATCACAAAAAGAAAAGAGTGAAGTGGTGAAATAGTTTTTAGTATGGCTGGCATATACGTCGAATTATTGTTGCTTTAGTGTTCGCTCTTGTGTTGTCTTTGGTAGGAAGGCTTGAAAAGGACTATTTGAATTTTGGTATGATGTTATAATTTCATTGGGACAGGGAAGGGGGAATTTCTATAGATGGAAGAAATGAGCTACGGTATTCTAGGAAAACGGATCTTGATTGTTTCTGTTGCTCATTTTACACGAGGTATATATACAGAGATCTAGCTTAAAGTGTAATTCATTGTCATTTGTAGGTATACACTACGAAATGCCGAGTACAGGCTTTGTCTTGAAAAGAACCTTGAAATATATGATCGAAACATTGGTGGACCAAGGTCTGAATTGCTGAATAAAAATGTATCAAATGAACAATCTGAAGGACATATCCGACCAACACCTGAAGGAAAGCGTGAACTATCACTGGATATACCAGACTTTGGTAAAATGACCCCTGAAGCTCAGCAATACATATTGGACCTACAGACTCGTGTAGCATCTTATAAAAAGGTATAATTATTAATTAGCACTCAGTACTGTAGACACCTAATATTCAGGGTTTATTCCCTTCATTAGGAACATACCGGACGAATTTCCATGAATCTCAATGACAATGAACAAGAATTGACAATTGGTAACGTAAGCTAATGTAGAATACACGTAATCCTGACCTAGAGTCTTACTTGGCATCTTAAAGAAGATGAGAATTAGCAAATCGTCTCCCTTGCAATTTTTATTTTTACCTTGTGGGTTGTTGGATTTCCCATCTTCAGACTATTTAATTAGCTTGCATGACTATGATCTATGAGAATTGACATCAATGAGGTACAATTGAAAAGGAAAAATTCATTTATACAGTTGAGTCACCTACGGCAGCTTTCCCAAATAACAAGTCACCTATTGAGTTTTTTCATTTGGCATTGGGGGAGGGGGAAAGGTTACTATGTCCACTTAACTGCCATATTTGTTTATCATTTATATTTCTTGCCTTTTCTTGTCTCAACATTGAAATTGCCATGCCCCACCAAACAAAAAATTAAATTGCCATGTCCGTTGTTTTTGTGTGCTGAAGGAACTTCGTGAAGTCAAGAGGAAAAGTGCAGCTCTTCAGATGCAACAATTTGTAGGCGAGGAGAAGAATGAGTTGTTGGACTACTTAAGATCATTGAACCCCGAGAAGGTACGACTTTTCTGTATAACATGTCAATTATTCTTCTCTTGTAACTGCATAAATGCTACAAAAGGGTCAACTCCTACATCTCAATCCCAAGCTAGGTAGGGTTGACTATATGAGTCTCACTAACCATTTCACTCCATTTGGACCCATTTAATTCCACTATTCAAAAGGCTTTTTACATTTTCTACTGACATACAAATGTTTAAAAAGATTAAAAAGACTCTTAATCTGAACCTAAAAGAAACGTACCATCATGACTTAGCCTCAATCCAATCAGTTGGTAGCACCTATATGGATCTTTTGCTTAACCAATCTATGCATGTGATAAATATCCAAGGGAGGTGACAGGTTCAGAACAATATGGGAAAGATGTACACCACCATTATTTTGGTAAATCTGCTTGCCTACATTAGAGTTCTTGTTACTTATCATCTCAAAAAAAAAAAAAAAAAAAAGGAAGAAGAAACAATAGAGTTCTTGCTGAACTTACTGCAGTGCTTTTGACGAGACAGAAAGTTAATGAAGGAACTGAAGGGAGCTTTTATTATTAGTTTCAATAGAGTTACATGGTTAGTGAGGATTCATATAGCCGACCTCAACTTGTTTGGTACTGAATTTGTTGTTGTTGAGGAGGCAGAGAAAAGGAAGGATAAGGTTATAAATAATGCCTTAAAAATAGTTGAATAAATCCTTAAGTTTCACAGTGAAAGAAGGCCTTTTTGCGTTGGGCTTTCTCTTTCTCCAAATTCCAAAAGAGACCGTAGGATCACGGTTAAAGTAGAAAATTTATCAAGGATGTTAAAGTAAATAACACCCATTCAAATTATGTTTTTCTACTCGGAAGAAAGAACGAGGACTGCCACAGCTTGCCTTTTCTCCAAACCAAGAAATTAGGAAAGATACTTTTCTCCCTTTTTTTCTTTTGTATGTTAATTGGGTATGGAGGATTTTTCCCTGCGGTGTTAATTGATCATACAACCAAATCAACAGTGCAGTATTTTTTTTTTCTCGTTATGTAGACCTGACTTATTCTATTGGAAGTTGGGAAACTTATTTTCCTACTCCTATTTGATTCTCTTTGTGTGTGCTTTGCTAACTATCAACATCAATGGAGCAGGTTGCGGAGCTATCAGAACCAACATCCCTGGAAGTAAAGGAGACCATCCATTCAGTAGTCCATGGACTACTCGCAACTCTATCTCCTAAAATGCATTCTAAGATCCCCGATATATCAGATAATGCTTCTGCAGGAACTGTAAATGTTGGATCTGAAGATTCCATCGATCTTGTCGAGAATACATCCATTCACTTCCAGCCTCTGATATCATTGACTCGAGATTATTTGGCCCGTCTCTTGTTTTGGTAACAATACTTTCTCATTGATATACTCCCTCCATTTCAAGTTTTGTGAACCTATTTCCTTTTTAGTTCGTTTAAAAAAGAATGTCCTCTTTCTAAATTTGGAAACAACCTTCCACTTTTACATTTAATGAGATGTTTGTAGCCACACAAATATCTATGGCTCATTTTAGACCACAAGCTTCAAAAGTCTTCCTTTATTCAAATCCCGTGTGTCAAATGGGGTCACATAAAATGAAACGGAGGGAGTATTAATCTTCTAATTGGAGGAACTGGGTTGTTGAGTAAATTGTCTTTAACTGGGCTTCTATATGAATGAGTTAGGAACTTAAGTTTGTAGCTATATAGGTATTTGGTTATTGGAAAAGAGTAGTTCCTTATAAATATGGGCCCGTTTGCACCAACTGTGCTGTGTTCAGGGGAAACTGGTAAGGGTTACAATAAAGAAGTTTCATGTGCATGTATGAATCAAATGCTCTCACTTGCTCCAACTGTATTAAGTTAGATGCAACTTCAGTTCTGTTTTTCCACTTCTCTTCCACCCCCCCCCCCCCCCCCCCCCCCGCCCCAACTCCCAAAAAAAAAAAAAAAAAAACCCAACCCCTTCTCTCTGCTTTGATCAGATTTGCTTGTTTATGTTACCATCTGTTACTCATCTACTGCCCATTTTGTTAACTGTCTGTATCCGCTCCTGAGATAATGTAATGTTAGGCATCTGTTACTCATGGTGATGACTCGTTATTAGCCTATAAGTGCTGCTGAGTTGCATCATGATATCACACTATAACAAAACAAATTTCAGTAGTCTAGAACGCCCTGGGTATTTGCCTTTGAGCTTGATGTGAGTTTTATTTGGTATTTCGATACAGTAACTCTTATGTCTTTCCTTGGTAATATCATCAGGTGCATGCTGCTGGGGCACTACCTTAGAGGTCTAGAGTATCGGGTGGAGCTTACTGAACTGTTGTCCTTGCAATGTGGGTTAGAGAGCAAGAGTTCAAGCAATAAGCAAGTCGATTGAACGCTGTTCTCCTCCTATTTATAACTTGGCTGAATCTGTAGATCGACGAGTTTGTTTACCTGACAAGTGTACATCTTAGACTACAGAATGGTGGCTGAAATATGGTTGTACAAACGGGAGGTGACTGTAATTATTAGAGGGAATACTTGACAAACTGCTCCTAATACTAGTCTGTCGAGCATTCCTACTACCACGAAATTAATTTATAATGCTTGTTTGACGATTGTTGATAGCATGTAAAATATGTTATTTGATGTATGACTGGTCGAAAAAGTATTTTAAGGGTTTGAAGTTTGAACTAGTGCTATAATTTTCTGGATGCACTGTACAGGGCTCATTTTCATAATCGATGAAGAATAAATACTGTTCAAGTTTATGTTCCTTTTCTTTGCCCTTTCCGGAGGATGCATTATGTTGGATGTTGAGAATAGTTTACACTTTAATGTGACAAAACGGTTTTGTGATTTAGATGGGTGGACATGCCTTCACGGTTTAATTGGATTAAATGGAGTTGATGGTGATGGTATCTTAGATTTTTAATAGCATAATCTAGTTCCTTCATTTGGTTCTAATAGAATCATCTTCATTACTTGATAGAAATGTTTCCAGAATAAGTTCATACATGCTAGGCTACGGCATATTTTGGTAGTCTTGGCAGAAAATTGACTTGATATTGCAACAAAAAGAAAATGGTTGTTTTGTCTGAGATAAATAATTCATCAATTTTGTCTTGTACTAGTAAGTAGGAAATAGACCTAACAATAACCTTTAGGTGTAGTCATCTTGTTTTACACTTGTTGGTAGGTCAGATGCAAGATAATCATGTGTTTTGGAACGTGTAATTGACAATCACATTTTTGCTAGACAAAAGATTAAATCATCAATTAAAAAAAAGGAGGATTTAAAACAACAATTCATATCAATTCCCATAAGAGGGGCTCTTATTCTAGAAAGAATTTCAGAACTAACTCTTGTTACTCAAACCAAATAGGAAGCTTTAGGTACACAAGCAGGAGTTATAGTTAAGGACATTTAGGCTTGCCCTTGGAGTTTTTCATATCCCTATAACAAGGGCACTGATGCTTGTTGCCATACGTCCCACTAGGAACACATTTGCACTTTGCACAACACAACTCGCAGTATTTCACACACCTATGCTTCACTCCTGCCTTGGAGCACCGAGCCTTGCATTTGTGCACACAGTACGCTGCACCACCCACATAACGTAGTAAGTTTATGCATTTATTTAAAAGTTTTGCTAGAAAGAATAGCACTCGTGTAAAGGCTAAATACTAGGTGATTTTCCCATTTTACTAAACTTTGGTGATTAGAGTTATCCCATACTTGTGTTGGTGTGAGGTAGTAGGTATACGTAAAGATGCGTCCAAATGATCATAACATTATTATATTAAAAATAACAAACAAATGAATGGTTATGGTGTACCTGATTTGGCCATTGCAGGTTCAAGAAAGAATGAGGTCAAAAGAAGAGCAAACACCAACATAAATGCTACCAAAAGCTTGTTCATTTTGGCTTTCAACTCTCCACTTTTCGTACAGAATGGTAGAGAAGAAATGTTTTCTAGGATAGAACTGTAGTAGTAGTAGAAAGATACAACATGGTATTTATAGACACGTTAACCATACACACAAGAGAGCTGAGTATTTTTTATTTTCTTATTTTCTTATACTCCTCAACAACGCGACATACTGAGCCTACACATATACAAGTAAAATGGGATACACGTGCCATCTTCTCCTCCAATAAGAAAGTACGTTTGATTGGTACATAGTTAGTACATTACAGACACTTTAGTACAGAATTTTCTAAAACTATATTTTTAGACCAAGTCCCGGCCATCCATTTTTGGCAAAGGAGTAATTGGCTAATAATACTTGAGTCACTTGAGTTTAAATCTTGAATTTGCATTTGATTACATACATAATGTCTATAGTCGCATCCTCTAAGAAATCAAATGTATACCTTTCTATTACCCGCAACTACTATTAAGCACTCATTTTAAAATTTAGTCATCCAGCAACATATAACTAGTACTCCTAGCATGTGTTTATATAACGTAACTTAAACGAGTCAAATGCATGAATTTTTAATAAATTACAACCATAATGTTAAACGATTTGCTTCTTTGAGATTCAAAACTAAACAAGAACAAACAAATTTGGCACAGGCGCCAGTGAAGGTGAGTGTGGGCATTGCCACAGACAGCTGTGCACAATGGAGTTTTCTGCAAGAAAAAACGCAAGTCCATTAATTCTTCAGTTATTCATATCTTTCTGTAGCAGCACCCACTGAAGTTTGGTGGCATTTTGTCTTTTTTCTTTTTTTTTGTTTTTCAAATGTGAATATGAGCTTGCATTTTGTCTTTACGTGCTAAAAGAGGAAAGGATAGATCCAATGTTTTCATATTAAAAATTGGTTTTGGTTTCAGTCTAGGAAGACTCCCACTATTTGGCTTAATCTAAGTACACTCACCTACTAATGTTGTGCTTAGTGTTTACTACGATAAACTGGAGTTAGAACTGGAAGCCTTGCATCTCATTTGCTGTCTTACAATGCCTGTGCCCCAAAAGAGATTCAATTGGACAACCGAGATGCTTTTTGGAAAGAAAAAATATTATTGTCTTTAAACGCAACGTAAGATAAGCTTCTCGATACATATTTACTTTTTATCAGTAATTTCAAAGTCATATATGCATTTATTTTTTTTGTTTTGGGTTATTTGAGAGACTGAATTGACTACGCCTCGCATGAAAGTTTTAGCAGGGTCAGTGGTGCTTTTCTTGAGCCATTTAGTCGTCGTTATAGGACTCACTAGCCATTTAGTCGTTGAATTAGCTGCGGATTCGATTTTTATTTGCATATTTTTTTAAAAGAAAGAAAGGAGAGACATTACATCACTTTATACCTAGTGCTCTAAAGATGATAAAAGAGATACAATACCTGAATAAAGTATAATTCACCATTAAAGAATTTTACTAGTGCAGTTTATTGACTACCACAAATCTTACTTCATTCATTTCCCATTCTCCTTCCCCCTATGTGTAATAAATAATTTCCTTTACAAAATCATTCGCCATCATTTTTATTCTTCTTTAAAAGTTCTTTTGGACTTAGGTAAGCCTCGATTCGATTAGAGACATAAATCATTGAACAAGAAACGGAAGTGCCTAGAACTCTACGCACTGCGATGCGGCAGTAACTAAATTTACCATGTCCATTTCTCTTTTTGGATCTCAGATTTGCACCTTGTTTACAAGAGTGTAAAATAACAGTTGAGCCAAAAAACAACAAAGAAAACCCACTGGATCCCAACATTTTAGTCAAAGAACAATGAGCTCTTACGCTTGGTTAATTTTCGATACTAGATAGTAGTAGTTAGTACTCCGTAGTTAAAATAAATATCATTTTAACATATTTAAAAAGCATTAGTATTTCTTCTTTTGTTTTTTAGACTTACCTTATAAAGGTCAGTAAAATCAAATTACCCATTTAATTAACAAATCAACAAGTACCCTTCAAAGACTAGTTGATAAGCTAGACCGGAGGGGGTATACCCTTCAAAGACTAGTTGATTAACGTAATCAACTAGTACGTAAAATGGATCGGAGGGGGAATACCCTTCAAAGTATTGTGGAAGCTCCAATGAAATGTAAATATGTATTGACAAGAAAGGTCTCTCTACCTAATAAACGAAGTTCACCAAAACATTTAGGGTTCTAAGTTCTAACAGCATCTTCACATTCAAAATGCACCTATAATAGAGGTTGGTACATCCAGATTGATAAATTTAATACACAACACCTCACGAGTTTCAAGGACAGAAACCTCTCCTTATCTGCTCAGAACTCCTATCTTTGCAGTATAGGTATAGCCACAGGATTAGAGACACTTAACATCAGCACGGCATACCCTTCAGTGCTGTTCTTAGTCGTGCACAACCAGTTTTATGTCTCATAAATCCGCAGCATTTTTCATACAATGAGGTTGCTCAAATAGAATAACAGATAAGTTCGAAGCAACCTACATTCTAATTCTGTTGTTGTCCTACTTCTATTTCCACTAAAACCTAGCTAGTCTAAATTGAATATACAAAACCTACAGGTACACACTGAGCAGGCAGAAACCATCAAGTACCTTCTTCAGTTGGTTTTCTCTGTCAAACAGCCTGCCTCTGATATTTACACCATAGCATGTAATGAGACTGCAGAAGGATCAGCCTCCGCTACTAAATAATGGATGAGAATGCCGACTGCACGAGTACCCTTTGTCTTGCTCACTTGATGCCAGCAGATTTACCTGCATAATACTCGTGAAAGAATATTAGGCATCTGGGAGAAATACTGCCAAAGGCAAAATCTATAGGTCCAGGCATTAGATTAACCTTAACAATTTCCGAGTTTGAGCTCGGACGTATATAGGTTGCCAAGACGCTCATGTTAAAATCCTGAAAACAACAGAATATTGAAAACAAAATCAGTAAACTTGCGCAATTTGAGAGATTTTATCTGTACCAGCTTTTAACACTTGATGAATTGGTTTCAAGCAATTGAAGTGTCAGGTTAAGGTTGCATGAATGGTACATATTTCAACTTCTAGCTTGGTTCAACCAAATAATTGGCAATATTATGATCTCACGAGGATACAGGGTTTTGCTACTATCAATCTCACATTTAATAGGCTTAAATTATCAAATTTGAAACTAGGAAAAAAACACTTAACCACAGATCATTTAAACCTGGGATTCATTTCAAATGACAGTTAAATCATGTAATTTGAATTCTTTAAAATTTGAAATTTCCTCTTTAATCCAAATGTCTCCATCCAAATAGATGCTTTAAAATATAACGCTTTTGACAGTTTCATGGAGATCTATAAGTTGAAAAGCTTCAACAGCTGTCCACTATGTTACCTTTTTCCCTCTCCAGATCTAAGAAATATGCTTTCAAGATCGCAACTAAATTTCTCTGCATGCAAAAACTATTTCAGGAACACAGATTGAAACAATCTAGCCAAACCACTTTTTCACTGATGATATAAGACCCATTAGCTACGGTCAAGAGATAATTACATACTATTAAACAATTAAATGCTTCACACCCTTGGGGTGCGGCCTTTCCCTGGACCCTGCGTGAACGCGGGATGCTTTGTGCACCGGACTATCTTTATTTTATTTTTTTTAACAATTAACTGCTAGAGTAGCATCATTTCCATTCTAATAAGCCTATTTAAAAACCCATGGACTACCAGTAATGCAGCTAGGTCAGTACTCACTGAGGTTACTGACTGACCTGTTAGTTCTACCATTACAATTCCAAATGTTAATATTATAATAATTCCTACTAATTAAGTGCTACATGGAAAGCGGATTTTTATTTGGTTAAAAACCCGTAGAAGCATTTTTATGTTAAAAGAACAGAAAAAAAAAAAACTTGTCACGTGAAAAGAGGACTCACTCTGAAAGGATCCCCCCTCAATGATTGGATAAACATTGAAGCTGAACCTTTTCCCTGAGTAACATGGAGATACAATCTCAATGAAACAGCAATTAGCGACAATTATGATGGTAAAGATAATCATCAAGGTGTTGAACCAGTAAGTTTTTAAGGAACTGTAGAAAAACAAGCAAAGTTATTGAAGTGATAATGAATAACCATGTTACCTCCAATGATACATCTCTAAGCCGCCTACCCGTTTGAGCACAACAGATGCGGACTATATGTTCATCACAGCTTCCACTGATGATATAATCCCTTCCATTCATGTAATAAGAACGAGTGTAATTCTGAGAGCTCCCCGTTGGAGTTATACTAAAATCTAAATGGAGCCTTCCATCAACAGCTAACAGTTGTTTCACCTGCAAAATAATTTTCCATGTTCTCAATAAAGGATGACGTTTTGCGGAACAGCATATAATAGATTCCACTCAAAACTACTTTCAAAGATCTCCTGATTTTACTACTGTGTTATGTCCCCTTCCTGCCTTAAAAGAAGTGTTGCTTCAGGTATATTGTTGTCAAAGGTGTGCTTAAAGCGTGCTTAAGCCCTGAAGCGAGGTGCAAAACATGGTGAGCGCTTCACGTCGCTTAAGGGGCGCATCAGTGTCGTCATCAAGGCTTTAAGGCATACTTCTTGCCAATGAGTGTTATCCTTACTAAACAATTGATATTTCACTTTATCTTAATTTTTTTTTTTTTCAATTTCTTTGTCCATACAACAACAACATACCCAGTGAATCTCACAAGTGGGGTCCGGGAAGGGTGAGATATACGCAGACCTTACCCCCACCGAAGTGGAGAGGCTATTTTCAATTTCCCTGTCCATATATTTATTATTCATGCTTGTAATGATTAGACTTAGAGTACACATAATTTTGTATATTTTCTTCAGTTGCGCCTTTTTATTAAAGCCCACGCGTTATTTGCACTGTTTATTTAAAACCCAAACACACCTTTAGCGCTTATTTGCGCTTTTCGCTTTTGATAACACATTTAAGACATCAATGCTCATGCTATAGAGTTTAACCAGTACCTGTGTCTCTTTCTACAGTTGCATTGGCCGAGTCTTTGTTTAGTGGCTAGTGTATTCAGGTGAAATATTTCCATGTTTCTCTCCCAAGGTGAAGTTTGGCCAAATATTTTATCCTCTTTACGAGTAAAATCATTTCTTAACAACAATCTGATGTCTAACCTTAACTCAACAATATGACGGTGATGGTGGAAGTCGAACTTTTAAGATAACAAGGTTTGGTGAAATCAGTAAACTAGAGTATGTAATATAATATGATTATTTTAATAAGTATATGCGATATAATATGATTACTTTGTGGTACAAATTGTAATTTTTGCAACAGGGACAGATCACCAAAGCATCTCCCGACTAGCACAATAACAGCAGGGACTGACCTGCAGGGTCATTGAAAAAGGGACAAAACCTCTGACTTATATATCAATAAATTACCTCGTTGTCAACAGCTGAAACAAGAAGATGATGGTCATCAGGGGAAAAGCAAACCATCACATTCCCTCGAGAACTTGAAGCAGTATAGCAGGGCTGGTTTGGTTTCTGTCTTAAATCCCACATCTTAACATCCCGATCAAATGAAGAACTGGCAAAAATAGATGGAGAGTGGTGTGAAAATTTAACAACATTTATATGTTCTCGATGCATATCATCGAACACCTGCAAGCGTCTGCCACTGCTAATGTCATACAGAGCAACATGTTTTGAGTATCCACTCGCAAGAAATAATTCATTGCTTGAGTTGGCATGAACAGATGTTAACTGGTCAAAGTCATCAAACATAATTGAACCCGCACTCTGATGGCTGCCTGTGGCTGTTGGAGGCATCAAGCGGACGTCATATAGTCTAAGCGAACCATTATCAGAACCAGCAATGACCTGAGGAAAACACAAGGGTCTTATCAAAATCGGCAGGTGCTCAAGTTCAACGATTGGGCATGGTTTAGTCTACAACACCAAAAAAGAAAATGCATGGTCACATGCACTATTTTACTCTGCAGCTGTAAATTTGCGCCACAGCAGATTCTAAACATGAAAAAGTAATAAGTGTTCATATTCATCAGTCATGTAGCAGTCGCATCATAATTCTCACTTCTCAACCTAGATGACCTGAAAATTACATAAAGTCTTTTAACTATTCGTGCATACGACACTCTCCACAGCAGAGTTCATGGAAGCAATAGGGACCCATGGCTATTAATCATAGAGAAATGGGTTTTCCACAATATCTGCAAATCTGTTTGATATTACTTGTGATAATGGTGGTGTCCGGGCCAGCTAACGCGCACCTCGACTAATTCCACCGAATACATGCCACCAGCGACAGATACCAAGTAACTCTACCCACAAAGGCTTGGATAGATGGAAAGAAAGACCTAATATTTTTTTTTTTTGGTCTCCGCTGGAATTCGAACTTGAGACCTCATGGTTCTCATCCCACTTCAGTGGCCACTAGGCCACACCCTTGGGTGCATCTCATTGATATTACTTGAGAACTACAACCCCATTTGCGCACAAAAATGGATTGTTATTCGGTGTCTGGACAACATTATTCAGGAAATGAACCAATGGACATCTAAATTATTAGTAGTATCAGACGTAAACCAGAATCAGCAAGAAGCATGCTTAGCAAGAAAAGAAAAGTCCCAGATATGATAGTGCGCACAGATTATGATTTCAAGAAACACAATTTCCAGGGAGATTCCTTCGACAGATACAGTCATAACTTACACCTATTACATCACATACCTTGGAGGGATATTTTTTGAGCCAGCATAGACCCAGAACACTGTTCATTTCTCCAAGTGAGGGTATGTAACTGACAATTTTCTCACTCTCATGGTTAATAACAATCACTTCACCGTCCAGTGTCCCAAAAACCATTAGGCTAGCATCAGATGGATGATACTCAAATTGGCGTGGTCGATAACTTCTTCTATCATCTCTTGCTATGGTGCCCATAATAGAAAGGGGATGAAAGGCCGGCCAAGCAGCAGAACCAACTTTGGCAGCAGACAATGACCTAGAATAGAAGTATGGCGACTTTCGCCTAGGAGATTGCCTGCGAGTATGGTTTGCTCTAATCTCACGCTTTTGCAAAATACGGACCAAACTCTCCTTATTCGTCCTCTTATATGGTAGGTTCTCAAAATTTTCTGAGAAGGTCACTTTGGCCTTTTCTCTGTCGATCTTCTTAATAGGCAAGTTATCAAGAATTTTCAGGTTCGGCAGTGAAGCTATCATGTACTCTCGATAGAACTTTTCAAAGCATATTGGCGAAGGATTACGAGATATACACTTCTTTGGAGCAATGTATGGCATATGTCGTGAGTCAGACAAACGGAAGAAGGGCTCTTCATCATCTTGCATCTCCCATGTACCAAAAGAAACCTGTCAAGGTTCAATAAATAAGGCGATTAATTTTTTCCCCACTCAAGTAGATGATCATTGATGGAGCGGTTTCTGCAGTGAATTCACTTTTTTAGCATGCAAACTTTTCGCAGCTCGTAGGAGCAGAGAGATGCTGACATATAATGACAGATTATTTTCTAACCACGCCCCCTAGTTTTGGATATCAATATCAGAGAAAGAGAAAGAAATAGTGTATAGAGCTATATGAGAAGACATAATTTGTTTATCTGGTATCTATATAGCTGGACTTCCCTGGTCAATAAAAATAAGAAGGGGAATCTGGTTACTATTCATGCTAAGTTACATATGTAGCAATAATACAAAAACAATTGTCGGTTTACCTCATTTTGCACATTAACGAGGTCCTCCCAACCAGGAGGTGCGTCAGGCAAGAGTTCCATGAAACTCGTTCCACGATCCTGACTCGGAAAGTCCACTTCACTGTCATCAGATGAATCTTCCGTTTCGCTACTCATATCAAGATTCATATCATTATTATTCAAATATTGCTCTTCATTAAAAGGCCTATGTATTATATTTTCACCACTAACTGATGGCGCTTCATCATGAATACTAATCTCCATATGATCTGACTCCCAGTAATCATTCCTTCTATCTGATGCAGGATGCTTCCGTGCTTCATCATCTTGTAAAAAATTCTGAAAGCGTAACTCAACCAAGGAAGGGAGTTTCGCAAGTGCAGCACGGGTAGTCCATAAATTAGTGATTCTTGTTTCACACAATGAGAGGAACTTCAAGTTTGGCATACAAGTAAAACAGTCCTCACGGAAGTTAGCAAGTGATGCACTGAAATCCAGGTTAAGGGTGTGCATTCGCATAAAATTCCCAATCATGTTGAGCTTTCTGAAATGGGAGGACCTCAGATTTAGGACTTGGCATGGTAAGCCTCGTTGAGCAAGATCCCTGGAAAGGCACATCTAAAGGAAATGAAGGCACATCAACTTAAATACTACATAAAGGAGAACCAATCCAATCCATCTCAAATTGTGTCTAGACACAACAACGGGAAAACCAATATATGTGTGAGGCTGTTTCCGATAGACCCTCAGCTAGAGAAAAACCTTTCAGAAAACACGCGTGAAAACAAATTGTTTGCAATCAAGATCAAAATAGCATGCTAAAGAGAAAAATGAAACTCACACAATCAAATATATAAAGATATTCAGTTTTCATAAGATATTCTTGGCAGTTGCCTAAAAACCAACAAAAACATACCCAGTAATCAGTGTGATCCCAAAGAATCCAATAATATACTAAATACTTTGAGACAATCATAGATCCTAGAAGGTAATTCTGATCAGCCAACAAAATCAAAGTTTCATTATTCTTGTTTTCTTTTGAGTTTATCCAACCCAGGCAGAAAGGTAGAATTAATGTAGAACCATGTGCTGATTGTACGCCTGTATATATAAGTTAAAACTAAAACTTCTCTGGTGAAATACGTAAATATAGAAATCCATGTGAAAATTTCCTAAAGGTAATGGATAAAAAAGTCTATATGTTAGCTAAAAACCAACATATGCAATTCATGGGTCATTGAAAGGCGTTTCAGATGCCTGCCATGAAGATGCATTTATGTATTAATTTTTATAAAATATATTTAGAAATGGTTTGCATCTGACGCAAGGGAAAACAGATTGATTATCGACTGTGCAAAGAATTGGGCATAGAATATACAACAGTGTCAATACGTACAGCAAGAAGTCCTTGCCGAACAAGATATCCTGCAGATCAACAACTCCAAGCTTTCTACTGCTAGCACGCAGCAAAGAAAGAAGATGCTCCCAACTCAGGATGCATACAGATCTATTTATAATATCTACTGCATCAATCTCAGAAACATCAACTTCCATCAACAAATCGAGCAGTGGGTGGAAATCTGTATCCTTGATGTCATCCAGCAAAATCACTAAGCTAGACACCTCATGGCGGGCTTTCTTCAACTTGGCCTGGGTCATAGTATCGGCAGTAAGAAAGTAAGATTCAGATTACATAAAGAAGAAACTAGCAGAAAAATTCTGGAGCAAAAATTACACGAACACTGATAGCAGTGAGAACGATAAAGGAACCAATTTAATAAACAGTAGCCAGTATTCAGTAAGCATATTAGTTTTGCATTAGCCACACCTATGTTGACAAACCAGGTATTACATTTACTTAGCATGCTGGAAAAAATAGTTTCCTGAAACAAATTTCAAATCTTGTTAAGATGCCCGGTATAAATTTTCTTGAAATGAAACCAAATATTTCTATAAAAAGACCGTCTTTTCTAGAGGATATTCAGCTATTAGATGTCTAACCTCAATGAGGAGCAAGTGAAAACAAGCACAAATGACATTTCTGATGGTTGTAAACTATGTAAAGTGTCAGTGTCACAAACCTTGTAAAGAGCTGACAGAATGTGTTTATTAGGCAGAACTTCTCTAGCCTGGCAAGAACAAATGTACCTGGACGCAATTTGAGATATAGAAATTACCAAAACCTTTTGTTAGAAACATTAAAAGGCAATAATGTTAAAAGAATACAGCAAAATAAAGTATCAGCAATCTTATAAAAGTAACGAGCAAGTCAACCAAAAATTGATACATCGGAAGTCAGCATTAAGCATTAGCCATCTTATCAAATAGCAATGCAAGTAAACCAAGCATTTATACATAGGAACTCAGCATTAAGAAATGATTACTGCGCCTTGAAACATAACATGATCTATATCAAAGTTTTGAGAGCAGTAAGGCTTATCTTTCCATTTTATTTAGATAAGGCTTATCTTTCCATTTTATTTAGACTTGTTTTTTTTGCGTTTTCCTAGCATCGTGTTTTCAGGGATCAAAGTTGATTACAGATTTTTGAAGTCATTAATAATTCACTATGCATTTTATACTACACTTGTTATTTCTTCTTATATCATGTCTTCAGATAAAAGCTGATCGCAAATGTATATTCTATTGCCTCTATTTCTCACGCGAATACGATTTAGGACAGAGCAAAATCACACATTTCACTAGTATCTTAATTTCTGGAACCGAAATTTCAGTCTATCACTGTTGCTAAAAGTGATACTTTCAAGCATGATTATACGCCAACCTATTAACTCTTAAACTAAAATCACATCTTCGATGTTATCAAATTTTTAACAGCTACGAGCCTACGATAGAAGTGGACAACAAATTACTCACTAGTATCCCTTGCAGGTCTAATTAATATGATGTCAATTACTCATTTGATACAAGGAGCTTCAATTCTCAGTTCTTAAAATTCAAATAATCAACAAAATATAGCAATTAATTTCAGCCTCCAGTGAAGCAAAACAACGATTACGAAAGCAGATACTTCTGGATTTAAATTTAGTGAAATTGAACAGTAAATATATAAATAAATGCTACTAATAAATTTAGACCTTGTTTCTAAGGAGGCGATATTGGTTCGGGTGCTCATGGGGCTCCGATGACTGTGATTACTCCGATACAGTTGGTCGTTATTTGCAAATTTTGGAATCAAAATGTGTCTCTTCTTCTTTTCAGGCCCTTCTGATTTTTTTTGGGAAAAATACCCAAAACACCATATTTAAAGATTTAATTCCTATATTTACCTAACAGTATAATTTAATAGCAAAAATACCCTTTTCACTTGTTTTATACCACACTTAGGCTTGTTTGATAAGCCACCATATAATTAGATTTGAGTTGGGTGTAATTACACAGTTTGGCTTGTTTGTCTGACCAAGTAATTACTTGGTCAATATAGAATGAGTGTAATTGAGGGTGCAATTACACTCTCCAATTCTTAGGGGCTGAGAATTGGAGGTAATTACACTGTGTAATTACAAGGTATTTCTACTCTTTTTTTAAAAAAAAATTCATTTATAATTATCTTTTCACTTCTATTTTATTTATTATTATTTAAAATAAAACTTCTTATTTTTTTCTTTTTTTATTTTATTTTTTTTATTTATTATTCTTTAGTTGTGATATTGCCTTTTTCATGAGTTTCTATATTTTAAATAATTTATTTTCTTTCTTTTTTTAAATATTATTTTAAAAATGAGGACTTTTGTTTCATTTATTTTCTACTCGTGCTTCTCTTTCAATGTTAGTCTTCTTGATGATTCTATTTTGATACTCTTTTTACTATTTTTTTTCTTACTAAATATTTTCTTGCTTCAATTTCTCTTATTATATAATAATTTTTGTTTTCTAGATAAACATGTAAATATGATCAAAAGAATTAAGTAATTATCTTTTATAACTTCATATGATATTTAAATAAGTTAGCAAGAAATTTAAACATGTTATTGAAAATTTTATCTACTAATTTAAGTTAAAAATTATTTATTTAAAAGAACATCTTTTATGATATTAATTACCATTTTATAGATATTCAATATATATTTTATACAAGAATGTATGTTTTAAATAGTTAATAATAAATAATATTTAAAATTTCTATAGACACATATATTTAACTACACATTGATACTTATTTGCATGTTCATATTAAATTAATTTATTGATTTTAATAAATAATTTTTATTTTAAAAATTATTTAACTGTGTAATTACATTGGTACAATCAAACATGACACAAGAAATTACACAGTAATTACAATATGGCAAACAAACAGGACTATGTAATTATTATACTGAGTAATTACTAGGCTGTGTAATTACTAACCTAGTAATTACACTGTGGTTTCCAAACAGACCCTTATAGATTTTAATTTCAATAGTACCACTTCTATAGATTTTCCCAAATCTAAGTTTTAGATATACTAAATATCTATCTTCTAAAACAGTGTAGTTAATCTAAATCTTTCATCTCAAAACTATTAATTAGAGAGTCTCAAATCATTGGGACTCTCACTCCACCTAATTAAGTTAATGAGAGAAAGCTCGTAACCTTGGGACTTCATTCCAATAATTTTTCTTTTCAATCTAATCATTGGTTATACATTATTACTCCTGGCGCCAAATACTAATCTTGTCGACAATTTCTATTTTTCATCCAAAACTATGAAAAGAAAATCAGCGGATTCTAGGGATAGAAAAGTAGAAAAGAATAAATTGTAGAAATAATTTTACTTGTATTAGTACTTTACTAATAAAAATCAGAACTCATACACAATAAAAAATAAAATTTTAATGCATGAAGTACTAGAAAAAATATTGATGATATCAATATATTATATATAAATTCAAAATATTATTATTATTTATCTTAAATAAATTTTAAATGATAATGTAGATTATATTTTATCGCAGAGGTGGAGCCACATGGTGGGCTACGGTGCACCGGCACTCGCCAGCTAGGCCAATTTCTTTTTGTTTAATTATGTGTTGATTTCTTTAGGTGCATTGATCGAATTTGCTTGCAATACTTTCATCTTTTTCTTAGTTTCTCCGCTATATTTTTTATTCCTCGACTCACTTCTTTATTTCATTTTATTTTAATTTTACTCTTACTCCTACATTATAAATAGTGGTGCCCGTAACTTCAAGTTCCTGTGTCCGTCTTTGTTTCATCGATGATAACTAAAATTCTAAAATATGTATACACGATAGAGAATGGAGGTGAACGTATTTTGTGGCAAATTCAAAATTAAACATATTGATAATATTATGGAACTTAAATTACTATAATAAGCTATATATTATTTTAATTATAGGTAAAATATTTTGATTAAAAAATTATATATAAAAAATTATCTTGAAAATACTAAGGACAAAATAGACATTGTATATGATAAGGGGGGGGGGGTGACTATTTTTCATTGTTGATCTGTCTTCTTTGGTACTCTTAGATGTCTAGTCTGGATAATCCTAAACCTAGTATATTGGGAAGTCAGTTGTAATTTCTTCTGTACAGCTTAGAGGTATCAGTACGTCTGTTTTTTTTCTAAGTCCTGTTCTTATTTATGAATTGAATTATATTTATTTTTCTAACTTAATTAGGAAGGGTTCACCCGACGGGTCTAGAGGAGGATGTCGGGTGCCCGCACGGCCTAGTCGGATTTCAGGTCGTGTCAATAGACAATCTGTATTAACAAATAAATAGTGAGAGCACTGAGAGGAACAGAAAAAAGGTTAGAGATAGTGAGTGATTAGTTGGGAGTTTAATAAGAAATTTATTCGTTCATTCCTTGGTCTGCGCTTAATACAAACCATATCGTTAAAAGATCAAAATGTTCATTAGAAGCGGTAATATTTGGCCTCAACTGAATGGTTTTTTCTTTCACGTGATGTCCAGTAGCCATCATAAACCCGATAAATTACGCAGGGAAGTGCCATTGGTAATTAAAATGCTTCTTACTGATGGTGACTCACCACGCCTGGTTAATGCAACGTAGATATTAGCAAAACCAACACCTATGATGCATAGCTGCATTCGATAATAATTTTGTTATACAAAAAAAAAAAGTACTGAATATGACCAAAACCTAACTTTTGTTTATTTTAACCTCATAGTATATCAAGTATCAACTTTTACTTAAATCGGCATAGAGAAAAGAATAAGTTAATGTCATGTAGCAATTTTTACCTATATTACTGCATTACTGCTAGAGTAAGACGAACCATTTGCACCTAAATGCAGCACACTCGAAAAAGCAAATCTTAGTGATTCACGAAACTTTTGTTGAGCAAATTCTCTCCGATGATGAAGCTAAGATTTCAAGAAAATAAGTGTACCATCACCTGTAAACCCACAATGGCCAGAATCTAATGTAACAACCAGGGCGGATTTATTCAAAGCGTACCAGTGTCATCCGACGCCATTGGATCAAAATTTTTTGTTAAATATATTTATATAATATTAAGAAAAACAAAAAATTGGCTATAAAATTAAAGAATGACAACACCAGAAATGGTGGGTGAATTGATATAAGCACATATAGTTCAATTGCAGAGTCTTGAGTTTAAGTCCGACCAGTAGCAGCTTATTTCAAGATTTCTTTTAAAGCTAAAATCCCCCAAGACACTTTTATTTTGATGGTGCTCAAGTAAACATTGAGTAAAATTTTGAGCATAGAAACAAACATAATTCATAGTTGGGGGAGGGAGCGTGAGGCCATGTGACCCCACATGCATTGTCTTAAATCAGCTACTTCTCCAGTATAAATATGTTGCATGTGTTACTTCATACCACATGCAAAACTTCTTATTTTTCACATAAACTAATTGTTCTGAAATCTTTTTCTTTTTATTTTGAAAAAAAAAAATCCTTCGTCAAATAGTTTGATTAACTACTACAACCGTTACAATGGAGTACCAACGCTTAATATACATTTTAATGTTAACTGCCTTTTACCCTAAAGTTATCGGTCAAATTGTACAATATTCTGTTATACAATATGTGTTGCAATGGCCTCCGACGTATTGTCAGACTTCAGGATATACCTGCAAACCTGGTCCTCCAGAACACTTCCTCATCCATGGCTTCTGGCCAGCGAATGCTAAGGGACAAAGCATACCATGTAAATATAAAAATAGTGGATCTGAAAGGGCAGACGTCGACCGTGTGGTAAGTGTCTAACAGAGGCCTTCATGTGCGGGTCATGTTGATATCTTATTTTTCTCTTAATAATTCTAACAATATAATTTTACCTTCTTTTTTTTTTTTTTTGAAAAAAAAAAAAAAACTCTCTAGTTGTTTAAAAATGTTAAATAGCTGTTGGTTCCCAGACAACCTCATAAGTCTTAATTTTCAACAACATAGATAAATATTGTATTTACCTAAATTAAGTCATGAGTTGTGTTAACTGCTGCTTTTTTATTATATACGTTAAATATTTATATATTATAGAGTTGAAAAGCTTATATATAGTAATAGTAATAGTAATTTTTTACTATATGTTTTGCATAGAAGAGTAGTGACCCAAGTTTAAAGAAGATACTCCGCGTTATTTGGAAAAACTTGAAAGACGGGGTAGAGTGTTTGGTTGGCTAAAAGTCCAAGTCCATCCCCCACTTGAGTACCCTTGTCAAGTCCCACATTTTAAGGCTTTTTGGCACTATTTTCTCACTATTTCAGCCACCCTATTTGTCCCTAAAATCTGAAAATATAGGCTGTCCCATTGGGTCTAGTGGACTCAAACTTACTACAAGTTTCAGGCCTAAAACTCATTCACATCTAAACTAGCAAATCTGAAATTTAGGATTAATACTAACCAAAATTAAACTGAAACGAACCAACAATTTCAAACTAACTTATTAGGCCATAAGTGACTCCCAGTTTACTGGCCCAAACATAAAAGTGGACTGAGTCCAAAAATAATACTAACAAATCTAGATTCAATACCACAGCATGAAAACTAATTATATGCAAAACAAGCACATGTCTTAGATATTTAAACTGACTCACAGTCACACCACTTTCATGAACAATAGAACAAAGACAAATTTCATCACAGACCAATGCTAATCAAAATAATTTTTTGATGTTCCCACTTAAAACTCCTAAACATGTAAATGGACTTACACATATAAAACCTATAAAAATTGTAATACTTAATGAACTTCCTGCTCTGGACTCTTTTAACAACTTGTTTTATTCAAAAGTTACCATTAAAACTGATAGGAATCAAAATACGCGGAAGCAACTATACGATAATCGAGCGGAAGCAAGTAAAGGATAACAAGAAATCAAGATTGGGAAGGCAAGAAAATAGAAGAAAGAATCGAATTCAATTTACTAACGTTAATTGAATTCAAAAGGGGAGAAGGGAAACTTGAACCTTACAATGGAATCTAACTAGATGTCGATCTCCATAGGTTCCAAGTCGAGATATAAACGAGCCTCGGGCTCACACAAGAAGGGCTCGGCCTTTTCAATGTTCTCTCTCAAGATTCTATCTTCAACAATGACTATACGATAATCGAGCGGAAGCAAGTAAAGGATAACAAGAAATCAAGATTGGGAAGGCAAGAAAATAAAAGAAAGAATCGAATTCAATTTACTAACGTTAATTGAATTCAAAAGGGGAGAAGGGAAACTTGAACCTTACAATGGAATCTAACTAGATGTCGATCTCCATAGGTTCCAAGTCGAGATATAAACGAGCCTCGGGCTCACACAAGAAGGGCTCGGCCTCTTCAATGTTCTCTCTCAAGATTCTATCTTCAACAATGACTAACTAATGTTTTAAGAGGCTAAGTGAAGTATTTATAGGCTTCACTTAGGGCTAATAAAAGGTCTAAAATACCCCCAAAGTGGGCTAAAAATAACTAAGGCCACGCAGGGCTATAATTGGAAGTTCAAGCAAAAAGCAATAAAATCCCGCATGTGGGTTCCAGGGGGAGGCGGTCCGCCTAGTAGGGGGAGGCGGCCGCCTGGAAGTCTTCAAGCCTCTGGATCTGGGGGAGGCGCCCCGCCTCAGCTGGGAGGCGCTCCGCCTCTTTCTGGAGCTACTTGGGGTGTCTCATTTTGTGTCTCTTGAGCCTCTCCAAGTGTCCTAGAGGGTCCTCCATCCATGGCACACCAAAGCATGCTCTTCAAGACGTTTCCGTAGCCCTTGACTCGCATTCCTTGTGCTCTTCAAGCTTGGTTCTTGATGATTGTCGTTTAGGCCAATTTGGGTCTTATCATCCTCCCCTTCTTGAAAGGATTTCGTCCTCGAAATCAAACCATCAAGCCTACATTCAAAACAAGCACAAACAAAGCTTCCCACTACAAGAGTAGGTTAGTGGCAAGGGTGTGGGAAAACACACTCTTGTGATAGAGCCAAGCATCAATAACAAGTAAAAAGCTTATGTCTCCAAAGGAAACAACAAATACTTGACTCCAAATTAAAGTGCACCCAACACAAGAACAAGCAAAGAGATCAATAGGATATGGAACATGCAAGGTATAGCAATCAAATTCCCTATGGCCCCTAAGCTTATAACCAACACACCAAGCCTTCAAACTAATATTATCACAATGTGACCTATCGGCTTTGGCATGCTCAACACCCAAGGTGTGATCAACATGTGGAGTGGAGTAAACAAAATAGTTCAATTGACAACTAACATCAAATACTCCACTCCCCTTCTTGGAAGCACTCTTACACAAATCAAGAGTGACTTCCTCACCTCCAAATCCAACTCCAAGACAATCTCCCTCATTAGGCAAACTCCAAAGGAAAGTCTCCAAAATAGGTCCTTCATCATTATAGTCCACACAATGAAGGTTAGGACTACTAGAAGATGGTTCAACACAACCAATATCAAGACCACTCATCCCACTTGGAGTTCCAAACATTGGATCATCCATAGAGTCTAAATTCTCAAACCATGGAGGTTCTATTCGATTACCAATCCTAGTCCGATACAATTTGCTACCACAAATGAGATTATCTTCACACAATGGAAATGTAAAAGCATGCACCTCAAATTCATGGTCACACAAAGGCATGGTATCAAGACTAGGTTCATCACTATTACCCGAGGAGTCATTGAAAACAATCCGATCCATCTCAATCACTAGGGACTCCTCAAGGTCACTACCAACCTCACTACAACACATAGGCCCACCATTATCAAGCAATTCATCAAGGGAAAGGATAGGGTATTCATTCAACTCATCTTCCCCTTTATCAAATATAGGTGGAGTGTCATAACAAGGAGCACAAATAGGGTCAACCACACAATCTTCACTAGAGAGAGGTTCAATGAATATTGAGCTCACATCATGATGTGGCTTATCATTCCTCTCAACTAATGGTTCACAATCACATACAAGTTGACCATTCGACTCTACACTAGTTGCAAACACATTGTAATCATACAAATCATCAACTAGTGTTGAGTTAGCACTAACACTACCATGAGACAAGGAAGTAACATGTTCAAGGGACGAGCTATCACTTACCTTTGAGTGGCCATCTTGCTCACTCAATGCATTTGAAGTGTCATGAATTGTCTCTTCACCTTGAAGCCCACATTGAAGAGTTTCTTCACCTTGTCTATCCTTCTTGGGACATGATTGAGGCTCCATTTCTTTGCCCCCAAGAGTACCTACCCAAGCATTCACACAAGTAGAAGAAAAAGATAAAGGGTTAAGGTTAGAATAAGGGGTGTCCTCACTCTTTACAATTCTCTTTCCCTCTTTCTTTTCCCTCATTTTCTTTTCAAGGTCGGGTGTAGATTCGGGTGGTGACATCCCACTCACATCACTCAACACATCCTCTCCTTTTTCCGCTCGAGGAATGTCTCCGGTCACTCCCTTACTCCTCTCAATCTTTTGTCTCTCAAATTCGGGTGAGTTGGGACGAGGCCCAAGAATATCCATAGCCGGAGTAGGTGGAGTTTTAACATCAACCCGGAATCTAGGACTAAGAGACTCATCACTTGATGTCTCTTTCTTCTTTGTTGGTGAACCACTTTGCCTTGGATCTTGTGGTTTCGGGTTCACCTTGTTGACATATGTCAACTCTCTTCTTGCACTAGTCCCACCATTGCTTGTGATTGTAGGACTTCTTGTTTGCACTCTTTGGGTCGTAGGGCTTCTCCTCAACGGTGTCCCTCCATTTCTCATGTTCATGGGCGTGCTTGGTTGTACTTCTTCTTTCCTAAGAAGGAGGAATTGTATCTTCCCTTGTGCTTTAACAAGATAACCATCAAGGAAGTCGACGAACTTGAAGTGCTTATTGAAAAGCCAAGGCTTTCCCAACATGACATCACATCCCACCAAAGGGCCTACTTTGCACTCCACTTCCTCTTCATAGTTCCTTTGTGAAATAACTACCCTAGCCATTCCATCAACACAAGGTATTCCCAACCTTCTCACCACAAGATGGCTAATCCAACTTGCTTCACCACTATCCACTTGAAGCACATACCTATGATTCCCATTAAGGCTCACCATGAATTGACACCAATCTCTTTTTCTCATGAGTTCATCCATGTAATGCCCTTTACACATCCCCTCAATAGTACCTTCACTAATTGGGTACTTCCTCCTTTCACCACTACTAGCAATACCATAACCCATAGTGCGACTCATTCCATCTCTTCCCTCGGCCTCATTCTCTTTCATCTCATCCTCCAAGTGTTGGAGTCGAGTATCTATTCCCTCCATCTTAGTAATGAGGCTCGGGAGGTAAGCTTCAACTAACTCCCAATCACTCACACCTTTCTCACCACTCCTACTTCCCTCCAAACCTCCCTTATGGCTCCTTGTACCTGCAAAAGACATGTTAAGAAAGTGCAAAGGTTAGTATAAACAACCTCACTTGCTCTCCCTTACCTTTGGTGGTGGCTCTCAACACTCTTTTTAGGGTGCACACTCCCAAACCCCCACCCAAAGATGCCCTTATCTCTTTTAGGAACCACAATGGTAAGATCAATCAACTAGTAGATCCAAGTAAAGGTCCGGAGTGGAGTTGATATGACTCGATGTACGGAAGCTAGCTTAGTGCGCACTTGAAGCAAGCAAATTCTACGACTTTAAGTATAGACCTCAAGACACACAAACAACCTAAGAGATCAAAGATTAGTGTTAATAAGATAGGACAAATACCCTAGAAACACTAACCAAGAAGCCCGTGGGCGATTAACAATGGAAACCTAGGCAAAAAAACTACCCGGGAACAAGTAACAGTGGAAGGCGCTCCGCCTACCAAAGTCCAGAGAAGGACTTTTGCTGAGGCGGTCCGCCTAGATCCTGAGGCGGTCCGCCTAGGCCAATTTCCTGCAACTTTCCACAGCGCGTTTTCTTGGTTTTGCACCCAAAAATCCAACTATTCAAGAGTTGTTTTGATGATTCAAAGGTACCCAAATGTTGTATCAATCACAAAGATCAAACCCCAATCAATTTAATCAAACCCCAACGAAAATTCAACAATCTACCATGTTCATAGCTAGGGTTTCAACTCTTCAAATTTCCAAGGGATTCAAAATTCCAATTCTTGTGTTTCAACTCCAAATCGAACGTATAGGGTACCAAAAGAACGGGTTTCCAATAAGGAACAAACCCCAATAACAATCACACAACGAATCCAACTATCCAAGAATCTATGATCAAAATTTTTTTGGTGTTTTTTCTTCTTTTCTATTTTTTTTTTGTAGTTTTTCTTCTTTTCAAAAGCAATAAACAAGAACCTAAAAACGAAACTAACCTAGGCACGAAGAATCAAGGGTCGGGGGTTCGTAGAAACGAGACCCGAGCCTTGCTCTGATACCAAGATGATAGGAATCAAAATACGCGGAAGCAACTATACGATAATCGAGCGGAAGCAAGTAAAGGATAACAAGAAATCAAGATTGGGAAGGCAAGAAAATAGAAGAAAGAATCGAATTCAATTTACTAACGTTAATTGAATTCAAAAGGGGAGAAGGGAAACTTGAACCTTACAATGGAATCTAACTAGATGTCGATCTCCATAGGTTCCAAGTCGAGATATAAACGAGCCTCGGGCTCACACAAGAAGGGCTCGGCCTCTTCAATGTTCTCTCTCAAGATTCTATCTTCAACAATGACTAACTAATGTTTTAAGAGGCTAAGTGAAGTATTTATAGGCTTCACTTAGGGCTAATAAAAGGTCTAAAATACCCCCAAAGTGGGCTAAAAATAACTAAGGCCACGCAGGGCTATAATTGGAAGTTCAAGCAAAAAGCAATAAAATCCCGCATGTGGGTTCCAGGGGGAGGCGGTCCGCCTAGTAGGGGAAGGCGGCCGCCTGGAAGTCTTCAAGCCTCTGGATCTGGGGGAGGCGCCCCGCCTCAGCTGGGAGGCGCTCCGCCTCTTTCTGGAGCTACTTGGGGTGTCTCATTTTGTGTCTCTTGAGCCTCTCCAAGTGTCCTAGAGGGTCCTCCATCCATGGCACACCAAAGCATGCTCTTCAAGACGTTTCCGGAGCCCTTGACTCGCATTCCTTGTGCTCTTCAAGCTTGGTTCTTGATGATTATCGTTTAGGCCAATTTGGGTCTTATCAAAAACTGAAAACAAGCATAACAAATACTGCATTTGTCTGCACACTTCAACAAAACTAAACCAAAACCTCACATTTGAAATGGAAACTATACCCGATAAGATTAAAAAATTAATAACTTAATAAATGAGTAAGAGCAGATCCTGAGCCAGATTCATGCTTAACATATGATGACAACAACATTTCGGATGCATTAATCACAAGAAACAAGCTCACAGGCTTACAAACCGATATCCAAAGCATCAACCAACATGTCCATACAACTTCACTATTCAAAAACCAGCCATACAGTACTCTAGTCCAATTAAAACTAATAAGCTAAGACAATGACAACTTATGGATGAAGTTCAAACAAAGCAATACAATAACCATGACTAGACAAACTAAACTAACAGGAAAGAGAGACTACAAAGGATTCTCTTGCTAACCCGTTAAAGCCAAAGCGTCAAAGATGTTGCGCTCGCTACCTGGATCGTATTAACATTACTGTCATCGTTGCCTCGCTGCCTGCCTCGGCTTTACTGCCTCGCCCTCGGATCAGCTTCGTCGCCATCATCGCAGCTTTGCTGCAGCTTCAACATGGCCATCACAGCCTCATTGCCTCCACCACGACTCGCTTCAACTCATCCTCGCCCTAACTGCTGAATCACAGCCTTACCATGTCCACCAATCCACAAAATCAGATCATCACAGCCTCACATAGTCCTCACTACAACACACTGCCTAAGCACGCCATAACAGCCCCTCCAATCGTCAAAACAACATCACTGCTAACATACTCCCTCATCACAGCCTCCATCCATTCTCCTCACAGAAACACAGTTTCAAACAATGCACAACCCCATATCACACCAAAACAGTACCATATCATCCCATTACATCCATAACAGAAACAAAAAAAAGAAAAAATGAGAAGAAGCAAAGAAAACGAGAATCAGAAATGGGATAAAGAAAAAGCGGGTAAAGGGGAGGGATTTTTTGGGAAAACGAGATGTGGGGTGATGGGGAAGGGTAAGGGAAAGAGAAAGATCCAAAAACTCACCGGAAAAAAGTCAAGGTGGTCGGAGTTGAGCTTTGACCGAGTCTTTGACTCCCGATCTACGCTAAACGGCTATGCTTTTGACGAAACCAATCACGAAAATGGGAAGAGGGGGTCAAGATCTTTTGAATGGTGTATTTTTATATTTTTTCCGGCCACCGGAGGTGGTGGCCGACGGCGGCAGAGCGGAGGAGCCGCGGTGGGAGGCGAACTCCGGCGGGTGGTGGAAATTTCGCCAGGGTTTCCCTAGCCTCGGCGGCTGGGAGAGGAATTGGAGAGAAATGGAGTGTTTTTGTTTATATAGGTGGGGGTATGGGCCGGGTTATAAAGTGGGCTAATGGATCATAGTTGTTTGGGCTATTATTTTTTCATACATGGCCATTAAAAGGCACTACACACTAAATTAAACAACATAAAATCACATAATCTACACTAAACATCACAATTAAACATAGAATTACAATTAAACACATAACAAGCAATTTTCGGCAATTTTTCCATATTTTCTATCCTAATTAAAGACAAATTTAGTTAAAATTAAAGACCGAATTTAGGAAAATTTCGGCAAAAATCCTAAGAATCTAATACGGCTATTCTGAGCAATTTTATGAATTTTGGTACCAAAATTAGGTGATTACAGCGTAAATTCAGAAACCATCTCATATCAGTTCATCAACCTTTAATTTTATGAATATAATAAAGCCTAGACGTGGAAACAAAACCAAGGGACAATGGAGCTTACAATAATATCGAGCCAAACTAAGCTTAACTATTATATCGAACCGAGCCCAAACAAACTTTGTAAAAGTATAAACGAGCTTTAGAGCCCAACAAAGCTTGGTAAAGCCCAAAATGGCTCTTTAATGTTTAGTGCCACGTAATACTACACCATCGGAAAAAATTCAATAAAGAAAGGTGATTAAGAAAAATATAAGCCCTATTAGTTCAAATTGATAAATGCATTCCAGCGTGAGTGAATAATACGCATTATTAGATTGAATTAAAACTCAACGTTAAATGAGGTTAACTTAACATTGATTTTGAACATCAAATAGAACCTTTTAGGCCCAAAAAAAAAATTCAAACAAGTTGAACAATATTAAATTTCTTTAATATTTTAATTCTAAAATATTAGCTCAACATTGTTATTAGAGCTCAAACTCAAATGAGGTTAACTTAACATTGAGCTTGAACATAGAATAGAATATTTTTTAAAAATAAAAATAAACGCAAGATAAATTCATAGAATTTGAACAACATTAAGTTTCTTTAATATTTTAATTCTAAAATTTAAAAAATTTGATTATATTTTGTACCACCCATAGTCTCAAGTAAGATGTCCGTGAGAAAATTCAGTATGTGAAATTTCGAATATCTCTCTTTGCTTTAATATCTTTGTAACAATTTTTTTATTTGTCCTTAATGCAAAAAGAAAAAATCATATGACAGATCAACCCTTTTGTACCATTAATATTGGATTCTAATCGATGATGAGACACCCAGTATATTTTCATTTTAAAGTAAATGAATAAATCATTAAAGCGAACCAACTGTGTTGAATCGAACCCGACCGAGCTTAAAACTGTTGAATCAAACTTTTACGAAAATTGAGTTGAGCCCACTGACAAGGTGCATACGAGCTTCAACAGATCAAATGGAATTCTATTGCAGCAGCATGAACCGGTTCCATCAGGTTTTCAATCGTGTAAAAATGGAGAACAAAAGTGATATATGCATACACTGTTTAGTGTCCCTCTGTTTAGATATCATCTTGGACTATCCTTTTAGTTTCTTTTATATTTACTAGTTCATATATTTTCATCTTGTAAAGAAGGTGCTTTTAATAATTATAATTAGTAAAATTACTCGCTAGCATGATGCCTAGAAAGGATTCATTTATAAAAAATAATTTAAATTATGACGATATAAAAGGAGGTAGTTACATTTTGATATAAAAATTGTTGAGACATATTGAAAAAGGAAAAAAATGGACTCAAATAAAATAATCCTACCGTATAGTTACAAAATATTGCATCTCTGTCGTGACTGAATAAAGAGAATGTTGGGTAGAAACATTCGGCGAAAAGAGAATTGCAACATAAATTCCAAAGACATCGTTCCAACTAGAACATAATAAAATTGAATTGAAAATATTTCAGAAAAGTAGCATCAAAACTGAACTCCCCTAGAAAAGCAGAACGAGAGCCTACTATACTTCCAGAGAAGCAACTAATTACAGGTGAGCGCTACAGTCAAAATCAAATGCTAACTACAGATTGATACAAGAAAATAAGGCTCATTTGTGCATACAACCACAAAATTTGCTTTTAAATAAATTAGAAGATAAAGTAGGACTCTAGATGTAAATAAGGAAAAACAAATATAACAATAATACGATCGTGATCTCCTAACCAGAAGGTAGTACTACTAGTTAAACCAGCTATTACATAGTTGAGGCCGAGTCTTGCTAAAGCACAATCAAGGAGTCAATATGTCAGGTAAGCTTCAAGGGTCCAGCACTTCTTTCCCTCGTTTAATTGTGACTAAGCTCTTCTTGTAAATATGAACCGAACAACCATATATGGAAATTCTCCAGAAGGCTCTCCTCAGGCCTCGATGACGAAATCCAAGACGTTGCGACTCCCCGGTCCTAATATCATAGGAGACCAGACGAGAACGGTTACTTACGAAAATGACAGTGCTAGGATTAATCCAACACTTGATATGTGATGGAGATGTAAAGCATTGAAAGGTATAAAGTTTATTTTAGAGTCTTGGTTGGATTAGTACCCATATCTCATAACGAAACATGCTAACCGCGCTCATGAGACCAAAGGAGTCATCAAGCAATATCAGGAATAGATGGTAATGATTGAAAGGGCGACCTGCATCTGGCCCTTCAATTAATCCAAACACCTCATTGCTAAAGTCAAATGAAGCAATGCTACACTTACCACAACCCTCCGCCACTCTCAGCCAGTAATAAGCTCCATTTAAATAAGCAGTACCGAGGGGTTCTCTAAAGTATCGGTTGCATATAAGTGTTTCGTCATTTTCTTCAAGTTGAAGGATTCTCCACGAGTCCTTGGAACAGGAATAGACCGCTGCATATGCTCGTTCGACAGATGGACGTATGGTGTCATCCTCGAAGGACCGGAACCAAACAACCTTATAGTCATTAGTCACGAGGTCTGATCCAAACCCAAACTCACACGTAAATTGTCTGAGACACGGTTGAAGGTCGAAATTGGGTTCAGGAAGGAGCCTTAACTCCCTGGTGGCAGGATTCCACAAGGACAAGGAGATGTTGTATACGTTGCCATCAATTACTCTCTCCAGCAAAAACAAGCCGTCCACAGAACCTAAAAGGTATGTAATACCTCTGAGCCCCTGGAAACAAGTTTCAAGTACACCACCATCTGAAATCAAAGTGATGGGAGGGGAATCATCATCTGCGGCACAATGATCATAAACCAAGATTTGAGGAGGCTTGTCACAGTTCTTGTTCAAGTGTTGTTTGATGAAGCCAGGATTCTTGATAACTTTGTACCATTTCTTGCAAGCACATTCGAATCGCAACAAAGACTTCACTGGTAGCATGAGTAGAATTTCCTCTGTTAAATCTTCAGGGAAAGGCCGACCACCATTAGCACTGCTGGCCATTCTAGAATAGAAACAGAGATCAAAAGAAATGCTGAACAATTCTCAAATGTGAAGGAAAAAAGAAAGAATGAAGAAAGACAAAGTCAGTACAAAGAAGGTTTTGTTTGAGTGAATTAATGGTCATTCCTCTTTAATATAATTTTCCTATTTCTAAACTTTAATAATTTTTCCTTAATTAGTACTACTGTATTTGGTTAGTGATTACTCCCTCCGGTCCATATTATTTGATTTTTTGGTTGTTTTTACACAAATTAAAAAATCCACCTTTTAGTATTAATTAAGAAGGTCATTTACTATATTAACCTTTGACTCTTTCAAATTTACTTATCAAAATCTGTGAGAGCTTTTAAAAAGTATGATTAGATCATTTATTGACAAGGGTATATTAGGAAAGAACCATTTAAAAGCTTCTTGAACTTTGAACAAATCAATTATTTTGGACCAAAAAATAAAGACCAAAAAATCAAATAAAATGAACCGGAGGGAGTACCTTATTAGTCTATAATAAATTACGACCATTAAATTCTACATCTGCCATGACAAGCTAATCCTAATGTATAGGTTCCATTACAATTTCGACCTATTAAAACTCATCTTTAGTGTGATCATTTGCATAATTGAAACTTTTTTCCAATACGGGCTAGAAAATATTAAAGCATGATTTTGAGGCTTTTCGCATCCATCTGTCTATTTATACTAATATATGCCTCTATTTTTAAGATCTAGTATATTACTAGACATGCATAGCCCGTGCACGGGCCCAACATTTAGTAACTAATTATTAGAAAATCTAACTGTAAGTTGAGAACCAAAAGTTTGCCAACTGTAAGTTGCAATAATTTAAATTTTACCTTCTCTAACTCGGTGTTACAAAATTTCCATATCCAATGAATTTCATAGGAAGCAGAACCCGTTATTCCAACAAAATGCAACACCAAATTGACCCTTCTTATATGCTGGCTTTTCCCGTCTTGGTATGAGCAATTCAATATACATCTCATTAGCTGCTTAAAGATGTATCGACCTGTAATTGGGAAGAGAGTGTAATGGGGAAGAAAATAAAAGATAGCAATAACGAAGACGTGAAATCAATGCAAAGACAAATCACTGATATTTAGATGGAGAACATAGACAGAAGGGAATATTATAAAGCACTTGCAATTCAGGAGAAAAAGCTGAAATATTTGACAAAATAGGAAAGTTGTTTAATCTTTCATGGATCAAGTGCAGTGCATGCCTTTGACCAAATGCATGGATCCGTAAAATAATTTCTCTGACAATGTGCAATGCATAAGAAACCAAAAGAAGTTCAATCTTGTAGAAATCCACTACGAAGAAAGAACCATAGCAAAGGTTACTAAATTTGTAATCAAAAGTGATGTAGTTTGCACAATATATCATACTTAATCTTGTAGTTAGAAATAAAGCGCCAAACTATCTAACACCGAGTTGATAAATCAGATTTATATAAAAAGAATAAATATTAAAATCACCTTTTTCACAAGAATGTTTGTTACCACATAGTTGTTTATTAACAAAACGGGACATATACATACAGTATACACAACACAATACAGAAAATAAAACATATTGTTCAACACTATCATGCGGTTCCTTCAAAATCTTCCATGTAATTAAAAATTAAAAAAGGTTTGTTACCATTTAGGCGGATAAACGCATTATTCGAATAGAGACACCAGACCAAAACATGTAGATTTAGATTCAAAAATCATACCCATAAATTTAAAAGCATAGATAATCAAAATGTTGGAATTGTTGTCAATGCTAGTTAATGAGAAGGAACATAGAAATTTAATGCCAATATATATAGTGGAGAAGGAACAAATAAGAAAACAGAAATACACGGAACAAAAGAAAAAGAAAACAGAGAGAGAGTACGATGGATGGAAGAGATAATACTCATTTGATCAAACACTGTAATGATCAAAAGACCAGGAAATGCAAAATTCTGGATCAACAATGGAAACAGGAACACGTGGACACACAAGTTTACATAGATAGCACACGTGGATACGCAAGTTTACTCAATTCATTTCGTAATTATCGCAATATTAATTAATTAAATACTAATTAAGAGTCTTTATTGAAGGGAAGGGGTTGTGGATGTCAATTACATCTTTGAAAGTATACTGTTAAGCTTGAGGCAATAACCTCATTGGATTGGTTGTGGTGTGGACAATCCCTCAATAGAGCCTTAAATCTCTCCCAAGCTGAGTACAAAGATTCACCATCTAACTATCTGAACGACATGATTTCACTCCTCAGCCGGGCTGTCTTAGCAGACGGATAAAATTTAGCCAAGAATTTCTTAGCCAAGTCCTCCCAAGTAGTGATAGACCCAGGCTTCTCAGCCTTTAACCACTTCCTTGCTGTCCCTATCAATGAAAATGGGAACAGGGTTAAACGAACATAATCAGTAGGCACACCCGCTGGTGTATAAGTATCACTGATCTCCAGAAAGTTCTGAATGTGTTGCTGTGGATCCTCATGAAGTAATCCAGCATATTGCCCCGTCACATGCAGCAACTGAATCATGCCGGGCTTGATCTCAAAGTTTCCAGTAATAGCAGGCTTCACAATACTGGACTCCACCCCCTTCAGACTAGGGAGAGCTACATCTCGCACTGCTATTGCTTGTTCTTCTGCCATTTCAATAGGTAAAGAAGCAGGTACGATTGCTAGTGCTTCTCGATCTCTTGCTTCCTTTCTTAACAACCTCAAGGTTCTTTCAGGCTCGGGATCAAAAGGTGCGAGTGGTTCGTCCTTCTTATTCCTTTGCATGCAAAAACCTGTAGCCTGAAATAGCACAAGACACTCAACAAAAAATTAAACCTGAATAGAAATTAAGTAATCGTTCAAAAAGAAATTAGTCCGTAATAGTCCCCGGCAACGGCGCCAAAAACTTGTTGCTCCCAAACGCACACGCAAGTATACGCGGTCGCCAAGTAATAAAGTGACTAAGTCGAGTGTCGATCCCACGAGGACTGTGCAGACTAATACTTCGTAAACAATTTCTATCAAACTATCCAGGGGTCTTGTTCTTAATTGGTGAGAGTTTATGTAACCAAAAAGCAGTAATTAAAATGCTAGAAGTGTAGTCAAACAATGGTGCAAACTTTGGGTGCTATCAATATTAAGAGGACGGTCCAGGGTCAGAGTTACGAACAATCCAGTTGATGTATTCAATTGATTCCACTCCTTAAATCCCGGGTTACTAACTGACAGAGTAATTGTAATTATGAAAACCTTTCAGTTATTCACAATCTATGCAAGCTACTTCAATCCCTATATGTCTATGGGTTAAATCACATGCACGCATTAACGATCTCTGTAATGAGTTAAACTAGGCAAGCAAGTATATGTCTATCCTACTCGCGAATTGGTTCCCCGATGCCCGGGTTCACAAACTAGTTCTATTCTTCCTTATTACGAAATTAGATTCTCTTTTTCGAGTTCAACCTAAAAACCATAGATCATGCATAATTATCGAGCTCTAATAATTAAGCAAGTGAAATCAAGAAAGAATAAGTAACCCGTTATGGGATTCAATTAGTGGAAATCAATCTTCAACAATCAACTTTCATGTATTTACTCTAACCCCAGAACGTAAGGAAATTAGCCACACATATTCATAATCACAAGGCAAAGATTTGATGTAATAATGAATTAATTGATGAAATAGATGAAAGATTAAGAATCACCCTTGTTCAATGGAGTATGTAGCTCTCAATATTGCCCAAAGTCAAGAACTCTTTACAAAAACTAAGTAATAAACTATTTATAGTGTTTCCAAACCCTTGGTAATAAGTTAGACCCGATACTAGGAGGAATAGGGAGTAAAATCGCGCATAAGGGGCGCTGGGGCGCCCCGAAAAGCGTGCACAAGACCAGAGGACGCTCCAAGCTTCGTGCCACAGGCCTGCGTCGCGCCTTGAACCGCGCCAGCCTCCTTGCGCGGTAGGCTGCGCGGCGCGGGCTCTAGCACGCCAGGCAACTTTGCTCTTTTCCGCTCCAAAACTCGGCTCGTGTCGTGCCTATGTGTGCTCAATCCAATCTTCAAACATCCTTCAACCAATTCATGCTCAATCAAGCTCCGAAACGCTCCAAATGCATCGCGTAACGACCTACAAACGAACAACACAACATAAGCGCAAAACCACATTCACAAGCTACCAAACAAGTGCTAAACAAGCTCAAATGTGCGGAAATATTAAGGAAAAGTAGGCATAAAATGCCGAACATCAGTTTTGTTGGATAATTACAATTCCTTTCTCCCTCCAGCCCCACCTCTCTAGACGTTACATTTTTATTAGACACTGTTTCTTTTTTTTCTTGGTATAAATGTATGAAAATGTTTGTGACCGAATGTTTTGCCCATGAAAATATTAAGATGTGCAAAAATTTTTACTGTGTAGGCCGAGATGTAATGCTTGATAATCTCAGCTTCTCTGCTTTTTTATGTAATTTTGCCCTCTCTTATTTGGTAAAAATATTGTTGTCCCATATGATTAGTAAGTCTAAAGAAATTAGTTAGTAGGTTTTGCGGAAGAAATTGATTCTTCTCGTAATGATAAAACATAAAGTTTTGAAACAATAAAATATATTCTTAATACTTTTGCTTTTAGTTTTTCCTTTGAATATTATTGATCTATAAGGACTAATTTTAGGAATTCTTCATATTGATGAGGTTCTTCGTTGTGGAATGTTAGGTTTAATTAAAAGTATTGAAAATATTCCAATGCTAGTTAATAGACTATAACAACTCATAATAAAAGTAAAAGGGCTTAGATAGTTCACAATTCTTTTTCATCAATCATCATAAAGAAAAGAAGGAAAATTTATCGCATAGTATATCCTTAAACAAATGAAGTATTATCCCATCAATTGATCTTTCAAAATCTCACAACTTCAAACTATCTAAAATAAAATAAAGTAAATATTATCGATTATTTTATAAGAGACTTCAAAAGAAACAAAATAAAGAAATATATACAGAGAATATATTTTGAAGAAGCAGGCAAATAGCTACATGCATAACCGTTTTAGTGTTAGCAAATGAAAGCAAAGTTCCTCTAGACAAACATGAAAGATGCCATTAGCTAATCTGCATAGACATGTTTGAAACAATAATAGGGAGAGAACTTACCAAAAGTTTCTCAAGTAATCGGCTTTAACAATCAGTTACCATCAATAGGTACCTGGTCAATAGGTTCCCAAAATACAACCTACTACAATGTTTTTCTTGCCTTTCCGCTTTCATCACCCGCAACATGTAGTAGCCAATGTTAACCGGCCTCCCGGTCATGAAAAAGTACACCATGCACGCCCGAGTCTTAGTGACCTCGGAGTAATGAGAACTTGGGAGAATCCGTGCATTAATGAACCGCATCCATACACGCGCCGGCTTGAGAAACTGGGAGAATTGCATAAACTTATGTCGTCCAGACGCTCCTCGCGCCCACTTATGCGTGGAGCCCTCACCACACAAAGTCTCCCTCAAGGCCGTGTAGTCCGGTTTCTTGATGTAATTTCTCAACTCATCATAGTCGGGGTCAGCTACCCCCAAGAAGGCATTCAATGCCGATGCATCTAATTTCACCTTCACTCCCCTCACCGTCACCAAATCATCATCTCTCCACGCCTCATCGGGCTCCCAATTAGCATAAAGTTCTTGGACCATGTCCAAGTTGGCGGGCCCCGGACTCTCAAATACTGATTCCCACTTAAGGGCAATAATCTTCTCGGCCACCTCTCTAAATTTTTGCATCACCGACCGTTTATCAATTTCTTGCTCGGGTATGTACCCCGCAAGCCGCACATTCTTATACCATGTTTGGCACTCCCCCTTCTTCACACAAGAGAGGCCATACCGGGTCTTCCCTCCGGGACGTGGTATCGGCACCGCGTCCTTTGGAATTTTTGCCCTTGCTTTGGGCTTGGCCGGTGCCTTACCCTTTTGAGTCGTGGAGGAAGGCCCGGCTTGAGTTGATGCTCTCCTTGGTCCCGCAGTAGATGAGGAACTAGCCTTATGCTTTGTAGCAACCATGGTACCTATACAAATGCAAAGATCAATGTGAGATACATAGCTAAGTACCAAAAATACAATTCAAGCTCACGGGTACCACCCCACACTTATCACACACTCAATGTGTCAACCACTCAATTCAATAGCACGGGCTACCCCACACTTGAACAAAACTAGCTTTGAGCAAAATATGCTACGTTTTGAATTTTTAAAATCAAGCTAGTGTGGGTGCATCATGATCCATTCTAGTGTGCATGCAACATCTAGTGTTCATAGGAAGCCAAAGGAATGCATTGCTACTCAAGAATTCACAATGTCATTGATATTTAATCTTTGAGGCTTTTTCACAAACACCTAGTGTGCACAACTTTGAACTAGCAATTTCAATGGAATTTGTAATGTATCAACCCTCCCAAATTGTTGGGAGATCTCTTTTTGCAAGTCACAAGTTCTATACTAAGCATTCTAGACAATTAAGCACATCAAAATTGAATTTTTATGGACAAGCTTGCAACTAGTTAAGAGTATCACCCATGAGCAATAATGAAGATAACTTACATGTTATTGAGAAGGAAGAGTAGTAATGTACTTACTTGATGATGTTAGAAGTGATTGCACAATAGTTGGGATGATTCCAATTGTTAGAGATGAATTAGTGTGTGTGTAGAGAGTGTTTGTGGTGAAAGTAAGGAAGAAAAAGTGTTAGGAATCGGGGGTTTAGGGGTTGGGAAGTAAGGAATTTCGGGTCAAGACCCGTTGACCCGTTTGCTAAACCAAAACCTTGCCTTGCGCGGTTGGTCCCGCGGCGCAGGCCTATGGCGCGCCCATTTTTTGATGTTCTGCCAGGCCTCGCGCGGTGGGAGGCGCGGGGCGCTCCCAACCGCGCTTGGCCACTTTGCTCAAGCTGTTTCTCGCGCTTTGGGAGGCGCGGGGCGCTCCCAAACGCGCCCGAGCACATTTTTTCGCACCGTTTTTCGATTCTAAGTACAACCCAAGCGCGGGGCACGTCTCGAGACGTCCCATACCCCTCAATGCATTCATTTCACCATGTTTAGCTCACCCGAATCCTGCAAAAACGACACACAAAAACAACAACTACGTGACACTATAAAATGAAAAGAAAATCCTAAACTATTACAAGTACAAACTCGGGTTGCCTCCCGAGAAGCGCCTTATTTAACGTCGTGGCACGACGGGTATGAATCAAGGGTCCCTCAAAGTAATTGAAGTACGGTGATTCACCGCACCTCCCCAATAATGTTTCACCCTTTGACCATTAACCAAAAATGTGTTCTCAGACTCTGGGGCTCTCAATTCAACCGCTCCATGTGCGGTAACACGAACAACTTCAAAAGGCCCCGACCATCTCGACTTCAACTTGCCCGGAAACAATTTCAACCTCGAGTTGAATAATAATACAAGCTGCCCGGGCTCAAAAGAGCGACGCTCAATGTGCTTATCATGCCATTTCTTGGTCCGCTCCTTATATAATTTCGCATTTTCATACGCATGGAAACGGAACTCTTCAAGTTCATGCAATTGAAGCACCCTCTTCTCACCCGCTAAGGCCATATCAAGGTTGAGCTTTTGAATTGCCCAATACGCCTTATGCTCTAATTCAACCGGCAAGTGACACGCCTTACCATAAACAAGCCTATATGGAGAGGTTCCAATAGGTGTTTTGAAAGCAGTTCGGTAGGCCCAGAGAGCATCATCTAACTTCATAGCCCAATCCTTCCTCGAGGCATTCACAGTCTTCTCAAGGATTTGCTTGATCTCTCTATTAGACACTTCCACTTGGCCACTAGTTTGGGGATGATAAGCAGTAGCCACCTTGTGGCGAACCCCATACTTGGCCAATAACTTATCGAACAACCGGTTACAAAAATGCGTACCTTCATCACTAATGATAGCCCGCGGTGTCCCAAAACGAGTGAAAATATTCTTCTTCACGAACTTCACCACCACACTCGCATCATTTGTAGGAAGTGCAATGGCCTCCACCCATTTAGATACATAATCAACTGCTACAAGGATGTATTTATTGCCCATAGAAGGTGGGAATGGACCCATGAAATCAATACCCCAACAATCAAACAGCTCAATCTCTAAGATATTGTTCAAAGGCATCTCGTGACGCCTAGTAATGGTACCTGTTCTTTGGCAACGATCACATTGCTTCACTAAGGCATGAGCATCTTTAAATAGAGTAGGACAAAAGAAACCAGATTGAAGTACCTTTGCAGCTGTTCGATCTCCACCAAGGTGGCCACCATAAGGAGAGGAATGGCAGCTCTGTAGAATCGGCTCTACTTCTTCCCTTGGAACACATCTCCTCGCTAGTTGATCAACACCTATCTTGTACAAATAGGGCTCATCCCACACATAAAACCTGCTCTCATGAAGGAGTTTACGCTTTTGCTCAGCAGTTGCCCCAGGGGGATACACATTACTCACAAGAAAATTCACCATGTCAGCATACCATGGCACCTCAGCTGCATCAAGAGCAAAAAGTTGCTCATCAGGAAATACCTCTTTAATCTCAGGCCCCTCATCTACATGATCTCGATTCTCCAGCCTTGACAAATGATCAGCTACTTGATTCTCAGTCCCCTTGCGATCTCGAATTTCAACATCAAACTCTTGCAATAGGAGAACCCATCTAATAAGTCTAGGCTTGGAGTCCTTCTTTTCAAACAAATACCGGATTGCGGCATGATCAGTGTAGACAACAACACGAGTGCCAACCAAATAAGATCTGAATTTATCAAAAGCATAAACCACGGCTAGCAACTCCTTCTCAGTGGTAGTATAATTGGACTGGGCTGCATCAAGCGTCTTGCTTGCATAATAGATGGAGTGAAAAATTCTTCCAATTCTTTGGCCTAGAACAGCCCCAATAGCATTATCACTTGCATCACACATCAATTCAAACGGCAAAGACCAGTCAGGAGCAATGATGATTGGTGCGGTCACCAACCTTTTCTTCAACTCTTCAAACGCCTTAATACAAGCATCATCAAACAAAAATTTCACATCCTTCTCCAACAATTTGCACAAGGGAGTGGAAATTTTGGAGAAGTCCTTTATGAAATGCCTATAGAACCCTGCATGTCCCAAGAAACTACGCACCCCCTTAACAGAGATAGGTGGTGGTAATTTCTCAATAGCCTCTATCTTCGCCTTGTCAACCTCAATCCCCTGCTTTGACACCTTGTGCCCAAGTACTATGCCTTCTTGAACCATAAAGTGACATTTTTCCCAATTCAGCACCAGATTTGTTTCTTCACAACGGCTCAGCACAGCATCAAGATTTTTCAAGCACTCATCAAAAGAGTCACCAACCACTGAGAAATCATCCATAAACACCTCCACAAATTTTTCCACCATATCAGTGAAAATAGCCATCATGCACCGCTGAAAAGTCCCCGGGGCATTACACAACCCAAATGGCATCCTCCTAAATGCATAGGTGCCATATGGACAAGTAAAAGTGGTCTTCTCTTGGTCTTCAGGAGCTATCACAATTTGATTGTAGCCCGAATAACCATCCAAGAAACAGTAATATTCATGGCCTGCAAGTCTATCCAACATCTGATCAATAAAAGGGAGTGGGAAGTGATCTTTCCTGGTGGCTTTGTTGAGCTTCCTATAATCAATGCAAATTCGCCACCCTGTAACAGTTCTTGTAGGAATCAACTCATTGTTCTCATTCTTCACCACTGTCATGCCCCCCTTCTTAGGAACACATTGCACTGGACTCACCCACTTGCTGTCAGAGATAGGAAAAATAATACCAGCATCCAGCCACTTGATAACTTCTTTCTTCACCACCTCCTTCATGATTGGATTTAGCCTCCTCTGCTGCTCTATGGATGGCTTATGATCTTCCTCCAAGAGAATTTTATGCATGCAGAAAGAAGGACTAATCCCTCGAATATCAGCAATAGTCCAGCCAATAGCTCTCTTGCGCTCTCGCAGTACCCACAACACCTTCTCAACCTGCACATCAGACAACAAAGAAGAAAGGATCACGGGCAAAGTATTACCTTCACCCAAATAAGCATAACGTAAATGTGCGGGTAAAGGCTTGAGCTCAAGATTATGAGCCTTCTCAATAGACGGTTTAGCAGGAGCTAAGGTCAACGGTCTATCAAGCTCCTCAAATTTCTTCCACCCTGGGATGAATCTACTCTGCATATTAAGCACCTCCAGATATTCTTCAGTATCTTCATCCTTCAGGATATCATCATCATCACATAAGAGTGCCCTTTCCAAAGAATCAACATTAGAGGCCAAGAATTGCCTCTCATCAGCAGTCAACTCATCATCTATCACTTTTATCATGGACAACTCTTCATAATGAGAAGGAAGCTGGGTAGCTCTGAACACATTAAACACAGCTTCTTCCCCATTTACCTTCATGATCATCTTACCAGCTCTGACTCTAATAACAGCATCAGCAGTAGCCAAAAATCCTCTTCCCAAGATGAGAGGAACCTCAGGATCAGCTTCGTAATCAAGAATAATAAAATCAACGGGTAATATGAACTGACCCACTTGTACAAGCACATCCTCAATAATCCCCTCGGGGCATGTCAAAGATCTATCAGCCAGCTGCAAAGTCACAGTAGTGGGTCGTGGCTCACCCAAGCCTAGCTTCCTAAAAACTGAAGAAGGCATCAAATTCACACTAGCACCCAAATCACATAAAGCACGACCAACCTCATGTTCCCCAATTTTCAAAGGGATGGTAAAACTGCCAGGGTCCTTCAACTTCTGCGGAAGCTTGCTTCTAACTCTCGAACTGCACTCCTCAGTAAGTGCAACTGTCTCAAACTCAGTCAATCTTCTCTTGTTAGCAACAATATCCTTGATGTATTTAGCATATTTGGGAACATCCCGCAAAAGCTCCACCAAAGGAATATTTACCTGAATCTGGCTCAATATCTCCAAAAATTTCTTGCATGCTGCATCAACTTTCTGCTTCTGAAGTCTCTGCGGGAAAGGTGGTGGTGGTCTCACAATAGCAGACTCGGGCTGCTTTTCAATTACTTTTTCTGCTTCTTTCTCCACCTCCCTATCAGCATTTGGCTCTAACTCACCAACAGGCTTCTTTGGCTTTGGGGGAACTTCTTCCAAAGCTCTTCCATTCCTCAAAGTAACTGCTTGCACAAATTCTCTAGGATTCTTCTCTGTATCACTCGGTAAGGCACCCCGAGGTCTATTGTTTTGTGCTTCAGCTAGCTGCCCCAATTGCCTCTCAAGATCTTTCTGCGCACTGCTCAAGTCTTTAATTTTCTGTGCCTGAGATGCTGACTCATCCATGAGCTTTTGCTGCCCTGCAAGAATTTTCTTAAGCATATCCTCAACTGAACTCGACTGCTGTGGCTGACTCTGTGACTGTGATCCCTGCTGTGGTGCATTTTGGGACCTCTCATAGCCTTGATGCTGCTCACGACTATCCCTCCAAGAAAAATTTGGGTGACTGCGCCAACCCGTGTTGTAGCTGTTACCATATTGATTGCGATTCTGGCCCTGTGATCTGTTCTGATTACCCACATAATATACTGACTCTGGATTAGATGGACAGACGTCAGTAGCATGATCCTCTCCACAAACCTCACAAAAAGTCTGAATTTGTTGCACTGGAGCTGCTGGTTGTTGAGTCTGCGCTAAAGTGAGCTTGCTGATTTGATTGGAAATAGCATCCATTTTCGCCCTTAGCTCTGAAACTACATCCAATTGGAGTAACCCAGCAGACTTCTGCGTAATAGCTCTACCAACACCCTGCCAATCAGGATTGCTCTGCGAAAACTTGTCAAGTAACTCATAAATTTGATCAAAGTTTAAAGCCAGTACTTGACCTCCAGCAGCAGCATCTGCCACAATCTTCGTGTGAACATTCAACCCCTCAACAAAAGTGTGTGCAATAACCTCATTGGATTGGTTGTGGTGTGGACAATCCCTCAATAGAGCCTTAAATCTCTCCCAAGCTGAGTACAAAGATTCACCATCTAACTATCTGAACGACATGATTTCACTCCTCAGCCGGGCTGTCTTAGCAGACGGATAAAATTTAGCCAAGAATTTCTTAGCCAAGTCCTCCCAAGTAGTGATAGACCCAGGCTTCTCAGCCTTTAACCACTTCCTTGCTGTCCCTATCAATGAAAATGGGAACAGGGTTAAACGAACATAATCAGTAGGCACACCCGCTGGTGTATAAGTATCACTGATCTCCAGAAAGTTCTGAATGTGTTGCTGTGGATCCTCATGAAGTAATCCAGCATATTGCCCCGTCACATGCAGCAACTGAATCATGCCGGGCTTGATCTCAAAGTTTCCAGTAATAGCAGGCTTCACAATACTGGACTCCACCCCCTTCAGACTAGGGAGAGCTACATCTCGCACTGCTATTGCTTGTTCTTCTGCCATTTCAATAGGTAAAGAAGCAGGTACGATTGCTAGTGCTTCTCGATCTCTTGCTTCCTTTCTTAACAACCTCAAGGTTCTTTCAGGCTCGGGATCAAAAGGTGCGAGTGGTTCGTCCTTCTTATTCCTTTGCATGCAAAAACCTGTAGCCTGAAATAGCACAAGACACTCAACAAAAAATTAAACCTGAATAGAAATTAAGTAATCGTTCAAAAAGAAATTAGTCCGTAATAGTCCCCGGCAACGGCGCCAAAAACTTGTTGCTCCCAAACGCACACGCAAGTATACGCGGTCGCCAAGTAATAAAGTGACTAAGTCGAGTGTCGATCCCACGAGGACTGTGCAGACTAATACTTCGTAAACAATTTCTATCAAACTATCCAGGGGTCTTGTTCTTAATTGGTGAGAGTTTATGTAACCAAAAAGCAGTAATTAAAATGCTAGAAGTGTAGTCAAACAATGGTGCAAACTTTGGGTGTTATCAATATTAAGAGGACGGTCCAGGGTCAGAGTTACGAACAATCCAGTTGATGTATTCAATTGATTCCACTCCTTAAATCCCGGGTTACTAACTGACAGAGTAATTGTAATTATGAAAACCTTTCAGTTATTCACAATCTATGCAAGCTACTTCAATCCCTATATGTCTATGGGTTAAATCACATGCACGCATTAACGATCTCTGTAATGAGTTAAACTAGGCAAGCAAGTATATGTCTATCCTACTCGCGAATTGGTTCCCCGATGCCCGGGTTCACAAACTAGTTCTATTCTTCCTTATTACGAAATTAGATTCTCTCTTTCGAGTTCAACCTAAAAACCATAGATCATGCATAATTATCGAGCTCTAATAATTAAGCAAGTGAAATCAAGAAAGAATAAGTAACCCGTTATGGGATTCAATTAGTGGAAATCAATCTTCAACAATCAACTTTCATGTATTTACTCTAACCCCAGAACGTAAGGAAATTAGCCACACATATTCATAATCACAAGGCAAAGATTTGATGTAATAATGAATTAATTGATGAAATAGATGAAAGATTAAGAATCACCCTTGTTCAATGGAGTATGTAGCTCTCAATATTGCCCAAAGTCAAGAACTCCTTACAAAAACTAAGTAATAAACTATTTATAGTGTTTCCAAACCCTTGGTAATAAGTTAGACCCGATACTAGGAGGAATAGGGAGTAAAATCGCGCATAAGGGGCGCTGGGGCGCCCCGAAAAGCGTGCACAAGACCAGAGGACGCTCCAAGCTTCGTGCCACAGGCCTGCGTCGCGCCTTGAACCGCGCCAGCCTCCTTGCGCGGTAGGCTGCGCGGCGCGGGCTCTAGCACGCCAGGCAACTTTGCTCTTTTCCGCTCCAAAACTCGGCTCGTGTCGTGCCTATGTGTGCTCAATCCAATCTTCAAACATCCTTCAACCAATTCATGCTCAATCAAGCTCCGAAACGCTCCAAATGCATCGCGTAACGACCTACAAACGAACAACACAACATAAGCGCAAAACCACATTCACAAGCTACCAAACAAGTGCTAAACAAGCTCAAATGTGCGGAAATATTAAGGAAAAGTAGGCATAAAATGCCGAACATCAGTTTTGTTGGATAATTACAATTCCTTTCTCCCTCCAGCCCCACCTCTCTAGACGTTACATTTTTATTAGACACTGTTTCTTTTTTTTCTTGGTATAAATGTATGAAAATGTTTGTGACCGAATGTTTTGCCCATGAAAATATTAAGATGTGCAAAAATTTTTACTGTGTAGGCCGAGATGTAATGCTTGATAATCTCAGCTTCTCTGCTTTTTTATGTAATTTTGCCCTCTCTTATTTGGTAAAAATATTGTTGTCCCATATGATTAGTAAGTCTAAAGAAATTAGTTAGTAGGTTTTGCGGAAGAAATTGATTCTTCTCGTAATGATAAAACATAAAGTTTTGAAACAATAAAATATATTCTTAATACTTTTGCTTTTAGTTTTTCCTTTGAATATTATTGATCTATAAGGACTAATTTTAGGAATTCTTCATATTGATGAGGTTCTTCGTTGTGGAATGTTAGGTTTAATTAAAAGTATTGAAAATATTCCAATGCTAGTTAATAGACTATAACAACTCATAATAAAAGTAAAAGGGCTTAGATAGTTCACAATTCTTTTTCATCAATCATCATAAAGAAAAGAAGGAAAATTTATCGCATAGTATATCCTTAAACAAATGAAGTATTATCCCATCAATTGATCCTTCAAAATCTCACAACTTCAAACTATCTAAAATAAAATAAAGTAAATATTATCGATTATTTTATAAGAGACTTCAAAAGAAACAAAATAAAGAAATATATACAGAGAATATATTTTGAAGAAGCAGGCAAATAGCTACATGCATAACCGTTTTAGTGTTAGCAAATGAAAGCAAAGTTCCTCTAGACAAACATGAAAGATGCCATTAGCTAATCTGCATAGACATGTTTGAAACAATAATAGGGAGAGAACTTACCAAAAGTTTCTCAAGTAATCGGCTTTAACAATCAGTTACCATCAAAATTTTCTAATTTGTTCACGTCCCTTCCACTCTATGCCAATTTATGCCCTTTTCAAATTAATCTCAGCTCCTCTGCTTTTGTATGTAGTTTCATTCTCTTATATCTTTTTTGTTTATGTTTTGTGTGTGTGTTTGACTTCATATAACTGAAGAAAATTTTAATTACAATGATATTTAGGTGTAATAACACAATGATAATTTAACTTGAATCCTCTTCATATCTCCTTTTATCCACTATTGGGGTGCTAATAGGTACTGTTGCACCTCTATCAAAATGATTTATTGCTGTCATATTCAATTGCTTAAAGGAAAGGAGAAAAAAACTTAAAAAACGATTTGTCGAACACTACTAGAGACAAATAGCCATATTTTGGGTGTAATTGTAGAAATTAGCAACTTGACATTAACACTGTGATGTAAAGTCCTAATCAATTTTAATTCATGTATATATATTGAATGTTTTGAAGGTTCTTAATACATGTATTTGAAGGTTTTATATTTTCAATAGAAATATATACATATTCTTTTATTAAAGATAAAATAGAAGAAAAAAAAGCTAGAGTATCAGGATAGATTAATAAACGTTGTGCTATCACAACTAATAATAAAACCTTATGGCTGGTGAATGAGCCTAGAAAAGCCAAAATTGACGACATTTAGGCAGGATTCTACTTTTTATTTTTGATATTCAAATATTAGGAACAAATCATGTCTCATGACCACGTGATGCGCTTCTTATATCAATGATTATAAAAATTATAGCATTCACTAGTTGTTTTACTAAATTAGAGAATGTCTTTTTCTAAATCTATCATTTTAAGTTAACAATGGTTAATATGCTAATTAAATGGATCTAATCTAGACCATTAAAATATAAATTGAACAAGTGGCACTCATCCAAGTGTGCACTTGGATAGCTGTCATGATAGATGTAAAATTCATTTTGTGAATAGCTGTCATGATAGATGTAAAATTCAATGGTCGTAATCTATTGTAGAGTAATAAGGTAACCAATAATCAGATAGTAGTAATTAAGGAAAAAAAGTATAGTCCAAAAGTGGGAAATTATATTAAAGAGGAATGACCATTAATTCACTCAAACAAAATTCACTGTACTGGCTTTGGCTTTCTTCATTGCCTTTCTTTTTCCCTTCATTGTTAAGCATTTCTTTTAATCTCTCTCTGTTTCTATTCTATAATGGCCAACAATGCTAATGGTGGTCGATCTTTCCCTGAAGATTTAAAGGAGAAAATTCTACTCACGCTGCCAGTGAAGTGTTTATTGCCGTTCAAATGTGCTTGCAAGAATTGGTACAAATTTATCAAGAATCCTGGCTTCATCAAACAACACATGAACAAGAACTGTGACAAGCCTCCTCAAATCTTGGTTTATGATCATTGTGTCGCAGATGATGATTCCCCTCCCATCACTTTGATTTCAGATGGTAGTGTACTTGAAACTTGTTTCCAGGGGGCTCAAAGGTATTACATACCTTTTAGGTTCTGTGGACGGCTTGTTTTTGCTGGAGAGAGTAATTGATGACAACGCATGCAACATCTCCTTGTTCTTGTGGAATCCTGCTACCAGGGAGGTAAGTCTCCTTCCTGAACCCAATTTCGACCTTCAACCGTGTCTCAAGCAATTTACATGTCAATTGGGTTTGTATCAGACCTCGTGACTACTGACTATAAGGTTATTTGGTTGGGATGACACCAGAAGTCCAAGTGTCTATCTAGCATATGCAGCGGTCTATTCCTGTTCCACGGACTCGTGGAGAATCCTTCAACTTAAAGAAAATTACAGAACACTTATATGCAACCCAAACTTTAGCGAACCCCTTGGTACTTCTTATTTAAATGTGTATGTGCGTACAGTATGTGTGAAAATCGTTACTCTTTTTGATTACACACATACTGTACGCACAACTTCTGTTCATTTTTCTCCTATTTTAATGTAATAAAATTTATTGCAATTTTAGTTGTAGTGATTAAGAAGAAAATAAACCGTTTCAGATTATATCAATAGCCTAAACCAATTCTTTAGTAATTTGTTGTGTATTACTAACTACATTAATGACTGATTATTGTATCTATCTATCTATACTATTATAAAAGCACGAAGGCCTTAGTGAAATGTCAACCGACTTTTTTACCCTTCGTAATTAGTTTTAAGTTGGGCAAATTTGTAAATTTGATATTTTAAATTATTTTCGGTCCTAATTTATTTATTTTCGCAAACAACATTCTCGGACCTAATTTATTAATTTTTGTAAACAACTGTCAAAGCCAAACTTTGCCTAACTCCTTCTTTGTCATAAACACAAATTCTCTGCCGACCTAATCCAATTCTTCTTTATGTTTCTTCCTTATCTACTACATCTGGTATTGGTTTGGGTTTATGCTTCTTATTTTCCCGTTTCTTACGCTCCAATTAATTTTGGTGTTAGTTTTGGTTTAGGATTTGTATTTTTCCTTTGAGGAATTAGTTTTGCTCTTTGATTCATCTTTTATTATGGAAAGATTTGCTTTACGACTAGGTTTAGGTTCTTGTTTTTTACCTTTTCCTATCCCAATACAAGAGAGAAAAACTCCTATAAAAGGAGCTTATATTCTCCGTTGTTCATTATATTTGATTTACGGTATCTCGCAACACAATCTAGTAGCACAAAACGAGGTAAACTCTTCCTTCTCGTGAATTCAATTTCTTTTCTATATTCTCCGTTGTTCATTATATTTGATTTATGGTATCTCACAGCACAATCCCGTAGCACAAAAGGAGGTAAACTCTTGCTTCTCGTGAATTCAAATTCTTTTCTTTTAGTATTTGTACTTTGTTTGTTACTGTCAGTAATGCACGCTGTGTTTGTTTTGAACATTCTTTTTATATTGGTTATCTATACAATTGAAGATGCAACAATATTAGTTTGTCCGATGTTATTGATGTCGTTCTTTGAGATTGTTGTTACCGGTTTGTGGTTTGTTTCATAATCTATTGTTACTAATACATATTTTCTCATATGATTTTAATACTAACTGCTATGCCATTTTAAGTTGTTCATCTATAAAAAATAATACTAATTGCTATGCCAGCTCAAGTTGTTCATCTATAAAAGTTTAGAATATTATTTTGTTGAATTATTTTAGTGTATTTACAAATTTTGTTATTTAAGAATAGAGAATTGCTATTGCCCTTCTTAAATCTTGGTGGCTTTCAGCATGGCTATTAAAGGTAAACATTATTCATTATCTCTTATAAATTATTCCCATAGAATAACTTTTTTATTGTTACAATAGTCAAACTGTTGTTTAAACTTTATTGCAGGACATTAACAATGGAATCTGAGACAGAGTGGATTCCAATTAACAGTTTAAGAAAATACGATAACGAGAAGGTATTAAAAGTCTTCCTAATTGGAAGTGGAGCAGGTAAAAGAGTTTAAAAATGATAAAAATGAAGGCATGCGATGGATTCTTACCTTTGTCGACGAAGAGGTAATACTATTTTTCTGTATTCATATCTTTCTATTTTAGTTTTAGTTGTTATACTAATTCATCTGTGAACCTTTAACAGGGAACGAAAATTCAAGGAATAGTTTTCAATAATCTTATTGAAACGTTCCAAAAAAAAAATTCGAGGAAAATAAGACCTATTACATCACAAATGGAATAATAAATCCCGTTAATTCGAAATACTCCTCAGTGCACAAAGACTTTGAAATTTTCTTCAAGGAGCATACAATAGTAGAAGAATGTAAAGATCAACTTTCTACTGTTATGTTGTCAAACAATTTTGTTTCGTTTGAAGAAGCATTGCAATTGCCCGAAGGAACAATTTTTGGTAATGTATTCATTATTCATTATTCAAGTGCTTATTCTATATAAAATGTATCCTCACTACATATTTATTTCCCTTGGTTTTTTTTAATATTCTTTGCAGACACAATTGGCATTCTGGTAAAAGTTAAGCCAACGATTAGACAAGGAAAATCAATACGAAAAGAGATAATAATAATGAACGAAAGGTAAGCTCTATCATAACTATTATTGATGTGTATAATGAAAGTTTCCCCAAGCATATAATGTTTAATTTATTGATTCAGGTATGATCGGCAAAAGGTTACCTTATGGAGAGAAGTGGCGGAACATGAGGGTGATATGCTACAGAAGGTCGTATTTGAAAATCCTGTTGTAGCTCTTTGTGATGTCAAAAGTACAAGATATCTCGGTAATGTTTAAAAAAATTTAAATATTTGAAACAAATAAAGCTCCTAATATTTTCCAATTGTTCATTCTCCATTGTACTAACCTTTTATTTTTTATCCAAAAAGGAGAATCTGGAATGACTACTACATTTGTTACTACTGTAGTGATTAATCCACTGTTTGAAAGAGCACTAGCTCTCCAAAAATGGTAATTTTTTTTTATTTCCAGTCAATGACTTATTACTAAAAAACTGTTATTAATAGTTATTCATTATAATTCAGGCATGATAGTGTGAAGGCACAAAACAAAGATATCACTCTAATGCCAAGTAAACTCATTAAAGAAGCATGAGCGGTGAAACTTCGGAACATTATTGATGATTCATTTGGTGATATAAATGTAAATTTCCGCCTACTCTTAAAAATTATACACTTTTAGACTGTATCTAAGATAACCAATTTATTATATACTTTGTTTGCAGATTGCTTATTGTAAAGTCAACGCAAAAATAAACAAAATATTAGACGTGCATGCCCCATGGTATATATCTTGCAAAAAGTGCTACAAGAAAGTAACTGTTGTAAATGATATTGGAAAGTGCCCCCGTTGTGGCATCCTTGAAACAGAAGATTATGAGGAACGGTAATACACATAATTTTATAAGTTATTTTTTATTGTTCATTTACAGTATAATTGAAAACCATCGGCTCAAGTTGCTTTAATTGACTATAAGAATTTCTTGTTTGTTGATTTAGAAAACAGAAAGCTGGTTAAAATTCTTCTTCTTCATGAATTGCTATACCAAAATTCTTCTTCTTCATGAATTGCTATTTCTTCTTCTGTATTATTCCCTCTGCTTCTTCCCTTACATCTTCTTCCTGTGAAAATACTGATAATATCAGTATAAGAACCTCTAATCCCTCTAAATTCTGCAACACTGTAGCTACCAATGTAGAAATATGTATTGCTTCATCAATTTAGGTTGTCGCTCTAAGTTAAATCCTGCTGAAACAGTCATTTTAAAGACTACGGCTGAAGCTTTAAATGGACTATTTCTCTAAATTCTGTAACTGTAGCTACCAATATAGAAACATGTACTGCTTAATGAAAGAGTTGTTAGGTTCCAAATCCAATCAAAATTAGCTACTATAGGGGAATGCGACTGAATTAATTGATAAACATACTTAGTGCTAAATATTCCATTAGATGTTGAGGTCCAAAATGGAGTATCCTTAGAAGAGTCTGGGGAAGTAGTGAGCATGGTATTGACCAGATTAACAATATGACATGTGGGGGTTACCTTGTTAGTCAGGGTTATGTTCATAGACATCAGTTGGGAGCTATTGGTGTAAGTGCATGAAGTCTTCTTGTTGCGGCTGCAATTAACATGCACCCTGAACTCTAGGAACACACAATTTTCTTTTAAATTACATGTCATTTTTATAGGCTGTTGTTTTTAAGTTTCATCCAGCACCTAAAAAGGGTACTTTCAGTTTCAAGATTACAGCTATTCTACTACGTGTGCTTAGATGAACAAGAAAAGATAGAAAAGAGATTAATCATAAGAATAAAAATAAGACAAAAGTACAACTATTACAATTACATAAGAATAAAAATGAAAGAAAATAAGTGTAAAATTGTAGACCTTTTAGCCAGAAAGATGCAGAAGATAGTATCTGTTCAGTAGTTCTTTCTATTATGATCAGTAGTTGGAATTTGTCTAAATCTTATAAGTGCCAGCATGTTAATTTCTTTTTTTACTAAGTTTTCTTATGAGCACAACTTTTAAAGTGAAATGTACTTTTATAAAATGAAACTTACGCAAACTATAGAATGTGTATTTGATTTGGACTTCATAAATTACCTATGATGGGTTCTTTCGGGTTTGGTATAGAATTTTAGTTTTAATAGGAGTTCATTTAGCCTTTATAGCTAAAAAATTGTATAAACTATCGCATGTGTTTGCTGATCAATTATTTGCAAAAACTTCATTGCTTCCTTCTCTTTTCTGTTTTACTAATTGTTATGTGAATTTTGTTTGAGGATTGGAATTAATAACAGGATGATCAACTTTAGCCCAAGTATTGTCAAAAGATGTGCTTACTTTGTAATCTGTCATTGATTTTCTAGATATCTTCTCAAGGTAGAGGTGATTGAGGTTTTATCTGATGAGGACAAAGCTAAGATTGATGTGGTGAAAGAATATAGTTATGTTAGTCTATTTGAAGTGGCTAAATGCTTAACCGGGTTGTGACGTCAAAACGTATAGAGAATCAATGTCCAAAGAGGTAATACTTTCTTTTCTCCAAGTTTCAAGTATGTTCTGTTTGCTTTACTTTACCTTGTCAAAATATAGACTAAATTATAATACCATTCCTTACCTCCTTTTTTTGGTGCAGAAAGAGGATTCTAAGTTTTATCGCAAATTGATCTCAAATACGGATAAAGAATTCACATTCCTTGTCAAAATCGATGCCAAAAATGCTTCAGATCGAGCTGCAAGACGTTTAGTTGCTGAGGAGTTGCATGAAGCTGGAATTGTTGATGCAATTGAAATTGAAGATGAAGAGATAAAACCAGAGATAACATTGAAGAAGACCAAAAAAATTGGATAAAACAACTCCTTATCCAACAAAAAAATTAAGATAGAGAAGAATTAGTGCTATAGCATTTCATGAGTAGTATTAGTTACTTTAAATTTCTAGATAAGATATTTATTGATTGCGTAAACCTTGATAAATTATTTGTCCTAAATAAGGAACAACTTTTGCTGGCATAGCACATTTAATAAATTGACTTTAGAAATTTACTGGATGTGTTTCTACTTTGGTTCCATTATGCATGGGTTTGTTTTTGTTTGAGTGGAGTACGAGATTAACAGCTGTTATATGCCGCAGGATATTACTATTAAACACAAATGGCTCAACAAGGTAGTGAATGAATGTAATTAACACATTATGTTCAGTTAAATGTCATTAATTGTAACTTAACTGTCACGACCCAAAATCCTATAGGTCGTGCGGGCACCCAAACCCAACGCGAACCCCTCTTGAGCAACACTTGACTTGCATATGAAATAACCAAATAAAAGAAATTATGAAAAGAATAGCGGAGTATGATACATAACCCAAAGGATCTTTGCAACCATGTTCTAAGTCCTCCCATGAATCATGAACATCTAAGGAGTCAATAAGGTTATACATCTCCGAATATAACGAAATATAATCATTAATATTAACATAAAAATAATAAGGAAAGATGTCACCACAGGACAAAAGTGGTTCACCGCTAGATTAAAGGACGAGCAACTCCGTTTACCACAATGCTTGGTAGAACTCGATATCGAATCTGCCGAATATAAAACAATACGAAAAAAACAAAGAAAGTGGGTGAGTCAAAAGGACTCAGTAAGTGGGGACAGGGCTCCAAGTAAAATAACGAGTTGCAAATATATGAAAACTCAAACAACTCCAAGGTAACAAAAAGTAAAGCCAAAATCATTTAATTAGCAAACAAGTAATATTCATACCCAGTCATCAAAGTACCAAGACACTCCCATTGTCACTTAATGATATGTATGGGACTTCGCCATACTACCACAATATGCACGGAACTACCTCGTGTTACGATAATATGTATGGAACCACATCGTACCATAATAATATGCACGGAACTACATCGTGCGATGATAATATGTACGAAACATCATACCACAATAATATGCACGGAACTACATCGTGCTACCATAATATGTACGGAACTACATCGTACCATAATAATATGCACGGAACTACATCGTGCTATGATAATATGTACGGAACTGCATCGTACCAAAATAATATGCACGGGACTACATCGTGCTATGATAATATGTACGAAACATCGTACCACAATAATATGTACGGAACTACATCGTGCTACCATAATATGTACGGAACTACATCGTACCATAATAATATGCACGGAACTACATCGTGCGATGATAATATGTACGGAACTGCATCGTACCAAAATAATATGCACGGGACTACATCGTGCTATGATAATATGTACGAAATATCGTACCACAATAATATGCACGGAACTACATCGTGCTATGATAATATGTACGGAACTACATCGTACCATAATAATATGCACGGAACTACATCGTGCTACGATAATAAATTAAGAAATGATGATGAGCTGTAATTATACTTTTCAAAATAGTCTTGGCATAATGAGTATGCCCATTTCAGCAGCCATGCATGTAAGGAACACATACATAGACATCCAATGTGGAGAAAGTCCACCAAAGAAGGGATGTAAACCACTTACCTCAAGCCGACGATTGCTAACTAGCCCACGATCGTCCTTTCACGCCCAAATCCTTCCAAATAAGTCCACTTTATGCAAAATAATAAATAATACAATCAATATAAGCTATCATACTAATTTTCATGACTGGATGACAAACGAGTCAAAAAGTCAACCCAAAAGTCAACCATGGACCCACATATCCGATTACCGGAACAAAATACATTTTTAGATTACTCATTCACCCACGAGTCCAAAAGTGTGGTTACTTTCTCAATTAAAGTCCATCTACATCATCAAATAGCCAATTTATCAATTTTCGGGTTTATGTTGAAAGTCAATTATTTATAAACACCTCAAATCTCAAATCCAATTCTACAATCATGTTACCCATTCGAAAACGAGTTTATGCATATGAAAATCAAGTCGATCCGATATCGTTAACATTCCCAAATCCCCATATTATTCCACTTTTGAGTTAAAATTTAAGAACTTACTCAACTTCCCCAATTTCTCACAACCACCATTTATGACCAAAATAGAGTTATCAAATTCAACCTTAGATATATCATAATCTAGCATAAACTCAATCAACTTCATTATTTAAAGCAACTTATGAAATCTAATCAATTTTATGAACTTCTCAAGAAAGACCCATTAAACATTCTTCACAAGAAAACCCCAATTTCATACTTTAGAAATCATGTATTAAAGCTTAAACCAAAGGAATGAATCAAAAGAAAATACTTAGGTTATGGTTTAGGCCTTACCCCATAGAAGAACATCCTTGAATTCTCCCAATTCCAAACTTTCAAGATGAGAAAAACTCCATAAACATTAATAGCCAAAAATGCCTACTGTTCTGCCTCGTTTATTGTACCAAACGATCTCAAAACTCACTTTTGATGCCTCCAATAGATTCCTTGTGAAAATCTAGTTAAGTTAGGCTTTTGAATCACTCTATTTGATATAATGAAGGAGATATGTTGGTTTTTTTTTTTTTTTTTTTTTTTTTTTTTTTTTTTTCTGTCCTTCGCTCTTTTTTTTTTTTTTTTAAGCGAATATCACTAGGCTCAGGGCCTAGCGACTAATTTTATAAATATTAAAATCCTCAAAAAGGACAATACAAAGTAAGGAGGGCCATACATACCTTACATCAATATTTGGAATAGTGCAGATTTTTAATTACGCAGTGAGTGGCAATTTCGTAAATAATCTGAAAATTCTGGCAACCCAATTCTTAGTAAAATTATCATAAATCCCTCATATGATGTCGAAACTTGATGATTTCAGTTTCTATGGTTTCCAAATTACGATACGGATATAATGGTTTAGTCGAAATACGAATCAAAGGCCGTTTTCTCAATATGGTAGGAGTAACATTTATGCTCAAATTACGTCGAAACCGAAACCAAACTTATCCAAAACTCATCGGAACTTAACCAAACTTTTTGGACATAACCAAAATCACCATACAAACTTATTGGAACTAAAAAAATATATCGACATGCATATCGGAGCTTCGATTTACCAAAATGACTTGGCGGGCCATTACACTTAACTAAATAGTTTATTATTTGTTTTTATATAGACCAAGCTAAAGTTGCTTGCGCGATTCGGATGATGAAAAAATTATGTTCGATCAAACGCACCCGAACAAGATATTTCAGGTAAATGAAAATTAATTATAAATATATTCTGAACATTAGTTGGTAAAATTTATATCGTACTCGATTAACATTATAGTTTGGTACTTGAAATAGCCCTGCTAAATTGAGAGTTTAATAGTCTAGGGAATCACTTAATTTAGTTATGATTCGAGTGTGCTTTAGGCATAACTTAGTCCCTTCCATCTTAAGTTCATGATTGTAGACAAAATCAGGGAAGATGAAGCAATTCAGGATTGGGGAAAACATAAAGGTTGAGTAATATGATTATTCTGGTACAAGCAAGTGTGATGAGTAATTCACCAGGCATACCATAGCATTGCTAGGATGGGAAGTTGCCAAACTTTATTGTGACATTGTAGTGTTTTTAGCAGACAAATGTTCAAAGACTCTCTCGCTCCCAGGCAAATTTCATATAGTTATATTGAGGAAGTGAGTTAACTTTACTGGGAAACATTTCTTTATTGTGTACGAGTTGATATTGATGTCACACAATTGTTAGATGCCAAGATTCAAAGAAATGCTTGTATCATATCTGTAGTAATATTTCAGTTACTAGGTGCGTTTAGTTTTCTATCAAGTCTATGGGTCCTCCTTAGTCCTTCCTCAATAAAACGTATTCTATAACCCATGTCTGAATATGGTGTCCACCACATCTATGCTTACCTTGAATTCTGGCAGACCAGAGATGTTCTTTGTGGATTGACCAGGAGGAACTGGAAAAACTTTTCTGTATCGTGCATTACTCGCAAATATCAGATCGAGGGGCAAGATAGCGTTAGCAACAGCAACAAGTGGTGTAGCGGCAACAATATTACCAGGCGGACGTACAACACACTCTAGATTCGAGATACCTCTTCAAACAAATGATACAAGCATCACAAATATGTCTAAGCAGAGTGGTGCCGCTAAATTGATAAGAAAAGCCGAGTTGATAATCTGGGATGAAGCGCCAATGGCAAAGCGCCAAAAAATAGAAACAGTTAATAGAAGTTTTAGGGATATAATAGATGTTAGCCAACCATTTGGAGGTAAAATCATGGTCTTCGGAGGTGACTTCCGTCAGGTACTACCCGTAGTTCCAAAATCTACCCGAGCTCAAACAGTCGATGCATGCTTAGTAAAATCTTACTTGTGGCATCAAATGGAAAAATAAAATTAACAAGAAATATGAGAGCAAGAAAAGATCCAGCATTTAGTGACTTTGTACTGCATATCGGTAACGAGGAAGAACCAACTATAAAAGATGATTTGGTCCTTATTCCAAAACAATTGGGTGTCAGACAAACTGCTGATAATAGTGCAGAAGATTGCTTGATAAGAGAAATATTTATTTCATTACATGACAAGGCAAGTTGCGCAAATACATGACTGAAAGGGCTATCCTAGCTAGCAGAAATGAATACGTTGATCAATTGAATGAAATGCTAATTGCCAAGTTTCCGGGTGAACGCAGAACATATGTTAGTTTTGACTCTGCAGAGGATGATACAAACAACTACTATCAAGAAGAGTATTTGAATACTTTAACATCAAATGGCCTCCCCCCACACAGGTTTGCCATCAGACTACTACTTTTTCATCTTCACATTATTTTAAACAACCGCACAAATTCTTAGTTCTAATGTCACTGCACTTAACCATACCACTTTCATCTTCAAGTGTTACTTATTTAGCTATGAGCAGTAACTCCACCCATTTCATGCTGATAATACAGTATTTTCCTTAGGATTGTAGAACTTACTGTCTCTTCCATTTATTACTCTCTTAACTTTTCACACTAAACACTCCTTCCATCCATTTGGGACATTATAGCTATATATTAATAAATTAGTATGAAATAATAAAATTTCATAGCAGTAACAATAACTAAAAGCTTCAAGAAATCAACTGCACTTAATAAATAAATTTTCAAGTTCCAGGCCACAAACTTTCTTTCTGTCATTCATGACTCACCCAAATATTTTGCTTCATTCCTTTTTTTATGGTGGGAGTTCTAAGATTAGTTCTTCCTCAAACATATCACTCTGTAAGTAAAGAAGTACAAGTAATAAATTAGCTTTGACCCTTCAAAACGTTGCATAACTATCCATAAGAGTTTTTAACTCAACATATTCCCATCTTTGTACTTCATTTATTTATTATATTCTAATCTAAATTAATAGTTAACTACCTTAATTCTTCGATATATTTGCCTACCCCAGTAAGGTTGCGGATTTAACTCACGAGTAGTAAAACACTTTTATTTGCCTTGAAAATTTAAAAGTACACCGATTCAATAAAAGAGTTTTTAACTAAAATTTGCTATTACCTTACTAAATTATAATTTTGTTCAATAGGAACCTTTTCTACAGTACCCAATGGATATGATAAAGTTATCGCTCACAGTTTAATAGAATAACCTAACGAAAATTATCTATTTTCATTTACAGGCTGGTTTTGAAAAAGAATGCACCAATCATGCTGCTAAGAAACTTGGATCCATCAAACGGCCTTTGTAATGGTACAAGAATGATATGCAGGGGTTTTGATAGCAACGTTATACAAGCTGAGATAATTACGGGCCAAAATGCTTCCAAGATTGTATTTATTCCCAGAATCCAACTTTCTCCACCAGAAAATGAAGGTTACCCTTTTAAATTTATAAAAAAACAGTTTCCAGTACGCTTATGTTTTCCGATGACAATAAACAAAGCGCAAGGACAAACAATCCCCAATGTTGGACTGCACTTGCCGCAACATGTATTCTCCCATGGACAGCTATATGTCGCATTACCAAGAGGAATTTCAATGTCAACAACAAGAGTATTGATCATGACAGAACAGCCGAAGCGTCGCAAAGGAACATATACCAAGAACATCGTCTACAAAGAAATATTAGGTGAGATACAATATAACATATCTTACTAAATATATTTACATGTAATAGTCGAGACTAAAATAAAGTTGGTTCTCGCAGGTTCGGAAGATATGCAATTGTTCTGAGTAGAATTGTTGAGGCAATGGTAGTTTAGATAAATACTATTTAATAGATTTTTTATAGTACATTCTATGGATATTTTTCTATACAATACTTCCAGGAAACAGATTGGCACTTTGCACTTATTAACAATTATTAACGTACTTGGATTTAGCATGTCAAAACACTCAGCGTTCGAATTGTTTAGAATCGTAAGCTCTTTGAACTAATTAATATACTTTAAATACAACAGTGCTTTTTAATAGACGTGAAAACCATAGACGAGACTAAAATAAAGTGTTGGTTAAAGCAGGTTCGAAAGATATGCAATTGTTCTGAGTAGAATCGATCCGGCAATGGTAGTTTAGATAAATACTATTTAATAGATTTTTTATAGTACATTCTATGGATATTTCTATACAATAATTCCGAGAAACATATTGGCACTTTACACTTATTAACAATTATTAACGTACATGGATTTGACATGCCAAAACACTCATGTTTAGTACGCTTTTTAATAGACGTGAAAACCACGTGCAACGCACGTACGCAAACCTAGTACTATATTAAAAGCACGAAGGCCCTTTAGCTAATGTTGATTGAACTTTTTGCCCTTCAATAAAAAATTACAGTAGACAAAACTGTCATTTACTTCTTTTCTAATTTTTTTGACTTTAAAATTTCAATTAAATTTTATAGTTTAATATGTTAACGTTATACTATTTAGCTTCCGCGTAATAACTAGAAGGTTGAATTCAACTATGATTGTCCAATAAGAAGACCGTATAAAATAGAATTCAATCCGATAATATACAAAGTTACCGTGTTTGTCTTAGGAGAGGGAACAACAATCAAATAGAAGAAGGAATGCATCCGGCCATGTTGCCATTAGGGATACAGATCAGCATCCTATGAACATGTTTGAGAAGTTTGGTACCTAAATTTTATTTCCTTTTGTGCTGGTTTAGTTGTTCCTTTTATTGGTTCTTTGATGATGCGTTAGTCAATTATATTGTTAAAACTTATCAATAATTTCCTCCTACATAGGTGAATCAACAGATTCTTAAGTAATGCGGCAATCGATCATCCTAATTGACAATCAACGTGCTATATGTGTATCGTATTAAAAGTAACTCATATGGTTTTTTATTGGATGAGTTAGAAATCCAATGATATTGATAGTATTATACTGCTAAAGCCTTCGCTAAAGGTAAGCATAGATATAGCTCTAAAACACACTGTTTTTCTTTTTATACAATTATTTTGTTCTATGTTTGCCCAATTAAACTGAATTCTTTTTGTTCATTCTTAACCTTTTTTTTTTAGGTAATTCAATTTTTTGATCTTATTTATATTAGGTTGATGATTTATATTATCATTAGGTACTCGACTTCCATCTATCTTAATTAGATAACAAGCTTATATGAAATAATTTGAGTTAATGACATAATTACAAACTTAAATGGTATGATCTGTATAGCAGAAGAATAAGTTCAAGGGCTGTGAAAATTTTAAAAAATGCAACTTGAATATGGGTATCTCTCCAGCCATACTTTCTTTGGTTTTACTTACTTTCATCTCATTGCTTTTTGTTTGTGTCCAATCTTAAATATGTTGTTATTCATATTAAGTACATGATAGTTTTAGAAAGCTCTCTATTTATTGAGTTGTTTTCATCCTTTTCAGGAACTCTTTTTTACTTGATTTTTATATTATAATCGATCCTTACTTTATCTTTAGGAACTATTATTTTTATTATATAATCGTGACACATTGTTTAGTAGATTTCAGGTGCTGGGGCACCTTCAAATAGAATGAGGTCAGAACTAAACTATGCAACTTGAAGTTAATATCTAAATTATATGATGTTAAGTTGTTTGGTATATAACAGTTACATAGTTTAGCTAAGCTCTGTACGTATCAGCTTATTTGAACTATACAAAGATAAATACGAATTTATATACACAATATAAATATATACATAAACATACATATATACACATACAAAAAGGAAAAAGAAAAAAAAAAGAAAGGGAGCAGATCGGAAAAAACTCGCCGGAAAAACACCAAAGCCACACGTATCGGGGCGGCGGCAGCAGCGCCGCAACAGAGACGGGGGAGCAGCAGATCCGGCGAGGAACAGGGAGAGAGGGGAAGGGGGAGGGGTGGCGATAGGTGGGGGATGGTGGAGGAGGGAGAGAAGGAGAGAGAAGAGAGGAAATTAGGGTTTAATGTTTGAGAGAGGGGAAATGATAAAATTGTTATGTGGGGTAATTAGGAAAAAGTATCGTTATGTATTGTAAATATTCAAAAAGTATCGTTATGTTTTGTAATTAAGCTATTAGGGTAGTCATGTGGGGTAAATTTTCCTAATAATTATTATGTATTCTCACTTCTTTAATTTACTTACTCATGAAAAGTATTGTTTGGCGTAAATAATTCATGCCTTAATTAGTTAGAAATGTCCAATCAAATTAACTCTTTTTAGATTACTGATACCTATTGCCCCTTTACTTTCTTTGTTTATAGTTTAAAAAACAAAATAGTACCTTTATTTTTAAAGGTTTCAAATTAGTTTCTTCTAAAACTTCTTTAACTTTGATTTTCATAACAATTGCCTCTCATTCTCTCCATATTCCTTAACATACAGTCGGTGATTTATAATTACTATTCATATCCAATTATAGATTCGCCAAAAGCTAATAACATGTTCTTTAACGATTTTGTAAGGATAAGATTGCTAATATACCGGAAATAGCTAAAACGTATCAAAGAAACAGGTCGGCACCTTACATTGGTGTTCATGCGTTGTCTTATTATTGGAGTGAGGATTTGCTCTCCCGTTATTTGAAGAGTGTTCTCAATTAAAAATAAAAAAAAATAAAAAATTACAACTGCATCTTCAATTTCCATTTACTTATCAATTATCGGTTCATGCAAGTTTAAAAGGGCTTTGTCCATCTTCTTTCAATGCAGTGTTTTCATATTTTTTTTCTTGAATATCAATATCTTTAATTTGATAAACAATTTAATTAATGCTTGCGAAAGTATATAAAAGGTAATACTCTAACTTATATTCTTAATATAAATGGTGAGTCAAATGCTCATCAAAAGCTAAGTTTAGATCTTCGGTTTATCAATACTCACTATTAATCCAAACGAAATTGATTTTACAAAACCTTCGCATCGATAAGTTTTTGAGAATGGAAGTTAAAGGTTATATAATTACTTACTAAGAAAATAAAATAGTTTTTTTTATAGAAGGTCACAACACTGTGAGGGGAAATTACATCTAGGAACAATATATTATGGATAGCAAATAAAAAACAAAATTGATAAAATCCATATTAAATTAACGTTGGATTATTTCTAATTTCATTGGTGCTTTAGTGATATACTATATGTTCTTCTTGATATTCGAATATTTTAAAAAATCATATCATCATAAGAATAATGAAAATTATTGACCCCGCGCAATGCGTGGGCCAATTTCCTAGTATAGTTCAATTGCAGAGTCTTGAGTTTAAGTCCGACCAGTAGCCAGCCTATTTCAAGATTTCTTTTAAAGCTAAATTCCCCCAAGACACTTTTATTTTGATGGTGCTCAAGTAAACATTGAGTAAAATTTAGAGCATAGAAACAAACATAATTCATAGTTGGGGGAGGGAGCATGGGCCATGTGACTCCACATGCATTGCCTTAAATCAGCTACTTCTTCAGTATAAATATGTTGCATGTGTTACTTCATACCACATGCAAAACTTCTTATTTTTCACATAAACTAATTGTTCTGAATCTTTTTCTTTTTATTTTGAAAAAAAAAAATCCTTCGTCAAATAGTTTGATTAACTACTACAACCGTTACAATGGAGTACCAACTTAATATACATTTTAATGTTAACTGCCTTTTACCCTAGAGTTATCGGTCAAATTGGACAATATTTTGTTATGCAATATGTGTTGCAATGGCCTCCGACGTATTGTTAGACTTCAAGATATAAGCGCAACTCGTTATATGTGTTGCATGTATCAATCATTTCATCGTCTTGGATTTACATTTGACTAACTAAAAGGAACTATAAAAAGGTTACAGAAATGTAAAACATGAAATGGTCTATTGGCACAATTCTTTCGAGAAAATAACATACAAAAGGAGAAGATAATACTACCGAGTTGTTATATAGTCTAAGTAACGTATAAAAACAAATCTTTTCGATATTCATATGACTTTTCTTTGGGCTGGCATTGGAATAATCTCTTGAATTCTCAAAATGTAACTACCGCATAAACAAATGCTAGCTAGATATCCATATGAGATTGTATATAATGGCTTTTTACTATACTCCTTGAACCACTGTAAGACGGAGAATTTTAGTTAACAAAGAAAGAGAGAAAACACTTTTGATAGCAAAAAGTAGATATTATGGCACATAATCTTATAAAGAATAGCGAGACATGTTACTTAAACTATATATTATGGATAGCAAATAAAAAACAAAATTGATAAAATCCATATTAAATTAACGTTGGATTATTTCTAATTTTATTGGTGCTTTAGTGATATACTTTATGTTCTTCTTGATATTCGAATATTTAAAAAAATCATATCATCATAAGAATAATGAAAATTATTGACCCCGCGCAATGCGCGGGCCAATTTTCTAGTATAGTTCAATTGCAGAGTCTTGAGTTTAAGTCCGACCAGTAGCAGCCTATTTCAAGATTTCGTTTAAAGCTAAATTCCTCCAAGACACTTTTATTTTGATGGTGCTCAAGTAAACATTGAGTAAAATTTAAAGCATAGACACAATCATAATTCATAGTTGGGGGAGGGAGCATGGGGCCATGTGACCCCACATGCATTGCCTTAAATCAGCTACTTCTCCAGTATAAATATGTTGCATGTGTTACTTCATACTACATGCAAAACTTCTTATTTTTCACATAAACTAATTGTTCTGAATCTTTTTCTTTTTATTTTGAAAAAAAAAAATCCTTCATCAAATAGTTTGATTAACTACTACAACCGTTATAATGGAGTACCAACGCTTAATGTACATCTTAATGTTAACTGCCTTTTACCCTAGAGTTATCAGTCAAATTAGACAATATTCTGTTATGCAATATGTGTTGCAATGGCCTCCGACGTATTGTAAGACTTCAGAATATACCTGCAAACCTGATTCTCCGCAATACTTCCTCATCCATGGCCTCTGGCCAGCGGATGCTAAGGGAGAAAGCATACAATGTAAATGTAAAGATAGTGGATCTGAAATGGCAGACGTCGACCGTGTGGTAAGTGTCTAACAGAGGCCTTCATGCGCGGGTCCTGTTGATATCTTATTTTTCTCTTAATAATTCAAACAATATAATTTTACCTTCTTTTTTTCAAAAAAAAAAAAAGAAAAACTCTCTAGTTTTTTAAGAATGTTAAATAGCTGTTGGTTCCCAAACAACTTCATAAGTCTTAATTTCCAACAACGTAGATAAATATTGTATTTACCTAAATTAAGTCATGAGTTGTGTTAACTGCTGCTTTTTTATTATATACGTTAAATATTTATATATTATAGAGTTGAAAAGCTTATATATAGTAATAGTAATAATAATTTTTTACTATATGTTTTGCATAGATGAGTAGTGAACCAAGTTTAAAGAGGAGTCTCCGTGCTATTTGGAAAAACTTGAATGACGGGGTTCCAGATGAAGAGTTCTGGAAGCACGAATGGTTAAACCATGGGTGTTGTAATACGAACTCTCTCAGCATTGAGCAATACTTCCACGCAGCAGAAAGGGTATACGATACACAGTTTAGAAAGAACCCGAAGCAAAAGAATTTGGATGCCTACCTGATAGACGGAGGAATAGAGCCATCAAATCATATTCCATACTCTAAGACAAATATAATTGGTGCTATCTCTTCTTTGGTGGGAAGTAAAAATTTGATATACATCTCATGTAAAAAAAATAACACCGGTATGTTTCTTCTTAAGGAGGTCTATCTTTGTTTTGACACGGGGGGTAACCAAATTCGAGACCTGCCCACAACAAGGTAAAAAAAAATCAAGAGGCTGTGGGGGTAACCCGAATGACAACAATATCTATCTACCCACTTTCTAGTCTTGGTCAGCTTTCTAACTAGCTTTTTAGAAGCCTAGTGATTTTTTTAATCAATAGTAGGTGCATGAATATTAATGGTTCTCTTTTGCATTTGATCTTATTTTGTAGGTGGTCTTTGGTTCTCAGCTATGTACGTACAATGAAATCATCTATAACAGTATTGGAGGAGATATATGTAAGTGTGTTAATTAGCTTATTATGCCAAGCTGTATGTAGTTGGGTTCCATATATTAATGAAATAAGAGAATATATAGTATTTGGCTGACTTGCTGCCTTCATTATATTTCTTTTTATGATTACCTTAAAGTTAGTTAAGAGTACTGTTATCAAAGGATCTTTCTTTCTAATTAGCTATTTAAAAGTTGTATGTAGCTGGATTCCATATATTAATAGTTTTCCAGAGATTGGGAGGAAAGATGGAATTTTAAAGGTTTTCTAAACCCTTAACCGTGATTAAAACTAGTGATACAATTGTTGAAGAATATGACACACAAACAAAAAACTCTCAATTAATTATTCCAAAGTTTCACGTGGACAGAATTAAATATCTAGATTTATAGCAAAAAATTGGACAACATATACAAAATTTGATCGCGGCAAAGGATCACACAGGGGTTATTAATTCTTTCAAGCTTTCAGATGAAAGAAATGGATCTTTCAAAAATTCAGCCACGGTCAATCATATGGAAACTGGGTTCAAATATTTCTCCACGAATTGCTTTACATGGGGGAATGCTGAAGCTGCGAGCTGGCTTTATGCCCTGAAATAAATATTTTACTGAGCATTATAATCTTTTTCAAGTAAAATAAATAAGGTAGTAGTAGTAGTAGTAATAGTTAAGCCTAGGACTACTGGAGCTCACCAAAGTTTACCTTTTTTATAAATTTTGTGCTTCAATTCTGCACTCGATTATTATCCGTATACACATATTACTAGCTCCAAGATGCACATACCAAAAGCTTAAATGTCAATTAATTCATTATATTCATCGTATAAATTCAGAAACCATCTCATATCAGTTCATCAACCTTTAATTTTATGAATATAATAAGGCCTAGACGTGGAAACAAAACCAAGGGACAATAGAGCTTACAATAATATCGAGCCAAACTAAGCTTAACTATTATATCGAACCGAGCTCAAACAAACTTTGTAAAAGTATAAACGAGCTTTAGAGCCCAACAGAGCTTGTTAAAGCCCAAAACGGCTCTTTAATGTTTAGTGCCATGTAATGCTACACCATCGGAAAAAATTCATTAAAGAAAGGTGATTAAGAAAAATATAAGCCCTATTAGTTCAAATTGGTAAATGCATTCCAGCGTGAGTGAATAATACGCATTATTAGATTGAATTAAAACTCAACGTTAAATGAGGTTAACTTAACATTGATTTTGAACATCAAATAGAACCTTTTAGGCCCCAAAAAAAAAAAAAAAAAAATTCAAACAAGTTGAACAATATTAAATTTCTTTAATATTTTAATTCTAAAATATTAGCTCAACATTGTTATTAGAGCTCAAACTCAAATGAGGTTAACTTAATATTGAGCTTGAACATCGAATAGAATATTTTAGAATAAAAATAAATGCAAAAATAAATTCATAGAATTTGAACAACATTAAGTTTCTTTAATATTTTAATTCTAAAATTTAAAAAATTTGATTATATTTTGTACCACTCATAGTCTCAAGTAAGATGTCTGTGAGAAAATTCAGTATGTGAAATTTCGAATATCTCTCTTCGCTTTAATATCTTTGTAACAATTTTTTTATTTGTCCTTAATGCAAAAAGAAAAAATCATATGACAGATCAACCCTTTTGTACCATTAATATTGGAGTCTAATCGATGAAGAGACACTCAGTATATTTTATTTTAAAGTAAATCAATAAATCATTAAAGCGAACCAACCGTGTTGAATCGAACCCGACCGAGCTTAAAACTGTTGAATCAAACTTTTACGGAAATTGAGTGAGCCCACTGACAAGGCTCATACGAGCTTCAACAGATCAAATGGAGTTCTATTGCAGCAGCATGAACCAGTTCCATCAGGTTTTCAATCGTGTAAAAATGGAGAACAAATGTGATGCATACACTGTTTAATGTTCCTCTGTTTAGATATCACCTTGGACTATCCTTTTAGTTTCTTTTATATTTACTAGTTCATATATTTTTCATCTTGTAAAGAAGGTGCTTTTAATAATTATAATTAGTAAATTACTCGCTAGCATGATGCCTAGAAAGGATTCATTTATAAAAAAAAAAAAAATATGACGATATCACCTCCTTCCTAACAAAAGAAGGTAATTACATTTTGATATAAAAATTGTTGAGACATATTGAAAAAGGAAAAAGATGGACTCAAATAAAATAATCCTACTGTATAGTTACAAAATATTGCATCTATGTCGTGACTGAATAAAGAGAATGTTGGGTAGAAACATTCGGCGAAAAGAGAATTGCAACATAAATTCCAAAGGCATCGTATAAAGAGAAGACTCCAACTAGAACATAATAAAATTGAATTGAAAATATTTCAGAAAAGTAGCATCAAAACTGAACTTCCCTAGAAAAGTAGAACGAGAGCCTACTATACTTCCAGAGAAGCAACTAATTACAGGTGAGCGCTACAGTCAAAATCAAATGCTAACTACAGATTGATACAAGAAAATAAGGCTCATTTGTGCATACAACCACAAAATTTGCTTTTAAATAAATTAGAAGATAAAGTAGGACTCTAGATGTAAATAAGGAAAAACAAATATAACAATAATACGATCGTGATCTCCAAACCAGATGGTAGTACTACTAGTTAAACCAGCTATTACATAGTTGAGGCCGAGTCTTGCTAAAGCACAATCAAGGAGTCAATATGTCAGGTAAGCTTCAAGGGTCCAGCACTTCTTTCCCTCGTTTAATTGTGACTAAGCTCTTCTTGTAAATATGAACCGAACAGCCATCTATGGAAATTCTCCAGAAGGCTCTCCTCAGGCCTCGATGACGAAATCCAAGACGTTGCGACTCCCCGGTCCTAATATCATAGGAGACCAGGCGAGAACGGTTAGTTACGAAAATGACAGTGCTAGGATTAATCCAACACTTGATATGTGATGGAGATGTAAAGCATTGAAAGGTATAAAGTTTATTCCAGAGTCTTGGTTGGATTAGTACCCATGTCTCATAATGAAACATGCTAACCGCGCTCATGAGGCCAAGGGAGTCATCAAGCAATATCAGGAACAGAAGGTAATGATTGAAAGGACGACCTGCATCTGGCCCTTCAATTAATCCAAACACCTCATTGCTAAAGTCAAATGAAACAATGCTACACTTATCAACACCCTCCGCCACTCTCAGCCAGTAATAAGCTCCATTTAAATAAGCAGTACTGAGGGGTTCTTTAAAGTATCGGTTGCATATAAGTGTTTCGTCATTTTCTTCAAGTTGAAGGATTCTCCACGAGTCCTTGGAACAGGAATAGACCGCTGCATATGCTCGTTCGACAGATGGACGTATGGTGTCATCCTTGAAGGACCGGAACCAAACAACCTTATAGTCATTAGTCACGAGGTCTGATCCAAACCCAAACTCACACGTAAATTGTCTGAGACACGGTTGAAGGTCGAAATTGGGTTCAGGAAGGAGCCTTAACTCCCTGGTGGCAGGATTCCACAAGGACAAGGAGATGTTGTATACGTTGCCATCAATTACTCTCTCCAGCAAAAACAAGCCGTCCACAGAACCTAAAAGGTATGTAATACCTCTGAGCCCCTGGAAACAAGTTTCAAGTACACCACCATCTGAAATCAAAGTGATGGGAGGGGAATCATCATCTGCGGCACAATGATCATAAACCAAGATTTGAGGAGGCTTGTCACAGTTCTTGTTCAAGTGTTGTTTGATGAAGCCAGGATTCTTGATAACTTTGTACCATTTCTTGCAAGCACATTCGAATCGCAACAAAGACTTCACTGGTAGCATGAGTAGAATTTCCTCTGTTAAATCTTCAGGGAAAGGCCGACCACCATTAGCACTGCTGGCCATTCTAGAATAGAATCAGAGATCAAAAGAAATGCTGAACAATTCTCAAATGTGAAGGAAAAAAGAAAGAATGAAGAAAGACAAAGTCAGTTCAAATTAGGTTTTGTTTGAGTGAATTAATGGTAATTCCTCTTTAATATAATTTTCCTATTTCTAAACTTCAATAATTTTTCCTTAATTAGTACTACTGTATTTGGTTAGTGATTACCTTATTAGTCTATAATAAATTACGACCTTTAAATTCTACATCTGCCATGACAAGCTAATCCTAATGTATACGTTCCATTACAGTTTCGACCTATTAAAACTCATCTTTAGTGTGATCATTTGCATAATTGAAACTTTTTTCCAATACGGGCTAGAAAATATTAAAGCATGATTTTGAGGCTTTTCGCATCCATCTGTCTATTTATACTAATATATGCCTCTATTTTTGAGATCTAGTATATTACTAGACATGCATAGCCCGTGCACGGGCCCAACATTTAGTAACTAATTATTAGAAAATTTATGAAGGAGATAAAATCGTAAAGATTTTTGGTAAGTTGAGAACCAAAAGTTTGCCAACTGTAAGTTGCAAAAATTAAATTTTACCTTGTCTAACTCGGTGTTACAAAATTTCCATATCCAATGAATTTCATAGGAAGCAGAACCCGTTATTCCAACAAAATGCAACACCAAATTGACCCTTCTTATATGCTGGCTTTTCCCGTCTTGGTATCAGCAATTCAATATACATCTCATTAGCTGCTTAAAGATGTATCGACCTGTAATTGGGAAGAGAGTGTAATGGGTAAGAGAATAAAAACTAGGGAGTAATTGGGAAGAGGGTGTAATGGGGAAGAAAATAAAAGATAGCAATAACGAAGACGTGAAATCAATGCAAAGACAAATCACTGATATTTAGATGGAGAACATATATAGAAAGAAGGGAATATTATAAAGCACTTGCAATTCAGGAGAAAAAGCTGAAATATTTGACAAAAGTATTTTTTTTTTTAATTTCAACCAAATATGTCAATGTACACAGCAAGCTATTCACAAATATAACCTAACCATGGTATTGGCAATACAACCAAAATCTTCCATGTAATTAAAAATAAAAAAGGTTTGTTAGCAGAAGTACCATTTAGGCGGATAAACGCATTATTCGAATAGAACCCACAAAGACACCAGACCAAAACATGTAGATTTAGATTCAAAAATCATACCCATAAATTTAAAAGCATAGATAATCAAAATGTTGGAATTGTTGTCAATGCTAGTTAATGAGAAGGAACATAGAAATTTAATGCCAATATATATAGTGGAGAAGGAACAAATAAGAAAACAGAAATACACGGAACAAAAGAAAAAGAAAACAGAGAGAGAGTACGATGGATGGAAGGAAGAGATAACACTCATCTGATCAAACAGATCAAAAGACCCGGAAATGCAAAATTCTGGATCAACAATGGAAACAGGAACACGTGGACACACAAGTTTACATAGATAGCACACGTGGATACGCAAGTTTACTCATTGATGTCGTAATTATAGCAATATTAATTAATTAAATACTAGTAATTAAGAGTCTTAATTAAGGGAAGGGGGTTGTGGATATCAATTACAATTTTCAAAGTATACTGTTAAGCTTGAGGCAAGACTTTTAATGTAGGTCCATAATATATATCATATATATAGGAATAGGAATAGGAGTAGCTTATGGTAACCGAATAAATAATTATATAATTATGAGCATTAAAGTGTCCTTTAATTTTTTACTGACCCTTACATTTTCAAAATCTCTTACATGACCAATCTATACAAATCCAACACTACATATAGTGGTGTATGCTTCTATCATGTCTACTCAACTACATTATCGTGAGCTCCCAATTAATTTTTTAGCAATCTTCATTTTCTTATTACCTATTGTCGTAATAGAGAATAAACAAGTGTTTCAGCTATCCACATACATATCAACTACATATATGTATGTGAGGTGGGAGTAAGATGACAATGATGATGGCCATAAAGTTTATTTCTTTGGAGTTAATAGATCAATGATAAAGTAATACAAGATATGTTAAACTTAGATGTGAGCACTACAAAGCCTGGTAACAGAGAAAGAGAAGAAGACTTTCAAATTTAAAACTTAAGAGTCTTTCTAATTTCTGAATCATTTTGCTTAATGCTGGTTTTGTTGGATAATTACAATTCCTTTCTCCCTCCAACCCCACCTCTCTAGACGTTACATTTTTATTAGACACTGTTTCTTTTTTTTCTTGGTATAAATGTATGAAAATGTTTGTGACCGAATGTTTTGCCCATGAAAATATTAAGATGTGCAAAAAATTTTACTGTGTAGGCCGAGATGTAATGCTTGATAATCTCAGCTTCTCTGCTTTTTTATGTAATTTTGCCCTCTCTTATTTGGTAAAAATATTGTTGTCCCATATGATTAGTAAGTCTAAAGAAATTAGTTAGTAGGTTTTGCGGAAGAAATTGATTCTATTCGTAATGATAAAACATAAAGTTTTGAAACAATAAAATATATTCTTAATACTTTTGCTTTTAGTTTTTCCTTTGAATATTATTGATCTATAAGGACTAATTTTAGGAATTCTTCATATTGATGAGGTTCTTCGTTGTGGAATGTTAGGTTTAATTAAAAGTATTGAAAATATTCCAATGCTAGTTAATAGACTATAACAACTCATAATAAAAGTAAAAGGGCTTAGATAGTTCACAATTCTTTTTCATCAATCATCATAAAGAAAAGAAGGAAAATTTATCGCATAGTATATCCTTAAACAAATGAAGTATTATCCCATCAATTGATCTTTCAAAATCTCACAACTTCAAACTATCTAAAATAAAATAAAGTAAATATTATCGATTATTTTATAAGAGACTTCAAAAGAAACAAAATAAAGAAATATATACAGAGAATATATTTTGAAGAAGCAGGCAAATAGCTACATGCATAACCGTTTTAGTGTTAGCAAATGAAAGCAAAGTTCCTCTAGACAAACATGAAAGATGCCATTAGCTAATCTGCATAGACATGTTTGAAACAATAATAGGAAGAGAACTTACCAAAAGTTTCTCAAGTAATCGGCTTTAACAATCAATTACCATCAAAATTTTCTAATTTGTTCACGTCCCTCCCACTCTATGCCAATTTATGCCCTTTTCAAATTAATCTCAGCTCCTCTGCTTTTGTATGTAATTTCATTCTCTTATATCTTTTTTGTTTATGTTTTGTGTGTGTGTTTGACTTCATATAACTGAAGAAAATTTTAATTACAATGATATTTAGGTGTAATAACACAATGATAATTTAACTTGAATCCTCTTCATATCTCCTTTTATCCACTATTGGGGTGCTAATAGGTACTGTTGCACCTCTATCAAAATGATTTATTGCTGTCATATTCAATTGCTTAAAGGAAAGGAGAAAGAAACTTAAAAACGATTTGTCGAACACTACTAGAGACAAATAGCCATATTTTGGGTGTAATTGTAGAAATTAGCAACTTGACATTAACACTGTGATGTAAAGTCCTAATCAATTTTAATTCATGTATATATTGAATGTTTTGAAGGTTCTTAATACATGTATTTGAAGGTTTTATATTTTCAATAGAAATATATACATATTCTTTTAAAAAAGATAAAATAGAAGAAAAAAAAGCTAGAGTATCAGGATAGATTAATAAACGTTGTGCTATCACAACTAATAATAAAACCTTATGGCTGGTGAATGAGCCTAGAAAAGCCAAAATTGACGACATTTAGGCAGGATTCTACTTTTTATTTTTGATATTCAAATATTAGGAACAAATCATGTCTCATGACCACGTGATGCGCTTCTTATATCAATGATTATAAAAATTATAGCATTCACTAGTTGTTTTACTAAATTAGAGAATGTCTTTTTCTAAATCTATCATTTTAAGTTAACAATGGTTAATATGCTAATTAAATGGATCTAATCTAGACCATTAAAATATAAATTGAACAAGTGGCACTCATCCAAGTGTGCACTTGGATAGCTGTCATGATAGATGTAAAATTCATTTTGTGAATAGCTGTCATGATAGATGTAAAATTCAATGGTCGTAATCTATTGTAGAGTAATAAGGTAACCAATAATCAGATAGTAGTAATTAAGGAAAAAAAGTATAGTCCAAAAGTGGGAAATTATATTAAAGAGGAATGACCATAAATTCACTCAAACAAAATTCACTGTACTGGCTTTGGCTTTCTTCATTGCCTTTCTTTTTCCCTTCATTGTTAAGCATTTCTTTTAATCTCTCTCTGTTTCTATTCTATAATGGCCAACAATGCTAATGGTGGTCGATCTTTCCCTGAAGATTACTCACGCTGCCAGTGAAGTCTTTATTGCCGTTCAAATGTGCTTGCAAGAACTGGTACAAATTTATCAAGAATCCTGGCTTCATCAAACAACACATGAACAAGAACTGTGACAAGCCTCCTCAAATCTTGGTTTATGATCATTGTGTCGCAGATGATGATTCCCCTCCCATCACTTTGATTTCAGATGGTAGTGTACTTGAAACTTGTTTCCAGGGGCTCAGAGGTATTACATACCTTTTAGGTTCTGTGGACGGCTTGTTTTTGCTGGAGAGAGTAATTGATGACAACGCATGCAACATCTCCTTGTTCTTGTGGAATCCTGCTACCAGGGAGGTAAGTCTCCTTCCTGAACCCAATTTCGACCTTCAACCGTGTCTCAAGCAATTTACATGTCAATTTGGGTTTGTATCAGACCTCGTGACTACTGACTATAAGGTTATTTGGTTCCGGTCCTTCTGGGATGACACCAGAAGTCCAAGTGTCTATCTAGCATATGCAGCGGTCTATTCCTGTTCCACGGACTCGTGGAGAATCCTTCAACTTAAAGAAAATTACAGAACACTTATATGCAACCCAAACTTTAGCGAACCCCTTGGTACTTCTTATTTAAATGTCAGTATGTGCGTACAGTATGTGTGAAAATCGTTACTCTTTTGGATTACACACATACTGTACGCACAACTTCTGTTCATTTTTCTCCCATTTTAATGTAATAAAATTTATTGCAATTTTAGTTGTAGTGATTAAGAAGAAAATAAACCGTTTCAGATTATATCAATAGCCTAAACCAATTCTTTAGTAATTTGTTGTGTATTACTAACTACATTAATGATTGATTATTGTATCTATCTATCTATACTATTATAAAAGCACGAAGGCCTTAGTGAAATGTCAACCGACTTTTTTACCCTTCGTAATTAGTTTTAAGTTGGGCAAATTTGTAAATTTGATATTTTAAATTATTTTCGGTCCTAATTTATTTATTTTCGCAAACAACATTCTCGTACCTAATTTATTAATTTTTGTAAACAACTGTCAAAGCCAAACTTTGCCTAACTCCTTCTTTGTCATAAACACAAATTCTCTGCCGATCTAATCCAATTCTTCTTTATGTTTCTTCCTTATCTACTGCATCTGGTATTGGTTTGGGTTTATGCTTCTTATTTTCCCGTTTCTTATGCTTCAATTAATTTTGGTGTTAGTTTTGGTTTAGGATTTGTATTTTTCCTTTGAGGAATTAGTTTTGCTCTTTGATTCATCTTTTATTATGGAAAGATTTGCTTTACGACTAGGTTTAGGTTCTTGTTTTTTACCTTTTCCTATCCCAATACAAGAGAGAAAAACTCCTATAAAAGGAGCTTATATTCTCCGTTGTTCATTATATTTAATTTACGGTATCTCGCAACACAATCTAGTAGCACAAAACAAGGTAAACTCTTCCTTCTCGTGAATTCAATTTCTTTTCTATATTCTCCGTTGTTCATTATATTTGACTTACGGTATCTCACAACACAATCCCGTAGCACAAAAGGAGGTAAACTCTTGCTTCTCGTGAATTCAAATTCTTTTCTTTTAGTATTTGTACTTTGTTTGTTACTGTCAGTAATGCACGCTGTGTTTGTTTTGAACATTCTTTTTATATTGGTTATCTATACAATTGAAGATGCAACAATATTAGTTTGTCCAGATGTTATTGATGTCGTTCTTTGAGATTGTTGTTACCGGTTTGTGGTTTGTTTCATAATCTATTGTTACTAATACATATTTTCTCATATGATTTTAATACTAACGGCTATGCCATTTTAAGTTGTTCATCTATAAAAAATAATACTAATTGCTATGCCAGCTCAAGTTGTTCATCTATAAAAGTTTAGAATATTATTTTGTTGAATTATTTTAGTGTATTTACAAATTTTGTTATTTAAGAATAGAGAATTGCTATTGCCCTTCTTAAATCTTGGTGGCTTTCAGCATTGGCTATTAAAGGTAAACATTATTCATTATCTCTTATAAATTATTCCCATAGAATAACTTTTTTATTGTTACAATAGTCAAACTGTTGTTTAAACTTTATTGCAGGACATTAACAATGGAATCTGAGACAGAGTGGATTCCAATTAACAGTTTAAGAAAATACGATAACGAGAAGGTATTAAAAGTCTTCCTAATTGGAAGTGGAGCAGGTAAAAGAGTTTAAAAATGATAAAAATGAAGGCATGCGATGGATTCTTACCTTTGTCGACGAAGAGGTAATACTATTTTTCTGTATTCATATCTTTCTATTTTAGTTTTAGTTGTTATACAAATTCATCTGTGAACCTTTAACAGGGAACGAAAATTCAAGGAATAGTTTTCAATAATCTTATTGAAACGTTCCAAAAAAAAATTCGAGGAAAATAAGACCTATTACATCACAAATGGAATAATAAATCCCGTTAATTCGAAATACTCCTCAGTGCACAAAGACTTTGAAATTTTCTTCAAGGAGCATACAATAGTAGAAGAATGTAAAGATCAACTTTCTACTGTTATGTTGTCAAACAATTTTGTTTCGTTTGAAGAAGCATTGCAATTGCCCGAAGGAACAATTTTTGGTAATGTATTCATTATTCATTATTCAAGTGCTTATTCTATATAAAATGTATCCTCACTACATATTTATTTCCCTTGGTTTTTTTTTAATATTCTTTGCAGACACAATTGGCATTCTGGTAAAAGTTAAGCCAACGATTAGACAAGGAAAATCAATACGAAAAGAGATAATAATAATAATGAACGAAAGGTAAGCTCTATCATAACTATTATGATGTGTATAATGAAAGTTTGCCCAAGCATATAATGTTTAATTTATTGATTCAGGTATGATCGGCAAAAGGTTACCTTATGGAGAGAAGTGGCGGAACATGAGGGTGATATGCTACAGAAGGTCGTATTTGAAAATCCTGTTGTAGCTCTTTGTGATGTCAAAAGTACAAGATATCTCGGTAATGTTTAAAAAAATTTAAATATTTGAAACAAATAAAGCTCCTAATATTTTCCAATTGTTCATTCTCCATTGTACTAACCTTTTATTTTTTATCCAAAAAGGAGAATCTGGAATGACTACTACATTTGTTACTACTGTAGTGATTAATCCACTGTTTGAAAGAGCACTAGCTCTCCAAAAATGGTAATTTTTTTTTATTTCCAGTCAATGACTTATTACTAAAAAACTGTTATTAATAGTTATTCATTATAATTCAGGCATGATAGTGTGAAGGCACAAAACAAAGATATCACTCTAATGCCAAGTAAACTCATTAAAGAAGCATGAGCGGTGAAACTTCGGAACATTATTGATGATTCATTTGGTGATATAAATGTAAATTTCCGCCTACTCTTAAAAATTATACACTTTTAGACTGTATCTAAGATAACCAATTTATTATATACTTTGTTTGCAGATTGCTTATTGTAAAGTCAACGCAAAAATAAACAAAATATTAGACGTGCATGCCCCATGGTATATATCTTGCAAAAAGTGCTACAAGAAAGTAACTGTTGTAAATGATATTGGAAAGTGCCCCCGTTGTGGCATCCTTGAAACAGAAGATTATGAGGAACGGTAATACACATAATTTTATAAGTTATTTTTTATTGTTCATTTACAGTATAATTGAAAACCATCGGCTCAAGTTGCTTTAATTGACTATAAGAATTTCTTGTTTGTTGATTTAGAAAACAGAAAGCTGGTTAAAATTCTTCTTCTTCATGAATTGCTATACCAAAATTCTTCTTCTTCATGAATTGCTATTTCTTCTTCTGTATTATCCCCTCTGCTTCTTCCCTTACATCTTCTTCCTGTGAAAATACTGATAATATCAGTATAAGAACCTCTAATCCCTCTAAATTCTGCAACACTGTAGCTACCAATGTAGAAATATGTATTGCTTCATCAATTTAGGTTGTCGCTCTAAGTTAAATCCTGCTGAAACAGTCATTTTAAAGACTACGGCTGAAGCTTTAAATGGACTATTTCTCTAAATTCTGTAACTGTAGCTACCAATATAGAAACATGTACTGCTTCATGAAAGAGTTGTTAGGTTCCAAATCCAATCAAAATTAGCTACTATAGGGGAATGCGACTGAATTAATTGATAAACATACTTAGTGCTAAATATTCCATTAGATGTTGAGGTCCAAAATGGAGTATCCTTAGAAGAGTCTGGGGAAGTAGTGAGCATGGTATTGACCAGATTAACAATATGACATGTGGGGATTACCTTGTTAGTGAGGGTTATGTTCATAGACATCGGTTGGGAGCTATTGGTGTAAGTGCATGAAGTCTTCTTGTTGCGGCTGCAATTAACATGCACCCTGAACTCTAGGAACACACAATTTTCTTTTAAATTACCTGTCATTTTTATAGGCTGTTGTTTTAAGTTTCATCCAGCACCTAAAAAGGGTACTTTCAGTTTCAAGATTACAGCTATTCTACTACGTGTGCTTAGATGAACAAGAAAAGATAGAAAAGAGATTAATCATAAGAATAAAAATAAGACAAAAGTACAACTATTACAATTACATAAGAATAAAAATGAAAGAAAATAAGTGTAAAATTGTAGACCTTTTAGCCAGAAAGATGCAGAAGATAGTATCTGTTCAGTAGTTCTTTCTATTATGATCAGTAGTTGGAATTTGTCTAAATCTTATAAGTGCCAGCATGTTAATTTCTTTTTTTACTAAGTTTTCTTATGAGCACAACTTTTAAAGTGAAATGTACTTTTATAAAATGAAACTTACGCAAACTATAGAATGTGTATTTGATTTGGACTTCATAAATTACCTATGATGGTTTCTTTCGGGTTTGGTATAGAATTTTAGTTTTAATAGGAGTTCATTTAGCCTTTATAGCTAAAAAATTGTATAAACTATCGCATGTGTTTGCTGATCAATTATTTGCAAAAACTTCATTGCTTCCTTCTCTTTTCTGTTTTACTAATTGTTATGTGAATTTGTTTGAGGATTGGAATTAATAACAGGATGATCAACTTTAGCCCAAGTATTGTCAAAAGATGTGCTTACTTTGTAATCTGTCATTGATTTTCTAGATATCTTCTCAAGGTAGAGGTGATTGAGGTTTTATCTGATGAGGACAAAGCTAAGATTGATGTGGTGAAAGAATATAGTTATGTTAGTCTATTTGAAGTGGCTAAATGCTTAACCGGGTTATGACGTCAAAACGTATAGAGAATCAATGTCCAAAGAGGTAATACTTTCTTTTCTCCAAGTTTCAAGTATGTTCTGTTTGCTTTACTTTACCTTGTCAAAATATAGACTAAATTATAATACCATTCCTTACCTCCTTTTTTTGGTGCAGAAAGAGGATTCTAAGTTTTATCGCAAATTGATCTCAAATACGGATAAAGAATTCACATTCCTTGTCAAAATCGATGCCAAAAATGCTTCAGATCGAGCTGCAAGACGTTTAGTTGCTGAGGAGTTGCATGAAGCTGGAATTGTTGATGCAATTGAAATTGAAGATGAAGAGATAAAACCAGAGATAACATTGAAGAAGACCAAAAAAATTGGATAAAACAACTCCTTATCCAACAAAAAAATTAAGATAGAGAAGAATTAGTGCTATAGCATTTCATGAGTAGTATTAGTTACTTTAAATTTCTAGATAAGATATTTATTGATTGCGTAAACCTTGATAAATTATTTGTCCTAAATAAGGAACAACTTTTGCTGGCATAGCACATTTAATAAATTGACTTTAGAAATTTACTGGATGTGTTTCTACTTTGGTTCCATTATGCATGGGTTTGTTTTTGTTTGAGTGGAGTACGAGATTAACAGCTGTTATATGCCGCAGGATATTACTATTAAACACAAATGGCTCAACAAGGTAGTGAATGAATGTAATTAACACATTATGTTCAGTTAAATGTCATTAATTGTAACTTAACTGTCACGACCCAAAATCCTATAGGTCCGTGCGGGCACCCAAACCCAACGCGAACCCCTCTTGAGCAACACTTGACTTGCATATGAAATAACCAAATAAAAGAAATTATGAAAAGAATAGCGGAGTATGATACATAACCCAAAGGATCTTTGCAACCATGTTCTAAGTCCTCCCATGAATCATGAACATCTAAGGAGTCAATAAGGTTATACATCTCCGAATATAACGAAATATAATCATTAATATTAACATAAAAATAATAAGGAAAGATGTCACCACAGGACAAAAGTGGTTCACCGCTAGATTAAAGGACGAGCAACTCCGTTTACCACAATGCTTGGTAGAACTCGATATCGAATCTGCCGAATATAAAACAATACGAAAAAAACAAGAAAGTGGGTGAGTCAAAAGGACTCAGTAAGTGGGGACAGGGCTCCAAGTAAAATAACGAGTTGCAAATATATGAAAACTCAAACAACTCCAAGGTAACAAAAAGTAAAGCCAAAATCATTTAATTAGCAAACAAGTAATATTCATACCCAGTCATCAAAGTACCAAGACACTCCCATTGTCACTTAATGATATGTATGGGACTTCGCCATACTACCACAATATGCACGGAACTACCTCGTGTTACGATAATATGTATGGAACCACATCGTACCATAATAATATGCACGGAACTACATCGTGCGATGATAATATGTACGAAACATCATACCACAATAATATGCACGGAACTACATCGTGCTACCATAATATGTACGGAACTACATCGTACCATAATAATATGCACGGAACTACATCGTGCTATGATAATATGTACGGAACTGCATCGTACCAAAATAATATGCACGGGACTACATCGTGCTATGATAATATGTACGAAACATCGTACCACAATAATATGTACGGAACTACATCGTGCTACCATAATATGTACGGAACTACATCGTACCATAATAATATGCACGGAACTACATCGTGCGATGATAATATGTACGGAACTGCATCGTACCAAAATAATATGCACGGGACTACATCGTGCTATGATAATATGTACGAAATATCGTACCACAATAATATGCACGGAACTACATCGTGCTATGATAATATGTACGGAACTACATCGTACCATAATAATATGCACGGAACTACATCGTGCTACGATAATAAATTAAGAAATGATGATGAGCTGTAATTATACTTTTCAAAATAGTCTTGGCATAATGAGTATGCCCATTTCAGCAGCCATGCATGTAAGGAACACATACATAGACATCCAATGTGGAGAAAGTCCACCAAAGAAGGGATGTAAACCACTTACCTCAAGCCGACGATTGCTAACTAGCCCACGATCGTCCTTTCACGCCCAAATCCTTCCAAATAAGTCCACTTTATGCAAAATAATAAATAATACAATCAATATAAGCTATCATACTAATTTTCATGACTGGATGACAAACGAGTCAAAAAGTCAACCCAAAAGTCAACCATGGACCCACATATCCGATTACCGGAACAAAATACATTTTTAGATTACTCATTCACCCACGAGTCCAAAAGTGTGGTTACTTTCTCAATTAAAGTCCATCTACATCATCAAATAGCCAATTTATCAATTTTCGGGTTTATGTTGAAAGTCAATTATTTATAAACACCTCAAATCTCAAATCCAATTCTACAATCATGTTACCCATTCGAAAACGAGTTTATGCATATGAAAATCAAGTCGATCCGATATCGTTAACATTCCCAAATCCCCATATTATTCCACTTTTGAGTTAAAATTTAAGAACTTACTCAACTTCCCCAATTTCTCACAACCACCATTTATGACCAAAATAGAGTTATCAAATTCAACCTTAGATATATCATAATCTAGCATAAACTCAATCAACTTCATTATTTAAAGCAACTTATGAAATCTAATCAATTTTATGAACTTCTCAAGAAAGACCCATTAAACATTCTTCACAAGAAAACCCCAATTTCATACTTTAGAAATCATGTATTAAAGCTTAAACCAAAGGAATGAATCAAAAGAAAATACTTAGGTTATGGTTTAGGCCTTACCCCATAGAAGAACATCCTTGAATTCTCCCAATTCCAAACTTTCAAGATGAGAAAAACTCCATAAACATTAATAGCCAAAAATGCCTACTGTTCTGCCTCGTTTATTGTACCAAACGATCTCAAAACTCACTTTTGATGCCTCCAATAGATTCCTTGTGAAAATCTAGTTAAGTTAGGCTTTTGAATCACTCTATTTGATATAATGAAGGAGATATGTTGGTTTTTTTTTTTTTTTTTTTTTTTTTTTTTTTTTTTCTGTCCTTCGCTCTTTTTTTTTTTTTTTAAGCGAATATCACTAGGCTCAGGGCCTAGCGACTAATTTTATAAATATTAAAATCCTCAAAAAGGACAATACAAAGTAAGGAGGGCCATACATACCTTACATCAATATTTGGAATAGTGCAGATTTTTAATTACGCAGTGAGTGGCAATTTCGTAAATAATCTGAAAATTCTGGCAACCCAATTCTTAGTAAAATTATCATAAATCCCTCATATGATGTCGAAACTTGATGATTTCAGTTTCTATGGTTTCCAAATTACGATACGGATATAATGGTTTAGTCGAAATACGAATCAAAGGCCGTTTTCTCAATATGGTAGGAGTAACATTTATGCTCAAATTACGTCGAAACCGAAACCAAACTTATCCAAAACTCATCGGAACTTAACCAAACTTTTTGGACATAACCAAAATCACCATACAAACTTATTGGAACTAAAAAAATATATCGACATGCATATCGGAGCTTCGATTTACCAAAATGACTTGGCGGGCCATTACACTTAACTAAATAGTTTATTATTTGTTTTTATATAGACCAAGCTAAAGTTGCTTGCGCGATTCGGATGATGAAAAAATTATGTTCGATCAAACGCACCCGAACAAGATATTTCAGGTAAATGAAAATTAATTATAAATATATTCTGAACATTAGTTGGTAAAATTTATATCGTACTCGATTAACATTATAGTTTGGTACTTGAAATAGCCCTGCTAAATTGAGAGTTTAATAGTCTAGGGAATCACTTAATTTAGTTATGATTCGAGTGTGCTTTAGGCATAACTTAGTCCCTTCCATCTTAAGTTCATGATTGTAGACAAAATCAGGGAAGATGAAGCAATTCAGGATTGGGGAAAACATAAAGGTTGAGTAATATGATTATTCTGGTACAAGCAAGTGTGATGAGTAATTCACCAGGCATACCATAGCATTGCTAGGATGGGAAGTTGCCAAACTTTATTGTGACATTGTAGTGTTTTTAGCAGACAAATGTTCAAAGACTCTCTCGCTCCCAGGCAAATTTCATATAGTTATATTGAGGAAGTGAGTTAACTTTACTGGGAAACATTTCTTTATTGTGTACGAGTTGATATTGATGTCACACAATTGTTAGATGCCAAGATTCAAAGAAATGCTTGTATCATATCTGTAGTAATATTTCAGTTACTAGGTGCGTTTAGTTTTCTATCAAGTCTATGGGTCCTCCTTAGTCCTTCCTCAATAAAACGTATTCTATAACCCATGTCTGAATATGGTGTCCACCACATCTATGCTTACCTTGAATTCTGGCAGACCAGAGATGTTCTTTGTGGATTGACCAGGAGGAACTGGAAAAACTTTTCTGTATCGTGCATTACTCGCAAATATCAGATCGAGGGGCAAGATAGCGTTAGCAACAGCAACAAGTGGTGTAGCGGCAACAATATTACCAGGCGGACGTACAACACACTCTAGATTCGAGATACCTCTTCAAACAAATGATACAAGCATCACAAATATGTCTAAGCAGAGTGGTGCCGCTAAATTGATAAGAAAAGCCGAGTTGATAATCTGGGATGAAGCGCCAATGGCAAAGCGCCAAAAAATAGAAACAGTTAATAGAAGTTTTAGGGATATAATAGATGTTAGCCAACCATTTGGAGGTAAAATCATGGTCTTCGGAGGTGACTTCCGTCAGGTACTACCCGTAGTTCCAAAATCTACCCGAGCTCAAACAGTCGATGCATGCTTAGTAAAATCTTACTTGTGGCATCAAATGGAAAAAATAAAATTAACAAGAAATATGAGAGCAAGAAAAGATCCAGCATTTAGTGACTTTGTACTGCATATCGGTAACGAGGAAGAACCAACTATAAAAGATGATTTGGTCCTTATTCCAAAACAATTGGGTGTCAGACAAACTGCTGATAATAGTGCAGAAGATTGCTTGATAAGAGAAATATTTATTTCATTACATGACAAGGCAAGTTGCGCAAATACATGACTGAAAGGGCTATCCTAGCTAGCAGAAATGAATACGTTGATCAATTGAATGAAATGCTAATTGCCAAGTTTCCGGGTGAACGCAGAACATATGTTAGTTTTGACTCTGCAGAGGATGATACAAACAACTACTATCAAGAAGAGTATTTGAATACTTTAACATCAAATGGCCTCCCCCCACACAGGTTTGCCATCAGACTACTACTTTTTCATCTTCACATTATTTTAAACAACCGCACAAATTCTTAGTTCTAATGTCACTGCACTTAACCATACCACTTTCATCTTCAAGTGTTACTTATTTAGCTATGAGCAGTAACTCCACCCATTTCATGCTGATAATACAGTATTTTCCTTAGGATTGTAGAACTTACTGTCTCTTCCATTTATTACTCTCTTAACTTTTCACACTAAACACTCCTTCCATCCATTTGGGACATTATAGCTATATATTAATAAATTAGTATGAAATAATAAAATTTCATAGCAGTAACAATAACTAAAAGCTTCAAGAAATCAACTGCACTTAATAAATAAATTTTCAAGTTCCAGGCCACAAACTTTCTTTCTGTCATTCATGACTCACCCAAATATTTTGCTTCATTCCTTTTTTTATGGTGGGAGTTCTAAGATTAGTTCTTCCTCAAACATATCACTCTGTAAGTAAAGAAGTACAAGTAATAAATTAGCTTTGACCCTTCAAAACGTTGCATAACTATCCATAAGAGTTTTTAACTCAACATATTCCCATCTTTGTACTTCATTTATTTATTATATTCTAATCTAAATTAATAGTTAACTACCTTAATTCTTCGATATATTTGCCTACCCCAGTAAGGTTGCGGATTTAACTCACGAGTAGTAAAACACTTTTATTTGCCTTGAAAATTTAAAAGTACACCGATTCAATAAAAGAGTTTTTAACTAAAATTTGCTATTACCTTACTAAATTATAATTTTGTTCAATAGGAACCTTTTCTACAGTACCCAATGGATATGATAAAGTTATCGCTCACAGTTTAATAGAATAACCTAACGAAAATTATCTATTTTCATTTACAGGCTGGTTTTGAAAAAGAATGCACCAATCATGCTGCTAAGAAACTTGGATCCATCAAACGGCCTTTGTAATGGTACAAGAATGATATGCAGGGGTTTTGATAGCAACGTTATACAAGCTGAGATAATTACGGGCCAAAATGCTTCCAAGATTGTATTTATTCCCAGAATCCAACTTTCTCCACCAGAAAATGAAGGTTACCCTTTTAAATTTATAAAAAAACAGTTTCCAGTACGCTTATGTTTTCCGATGACAATAAACAAAGCGCAAGGACAAACAATCCCCAATGTTGGACTGCACTTGCCGCAACATGTATTCTCCCATGGACAGCTATATGTCGCATTACCAAGAGGAATTTCAATGTCAACAACAAGAGTATTGATCATGACAGAACAGCCGAAGCGTCGCAAAGGAACATATACCAAGAACATCGTCTACAAAGAAATATTAGGTGAGATACAATATAACATATCTTACTAAATATATTTACATGTAATAGTCGAGACTAAAATAAAGTTGGTTCTCGCAGGTTCGGAAGATATGCAATTGTTCTGAGTAGAATTGTTGAGGCAATGGTAGTTTAGATAAATACTATTTAATAGATTTTTTATAGTACATTCTATGGATATTTTTCTATACAATACTTCCAGGAAACAGATTGGCACTTTGCACTTATTAACAATTATTAACGTACTTGGATTTAGCATGTCAAAACACTCAGCGTTCGAATTGTTTAGAATCGTAAGCTCTTTGAACTAATTAATATACTTTAAATACAACAGTGCTTTTTAATAGACGTGAAAACCATAGACGAGACTAAAATAAAGTGTTGGTTAAAGCAGGTTCGAAAGATATGCAATTGTTCTGAGTAGAATCGATCCGGCAATGGTAGTTTAGATAAATACTATTTAATAGATTTTTTATAGTACATTCTATGGATATTTCTATACAATAATTCCGAGAAACATATTGGCACTTTACACTTATTAACAATTATTAACGTACATGGATTTGACATGCCAAAACACTCATGTTTAGTACGCTTTTTAATAGACGTGAAAACCACGTGCAACGCACGTACGCAAACCTAGTACTATATTAAAAGCACGAAGGCCCTTTAGCTAATGTTGATTGAACTTTTTGCCCTTCAATAAAAAATTACAGTAGACAAAACTGTCATTTACTTCTTTTCTAATTTTTTTGACTTTAAAATTTCAATTAAATTTTATAGTTTAATATGTTAACGTTATACTATTTAGCTTCCGCGTAATAACTAGAAGGTTGAATTCAACTATGATTGTCCAATAAGAAGACCGTATAAAATAGAATTCAATCCGATAATATACAAAGTTACCGTGTTTGTCTTAGGAGAGGGAACAACAATCAAATAGAAGAAGGAATGCATCCGGCCATGTTGCCATTAGGGATACAGATCAGCATCCTATGAACATGTTTGAGAAGTTTGGTACCTAAATTTTATTTCCTTTTGTGCTGGTTTAGTTGTTCCTTTTATTGGTTCTTTGATGATGCGTTAGTCAATTATATTGTTAAAACTTATCAATAATTTCCTCCTACATAGGTGAATCAACAGATTCTTAAGTAATGCGGCAATCGATCATCCTAATTGACAATCAACGTGCTATATGTGTATCGTATTAAAAGTAACTCATATGGTTTTTTATTGGATGAGTTAGAAATCCAATGATATTGATAGTATTATACTGCTAAAGCCTTCGCTAAAGGTAAGCATAGATATAGCTCTAAAACACACTGTTTTTCTTTTTATACAATTATTTTGTTCTATGTTTGCCCAATTAAACTGAATTCTTTTTGTTCATTCTTAACCTTTTTTTTTTAGGTAATTCAATTTTTTGATCTTATTTATATTAGGTTGATGATTTATATTATCATTAGGTACTCGACTTCCATCTATCTTAATTAGATAACAAGCTTATATGAAATAATTTGAGTTAATGACATAATTACAAACTTAAATGGTATGATCTGTATAGCAGAAGAATAAGTTCAAGGGCTGTGAAAATTTTAAAAAATGCAACTTGAATATGGGTATCTCTCCAGCCATACTTTCTTTGGTTTTACTTACTTTCATCTCATTGCTTTTTGTTTGTGTCCAATCTTAAATATGTTGTTATTCATATTAAGTACATGATAGTTTTAGAAAGCTCTCTATTTATTGAGTTGTTTTCATCCTTTTCAGGAACTCTTTTTTACTTGATTTTTATATTATAATCGATCCTTACTTTATCTTTAGGAACTATTATTTTTATTATATAATCGTGACACATTGTTTAGTAGATTTCAGGTGCTGGGGCACCTTCAAATAGAATGAGGTCAGAACTAAACTATGCAACTTGAAGTTAATATCTAAATTATATGATGTTAAGTTGTTTGGTATATAACAGTTACATAGTTTAGCTAAGCTCTGTACGTATCAGCTTATTTGAACTATACAAAGATAAATACGAATTTATATACACAATATAAATATATACATAAACATACATATATACACATACAAAAAGGAAAAAGAAAAAAAAAAGAAAGGGAGCAGATCGGAAAAAACTCGCCGGAAAAACACCAAAGCCACACGTATCGGGGCGGCGGCAGCAGCGCCGCAACAGAGACGGGGGAGCAGCAGATCCGGCGAGGAACAGGGAGAGAGGGGAAGGGGGAGGGGTGGCGATAGGTGGGGGATGGTGGAGGAGGGAGAGAAGGAGAGAGAAGAGAGGAAATTAGGGTTTAATGTTTGAGAGAGGGGAAATGATAAAATTGTTATGTGGGGTAATTAGGAAAAAGTATCGTTATGTATTGTAAATATTCAAAAAGTATCGTTATGTTTTGTAATTAAGCTATTAGGGTAGTCATGTGGGGTAAATTTTCCTAATAATTATTATGTATTCTCACTTCTTTAATTTACTTACTCATGAAAAGTATTGTTTGGCGTAAATAATTCATGCCTTAATTAGTTAGAAATGTCCAATCAAATTAACTCTTTTTAGATTACTGATACCTATTGCCCCTTTACTTTCTTTGTTTATAGTTTAAAAAAACAAAATAGTACCTTTATTTTTAAAGGTTTCAAATTAGTTTCTTCTAAAACTTCTTTAACTTTGATTTTCATAACAATTGCCTCTCATTCTCTCCATATTCCTTAACATACAGTCGGTGATTTATAATTACTATTCATATCCAATTATAGATTCGCCAAAAGCTAATAACATGTTCTTTAACGATTTTGTAAGGATAAGATTGCTAATATACCGGAAATAGCTAAAACGTATCAAAGAAACAGGTCGGCACCTTACATTGGTGTTCATGCGTTGTCTTATTATTGGAGTGAGGATTTGCTCTCCCGTTATTTGAAGAGTGTTCTCAATTAAAAATAAAAAAAAATAAAAAATTACAACTGCATCTTCAATTTCCATTTACTTATCAATTATCGGTTCATGCAAGTTTAAAAGGGCTTTGTCCATCTTCTTTCAATGCAGTGTTTTCATATTTTTTTCTTGAATATCAATATCTTTAATTTGATAAACAATTTAATTAATGCTTGCGAAAGTATATAAAAGGTAATACTCTAACTTATATTCTTAATATAAATGGTGAGTCAAATGCTCATCAAAAGCTAAGTTTAGATCTTCGGTTTATCAATACTCACTATTAATCCAAACGAAATTGATTTTACAAAACCTTCGCATCGATAAGTTTTTGAGAATGGAAGTTAAAGGTTATATAATTACTTACTAAGAAAATAAATAGTTTTTTTTATAGAAGGTCACAACACTGTGAGGGGAAATTACATCTAGGAACAATATATTATGGATAGCAAATAAAAAACAAAATTGATAAAATCCATATTAAATTAACGTTGGATTATTTCTAATTTCATTGGTGCTTTAGTGATATACTATATGTTCTTCTTGATATTCGAATATTTTAAAAAATCATATCATCATAAGAATAATGAAAATTATTGACCCCGCGCAATGCGTGGGCCAATTTCCTAGTATAGTTCAATTGCAGAGTCTTGAGTTTAAGTCCGACCAGTAGCCAGCCTATTTCAAGATTTCTTTTAAAGCTAAATTCCCCCAAGACACTTTTATTTTGATGGTGCTCAAGTAAACATTGAGTAAAATTTAGAGCATAGAAACAAACATAATTCATAGTTGGGGGAGGGAGCATGGGCCATGTGACTCCACATGCATTGCCTTAAATCAGCTACTTCTTCAGTATAAATATGTTGCATGTGTTACTTCATACCACATGCAAAACTTCTTATTTTTCACATAAACTAATTGTTCTGAATCTTTTTCTTTTTATTTTGAAAAAAAAAAATCCTTCGTCAAATAGTTTGATTAACTACTACAACCGTTACAATGGAGTACCAACTTAATATACATTTTAATGTTAACTGCCTTTTACCCTAGAGTTATCGGTCAAATTGGACAATATTTTGTTATGCAATATGTGTTGCAATGGCCTCCGACGTATTGTTAGACTTCAAGATATAAGCGCAACTCGTTATATGTGTTGCATGTATCAATCATTTCATCGTCTTGGATTTACATTTGACTAACTAAAAGGAACTATAAAAAGGTTACAGAAATGTAAAACATGAAATGGTCTATTGGCACAATTCTTTCGAGAAAATAACATACAAAAGGAGAAGATAATACTACCGAGTTGTTATATAGTCTAAGTAACGTATAAAAACAAATCTTTTCGATATTCATATGACTTTTCTTTGGGCTGGCATTGGAATAATCTCTTGAATTCTCAAAATGTAACTACCGCATAAACAAATGCTAGCTAGATATCCATATGAGATTGTATATAATGGCTTTTTACTATACTCCTTGAACCACTGTAAGACGGAGAATTTTAGTTAACAAAGAAAGAGAGAAAACACTTTTGATAGCAAAAAGTAGATATTATGGCACATAATCTTATAAAGAATAGCGAGACATGTTACTTAAACTATATATTATGGATAGCAAATAAAAAACAAAATTGATAAAATCCATATTAAATTAACGTTGGATTATTTCTAATTTTATTGGTGCTTTAGTGATATACTTTATGTTCTTCTTGATATTCGAATATTTAAAAAAATCATATCATCATAAGAATAATGAAAATTATTGACCCCGCGCAATGCGCGGGCCAATTTTCTAGTATAGTTCAATTGCAGAGTCTTGAGTTTAAGTCCGACCAGTAGCAGCCTATTTCAAGATTTCGTTTAAAGCTAAATTCCTCCAAGACACTTTTATTTTGATGGTGCTCAAGTAAACATTGAGTAAAATTTAAAGCATAGACACAATCATAATTCATAGTTGGGGGAGGGAGCATGGGGCCATGTGACCCCACATGCATTGCCTTAAATCAGCTACTTCTCCAGTATAAATATGTTGCATGTGTTACTTCATACTACATGCAAAACTTCTTATTTTTCACATAAACTAATTGTTCTGAATCTTTTTCTTTTTATTTTGAAAAAAAAAAATCCTTCATCAAATAGTTTGATTAACTACTACAACCGTTATAATGGAGTACCAACGCTTAATGTACATCTTAATGTTAACTGCCTTTTACCCTAGAGTTATCAGTCAAATTAGACAATATTCTGTTATGCAATATGTGTTGCAATGGCCTCCGACGTATTGTAAGACTTCAGAATATACCTGCAAACCTGATTCTCCGCAATACTTCCTCATCCATGGCCTCTGGCCAGCGGATGCTAAGGGAGAAAGCATACAATGTAAATGTAAAGATAGTGGATCTGAAATGGCAGACGTCGACCGTGTGGTAAGTGTCTAACAGAGGCCTTCATGCGCGGGTCCTGTTGATATCTTATTTTCTCTTAATAATTCAAACAATATAATTTTACCTTCTTTTTTCAAAAAAAAAAAAAGAAAAACTCTCTAGTTTTTTAAGAATGTTAAATAGCTGTTGGTTCCCAAACAACTTCATAAGTCTTAATTTCCAACAACGTAGATAAATATTGTATTTACCTAAATTAAGTCATGAGTTGTGTTAACTGCTGCTTTTTTATTATATACGTTAAATATTTATATATTATAGAGTTGAAAAGCTTATATATAGTAATAGTAATAATAATTTTTTACTATATGTTTTGCATAGATGAGTAGTGAACCAAGTTTAAAGAGGAGTCTCCGTGCTATTTGGAAAAACTTGAATGACGGGTTCCAGATGAAGAGTTCTGGAAGCACGAATGGTTAAACCATGGGTGTTGTAATACGAACTCTCTCAGCATTGAGCAATACTTCCACGCAGCAGAAAGGGTATACGATACACAGTTTAGAAAGAACCCGAAGCAAAAGAATTTGGATGCCTACCTGATAGACGGAGGAATAGAGCCATCAAATCATATTCCATACTCTAAGACAAATATAATTGGTGCTATCTCTTCTTTGGTGGGAAGTAAAAATTTGATATACATCTCATGTAAAAAAAATAACACCGGTATGTTTCTTCTTAAGGAGGTCTATCTTTGTTTTGACACGGGGGTAACCAAATTCGAGACCTGCCCACAACAAGGTAAAAAAAATCAAGAGGCTGTGGGGGTAACCCGAATGACAACAATATCTATCTACCCACTTTCTAGTCTTGGTCAGCTTTCTAACTAGCTTTTTAGAAGCCTAGTGATTTTTTTAATCAATAGTAGGTGCATGAATATTAATGGTTCTCTTTTGCATTTGATCTTATTTTGTAGGTGGTCTTTGGTTCTCAGCTATGTACGTACAATGAATCATCTATAACAGTATTGGAGGAGATATATGTAAGTGTGTTAATTAGCTTATTATGCCAAGCTGTATGTAGTTGGGTTCCATATATTAATGAAATAAGAGAATATATAGTATTTGGCTGACTTGCTGCCTTCATTATATTTCTTTTTATGATTACCTTAAAGTTAGTTAAGAGTACTGTTATCAAAGGATCTTTCTTTCTAATTAGCTATTTAAAAGTTGTATGTAGCTGGATTCCATATATTAATAGTTTTCCAGAGATTGGGAGGAAAGATGGAATTTTAAAGGTTTTCTAAACCCTTAACCGTGATTAAAACTAGTGATACAATTGTTGAAGAATATGACACACAAACAAAAAACTCTCAATTAATTATTCCAAAGTTTCACGTGGACAGAATTAAATATCTAGATTTATAGCAAAAAATTGGACAACATATACAAAATTTGATCGCGGCAAAGGATCACACAGGGGTTATTAATTCTTTCAAGCTTTCAGATGAAAGAAATGGATCTTTCAAAAATTCAGCCACGGTCAATCATATGGAAACTGGGTTCAAATATTTCTCCACGAATTGCTTTACATGGGGGAATGCTGAAGCTGCGAGCTGGCTTTATGCCCTGAAATAAATATTTTACTGAGCATTATAATCTTTTTCAAGTAAAATAAATAAGGTAGTAGTAGTAGTAGTAATAGTTAAGCCTAGGACTACTGGAGCTCACCAAAGTTTACCTTTTTATAAATTTTGTGCTTCAATTCTGCACTCGATTATTATCCGTATACACATATTACTAGCTCCAAGATGCACATACCAAAAGCTTAAATGTCAATTAATTCATTATATTCATCGTATAAATTCAGAAACCATCTCATATCAGTTCATCAACCTTTAATTTTATGAATATAATAAGGCCTAGACGTGGAAACAAAACCAAGGGACAATAGAGCTTACAATAATATCGAGCCAAACTAAGCTTAACTATTATATCGAACCGAGCTCAAACAAACTTTGTAAAAGTATAAACGAGCTTTAGAGCCCAACAGAGCTTGTTAAAGCCCAAAACGGCTCTTTAATGTTTAGTGCCATGTAATGCTACACCATCGGAAAAAATTCATTAAAGAAAGGTGATTAAGAAAAATATAAGCCCTATTAGTTCAAATTGGTAAATGCATTCCAGCGTGAGTGAATAATACGCATTATTAGATTGAATTAAAACTCAACGTTAAATGAGGTTAACTTAACATTGATTTTGAACATCAAATAGAACCTTTTAGGCCCCAAAAAAAAAAAAAAAAAATTCAAACAAGTTGAACAATATTAAATTTCTTTAATATTTTAATTCTAAAATATTAGCTCAACATTGTTATTAGAGCTCAAACTCAAATGAGGTTAACTTAATATTGAGCTTGAACATCGAATAGAATATTTTAGAATAAAATAAATGCAAAAATAAATTCATAGAATTTGAACAACATTAAGTTTCTTTAATATTTTAATTCTAAAATTTAAAAAATTTGATTATATTTTGTACCACTCATAGTCTCAAGTAAGATGTCTGTGAGAAAATTCAGTATGTGAAATTTCGAATATCTCTCTTCGCTTTAATATCTTTGTAACAATTTTTTTATTTGTCCTTAATGCAAAAAGAAAAAATCATATGACAGATCAACCCTTTTGTACCATTAATATTGGAGTCTAATCGATGAAGAGACACTCAGTATATTTTATTTTAAAGTAAATCAATAAATCATTAAAGCGAACCAACCGTGTTGAATCGAACCCGACCGAGCTTAAAACTGTTGAATCAAACTTTTACGGAAATTGAGTGAGCCCACTGACAAGGCTCATACGAGCTTCAACAGATCAAATGGAGTTCTATTGCAGCAGCATGAACCAGTTCCATCAGGTTTTCAATCGTGTAAAAATGGAGAACAAATGTGATGCATACACTGTTTAATGTTCCTCTGTTTAGATATCACCTTGGACTATCCTTTTAGTTTCTTTTATATTTACTAGTTCATATATTTTTCATCTTGTAAAGAAGGTGCTTTTAATAATTATAATTAGTAAATTACTCGCTAGCATGATGCCTAGAAAGGATTCATTTATAAAAAAAAAAAAATATGACGATATCACCTCCTTCCTAACAAAAGAAGGTAATTACATTTTGATATAAAAATTGTTGAGACATATTGAAAAAGGAAAAAGATGGACTCAAATAAAATAATCCTACTGTATAGTTACAAAATATTGCATCTATGTCGTGACTGAATAAAGAGAATGTTGGGTAGAAACATTCGGCGAAAAGAGAATTGCAACATAAATTCCAAAGGCATCGTATAAAGAGAAGACTCCAACTAGAACATAATAAAATTGAATTGAAAATATTTCAGAAAAGTAGCATCAAAACTGAACTTCCCTAGAAAAGTAGAACGAGAGCCTACTATACTTCCAGAGAAGCAACTAATTACAGGTGAGCGCTACAGTCAAAATCAAATGCTAACTACAGATTGATACAAGAAAATAAGGCTCATTTGTGCATACAACCACAAAATTTGCTTTTAAATAAATTAGAAGATAAAGTAGGACTCTAGATGTAAATAAGGAAAAACAAATATAACAATAATACGATCGTGATCTCCAAACCAGATGGTAGTACTACTAGTTAAACCAGCTATTACATAGTTGAGGCCGAGTCTTGCTAAAGCACAATCAAGGAGTCAATATGTCAGGTAAGCTTCAAGGGTCCAGCACTTCTTTCCCTCGTTTAATTGTGACTAAGCTCTTCTTGTAAATATGAACCGAACAGCCATCTATGGAAATTCTCCAGAAGGCTCTCCTCAGGCCTCGATGACGAAATCCAAGACGTTGCGACTCCCCGGTCCTAATATCATAGGAGACCAGGCGAGAACGGTTAGTTACGAAAATGACAGTGCTAGGATTAATCCAACACTTGATATGTGATGGAGATGTAAAGCATTGAAAGGTATAAAGTTTATTCCAGAGTCTTGGTTGGATTAGTACCCATGTCTCATAATGAAACATGCTAACCGCGCTCATGAGGCCAAGGGAGTCATCAAGCAATATCAGGAACAGAAGGTAATGATTGAAAGGACGACCTGCATCTGGCCCTTCAATTAATCCAAACACCTCATTGCTAAAGTCAAATGAAACAATGCTACACTTATCAACACCCTCCGCCACTCTCAGCCAGTAATAAGCTCCATTTAAATAAGCAGTACTGAGGGGTTCTTTAAAGTATCGGTTGCATATAAGTGTTTCGTCATTTTCTTCAAGTTGAAGGATTCTCCACGAGTCCTTGGAACAGGAATAGACCGCTGCATATGCTCGTTCGACAGATGGACGTATGGTGTCATCCTTGAAGGACCGGAACCAAACAACCTTATAGTCATTAGTCACGAGGTCTGATCCAAACCCAAACTCACACGTAAATTGTCTGAGACACGGTTGAAGGTCGAAATTGGGTTCAGGAAGGAGCCTTAACTCCCTGGTGGCAGGATTCCACAAGGACAAGGAGATGTTGTATACGTTGCCATCAATTACTCTCTCCAGCAAAAACAAGCCGTCCACAGAACCTAAAAGGTATGTAATACCTCTGAGCCCCTGGAAACAAGTTTCAAGTACACCACCATCTGAAATCAAAGTGATGGGAGGGGAATCATCATCTGCGGCACAATGATCATAAACCAAGATTTGAGGAGGCTTGTCACAGTTCTTGTTCAAGTGTTGTTTGATGAAGCCAGGATTCTTGATAACTTTGTACCATTTCTTGCAAGCACATTCGAATCGCAACAAAGACTTCACTGGTAGCATGAGTAGAATTTCCTCTGTTAAATCTTCAGGGAAAGGCCGACCACCATTAGCACTGCTGGCCATTCTAGAATAGAATCAGAGATCAAAAGAAATGCTGAACAATTCTCAAATGTGAAGGAAAAAGAAAGAATGAAGAAAGACAAAGTCAGTTCAAATTAGGTTTTGTTTGAGTGAATTAATGGTAATTCCTCTTTAATATAATTTTCCTATTTCTAAACTTCAATAATTTTTCCTTAATTAGTACTACTGTATTTGGTTAGTGATTACCTTATTAGTCTATAATAAATTACGACCTTTAAATTCTACATCTGCCATGACAAGCTAATCCTAATGTATACGTTCCATTACAGTTTCGACCTATTAAAACTCATCTTTAGTGTGATCATTTGCATAATTGAAACTTTTTTCCAATACGGGCTAGAAAATATTAAAGCATGATTTTGAGGCTTTTCGCATCCATCTGTCTATTTATACTAATATATGCCTCTATTTTTGAGATCTAGTATATTACTAGACATGCATAGCCCGTGCACGGGCCCAACATTTAGTAACTAATTATTAGAAAATTTATGAAGGAGATAAAATCGTAAAGATTTTTGGTAAGTTGAGAACCAAAAGTTTGCCAACTGTAAGTTGCAAAAATTAAATTTTACCTTGTCTAACTCGGTGTTACAAAATTTCCATATCCAATGAATTTCATAGGAAGCAGAACCCGTTATTCCAACAAAATGCAACACCAAATTGACCCTTCTTATATGCTGGCTTTTCCCGTCTTGGTATCAGCAATTCAATATACATCTCATTAGCTGCTTAAAGATGTATCGACCTGTAATTGGGAAGAGAGTGTAATGGGTAAGAGAATAAAAACTAGGGAGTAATTGGGAAGAGGGTGTAATGGGGAAGAAAATAAAAGATAGCAATAACGAAGACGTGAAATCAATGCAAAGACAAATCACTGATATTTAGATGGAGAACATATATAGAAAGAAGGGAATATTATAAAGCACTTGCAATTCAGGAGAAAAAGCTGAAATATTTGACAAAAGTATTTTTTTTTTTAATTTCAACCAAATATGTCAATGTACACAGCAAGCTATTCACAAATATAACCTAACCATGGTATTGGCAATACAACCAAAATCTTCCATGTAATTAAAAAATAAAAAAGGTTTGTTAGCAGAAGTACCATTTAGGCGGATAAACGCATTATTCGAATAGAACCCACAAAGACACCAGACCAAAACATGTAGATTTAGATTCAAAAATCATACCCATAAATTTAAAAGCATAGATAATCAAAATGTTGGAATTGTTGTCAATGCTAGTTAATGAGAAGGAACATAGAAATTTAATGCCAATATATATAGTGGAGAAGGAACAAATAAGAAAACAGAAATACACGGAACAAAAGAAAAAGAAAACAGAGAGAGAGTACGATGGATGGAAGGAAGAGATAACACTCATCTGATCAAACAGATCAAAAGACCCGGAAATGCAAAATTCTGGATCAACAATGGAAACAGGAACACGTGGACACACAAGTTTACATAGATAGCACACGTGGATACGCAAGTTTACTCATTGATGTCGTAATTATAGCAATATTAATTAATTAAATACTAGTAATTAAGAGTCTTAATTAAGGGAAGGGGGTTGTGGATATCAATTACAATTTTCAAAGTATACTGTTAAGCTTGAGGCAAGACTTTTAATGTAGGTCCATAATATATATCATATATATAGGAATAGGAATAGGAGTAGCTTATGGTAACCGAATAAATAATTATATAATTATGAGCATTAAAGTGTCCTTTAATTTTTTACTGACCCTTACATTTTCAAAATCTCTTACATGACCAATCTATACAAATCCAACACTACATATAGTGGTGTATGCTTCTATCATGTCTACTCAACTACATTATCGTGAGCTCCCAATTAATTTTTTAGCAATCTTCATTTTCTTATTACCTATTGTCGTAATAGAGAATAAACAAGTGTTTCAGCTATCCACATACATATCAACTACATATATGTATGTGAGGTGGGAGTAAGATGACAATGATGATGGCCATAAAGTTTATTTCTTTGGAGTTAATAGATCAATGATAAAGTAATACAAGATATGTTAAACTTAGATGTGAGCACTACAAAGCCTGGTAACAGAGAAAGAGAAGAAGACTTTCAAATTTAAAACTTAAGAGTCTTTCTAATTTCTGAATCATTTTGCTTAATGCTGGTTTGTTGGATAATTACAATTCCTTTCTCCCTCCAACCCCACCTCTCTAGACGTTACATTTTTATTAGACACTGTTTCTTTTTTTCTTGGTATAAATGTATGAAAATGTTTGTGACCGAATGTTTTGCCCATGAAAATATTAAGATGTGCAAAAAATTTTACTGTGTAGGCCGAGATGTAATGCTTGATAATCTCAGCTTCTCTGCTTTTTTATGTAATTTTGCCCTCTCTTATTTGGTAAAAATATTGTTGTCCCATATGATTAGTAAGTCTAAAGAAATTAGTTAGTAGGTTTTGCGGAAGAAATTGATTCTATTCGTAATGATAAAACATAAAGTTTTGAAACAATAAAATATATTCTTAATACTTTTGCTTTTAGTTTTTCCTTTGAATATTATTGATCTATAAGGACTAATTTTAGGAATTCTTCATATTGATGAGGTTCTTCGTTGTGGAATGTTAGGTTTAATTAAAAGTATTGAAAATATTCCAATGCTAGTTAATAGACTATAACAACTCATAATAAAAGTAAAAGGGCTTAGATAGTTCACAATTCTTTTTCATCAATCATCATAAAGAAAAGAAGGAAAATTTATCGCATAGTATATCCTTAAACAAATGAAGTATTATCCCATCAATTGATCTTTCAAAATCTCACAACTTCAAACTATCTAAAATAAAATAAAGTAAATATTATCGATTATTTTATAAGAGACTTCAAAAGAAACAAAATAAAGAAATATATACAGAGAATATATTTTGAAGAAGCAGGCAAATAGCTACATGCATAACCGTTTTAGTGTTAGCAAATGAAAGCAAAGTTCCTCTAGACAAACATGAAAGATGCCATTAGCTAATCTGCATAGACATGTTTGAAACAATAATAGGAAGAGAACTTACCAAAAGTTTCTCAAGTAATCGGCTTTAACAATCAATTACCATCAAAATTTTCTAATTTGTTCACGTCCCTCCCACTCTATGCCAATTTATGCCCTTTTCAAATTAATCTCAGCTCCTCTGCTTTTGTATGTAATTTCATTCTCTTATATCTTTTTTGTTTATGTTTTGTGTGTGTGTTTGACTTCATATAACTGAAGAAAATTTTAATTACAATGATATTTAGGTGTAATAACACAATGATAATTTAACTTGAATCCTCTTCATATCTCCTTTTATCCACTATTGGGGTGCTAATAGGTACTGTTGCACCTCTATCAAAATGATTTATTGCTGTCATATTCAATTGCTTAAAGGAAAGGAGAAAGAAACTTAAAAAACGATTTGTCGAACACTACTAGAGACAAATAGCCATATTTTGGGTGTAATTGTAGAAATTAGCAACTTGACATTAACACTGTGATGTAAAGTCCTAATCAATTTTAATTCATGTATATATTGAATGTTTTGAAGGTTCTTAATACATGTATTTGAAGGTTTTATATTTTCAATAGAAATATATACATATTCTTTTAAAAAAGATAAAATAGAAGAAAAAAAAGCTAGAGTATCAGGATAGATTAATAAACGTTGTGCTATCACAACTAATAATAAAACCTTATGGCTGGTGAATGAGCCTAGAAAAGCCAAAATTGACGACATTTAGGCAGGATTCTACTTTTTATTTTTGATATTCAAATATTAGGAACAAATCATGTCTCATGACCACGTGATGCGCTTCTTATATCAATGATTATAAAAATTATAGCATTCACTAGTTGTTTTACTAAATTAGAGAATGTCTTTTTCTAAATCTATCATTTTAAGTTAACAATGGTTAATATGCTAATTAAATGGATCTAATCTAGACCATTAAAATATAAATTGAACAAGTGGCACTCATCCAAGTGTGCACTTGGATAGCTGTCATGATAGATGTAAAATTCATTTTGTGAATAGCTGTCATGATAGATGTAAAATTCAATGGTCGTAATCTATTGTAGAGTAATAAGGTAACCAATAATCAGATAGTAGTAATTAAGGAAAAAAAGTATAGTCCAAAAGTGGGAAATTATATTAAAGAGGAATGACCATAAATTCACTCAAACAAAATTCACTGTACTGGCTTTGGCTTTCTTCATTGCCTTTCTTTTTCCCTTCATTGTTAAGCATTTCTTTTAATCTCTCTCTGTTTCTATTCTATAATGGCCAACAATGCTAATGGTGGTCGATCTTTCCCTGAAGATTACTCACGCTGCCAGTGAAGTCTTTATTGCCGTTCAAATGTGCTTGCAAGAACTGGTACAAATTTATCAAGAATCCTGGCTTCATCAAACAACACATGAACAAGAACTGTGACAAGCCTCCTCAAATCTTGGTTTATGATCATTGTGTCGCAGATGATGATTCCCCTCCCATCACTTTGATTTCAGATGGTAGTGTACTTGAAACTTGTTTCCAGGGGCTCAGAGGTATTACATACCTTTTAGGTTCTGTGGACGGCTTGTTTTTGCTGGAGAGAGTAATTGATGACAACGCATGCAACATCTCCTTGTTCTTGTGGAATCCTGCTACCAGGGAGGTAAGTCTCCTTCCTGAACCCAATTTCGACCTTCAACCGTGTCTCAAGCAATTTACATGTCAATTTGGGTTTGTATCAGACCTCGTGACTACTGACTATAAGGTTATTTGGTTCCGGTCCTTCTGGGATGACACCAGAAGTCCAAGTGTCTATCTAGCATATGCAGCGGTCTATTCCTGTTCCACGGACTCGTGGAGAATCCTTCAACTTAAAGAAAATTACAGAACACTTATATGCAACCCAAACTTTAGCGAACCCCTTGGTACTTCTTATTTAAATGTCAGTATGTGCGTACAGTATGTGTGAAAATCGTTACTCTTTTGGATTACACACATACTGTACGCACAACTTCTGTTCATTTTTCTCCCATTTTAATGTAATAAAATTTATTGCAATTTTAGTTGTAGTGATTAAGAAGAAAATAAACCGTTTCAGATTATATCAATAGCCTAAACCAATTCTTTAGTAATTTGTTGTGTATTACTAACTACATTAATGATTGATTATTGTATCTATCTATCTATACTATTATAAAAGCACGAAGGCCTTAGTGAAATGTCAACCGACTTTTTTACCCTTCGTAATTAGTTTTAAGTTGGGCAAATTTGTAAATTTGATATTTTAAATTATTTTCGGTCCTAATTTATTTATTTTCGCAAACAACATTCTCGTACCTAATTTATTAATTTTTGTAAACAACTGTCAAAGCCAAACTTTGCCTAACTCCTTCTTTGTCATAAACACAAATTCTCTGCCGATCTAATCCAATTCTTCTTTATGTTTCTTCCTTATCTACTGCATCTGGTATTGGTTTGGGTTTATGCTTCTTATTTTCCCGTTTCTTATGCTTCAATTAATTTTGGTGTTAGTTTTGGTTTAGGATTTGTATTTTTCCTTTGAGGAATTAGTTTTGCTCTTTGATTCATCTTTTATTATGGAAAGATTTGCTTTACGACTAGGTTTAGGTTCTTGTTTTTTACCTTTTCCTATCCCAATACAAGAGAGAAAAACTCCTATAAAAGGAGCTTATATTCTCCGTTGTTCATTATATTTAATTTACGGTATCTCGCAACACAATCTAGTAGCACAAAACAAGGTAAACTCTTCCTTCTCGTGAATTCAATTTCTTTTCTATATTCTCCGTTGTTCATTATATTTGACTTACGGTATCTCACAACACAATCCCGTAGCACAAAAGGAGGTAAACTCTTGCTTCTCGTGAATTCAAATTCTTTTCTTTTAGTATTTGTACTTTGTTTGTTACTGTCAGTAATGCACGCTGTGTTTGTTTTGAACATTCTTTTTATATTGGTTATCTATACAATTGAAGATGCAACAATATTAGTTTGTCCAGATGTTATTGATGTCGTTCTTTGAGATTGTTGTTACCGGTTTGTGGTTTGTTTCATAATCTATTGTTACTAATACATATTTTCTCATATGATTTTAATACTAACGGCTATGCCATTTTAAGTTGTTCATCTATAAAAAATAATACTAATTGCTATGCCAGCTCAAGTTGTTCATCTATAAAAGTTTAGAATATTATTTTGTTGAATTATTTTAGTGTATTTACAAATTTTGTTATTTAAGAATAGAGAATTGCTATTGCCCTTCTTAAATCTTGGTGGCTTTCAGCATTGGCTATTAAAGGTAAACATTATTCATTATCTCTTATAAATTATTCCCATAGAATAACTTTTTTATTGTTACAATAGTCAAACTGTTGTTTAAACTTTATTGCAGGACATTAACAATGGAATCTGAGACAGAGTGGATTCCAATTAACAGTTTAAGAAAATACGATAACGAGAAGGTATTAAAAGTCTTCCTAATTGGAAGTGGAGCAGGTAAAAGAGTTTAAAAATGATAAAAATGAAGGCATGCGATGGATTCTTACCTTTGTCGACGAAGAGGTAATACTATTTTTCTGTATTCATATCTTTCTATTTTAGTTTTAGTTGTTATACAAATTCATCTGTGAACCTTTAACAGGGAACGAAAATTCAAGGAATAGTTTTCAATAATCTTATTGAAACGTTCCAAAAAAAAATTCGAGGAAAATAAGACCTATTACATCACAAATGGAATAATAAATCCCGTTAATTCGAAATACTCCTCAGTGCACAAAGACTTTGAAATTTTCTTCAAGGAGCATACAATAGTAGAAGAATGTAAAGATCAACTTTCTACTGTTATGTTGTCAAACAATTTTGTTTCGTTTGAAGAAGCATTGCAATTGCCCGAAGGAACAATTTTTGGTAATGTATTCATTATTCATTATTCAAGTGCTTATTCTATATAAAATGTATCCTCACTACATATTTATTTCCCTTGGTTTTTTTTTAATATTCTTTGCAGACACAATTGGCATTCTGGTAAAAGTTAAGCCAACGATTAGACAAGGAAAATCAATACGAAAAGAGATAATAATAATAATGAACGAAAGGTAAGCTCTATCATAACTATTATTGATGTGTATAATGAAAGTTTGCCCAAGCATATAATGTTTAATTTATTGATTCAGGTATGATCGGCAAAAGGTTACCTTATGGAGAGAAGTGGCGGAACATGAGGGTGATATGCTACAGAAGGTCGTATTTGAAAATCCTGTTGTAGCTCTTTGTGATGTCAAAAGTACAAGATATCTCGGTAATGTTTAAAAAAATTTAAATATTTGAAACAAATAAAGCTCCTAATATTTTCCAATTGTTCATTCTCCATTGTACTAACCTTTTATTTTTTATCCAAAAAGGAGAATCTGGAATGACTACTACATTTGTTACTACTGTAGTGATTAATCCACTGTTTGAAAGAGCACTAGCTCTCCAAAAATGGTAATTTTTTTTTATTTCCAGTCAATGACTTATTACTAAAAAACTGTTATTAATAGTTATTCATTATAATTCAGGCATGATAGTGTGAAGGCACAAAACAAAGATATCACTCTAATGCCAAGTAAACTCATTAAAGAAGCATGAGCGGTGAAACTTCGGAACATTATTGATGATTCATTTGGTGATATAAATGTAAATTTCCGCCTACTCTTAAAAATTATACACTTTTAGACTGTATCTAAGATAACCAATTTATTATATACTTTGTTTGCAGATTGCTTATTGTAAAGTCAACGCAAAAATAAACAAAATATTAGACGTGCATGCCCCATGGTATATATCTTGCAAAAAGTGCTACAAGAAAGTAACTGTTGTAAATGATATTGGAAAGTGCCCCCGTTGTGGCATCCTTGAAACAGAAGATTATGAGGAACGGTAATACACATAATTTTATAAGTTATTTTTTATTGTTCATTTACAGTATAATTGAAAACCATCGGCTCAAGTTGCTTTAATTGACTATAAGAATTTCTTGTTTGTTGATTTAGAAAACAGAAAGCTGGTTAAAATTCTTCTTCTTCATGAATTGCTATACCAAAATTCTTCTTCTTCATGAATTGCTATTTCTTCTTCTGTATTATCCCCTCTGCTTCTTCCCTTACATCTTCTTCCTGTGAAAATACTGATAATATCAGTATAAGAACCTCTAATCCCTCTAAATTCTGCAACACTGTAGCTACCAATGTAGAAATATGTATTGCTTCATCAATTTAGGTTGTCGCTCTAAGTTAAATCCTGCTGAAACAGTCATTTTAAAGACTACGGCTGAAGCTTTAAATGGACTATTTCTCTAAATTCTGTAACTGTAGCTACCAATATAGAAACATGTACTGCTTCATGAAAGAGTTGTTAGGTTCCAAATCCAATCAAAATTAGCTACTATAGGGGAATGCGACTGAATTAATTGATAAACATACTTAGTGCTAAATATTCCATTAGATGTTGAGGTCCAAAATGGAGTATCCTTAGAAGAGTCTGGGGAAGTAGTGAGCATGGTATTGACCAGATTAACAATATGACATGTGGGGATTACCTTGTTAGTGAGGGTTATGTTCATAGACATCGGTTGGGAGCTATTGGTGTAAGTGCATGAAGTCTTCTTGTTGCGGCTGCAATTAACATGCACCCTGAACTCTAGGAACACACAATTTTCTTTTAAATTACCTGTCATTTTTATAGGCTGTTGTTTTCAAGTTTCATCCAGCACCTAAAAAGGGTACTTTCAGTTTCAAGATTACAGCTATTCTACTACGTGTGCTTAGATGAACAAGAAAAGATAGAAAAGAGATTAATCATAAGAATAAAAATAAGACAAAAGTACAACTATTACAATTACATAAGAATAAAAATGAAAGAAAATAAGTGTAAAATTGTAGACCTTTTAGCCAGAAAGATGCAGAAGATAGTATCTGTTCAGTAGTTCTTTCTATTATGATCAGTAGTTGGAATTTGTCTAAATCTTATAAGTGCCAGCATGTTAATTTCTTTTTTTACTAAGTTTTCTTATGAGCACAACTTTTAAAGTGAAATGTACTTTTATAAAATGAAACTTACGCAAACTATAGAATGTGTATTTGATTTGGACTTCATAAATTACCTATGATGGTTTCTTTCGGGTTTGGTATAGAATTTTAGTTTTAATAGGAGTTCATTTAGCCTTTATAGCTAAAAAATTGTATAAACTATCGCATGTGTTTGCTGATCAATTATTTGCAAAAACTTCATTGCTTCCTTCTCTTTTCTGTTTTACTAATTGTTATGTGAATTTTGTTTGAGGATTGGAATTAATAACAGGATGATCAACTTTAGCCCAAGTATTGTCAAAAGATGTGCTTACTTTGTAATCTGTCATTGATTTTCTAGATATCTTCTCAAGGTAGAGGTGATTGAGGTTTTATCTGATGAGGACAAAGCTAAGATTGATGTGGTGAAAGAATATAGTTATGTTAGTCTATTTGAAGTGGCTAAATGCTTAACCGGGTTATGACGTCAAAACGTATAGAGAATCAATGTCCAAAGAGGTAATACTTTCTTTTCTCCAAGTTTCAAGTATGTTCTGTTTGCTTTACTTTACCTTGTCAAAATATAGACTAAATTATAATACCATTCCTTACCTCCTTTTTTTGGTGCAGAAAGAGGATTCTAAGTTTTATCGCAAATTGATCTCAAATACGGATAAAGAATTCACATTCCTTGTCAAAATCGATGCCAAAAATGCTTCAGATCGAGCTGCAAGACGTTTAGTTGCTGAGGAGTTGCATGAAGCTGGAATTGTTGATGCAATTGAAATTGAAGATGAAGAGATAAAACCAGAGATAACATTGAAGAAGACAAAAAAAATTGGAGAAAACAACTCCTTATCCAACAAAAAAATTAAGATAGAGAAGAATTAGTGCTATAGCATTTCATGAGTAGTATTAGTTACTTTAAATTTCTAGATAAGATATTTATTGATTGCGTAAACCTTGATAAATTATTTGTCCTAAATAAGAAACAACTTTTGCTGGCATAGCACATTTAATAAATTGACTTTAGAAATTTACTGGATGTGTTTCTAATTTGGTTCCATTATGCATGGGTTTGTTTTTGTTTGAGTGGAGTACGAGATTAACAGCTGTTATATGCCGCAGGATATTACTATTAAACACAAATGGCTCAACAAGGTAGTGAATGAATGTAATTAACACATTATGTTCAGTTAAATGTCATTAATTGTAACTTAACTGTCACGACCCAAAATCCTATAGGCCGTGCGGGCACCCAAACCCAACGCGAACCCCTCTTGAGCAACACTTGACTTGCATATGAAATAACCAAATAAAAGAAATTATGAAAAGAATAGCGGAGTATGATACATAACCCAAAGGATCTTTGCAACCATGTTCTAAGTCCTCCCATGAATCATGAACATCTAAGGAGTCAATAAGGTTATACATCTCCGAATATAAAGAAATATAATCATTAATATTAACATAAAAATAATAAGGAAAGATGTCACCACAGGACAAAAGTGGTTCACCGCTAGATTAAAGGACGAGCAACTCCGTTTACCACAATGCTTGGTAGAACTCGATATCGAATCTGCCGAATATAAAACAATACGAAAAAAACAAAGAAAGTGGGTGAGTCAAAAGGACTCAGTAAGTGGGGACATGGCTCCAAGTAAAATAACGAGTTGCAAATATATGAAAACTCAAACAACTCCAAGGTAACAAAAAGTAAAGCCAAAATCATTTAATTAGCAAACAAGTAATATTCATACCCAGTCATCAAAGTACCAAGACACTCCCATTGTCACTTAATGATATGTATGGGACTTCGCCATACTACCACAATATGCACGGAACTACCTCGTGTTACGATAATATGTACGGAACCACATCGTACCATAATAATATGCACGGAACTACATCGTGCGATGATAATATGTACGAAACATCATACCACAATAATATGCACGGAACTACATCGTGCTACCATAATATGTACGGAACTACATCGTACCATAATAATATGCACGGAACTACATCGTGCTATGATAATATGTACGGAACTGCATCGTACCAAAATAATATGCACGGGACTACATCGTGCTATGATAATATGTACGAAACATCGTACCACAATAATATGTACGGAACTACATCGTGCTACCATAATATGTACGGAACTACATCGTACCATAATAATATGCACGGAACTACATCGTGCGATGATAATATGTACGGAACTGCATCGTACCAAAATAATATGCACGGGACTACATCGTGCTATGATAATATGTACGAAATATCGTACCACAATAATATGCACGGAACTACATCGTGCTATGATAATATGTACGGAACTACATCGTACCATAATAATATGTACGGAACTACATCGTGCTACGATAATAAATTAAGAAATGATGATGAGCTGTAATTATACTTTTCAAAATAGTCTTGGCATAATGAGTATGCCCATTTCAGCAGCCATGCATGTAAGGAACACATACATAGACATCCAATGTGGAGAAAGTCCACCAAAGAAGGGATGTAAACCACTTACCTCAAGCCGACGATTGCTAACTAGCCCACGATCGTCCTTTCACGCCCAAATCCTTCCAAATAAGTCCACTTTATGCAAAATAATAAATAATACAATCAATATAAGCTATCATACTAATTTTCATGACTGGATGACAAACGAGTCAAAAAGTCAACCCAAAAGTCAACCATGGACCCACATATCCGATTACCGGAACAAAATACATTTTTAGATTACTCATTCACCCACGAGTCCAAAAGTGTGGTTACTTTCTCAATTAAAGTCCATCTACATCATCAAATAGCCAATTTATCAATTTTCGGGTTTATGTTGAAAGTCAATTATTTATAAACACCTCAAATCTCAAATCCAATTCTACAATCATGTTACCCATTCAAAAACGAGTTTATACATACGAAAATCAAGTCAATCCGATATCGTTAACATTCCCAAATCCCCATATTATTCCACTTTTGAGTTAAAATTTAAGAACTTACTCAACTTCTCCAATTTCTCACAACCACCATTTATGACCAAAATAGAGTTATCAAATTCAACCTTAGATATATCATAATCTAGCATAAACTCAATCAACTTCATTATTTAAAGCAACTTATGAAATCTAATCAATTTTATGAACTTCTCAAGAAAGACCCATTAAACATTCTTCACAAGAAAACCCCAATTTCATACTTTAGAAATCATGGATTAAAGCTTAAACCAAAGGAATGAATCAAAAGAAAATACTTAGGTTATGGTTTAGGCATTACCCCATAGAAGAACATCCTTGAATTCTCCCAATTCCAAACTTTCAAGATGAGAAAAACTCCATAAACATTAATAGCCAAAAATGCCTACTGTTCTGCCTCGTTTATTGTACCAAACGATCTCAAAACTCACTTTTGATGCCTCCAATAGATTCCTTGTGAAAATCTAGTTAAGTTAGGCTTTTGAATCACTCCATTTGACCTTATAATGAAGGAGATATGTTGGTTTCAATATTTGGAATATTGCAGATTTTTAACTACGCAGTGAGTGGCAATTTCGTAAATAATCTGAAAATTCTGGCAACCCAATTCTTAGTAAAATTATCATAAATCCCTCATATGATGTCGAAACTTGATGATTTCAGTTTCTATGGTTTCCAAATTACGATACGGATATAATGGTTTAGTCGAAATACGAATCAAAGGCCGTTTTCTCAATATGGTAGGAGTAACTTTTATGCTCAAATTACGTCGAAACCGAAACCAAACTTATCCAAAACTCATCGGAACTTAACCAAACTTTTTGGACATAACCAAAATCACCATACAAACTTATTGGAACTAAAAAAATATATCGACATGCATATCGGAGCTTCGATTTACCAAAATGACTTGGCGGGCCATTACACTTAACTAAATAGTTTATTATTTGTTTTTATATAGACCAAGCTAAAGTTGCTTGCGCGATTCGGATGATGAAAAAATATGTTCGATCAAACGCACCCGAACAAGATATTTCAGGTAAATGAAAATTAATTATAAATATATTCTGAACATTAGTTGGTAAAATTTATATCGTACTCGATTAACATTATAGTTTGGTACTTGAAATAGCCCTGCTAAATTGAGAGTTTAATAGTCTAGGGAATCACTTAATTTAGTTATGATTCGAGTGTGCTTTAGGCATAACTTAGTCCCTTCCATCTTAAGTTCATGATTGTAGACAAAATCAGGGAAGATGAAGCAATTCAGGATTGGGGAAAACATAAAGGTTGAGTAATATGATTATTCTGGTACAAGCAAGTGTGATGAGTAATTCACCAGGCATACCATAGCATTACTAGGATGGGAAGTTGCCAAACTTTATTGTGACATTGTAGTGTTTTTAGCAGACAAATGTTCAAAGACTCTCTCGCTCCCAGGCAAATTTCATATAGTTATATTGAGGAAGTGAGTTAACTTTACTGGGAAACATTTCTTTATTGTGTACGAGTTGATATTGATGTCACACAATTGTTAGATGCCAAGATTCAAAGAAATGCTTGTATCATATCTGTAGTAATATTTCAGTTACTAGGTGCGTTTAGTTTTCTATCAAGTCTATGGGTCCTCCTTAGTCCTTCCTCAATAAAACGTATTCTATAACCCATGTCTGAATATGGTGTCCCACCACATCTATGCTTACCTTGAATTCTGGCAGACCAGAGATGTTCTTTGTGGATTGACCAGGAGGAACTGGAAAAACTTTTCTGTATCGTGCATTACTCGCAAATATCAGATCGAGGGGCAAGATAGCGTTAGCAACAGCAACAAGTGGTGTAGCGGCAACAATATTACCAGGCGGACGTACAGCACACTCTAGATTCGAGATACCTCTTCAAACAAATGATACAAGCATCACAAATATGTCTAAGCAGAGTGGCGCCGCTAAATTGATAAGAAAAGCCGAGTTGATAATCTGGGATGAAGCGCCAATGGCAAAGCGCCAAAAAATAGAAACAGTTAATAGAAGTTTTAGGGATATAATAGATGTTAGCCAACCATTTGGAGGTAAAATCATGGTCTTCGGAGGTGACTTCCGTCAGGTACTACCCGTAGTTCCAAAATCTACCCGAGCTCAAACAGTCGATGCATGCTTAGTAAAATCTTACTTGTGGCATCAAATGGAAAAAATAAAATTAACAAGAAATATGAGAGCAAGAAAAGATCCAGCATTTAGTGACTTTGTACTGCATATCGGTAACGAGGAAGAACCAACTATAAAAGATGATTTGGTCCTTATTCCAAAACAATTGGGTGTCAGACAAACTGCTGATAATAGTGCAGAAGATTGCTTGATAAGAGAAATATTTATTTCATTACATGACAAGGCAAGTTGCGCAAATACATGACTGAAAGGGCTATCCTAGCTAGCAGAAATGAATACGTTGATCAATTGAATGAAATGCTAATTGCCAAGTTTCCGGGTGAACGCAGAACATATGTTAGTTTTGACTCTGCAGAGGATGATACAAACAACTACTATCAAGAAGAGTATTTGAATACTTTAACATCAAATGGCCTCCCCCCACACAGGTTTGCCATCAGACTACTACTTTTTCATCTTCACATTATTTTAAACAACCGCACAAATTCTTAGTTCTAATGTCACTGCACTTAACCATACCACTTTCATCTTCAAGTGTTACTTATTTAGCTATGAGCAGTAACTCCACCCATTTCATGCTGATAATACAGTATTTTCCTTAGGATTGTAGAACTTACTGTCTCTTCCATTTATTACTCTCTTAACTTTTCACACTAAACACTCCTTCCATCCATTTGGGACATTATAGCTATATATTAATAAATTAGTATGAAATAATAAAATTTCATAGCAGTAACAATAACTAAAAGCTTCAAGAAATCAACTGCACTTAATAAATAAATTTTCAAGTTCCAGGCCACAAACTTTCTTTCTGTCATTCATGACTCACCCAAATATTTTGCTTCATCCCTTTTTTTATGGTGGGAGTTCTAAGATTAGTTCTTCCTCAAACATATCACTCTGTAAGTAAAGAAGTACAAGTAATAAATTAGCTTTGACCCTTCAAAACGTTGCATAACTATCCATAAGAGTTTTTTACTCAACATATTCCCATCTTTGTACTTCATTTATTTATTATATTCTAATCTAAATTAATAGTTAACTACCTTAATTCTTCGATATATTTGCCTACCCCAGTAAGGTTGCGGATTTAACTCACGAGTAGTAAAACACTTTTATTTGCCTTGAAAATTTAAAAGTACACCGATTCAATAAAAGAGTTTTTAACTAAAATTTGCTATTACCTTACTAAATTATAATTTTGTTCAATAGGAACCTTTTCTACAGTACCCAATGGATATGATAAAGTTATCGCTCACAGTTTAATAGAATAACCTAACGAAAATTATCTATTTTCATTTACAGGCTGGTTTTGAAAAAGAATGCACCAATCATGCTGCTAAGAAACTTGGATCCATCAAACGGCCTTTGTAATGGTACAAGAATGATATGCAGGGGTTTTGATAGCAACGTTATACAAGCTGAGATAATTACGGGCCAAAATGCTTCCAAGATTGTATTTATTCCCAGAATCCAACTTTCTCCACCAGAAAATGAAGGTTACCCTTTTAAATTTATAAAAAAACAGTTTCCAGTACGCTTATGTTTTCCGATGACAATAAACAAAGCGCAAGGACAAACAATCCCCAATGTTGGACTGCACTTGCCGCAACATGTATTCTCCCATGGACAGCTATATGTCGCATTACCAAGAGGAATTTCAATGTCAACAACAAGAGTATTGATCATGACAGAACAGCCGAAGCGTCGCAAAGGAACATATACCAAGAACATCGTCTACAAAGAAATATTAGGTGAGATACAATATAACATATCTTACTAAATATATTTACATGTAATAGTCGAGACTAAAATAAAGTTGGTTCTCGCAGGTTCGGAAGATATGCAATTGTTCTGAGTAGAATTGTTGAGGCAATGGTAGTTTAGATAAATACTATTTAATAGATTTTTTATAGTACATTCTATGGATATTTTTCTATACAATACTTCCAGGAAACAGATTGGCACTTTGCACTTATTAACAATTATTAACGTACTTGGATTTAGCATGTCAAAACACTCAGCGTTCGAATTGTTTAGAATCGTAAGCTCTTTGAACTAATTAATATACTTTAAATACAACAGTGCTTTTTAATAGACGTGAAAACCATAGACGAGACTAAAATAAAGTGTTGGTTAAAGCAGGTTCGAAAGATATGCAATTGTTCTGAGTAGAATCGATCCGGCAATGGTAGTTTAGATAAATACTATTTAATAGATTTTTTATAGTACATTCTATGGATATTTCTATACAATAATTCCGAGAAACATATTGGCACTTTACACTTATTAACAATTATTAACGTACATGGATTTGACATGCCAAAACACTCATGTTTAGTACGCTTTTTAATAGACGTGAAAACCACGTGCAACGCACGTACGCAAACCTAGTACTATATTAAAAGCACGAAGGCCCTTTAGCTAATGTTGATTGAACTTTTTGCCCTTCAATAAAAAATTACAGTAGACAAAACTGTCATTTACTTCTTTTCTAATTTTTTTGACTTTAAAATTTCAATTAAATTTTATAGTTTAATATGTTAACGTTATACTATTTAGCTTCCGCGTAATAACTAGAAGGTTGAATTCAACTATGATTGTCCAATAAGAAGACCGTATAAAATAGAATTCAATCCGATAATATACAAAGTTACCGTGTTTGTCTTAGGAGAGGGAACAACAATCAAATAGAAGAAGGAATGCATCCGGCCATGTTGCCATTAGGGATACAGATCAGCATCCTATGAACATGTTTGAGAAGTTTGGTACCTAAATTTTATTTCCTTTTGTGCTGGTTTAGTTGTTCCTTTTATTGGTTCTTTGATGATGCGTTAGTCAATTATATTGTTAAAACTTATCAATAATTTCCTCCTACATAGGTGAATCAACAGATTCTTAAGTAATGCGGCAATCGATCATCCTAATTGACAATCAACGTGCTATATGTGTATCGTATTAAAAGTAACTCATATGGTTTTTTATTGGATGAGTTAGAAATCCAATGATATTGATAGTATTATACTGCTAAAGCCTTCGCTAAAGGTAAGCATAGATATAGCTCTAAAACACACTGTTTTTCTTTTTATACAATTATTTTGTTCTATGTTTGCCCAATTAAACTGAATTCTTTTTGTTCATTCTTAACCTTTTTTTTTTAGGTAATTCAATTTTTTGATCTTATTTATATTAGGTTGATGATTTATATTATCATTAGGTACTCGACTTCCATCTATCTTAATTAGATAACAAGCTTATATGAAATAATTTGAGTTAATGACATAATTACAAACTTAAATGGTATGATCTGTATAGCAGAAGAATAAGTTCAAGGGCTGTGAAAATTTTAAAAAATGCAACTTGAATATGGGTATCTCTCCAGCCATACTTTCTTTGGTTTTACTTACTTTCATCTCATTGCTTTTTGTTTGTGTCCAATCTTAAATATGTTGTTATTCATATTAAGTACATGATAGTTTTAGAAAGCTCTCTATTTATTGAGTTGTTTTCATCCTTTTCAGGAACTCTTTTTTACTTGATTTTTATATTATAATCGATCCTTACTTTATCTTTAGGAACTATTATTTTTATTATATAATCGTGACACATTGTTTAGTAGATTTCAGGTGCTGGGGCACCTTCAAATAGAATGAGGTCAGAACTAAACTATGCAACTTGAAGTTAATATCTAAATTATATGATGTTAAGTTGTTTGGTATATAACAGTTACATAGTTTAGCTAAGCTCTGTACGTATCAGCTTATTTGAACTATACAAAGATAAATACGAATTTATATACACAATATAAATATATACATAAACATACATATATACACATACAAAAAGGAAAAAGAAAAAAAAAAGAAAGGGAGCAGATCGGAAAAAACTCGCCGGAAAAACACCAAAGCCACACGTATCGGGGCGGCGGCAGCAGCGCCGCAACAGAGACGGGGGAGCAGCAGATCCGGCGAGGAACAGGGAGAGAGGGGAAGGGGGAGGGGTGGCGATAGGTGGGGGATGGTGGAGGAGGGAGAGAAGGAGAGAGAAGAGAGGAAATTAGGGTTTAATGTTTGAGAGAGGGGAAATGATAAAATTGTTATGTGGGGTAATTAGGAAAAAGTATCGTTATGTATTGTAAATATTCAAAAAGTATCGTTATGTTTTGTAATTAAGCTATTAGGGTAGTCATGTGGGGTAAATTTTCCTAATAATTATTATGTATTCTCACTTCTTTAATTTACTTACTCATGAAAAGTATTGTTTGGCGTAAATAATTCATGCCTTAATTAGTTAGAAATGTCCAATCAAATTAACTCTTTTTAGATTACTGATACCTATTGCCCCTTTACTTTCTTTGTTTATAGTTTAAAAAAACAAAATAGTACCTTTATTTTTAAAGGTTTCAAATTAGTTTCTTCTAAAACTTCTTTAACTTTGATTTTCATAACAATTGCCTCTCATTCTCTCCATATTCCTTAACATACAGTCGGTGATTTATAATTACTATTCATATCCAATTATAGATTCGCCAAAAGCTAATAACATGTTCTTTAACGATTTTGTAAGGATAAGATTGCTAATATACCGGAAATAGCTAAAACGTATCAAAGAAACAGGTCGGCACCTTACATTGGTGTTCATGCGTTGTCTTATTATTGGAGTGAGGATTTGCTCTCCCGTTATTTGAAGAGTGTTCTCAATTAAAAATAAAAAAAAATAAAAAATTACAACTGCATCTTCAATTTCCATTTACTTATCAATTATCGGTTCATGCAAGTTTAAAAGGGCTTTGTCCATCTTCTTTCAATGCAGTGTTTTCATATTTTTTTTCTTGAATATCAATATCTTTAATTTGATAAACAATTTAATTAATGCTTGCGAAAGTATATAAAAGGTAATACTCTAACTTATATTCTTAATATAAATGGTGAGTCAAATGCTCATCAAAAGCTAAGTTTAGATCTTCGGTTTATCAATACTCACTATTAATCCAAACGAAATTGATTTTACAAAACCTTCGCATCGATAAGTTTTTGAGAATGGAAGTTAAAGGTTATATAATTACTTACTAAGAAAATAAAATAGTTTTTTTTATAGAAGGTCACAACACTGTGAGGGGAAATTACATCTAGGAACAATATATTATGGATAGCAAATAAAAAACAAAATTGATAAAATCCATATTAAATTAACGTTGGATTATTTCTAATTTCATTGGTGCTTTAGTGATATACTATATGTTCTTCTTGATATTCGAATATTTTAAAAAATCATATCATCATAAGAATAATGAAAATTATTGACCCCGCGCAATGCGTGGGCCAATTTCCTAGTATAGTTCAATTGCAGAGTCTTGAGTTTAAGTCCGACCAGTAGCCAGCCTATTTCAAGATTTCTTTTAAAGCTAAATTCCCCCAAGACACTTTTATTTTGATGGTGCTCAAGTAAACATTGAGTAAAATTTAGAGCATAGAAACAAACATAATTCATAGTTGGGGGAGGGAGCATGGGCCATGTGACTCCACATGCATTGCCTTAAATCAGCTACTTCTTCAGTATAAATATGTTGCATGTGTTACTTCATACCACATGCAAAACTTCTTATTTTTCACATAAACTAATTGTTCTGAATCTTTTTCTTTTTATTTTGAAAAAAAAAAATCCTTCGTCAAATAGTTTGATTAACTACTACAACCGTTACAATGGAGTACCAACTTAATATACATTTTAATGTTAACTGCCTTTTACCCTAGAGTTATCGGTCAAATTGGACAATATTTTGTTATGCAATATGTGTTGCAATGGCCTCCGACGTATTGTTAGACTTCAAGATATAAGCGCAACTCGTTATATGTGTTGCATGTATCAATCATTTCATCGTCTTGGATTTACATTTGACTAACTAAAAGGAACTATAAAAAGGTTACAGAAATGTAAAACATGAAATGGTCTATTGGCACAATTCTTTCGAGAAAATAACATACAAAAGGAGAAGATAATACTACCGAGTTGTTATATAGTCTAAGTAACGTATAAAAACAAATCTTTTCGATATTCATATGACTTTTCTTTGGGCTGGCATTGGAATAATCTCTTGAATTCTCAAAATGTAACTACCGCATAAACAAATGCTAGCTAGATATCCATATGAGATTGTATATAATGGCTTTTTACTATACTCCTTGAACCACTGTAAGACGGAGAATTTTAGTTAACAAAGAAAGAGAGAAAACACTTTTGATAGCAAAAAGTAGATATTATGGCACATAATCTTATAAAGAATAGCGAGACATGTTACTTAAACTATATATTATGGATAGCAAATAAAAAACAAAATTGATAAAATCCATATTAAATTAACGTTGGATTATTTCTAATTTTATTGGTGCTTTAGTGATATACTTTATGTTCTTCTTGATATTCGAATATTTAAAAAAATCATATCATCATAAGAATAATGAAAATTATTGACCCCGCGCAATGCGCGGGCCAATTTTCTAGTATAGTTCAATTGCAGAGTCTTGAGTTTAAGTCCGACCAGTAGCAGCCTATTTCAAGATTTCGTTTAAAGCTAAATTCCTCCAAGACACTTTTATTTTGATGGTGCTCAAGTAAACATTGAGTAAAATTTAAAGCATAGACACAATCATAATTCATAGTTGGGGGAGGGAGCATGGGGCCATGTGACCCCACATGCATTGCCTTAAATCAGCTACTTCTCCAGTATAAATATGTTGCATGTGTTACTTCATACTACATGCAAAACTTCTTATTTTTCACATAAACTAATTGTTCTGAATCTTTTTCTTTTTATTTTGAAAAAAAAAAATCCTTCATCAAATAGTTTGATTAACTACTACAACCGTTATAATGGAGTACCAACGCTTAATGTACATCTTAATGTTAACTGCCTTTTACCCTAGAGTTATCAGTCAAATTGGACAATATTCTGTTATGCAATGTGTTGCAATGGCCTCCGACGTATTGTAAGACTTCAGGATATACCTGCAAACCTGATTCTCCGCAATACTTCCTCATCCATGGCCTCTGGCCAGCGGATGCTAAGGGAGAAAGCATACAATGTAAATGTAAAAATAGTGGATCTGAAATGGCAGACGTAAGTGTCTAACAGAGGCCTTCATGCGCGGGTCCTGTTGATATCTTATTTTTCTCTTAATAATTCAAACAATATAATTTTACCTTCTTTTTTTCAAAAAAAAAAAAGAAAAACTCTCTAGTTTTTTAAGAATGTTAAATAGCTGTTGGTTCCCAAACAACTTCATAAGTCTTAATTTCCAACAATGTAGATAAATGTTGTATTTACCTAAATTAAGTCATGAGTTGTGTTAACTGCTGCTTTTTTATTATATACGTTAAATATTTATATATTATAGAGTTGAAAAGCTTATATATAGTAATAGTAATAATAATTTTTTACTATATGTTTTGCATAGATGAGTAGTGAACCAAGTTTAAAGAGGAGTCTCCGTGCTATTTGGAAAAACTTGAATGACGGGGTTCCAGATGAAGAGTTCTGGAAGCACGAATGGTTAAACCATGGGTGTTGTAATACGAACTCTCTCAGCATTGAGCAATACTTCCACGCAGCAGAAAGGGTAGTATACGATAAACAGTTTAGAAAGAACGGGGAGCAAAAGAATTTGGATGCCTACCTGATAGACGGAGGAATAGAGCCATCAAATTTATATTCCATACTCTAAGACAAATATAATTGGTGCTATCTCTTCTTTGGTGGGAAGTAAAAATTTGATATACATCTCATGTAAAAAAAATAACACCGGTATGTTTCTTCTTAAGGAGGTCTATCTTTGTTTTGACACGGGGGTAACCAAATTCGAGACCTGCCCACAACAAGGTAAAAAAATTTCAAGAGGCTGTGGGGGTAACCCGAATGACAACAATATCTATCTACCCACTTTCTAGTCTTGGTCAGCTTTCTAACTAGCTTTTTAGAAGCCTAGTGATTTTTTTAATCAATAGTAGGTGCATGAATATTAATGGTTCTCTTTTGCATTTGATCTTATTTTGTAGGTGGTCTTTGGTTCTCAGCTATGTACGTACAATGAAATCATTTATAACAGTATTGGAGGAGATATATGTAAGTGTGTTAATTAGCTTATTATGTCAAGCTGTATGTAGTTGGTTTCCATATATTAATGAAATAAGAGAATATATAGTATTTGGCTGACTTGCTGCCTTCATTATATTTCTTTTTATGATTACCTTAAAGTTAGTTAAGAGTACTGTTATCAAAGGATCTTTCTTTCTAATTAGCTTTTTAAAAGTTGTATGTAGCTGGATTCCATATATTAATAGTTTTCCAGAGATTGGGAGGAAAGATGGAATTTTAAAGGTTTTCTAAACCCTTAACCGTGATTAAAACTAGTGATACAATTGTTGAAGAATATGACACACAAACAAAAAACTCTCAATTAATTATTCCAAAGTTTCACGTGGACAGAATTAAATATCTAGATTTATAGCAAAAAATTGGACAACATATACAAAATTTGATCGCGGCAAAGGATCACACAGGGGTTATTAATTCTTTCAAGCTTTCAGATGAAAGAAATGGATCTTTCAAAAATTCAGCCACGGTCAATCATATGGAAACTGGGTTCAAATATTTCTCCACGAATTGCTTTACATGGGGGAATGCTGAAGCTGCGAGCTGGCTTTATGCCCTGAAATAAATATTTTACTGAGCATTATAATCTTTTTCAAGTAAAATAAATAAGGTAGTAGTAGTAGTAGTAATAGTTAAGCCTAGGACTACTGGAGCTCACCAAAGTTTACCTTTTTTATAAATTTTGTGCTTCATTTCTGCACTCGATTATTATCCGTATACACATATTACTAGCTCCAAGATGCACATACCAAAAGTTTAAATGTCAATTAATTCATTATATTCATCGTATAAATTCAGAAACCATCTCATATCAGTTCATCAACCTTTAATTTTATGAATATAATAAGGCCTAGACGTGGAAACAAAACCAAGGGACAATAGAGCTTACAATAATATCGAGCCAAACTAAGCTTAACTATTATATCGAACCGAGCTCAAACAAACTTTGTAAAAGTATAAACGAGCTTTAGAGCCCAACAGAGCTTGTTAAAGCCCAAAACGGCTCTTTAATGTTTAGTGCCATGTAATGCTACACCATCGGAAAAAATTCATTAAAGAAAGGTGATTAAGAAAAATATAAGCCCTATTAGTTCAAATTGGTAAATGCATTACAGCGTGAGTGAATAATACGCATTATTAGATTGAATTAAAACTCAACGTTAAATGAGGTTAACTTAACATTGATTTTGAACATCAAATAGAACCTTTTAGGCCCCAAAAAAAAAAAATTCAAACAAGTTGAACAATATTAAATTTCTTTAATATTTTAATTCTAAAATATTAGCTCAACATTGTTATTAGAGCTCAAACTCAAATGAGGTTAACTTAATATTGAGCTTGAACATCGAATAGAATATTTTAGAATAAAAATAAATGCAAAAATAAATTCATAGAATTTGAACAACATTAAGTTTCTTTAATATTTTAATTCTAAAATTTAAAAAATTTGATTATATTTTGTACCACTCATAGTCTCAAGTAAGATGTCTGTGAGAAAATTCAGTATGTGAAATTTCGAATATCTCTCTTCGCTTTAATATCTTTGTAACAATTTTTTTATTTGTCCTTAATGCAAAAAGAAAAAATCATATGACAGATCAACCCTTTTGTACCATTAATATTGGAGTCTAATCGATGAAGAGACACTCAGTATATTTTATTTTAAAGTAAATCAATAAATCATTAAAGCGAACCAACCGTGTTGAATCGAACCCGACCGAGCTTAAAACTGTTGAATCAAACTTTTACGGAAATTGAGTGAGCCCACTGACAAGGCTCATACGAGCTTCAACAGATCAAATGGAGTTCTATTGCAGCAGCATGAACCAGTTCCATCAGGTTTTCAATCGTGTAAAAATGGAGAACAAATGTGATGCATACACTGTTTAATGTTCCTCTGTTTAGATATCACCTTGGACTATCCTTTTAGTTTCTTTTATATTTACTAGTTCATATATTTTTCATCTTGTAAAGAAGGTGCTTTTAATAATTATAATTAGTAAAATTACTCGCTAGCATGATGCCTAGAAAGGATTCATTTATAAAAAAAAAAAAAAAAAAATTATGACGATATCACCTCCTTCCTAACAAAAGAAGGTAGTTACATTTTGATATAAAAATTGTTGAGACATATTGAAAAAGGAAAAAGATGGACTCAAATAAAATAATCCTACTGTATAGTTACAAAATATTGCATCTATGTCGTGACTGAATAAAGAGAATGTTGGGTAGAAACATTCGGCGAAAAGAGAATTGCAACATAAATTCCAAAGGCATCGTATAAAGAGAAGACTCCAACTAGAACATAATAAAATTGAATTGAAAATATTTCAGAAAAGTAGCATCAAAACTGAACTTCCCTAGAAAAGTAGAACGAGAGCCTACTATACTTCCAGAGAAGCAACTAATTACAGGTGAGCGCTACAGTCAAAATCAAATGCTAACTACAGATTGATACAAGAAAATAAGGCTCATTTGTGCATACAACCACAAAATTTGCTTTTAAATAAATTAGAAGATAAAGTAGGACTCTAGATGTAAATAAGGAAAAACAAATATAACAATAATACGATCGTGATCTCCAAACCAGATGGTAGTACTACTAGTTAAACCAGCTATTACATAGTTGAGGCCGAGTCTTGCTAAAGCACAATCAAGGAGTCAATATGTCAGGTAAGCTTCAAGGGTCCAGCACTTCTTTCCCTCGTTTAATTGTGACTAAGCTCTTCTTGTAAATATGAACCGAACAGCCATATATGGAAATTCTCCAGAAGGCTCTCCTCAGGCCTCGATGACGAAATCCAAGACGCTGCGACTCCCCGGTCCTAATATCATAGGAGACCAGACGAGAACGGTTACTTACGAAAATGACAGTGCTAGGATTAATCCAACACTTGATATGTGATGGAGATGTAAAGCATTGAAAGGTATAAAGTTTATTCCAGAGTCTTGGTTGGATTAGTACCCATATCTCATAACGAAACATGCTAACCGCGCTCATGAGACCAAGGGAGTCATCAAGCAATATCAGGAACAGAAGGTAATGATCGAAAGGGCGACCTGCATCTGGCCCTTCAATTAATCCAAACACCTCATTGCTAAAGTCAAATGAAGCAATGCTACACTTACCAAAACCCTCCACCACTCTCAGCCAGTAATAAGCTCCATTTAAATAAGCAGTACCGAGGGGTTCTCTAAAGTATCGGTTGCATATAAGTGTTTCGTCATTTTCTTCAAGTTGAAGGATTCTCCACGAGTCCTTGGAACAGGAATAGACCGCTGCATATGCTCGTTCGACAGATGGACGTATGGTGTCATCCTCGAAGGACCGGAACCAAACAACCTTATAGTCATTAGTCACGAGGTCTGATCCAAACCCAAACTCACACGTAAATTGTCTGAGACACGGTTGAAGGTCGAAATTGGGTTCAGGAAGGAGCCTTAACTCCCTGGTGGCAGGATTCCACAAGGACAAGGAGATGTTGTATACGTTGCCATCAATTACTCTCTCCAGCAAAAACAAGCCGTCCACAGAACCTAAAAGGTATGTAATACCTCTGAGCCCCTGGAAACAAGTTTCAAGTACACCACCATCTGAAATCAAAGTGATGGGAGGGGAATCATCATCTGCGGCACAATGATCATAAACCAAGATTTGAGGAGGCTTGTCACAGTTCTTGTTCAAGTGTTGTTTGATGAAGCCAGGATTCTTGATAACTTTGTACCATTTCTTGCAAGCACATTCGAATCGCAACAAAGACTTCACTGGTAGCATGAGTAGAATTTCCTCTGTTAAATCTTCAGGGAAAGGCCGACCACCATTAGCACTGCTGGCCATTCTAGAATAGAAATAGAGATCAAAAGAAATGCTGAACAATTCTCAAATGTGAAGGAAAAAAGAAAGAATGAAGAAAGACAAAGTCAGTTCAAATTAGGTTTTGTTTGAGTGAATTAATGGTCATTCCTCTTTAATATAATTTTCCTATTTCTAAACTTTAATAATTTTTCCTTAATTAGTACTACTGTATTTGGTTAGTGATTACCTTATTAGTCTATAATAAATTACGACCTTTAAATTCTACATCTGCCATGACAAGCTAATCCTAATGTATACGTTCCATTACAGTTTCGACCTATTAAAACTCATCTTTAGTGTGATCATTTGCATAATTGAAACTTTTTTCCAATACGGGCTAGAAAATATTAAAGCATGATTTTGAGGCATTTCGCATCCATCTGTCTATTTATACTAATATATGCCTCTATTTTTGAGATCTAGTATATTACTAGACATGCATAGCCCGTGCACGGGCCCAACATTTAGTAACTAATTATTAGAAAATCTATGAAGGAGATAAAATCGTAAAGATTTTTGGTAAGTTGAGAACCAAAAGTTTGCCAACTGTAAGTTGCAAAAATTAAATTTTACCTTGTCTAACTCGGTGTTACAAAATTTCCATATCCAATGAATTTCATAGGAAGCAGAACCCGTTATTCCAACAAAATGCAACACCAAATTGACCCTTCTTATATGCTGGCTTTTCCCGTCTTGGTATCAGCAATTCAATATACATCTCATTAGCTGCTTAAATTAAAGATGTATCGACCTGTAATTGGGAAGAGAGTGTAATGGGTAAGAGAATAAAAACTACGGAGTAATTGGGAAGAGGGTGTAATGGGGAAGAAAATAAAAGATAGCAATAACGAAGACGTGAAATCAATGCAAAGACAAATCACTGATATTTAGATGGAGAACATATATAGAAAGAAGGGAATATTATAAAGCACTTGCAATTCAGGAGAAAAAGCTGAAATATTTGACAAAATAGGAAAGTTGTTTAATCTTTCATGGATCAAGTGCAGTGCATGCCTTTGACCAAATGCATGGATCCGTAAAATAATTTCTCTGACAATGTGCAATGCATAAGAAACCAAAAGAAGTTCAATCTTGTAGAAATCCACTACGAAGAAAGAACCATAGCAAAGGTTACTAAATTTGTAATCAAAAGTGATGTAGTTTGCACAATATATCATACTTAATCTTGTAGTTAGAAATAAAGCGCCAAACTATCTAACACCGAGTTGATAAATCAGATTTATATAAAAAGAATAAATATTAAAATCACCTTTTTCACAAGAATGTTTGTTACCACATAGTTGTTTATTAACAAAACGGGACATATACAGTATACACAACACAATACAGAAAATAAAACATATTGTTCAACACTATCATGCCTCCTAAGGTTCCTTCAAAATCTTCCATGTAATTAAAAATTAAAAAAGGTTTGTTACCATTTAGGCGGATAAACGCATTATTCGAATAGAGACACCAGACCAAAACATGTAGATTTAGATTCAAAAATCATACCCATAAATTTAAAAGCATAGATAATCAAAATGTTGGAATTGTTGTCAATGCTAGTTAATGAGAAGGAACATAGAAATTTAATGCCAATATATATAGTGGAGAAGGAACAAATAAGAAAACAGAAATACACGGAACAAAAGAAAAAGAAAACAGAGAGAGAGTACGATGGATGTCATCTGTAATGATCAAAAGACCAGGAAATGCAAAATTCTGGATCAACAATGGAAACAGGAACACGTGGACACACAAGTTTACATAGATAGCACACGTGGATACGCAAGTTTACTCAATTCATTTCGTAATTATCGCAATATTAATTAATTAAATACTAATTAAGAGTCTTTATTGAAGGGAAGGGGTTGTGGATATCAATTACAACTTTCAAAGTATATTGTTAAGCTTGAGGCAAGACTTTTAATGTAGGTCCATAATATATATCATATATATAGGAATAGGAATAGGAGTAGCTTATGGTAACCGAATAAATAATTATATAATTATGAGCATTAAAGTGTCCTTTAATTTTTTACTGATCCTTACGTTTTCAAAATCTCTTACATGACCAATCTATACAAATCCAACACTACATATAGTGGTGTATGCTTCTATCATGTCTACTCAACTACATTATCGTGAGCTCCCAATTAATTTTTTAGCAATCTTCATTTTCTTATTACCTATTTGTCGTAATTAGAGAATAAACAAGTGTTTCAGCTATCCACATTCATATCAACTACATATATGTATGTGAAGTGGGAGTAAGATGACAATGATGATGGCCATACAGTTTATTTCTCTGGAGTTAATAGATCAATGATAAAGCAATACAAGATATGTTAAACTTAGATGTGAGCACTACAAAGCCTGGTAACAGAGAAGGAGAAGGAGGAGACTTTCAAAATTAAAACTTAAGAGTCTTTCTGATTTCTGAATCATTTTGCTTAATGCTGGTTTTGTTGGATAATTACAATTCCTTTCTCCCTCCAGCCCCACCTCTCTAGACGTTACATTTTTATTAGACACTGTTTCTTTTTTTTTCTTGGTATAAATGTATGAAAATGTTTGTGACCGAATGTTTTGCCCATGAAAATATTAAGATGTGCAAAAATTTTTACTGTGTAGGCCGAGATGTAATGCTTGATAATCTCAGCTTCTCTGCTTTTTTATGTAATTTTGCCCTCTCTTATTTGGTAAAAATATTGTTGTCCCATATGATTAGTAAGTCTAAAGAAATTAGTTAGTAGGTTTTGCGGAAGAAATTGATTCTACTCGTAATGATAAAACATAAAGTTTTGAAACAATAAAATATATTCTTAATACTTTTGCTTTTAGTTTTTCCTTTGAATATTATTGATCTATAAGGACTAATTTTAGGAGTTCTTCATATTGATGAGGTTCTTCGTTGTGGAATGTTAGGTTTAATTAAAAGTATTGAAAATATTCCAATGCTAGTTAATAGACTATAACAACTCATAATAAAAGTAAAAGGGCTTAGATAGTTCACAATTCTTTTTCATCAATCATCATAAAGAAAAGAAGGAAAATTTATCGCATAGTATATCCTTAAACAAATGAAGTATTATCCCATCAATTGATCTTTCAAAATCTCACAACTTCAAACTATCTAAAATAAAATAAAGTAAATATTATCGATTATTTTATAAGAGACTTCAAAAGAAACAAAATAAAGAAATATATACAGAGAATATATTTTGAAGAAGCAGGCAAATAGCTACATGCATAACCGTTTTAGTGTTGGCAAATGAAAGCAAAGTTCCTCTAGACAAACATGAAAGATGCCATTAGCTAATCTGCATAGACATGTTTGAAACAATAATAGGAAGAGAACTTACCAAAAGTTTCTCAAGTAATCGGCTTTAACAATCAATTACCATCAAAATTTTCTAATTTGTTCACGTCCCTTCCACTCTATGCCAATTTATGCCCTTTTCAAATTAATCTCAGCTCCTCTGCTTTTGTATGTAATTTCATTCTCTTATATCTTTTTTGTTTATGTTTTGTGTGTGTGTTTGACTTCATATAACTGAAGAAAATTTTAATTACAATGATATTTAGGTATAATAATACAATGATAATTTAACTTGAATCCTCTTCATATCTCCTTTTATCCACTATTGGGGTGCTAATAGGTACTGTTGCACCTCTATCAAAATGATTTATTGCTGTCATATTCAATTGCTTAAAGGAAAGGAGAAAGAAACTTAAAAAACGATTTGTCGAACACTACTAGAGACAAATAGCCATATTTTGGGTGTAATTGTAGAAATTAGCAACTTGACGTTAACACTGTGATGTAAAGTCCTAATCAATTTTAATTCATGTATATATTGAATGTTTTGAAGGTTCTTAATACATGTATTTGAAGGTTTTATATTTTCAATAGAAATATATACATATTCTTTTAAAAAAGATAAATTAGAAGAAAAAAAAGCTAGAGTATCAGGATAGATTAATAAACGTTGTGCTATCACAACTAATAATAAAACCTTATGGCTGGTGAATGAGCCTAGAAAAGCCAAAATTGACGACATTTAGGCAGGATTCTACTTTTTATTTTTGATATTCAAATATTAGGAACAAATCATGTCTCATGACCACGTGATGCGCTTCTTATATCAATGATTATAAAAATTATAGCATTCACTAGTTGTTTTACTAAATTAGAGAATGTCTTTTTCTAAATCTATCATTTTAAGTTAACAATGGTTAATATGCTTATTAAATGGATCTAATCTAGACCATTAAAATATAAATTGAACAAGTGGCACTCATCCAAGTGTGCACTTGGATAGCTGTCATGATAGATGTAAAATTCATTTTGTGAATAGCTGTCATGATAGATGTAAAATTCAATGGTCGTAATCTATTGTAGAGTAATAAGGTAACCAATAATCAGATAGTAGTAATTAAGGAAAAAAAGTATAGTCCAAAAGTGGGAAATTATATTAAAGAGGAATGACCATTAATTCACTCAAACAAAATTCACTGTACTGGCTTTGGCTTTCTTCATTGCCTTTCTTTTTCCCTTCATTGTTAAGCATTTCTTTTAATCTCTCTCTGTTTCTATTCTATAATGGCCAACAATGCTAATGGTGGTCGATCTTTCCCTGAAGATTTAAAGGAGAAAATTCTACTCACGCTGCCAGTGAAGTCTTTATTGCCGTTCAAATGTGCTTGCAAGAACTGGTACAAATTTATCAAGAATCCTGGCTTCATCAAACAACACATGAACAAGAACTGTGACAAGCCTCCTCAAATCTTGGTTTATGATCATTGTGTCGCAGATGATGATTCCCCTCCCATCACTTTGATTTCAGATGGTAGTGTACTTGAAACTTGTTTCCAGGGGCTCAGAGGTATTACATACCTTTTAGGTTCTGTGGACGGCTTGTTTTTGCTGGAGAGAGTAATTGATGACAACACATGCAACATCTCCTTGTTCTTGTGGAATCCTGCTACCAGGGAGGTAAGTCTCCTTCCTGAACCCAATTTCGACCTTCAACCGTGTCTCAAGCAATTTACATGTCAGTTTGGGTTTGTATCAGACCTCGTGACTACTGACTATAAGGTTATTTGGTTCCGGTCCTTCTGGGATGACACCAGAAGTCCAAGTGTCTATCTAGCATATGCAGCGGTCTATTCCTGTTCCACGGACTCGTGGAGAATCCTTCAACTTAAAGAAAATTACAGAACACTTATATGCAACCCAAACTTTAGCGAACCCCTTGGTACTTCTTATTTAAATGTCAGTATGTGCGTACAGTATGTGTGAAAATCGTTACTCTTTTGGATTACACACATACTGTACGCACAACTTCTGTTCATTTTTCTCCCATTTTAATGTAATAAAATTTATTGCAATTTTAGTTGTAGTGATTAAGAAGAAAATAAACCGTTTCAGATTATATCAATAGCCTAAACCAATTCTTTAGTAATTTGTTGTGTATTACTAACTACATTAATGATTGATTATTGTATCTATCTATCTATCTATACTATTATAAAATCACGAAGGCCTTAGTGAAATGTCAACCGACTTTTTTACCCTTCGTAATTAGTTTTAAGTTGGGCAAATTTGTAAATTTGATATTTTAAATTATTTTCGGACCTTTTTTAAATTATTTTCGGTCCTAATTTATTTATTTTCGCAAACAACATTCTCGGACCTAATTTATTAATTTTTGTAAACAACTGTCAAAGCCAAACTTTGCCTAACTCCTTCTTTGTCATAAACACAAATTCTCTGCCGACCTAATCCAATTCTTCTTTATGTTTCTTCCTTATCTACTACATCTGGTATTGGTTTGGGTTTATGCTTCTTATTTTCCCGTTTCTTACGCTCCAATTAATTTTGGTGTTAGTTTTGGTTTAGGATTTGTATTTTTCCTTTGAGGAATTAGTTTTGCTCTTTGATTCATCTTTTATTATGGAAAGATTTGCTTTACGACTAGGTTTAGGTTCTTGTTTTTTACCTTTTCCTATCCCAAAACAAGAGAGAAAAACTCCTATAAAAGGAGCTTATATTCTCCGTTGTTCATTATATTTGATTTACGGTATCTCGCAACACAATCTAGTAGCACAAAACGAGGTAAACTCTTCCTTCTCGAGAATTCAATTTCTTTTCTATATTCTCCGTTGTTCATTATATTTGATTTATGGTATCTCACAGCACAATCCCGTAGCACAAAAGGAGGTAAACTCTTGCTTCTCGTGAATTCAAATTCTTTTCTTTTAGTATTTGTACTTTGTTTGTTACTGTCAGTAATGCACGCTGTGTTTGTTTTGAACATTCTTTTTATATTGGTTATCTATACAATTGAAGATGCAACAATATTAGTTTGTCCGATGTTATTGATGTCGTTCTTTGAGATTGTTGTTACCGGTTTGTGGTTTGTTTCATAATCTATTGTTACTAATACATATTTTCTCATATGATTTTAATACTAACTGCTATGCCATTTTAAGTTGTTCATCTATAAAAAATAATACTAATTGCTATGCCAGCTCAAGTTGTTCATCTATAAAAGTTTAGAATATTATTTTGTTGAATTATTTTAGTGTATTTACAAATTTTGTTATTTAAGAATAGAGAATTGCTATTGCCCTTCTTAAATCTTGGTGGCTTTCAGCATTGGCTATTAAAGGTAAACATTATTCATCATCTCTTATAAATTATTCCTATAGAATAACTTTTTTATTGTTACAATAGTCAAACTGTTGTTTAAACTTTATTGCAGGACATTAACAATGGAATCTGAGACAGAGTGGATTCCAATTAACAGTTTAAGAAAATACGATAACGAGAAGGTATTAAAAGTCTTCCTAATTGGAAGTGGAGCGGTAAAAGAGTTTAAAAATAGATAAAAATGAGGCATGCGATGGATTCTTACCTTTGTCGACGAAGAGGTAATATTATTTTTCTGTATTCATATCTTTCTATTTTAGTTTTAGTTGTTATACTAATTCATCTGTGAACCTTTAACAGGGAACGAAAATTCAAGGAATAGTTTTCAATAATCTTATTGAAACGTTCCAAAAAAATTTCGAGGAAAATAAGACCTATTACATCACAAATGGAATAATAAATCCCGTTAATTCGAAATACACCTCAGTGCACAAAGACTTTGAAATTTTCTTCAAGGAGCATACAATAGTAGAAGAATGTAAAGATCAACTTTCTACTGTTATGTTGTCAAACAATTTTGTTTCGTTTGAAGAAGCATTGCAATTGCCCGAAGGAACAATTTTTGGTAATGTATTCATTATTCATTATTCAAGTGCTTATTCTATATAAAATGTATCCTCACTACATATTTATTTCCCTTGGTTTTTTTAATATTCTTTGCTGCCACAATTGGCATTCTGGTAAAAGTTAAGCCAACGATTAGACAAGGAAAATCAATACGAAAAGAGATAATAATAATGAACGAAAGGTAAGCTCTATCATAACTATTATTGATGTGTATAATGAAAGTTTCCCCAAGCATATAATGTTTAATTTATTGATTCAGGTATGATCGGCAAAAGGTTACCTTATGGAGAGAAGTGGCGGAACATGAGGGTGATATGCTACAGAAGGTCGTATTTGAAAATCCTGTTGTAGCTCTTTGTGATGTCAAAAGTACAAGATATCTCGGTAATGTTTAAAAAAATTTAAATATTTGAAACAAATAAAGCTCCTAATATTTTCCAATTGTTCATTCTCCATTGTACTAACCTTTTATTTTTTATCCAAAAAGGAGAATCTGGAATGACTACTACATTCGTTACTACTGTAGTGATTAATCCACTGTTTGAAAGAGCACTAGCTCTCCAAAAATGGTAATTTTTTTTTTATTTCCAGTCAATGACTTATTACTAAAAAACTGTTATTAATAGTTATTCATTATAATTCAGGCATGATAGTGTGAAGGCACAAAACAAAGATATCACTCTAATGCCAAGTAAACTCATTAAAGAAGCATGAGCGGTGAAACTTCGGAACATTATTGATGATTCATTTGGTGATATAAATGTAAATTTCCGCCTACTCTTAAAAATTATACACTTTTAGACTGTATCTAAGATAACCAATTTATTATATACTTTGTTTGCAGATTGCTTATTGTAAAGTCAACGCAAAAATAAACAAAATATTAGACGTGCATGCCCCATGGTATATATCTTGCAAAAAGTGCTACAAGAAAGTAACTGTTGTAAATGATATTGGAAAGTGCCCCCGTTGTGGCATCCTTGAAACAGAAGATTATGAGAAACGGTAATACACATAATTTTATAAGTTATTTTTTATTGTTCATTTACAGTATAATTGAAAACCATCGGCTCAAGTTGCTTTAATTGACTATAAGAATTTCTTGTTTGTTGATTTAGAAAACAGAAAGCTGGTTAAAATTCTTCTTCTTCATGAATTGCTATACCAAAATTCTTCTTCTTCATGAATTGCTATTTCTTCTTCTGTATTATCCCCTCTGCTTCTTCCCTTACATCTTCTTCCTGTGAAAATACTGATAATATCAGTATAAGAACCTCTAATCCCTCTAAATTCTGCAACACTGTAGCTACCAATGTAGAAATATGTATTGCTTCATCAATTTAGGTTGTCGCTCTAAGTTAAATCCTGCTGAAACAGTCATTTTTAAAGACTACGGCTGAAGCTTTAAATGGACTATTTCTCTAAATTCTGTAACTGTAGCTACCAATATAGAAACATGTACTGCTTCATGAAAGAGTTGTTAGGTTCCAAATCCAATCAAAATTAGCTACTATAGGGGAATGCGACTGAATTAATTGATAAACATACTTAGTGCTAAATATTCCATTAGATGTTGAGGTCCAAAATGGAGTATCCTTAGAAGAGTCTGGGGAAGTAGTGAGCATGGTATTGACCAGATTAACAATATGACATGTGGGGATTACCTTGTTAGTGAGGGTTATGTTCATAGACATCGGTTGGGAGCTATTGGTGTAAGTGCATGAAGTCTTCTTGTTGCGGCTGCAATTAACATGCACCCTGAACTCTAGGAACACACAATTTTCTTTTAAATTACCTGTCATTTTTATAGGCTGTTGTTTTCAAGTTTCATCCAGCACCTAAAAAGGGTACTTTCAGTTTCAAGATTACAGCTATTCTACTACGTGTGCTTAGATGAACAAGAAAAGATAGAAAAGAGATTAATCATAAGAATAAAAATAAGACAAAAGTACAACTATTACAATTACATAAGAATAAAAATGAAAGAAAATAAGTGTAAAATTGTAGACCTTTTAGCCAGAAAGATGCAGAAGATAGTATCTGTTCAGTAGTTCTTTCTATTATGATCATTAGTTGGAATTTGTCTAAATATTATAAGTGCCAGCTTGTTAATTTCTTTTTTTACTAAGTTTTCTTATGAGCACAACTTTTAAAGTGAAATGTACTTTTATAAAATGAAACTTACGCAAACTATAGAATGTGTATTTGATTTGGACTTCATAAATTACCTATGATGGTTTCTTTCGGGTTTGGTATAGAATTTTAGTTTTAATAGGAGTTCATTTAGCCTTTATAGCTAAAAAATTGTATAAACTATCGCATGTGTTTGCTGATCAATTATTTGCAAAAACTTCATTGCTTCCTTCTCTTTTCTGTTTTACTAATTGTTATGTGAATTTTGTTTGAGGATTGGAATTAATAACAGGATGATCAACTTTAGCCCAAGTATTGTCAAAAGATGTGCTTACTTTGTAATCTGTCATTGATTTTCTAGATATCTTCTCAAGGTAGAGGTGATTGAGGTTTTATCTGATGAGGACAAAGCTAAGATTGATGTGGTGAAAGAATATAGTTATGTTAGTCTATTTGAAGTGGCTAAATGCTTAACCGGTTGTGACGTCAAAATGTATAGAGAATTAATGTCCAAAGAGGTAATACTTTCTTTTCTCCAAGTTTCAAGTATGTTCTGTTTGCTTTACTTTACCTTGTCAAAATATAGACTAAATTATAATACCATTCCTTACCTCCTTTTTTTTTGGTGCAGAAAGAGGATTCTAAGTTTTATAGCAAACTGATCTCAAATACGGATAAAGAATTCACATTCCTTGTCAAAATCGATGCCAAAAATGCTTCAGATCGAGCTGCAAGACGTTTAGTTGCTGAGGAGTTGCATGAAGCTGGAATTGTTGATGTAATTGAAATTGAAGATGAAGAGATAAAACCAGAGATAACATTGAAGAAGACCAAAAAAATTGGAGAAAACAACTCCTTATCCAACAAAAAAATTAAGATAGAGAAGAATTAGTGCTATAGCATTTCATGAGTAGTATTAGATACTTTAAATTTCTAGATAAGATATTTATTGATTGCGTAAACCTTGATAAATTATTTGTCCTAAATAAGGAACAACTTTTGCTGGCATAGCACATTTAATAAATTGACTTTAGAAATTTACTGGATGTGTTTCTAATTTGGTTCCATTATGCATGGGTTTGTTTTTGTTTGAGTGGAGTACGAGATTAACAGCTGTTATATGCCGCAGGATATTACTGTTAAACACAAATGGCTCAACAAGGTAGTGAATGAATGTAATTAACACATTATGTTCAGTTAAATGTCATTAATTGTAACTTAACTAAATAGTTTATTATTTGTTTTTATATAGACCAAGCTAAAGTTGCTTGCGCGATTCGGAGGATGAAAAAATATGTTCGATCAAACGCACCCGAACAAGATATTTCAGGTAAATGAAAATTAATTATAAATATATTCTGAACATTAGTTGGTAAAATTTATATCGTACTCGATTAACATTATAGTTTGGTACTTGAAATAGCCCTGCTAAATTGAGAGTTTAATAGTCTAGGGAATCACTTAATTTAGTTATGATTCGAGTGTGCTTTAGGCATAACTTAGTCCCTTCCATCTTAAGTTCATGATTGTAGACAAAATCAGGGAAGATGAAGCAATTCAGGATTGGGGAAAACATAAAGGTTGAGTAATATGATTATTCTGGTACAAGCAAGTGTGATGAGTAATTCACCAGGCATACCATAGCATTGCTAGGATGGGAAGTTGCCAAACTTTATTGTGACATTGTAGTGTTTTTAGCAGACAAATGTTCAAAGACTCTCTCGCTCCCAGGCAAATTTCATATAGTTATATTGAGGAAGTGAGTTAACTTTACTGGGAAACATTTCTTTATTGTGTACGAGTTGATATTGATGTCACACAATTGTTAGATGCCAAGATTCAAAGAAATGCTTGTATCATATCTGTAGTAATATTTCAGTTACTAGGTGCGTTTAGTTTTCTATCAAGTCTATGGGTCCTCCTTAGTCCTTCCTCAATAAAACGTATTCTATAACCCATGTCTGAATATGGTGTCCACCATATCTATGCTTACCTTGAATTCTGGCAGACCAGAGATGTTCTTTGTGGATTGACCAGGAGGAACTGGAAAAACTTTTCTGTATCGTGCATTACTCGCAAATATCAGATCGAGGGGCAAGATAGCGTTAGCAACAGCAACAAGTGGTGTAGCGGCAACAATATTACCAGGCGGACGTACAGCACACTCTAGATTCGAGATACCTCTTCAAACAAATGATACAAGCATCACAAATATGTCTAAGCAGAGTGGTGCCGCTAAATTGATAAGAAAAGCCGAGTTGATAATCTGGGATGAAGCGCCAATGGCAAAGCGCCAAAAAATAGAAACAGTTAATAGAAGTTTTAGGGATATAATAGATGTTAGCCAACCATTTGGAGGTAAAATCATGGTCTTCGGAGGTAACTACCCGTAGTTCCAAAATCTACCCGAGCTCAAACAGTCGATGCATGCTTAGTAAAATCTTACTTGTGGCATCAAATGGAAAAAAAAAAAATTAACAAGAAATATGAGAGAAAGAAAAGATCCAGCATTTAGTGACTTTGTACTGCATATCGATAACGAGGAAGAACCAACTATAAAAGATGATTTGGTCCTTATTCCAAAACAATTGGGTGTCAGACAAACTGCTGATAATAGTGCAGAAGATTGCTTGATAAGAGAAATATTTCCTTCATTACATGACAAGGCAAGTTGCGCAAATACATGACTGAAAGGGCTATCCTAGCTAGCAGAAATGAATACGTTGATCAATTGAATGAAATGCTAATTGCCAAGTTTCCGGGTGAACGCAGAACATATGTTAGTTTTGACTCTGCAGAGGATGATACGAACAACTACTATCAAGAAGAGTATTTGAATACTTTAACATCAAATGGCCTTCCCCCACACAGGTTTGCCATCAGACTACTACTTTTTCATCTTCACATTATTTTAAACAACCGCACAAATTCTTAGTTCTAATGTCACTGCACTTAACCATACCACTTTCATCTTCAAGTGTTACTTATTTAGCTATGAGCTGTAACTCCACCCATTTCATGCTGATAATACAGTATTTTCCTTAGGATTGTAGAACTTACTGTCTATTCCATTTATTACTCTCTTAACTTTTCACACTAAACACTCCTTCCATCCATTTGGGACATTATAGCTATATATTAATAAATTAGTATGAAATAATAAAATTTCATAGCAGTAACAATAACTAAAAGCTTCAAGAAATCAACTGCACTTAATAAATAAATTTCAAGTTCCAGGCCACAAACTTTCTTTCTGTCATTCATGACTCACCCAAATATTTTGCTTCATCCCTTTTTTTATGGTGGGAGTTCTAAGATTAGTTCTTCCTCAAACATATCACTCTGTAAGTAAAGAAGTACAAGTAATAAATTAGCTTTAACCCTTCAAAATGTTGCATAACTATACATAAGAGTTTTTAACTCAACATATTCCCATCTTTGTACCTCATTTATTTATTATATTCTAATCTAAATTAATAGTTAACTACCTTAATTCTTCGATATATTTGCCTACCCCAGTAAAGTTGCGGATTTAACTCACGAGTAGTAAAACACTTTTATTTGCCTTGAAAATTTAAAAGTACACTGATTCAATAAAGAGTTTTTAACTTAAATTTGCTATTACCTTACTAAATTATAATTTTGTTCAATAGGAACCTTTTCTACAGTACCCAATGGATATGATAAAGTTATCGCTCACAGTTTAATAGAATAACCTAACGAAAATTATCTATTTTCATTTACAGGCTGGTTTTGAAAAAGAATGCACCAATCATGCTGCTAAGAAACTTGGATCCATCAAACGGCCTTTGTAATGGTACAAGAATGATATGCAGGGGTTTTGATAGCAACGTTATACAAGCTGAGATAATTACGGGCCAAAATGCTTCCAAGATTGTATTTATTCCCAGAATCCAACTTTCTCCACCAGAAAATGAAGGTTACCCTTTTAAATTTATAAGAAAACAGTTTCCAGTACGCTTATGTTTTCCGATGACAATAAACAAAGCGCAAGGACAAACAATCCCCAATATTGGACTGTACTTGCCGCAACATGTATTCTCCCATGGACAGCTATATGTCGCATTACCAAGAGGAATTTCAATGTCAACAACAAGAGTATTGATCATGACAGAACAGCCGTAGCGTCGCAAAGGAACATATACCATGAACATCGTCTACAAAGAGATATTAGGTGAGATACAATATAACATATCTTACTAAATATATTTACATGTAATAGTCGAGACTAAAATAAAGTTGGTTCTCGCAGGTTCGGAAGATATGCAATTGTTCTGAGTAGAATTGTTGCGGCAATGGTAGTTTAGATAAATACTATTTAATAGATTTTTTATAGTACATTCTATGGATATTTTTCTATACAATACTTCCAGGAAACAGATTGGCACTTTGCACTTATTAACAATTATTAACGTACTTGGATTTAGCATGTCAAAACACTCAGCGTTCGAATTGTTTAGAATCGTAAGCTCTTTGAACTAATTAATATACTTTAAATACAACAGTGCTTTTTAATAGACGTGAAAACCATAGACGAGACTAAAATAAAGTGTTGGTTAAAGCAGGTTCGAAAGATATGCAATTGTTCCGAGTAGAATCGATCCGGCAATGGTAGTTTAGATAAATACTATTTAATAGATTTTTTATAGTACATTCTATGGATATTTCTATACAATAATTCCGAGAAACATATTGGCACTTTACACTTATTAACAATTATTAACGTACATGGATTTGACATGCCAAAACACTCATGTTTAGTACGCTTTTTAATAGACGTGAAAACCACGTGCAACGCACGTACGCAAACCTAGTACTATATTAAAAGCATGAAGGCCCTTTAGCTAATGTTGATTGAACTTTTTGCCCTTCAATAAAAAATTACAGTAGACAAAACTGTCACTTACTTCTTTTCTAATTTTTTTGACTTTAAAATTTCAATTAAATTTTATAGTTTAATATGTTAGCGTTATACTATTTAGCTTCCGCGTAATAACTAGAAGGTTGAATTCAACTATGATTGTCCAATAAGAAGACCGTATAAAATAGAATTCAATCCGATAATATACAAAGTTACCGTGTTTGTCTTAGGAGAGGGAACAACAATCAAATAGAAGAAGGAATTCATCCTGCCATGTTGCCATTAGGGATACAGATCAGCATCCTATGAACATGTTTGAGAAGTTGGGTACCTAAATTTTATTTCCTTTTGTGCTGGTTTAGTTGTACCTTTTATTGGTTCTTTGATGATGCGTTAGTCAATTATATTGTTAAAACTTATCAATAATTTCCTCCTACACAGGTGAATCAACAGATTCTTAAGTAATGCGGCAATCGATCATCCTAATTGACGATCAACGTGCTATATGTGTATCGTATTAAAAGTAACTCATATGGTTTTTTATTGGATGAGTTAAAAATCCAATGATATTGATAGTATTATACTGCTAAAGCCTTCGCTAATGGTAAGCATAGATATAGCTCTAAAACACATTGTTTTTCTTTTTATACAATTATTTTGTTCTATGTTTGCCCAATTAAACTGAATTCTTTTTGTTCATTCTTAACCTTTTTTTTTTTTTTTGGTAATTCAATTTTTTGATCTTATTTATATTAGGTTGATGATTTATATTATCATTAGGTACTCGACTTCCATCTATCTTAATTAGATAACAAGCTTATATGAAATAATTTGAGTTAATGACATAATTACAAACTTAAATGGTATGATCTGTATAGCAGAAGAATAAGTTCAAGGGCTGTGAAAATTTTGAAAAATGCAACTTGAATATGGGTATCTCTCCATCCATACTTTCTTTGGTTTTACCTACTCTCATCTCATTGCTTTTTGTTTGTGTCCAATCTTAAATATGTTGTTATTCATATTAAGTACATGATAGTTTTAGAAAGCTCTCTATTTATTGAGTTGTTTTCATCCTTTTCAGGAACTCTTTTTGTCACGACCCAAATTTCGAATAGGTCGTGAGAGCACCCAACTAACCCTGTCGGGCGAACCCACAAAGAAAAGGTTTAAGTACTTCCCGAATCATGAACATCTAAGAGTGCCGAATAAGTTATACAACTCCGAAATATTGGAAATACATCATAGGAAAATATAAACTATATAGGTGGCCACCACGGACGAAGGGTTGGCTCACCGCTAATAGAAGGATACTCCGCCTCGGTCAACCACGATGCTCACTAGTAGATGGTGTCGAATCTGTAATACATAAATAAAACAACAAAGAAAAGGAAAGGGGTGAGTCGAGTGACTCAATAAGCGGGGACGGGTGATAAGACCCAAACCTCCACAAGACCCTTTACTCGGAGCCAAGTTAAGTTGATCCAAGACACCCATCTTCATTTGATATGGAAGGGTATGGAAGAAGGCTCTAAGAGCGACTTGAAGACTGTGCTTTGGTGTGCCGTGGATGGAGGACCTTCTAGTACACTTGACGAGGCATCCGGAGCGCGTTTGGAAGCAATTCAAGGCTCCCCAGAACCAGGCGGACCGCCTACTCAACTAGGCCGGCCGCCTAGTTTTTGACAGGTCTCTGGATTTTTGCACCAGGCGGACCGCCTCTGCAAACGGGCGGACCGCCCACTTCCCTGGCAAGGCTAAACAGGCGGGGCGCCTACTTGGAGTAGGTTGGGCGCCTACTTTGCTGAGATGTTGCGGGATTCCTAGTTTATTTGCTATGTTTTGGACAAGTATAGCCCTACGAGGCCTTTATTGTTTAAACCCACTTTAGGGGTATTTTTGAGCTTTCATTACATGTAAGTGAAGTCTATAAATACTTCACAAACATCTTTCAAACCTTTCCACCTTACACTTTGATTAAAAACATTGAATGAGAATTGAGTTCATCTCTTGGAAGAAACCTTTATCTTTGGTTGCTTGAATTCACTAGTGGAACCTAGTTGAGTCTTGAACCGCTAACCCGACCATTCGACTTGCGAGTCCGGAGTTGTCTCGAGGGTCGTTGCATAGTGTAGGTCCTTCTAGACACCGATTCGAGGGTATCTCGGGACAAGTTCCCCGTGGTTACTTCGAAGGGAGTTCGAGAAGCGTCTCGCTCTTCTATCTTTTTGTTTAACGTATTTGATTCCTATCATCTTGGTATCAGAGCAAGGCTCGGGTATCGTTTCTACGAACCCCCGACCCTTGATTCTTCGTGCCTAGGTTAGTTTCGTTTTTAGGTTCTTGTTTATTGCTTTTGAAAAGAAGAAAAACTACAAAAAAATAGAAAAGGAAGAAAACACCAAAAAAATTTTAATCATAGATTCTTGGATTGTTGGATTCGTTGTGTGATTGTTGTTGGGGTTTGATCCTTATTGGAAACCCGTTCTTTTGGTACCCTATACGTTCGATTTGGAGTTGAAACACAAGAATTGGAAATTTTGAATCCCTTGAAATTTGAAAAAGTTGAAACCCTAGCTATGAACATGGTAGATTGTTGAATTTTGATTGGGGTTGAATAAAATTGATTGGGGTTCGTTCTTTGTGGTTGAAACAACATTGGGGTACCTTTGAATTGCTAAAACAACATTGGAATCGTTGGATTTTTGGGTGCAAAACCAAAAACTTCGTGTTTGAATCTGTGCTGGAATTGCTTTAGGCGGAGCGCCTACTGAGACAGGCGGACCGCCCCTTTTCTGTCAACTCTCTGGATTTTGGAGTAGGCGGACCGCCCACTTGCAGAGGCGGACCGCCCACTCTCCACTGAAGAGAAACAGGCGGACCACCTAGTTCAAACAGGTGGGGCGCCTACTTCTGTTAGGTGTGGTTTCGGGTAGTTTCTTTTAGGTTTTCGTGTTTTGTTGATTGCATTGCATCTAGTTAGTACTTCTTTGAGTAATCTTGCCTACTTGAATTGTGCTAACCCTTCTAAGCTATTAGGAAACTCAAGCCTAGACCAGAGATTAGAACTCAAAGAAGACTCGTAGTCTCTTTTGACTCAAGTCCGCACTTAAAGAGCTATCGTTCCGATAGAGTCCTATTAACTCCACTCACCCCGGAGCTCATTGGGCTTTTGAGTTGAGTGATCAAGTTGAGGTTTACTACTCAACTTAGTGAAGCTTTGGGTTCAAGCAAGAGTGAAAAATCCACCACCCACTAAACGAGTGATCCGAGTGAAAACTTGTGAGGGAGTGTGTGAGGTTGTTTTTTGCTAACGTTTGTTACTTGTGCAGGTACAATGTCTACCGAAGGACAAGATTTCATAAAGGAGGCCTTGGCTAACCTTCTTGCCAAGGTAGACCTCATGAGCCAAAGAATTGAGTCTCTTGAAAAGGGTGCCTCAAGTGCCCTAGTTGAGCAAGAGACTTCCAATGCCCAGTCGGAGAAAGGGACCCCGAGTGTCCAAGTTGAGAAGGGGACCCCGAGTGTCCAAGTTGAAGTCTCGAGTCCTCCAAACTTTACCCCGGAGCAAATGAGCCTTGTCATTGATTTGTTCAGTCAACAACGAGTAAAGGAGGAACGAGAGAGAGTTGATCCAATGTTGGGCAATCCCCAACGAACGGGCATTCCCCGTATCTTAGACAACCCTCCAAGGAACATTCCACTACCACAACCCATCCGAAATGTGCAACCTCTTGAGCAAGTTGCTGAAGCTCAAGAAGGGGAGGAAACCAATCATGGAGATGACATGTATGGGTTTGATGATCACTTTCAACCGAGGCGAGGTATGAATTGGGGTCGGAATGTGGATAGAGGTAGGGGCCGAGGTCGAGGGCAACCTATGGGGTATGTTGGAGGGGATGTTAGGAGAGATTATGGAGGTTATGGGGGTTATGGAGATCACTATGGAGGCCAACTGGAGCCATTCCAAGGGGGTCGTGATAACAACAACAACCTCAATAGTGTGAAGCTCACTATTCCTTCTTTCAAAGGAAGTAGTGACCCGGTGGAGTACAAAAATTGGAAGTTGGCCATGGAGCGAATATTTGAAACCAATGATATGCCCGAGGTGAAGAAAACCAAGTATGCAATATCTTCCTTCGAATCTTTTGCTTCTACTTGGTGGGAGTCGGTGAAGAGGAATAGAAGGAGGACGGGGATGGCTATCAATCTTACTTGGGAAGATTTGATCCGGGTGATGGATGAGAAGTACTTGACTAATCAATACCGGGTTGAGCAACAAAAGCGTCTCTATGAGTTGAAACAAGGTTCCAATTCGGTTGGGGAATACTTCAATGAATTTGAGCAAATCCGAATGAACCTTGACATAGATGATGAAGACCATGAGATGGCCATGATCCGTTTCAAAGGTGGTTTAAACCGAGACATAGCTTCACAATTGAAGTTCCACAAATATGATGATCTCTACAAGCTATGTGAGGATGCGGTTGAAGCCGAGAAATGGCTCAAAGAGGAGAAGTCCATTCGCTACAAGAGTAGCACTACTACTCCAACAAGCAATACAAAGGGTTGGAAGACTCCTACCACAAATGCAAGGTTCCAGAGTGCAAGTGGAACGAGTGGTACCAATGCAGGCAAGGATGTGAAGAAGCCATTTGAGAAGTACACGCCTAATGTGGGAGGTAATTCTAAAACCCAATTAAATACTCCTACTTCTTCTTCCATTCAATGTCACAAATGCAAGGGGTATGGGCACTTTGCCAAAGAGTGTCCTACGAAAAGAACCATGGTTGTTGTTGGTAATGATGCATATGAAAAGGAGAGTGAGTCGGAAGATGAGGGAGTAGAGGGAGTAGAGGGAGATGAGGGAGTAGTGGAGGATGGTGAAGATGACACGGTGGAGGATGAGGAACCTCATACTTTTCTAGTAGTGAGGAGGAGCTTAGGAGCTATGATTGCGGAGGATGGTGAAACCTTGCAAAGGGAAAACCTCTTCCATGCTAGGTGTCGTGTTAAGGGTGTTGTGTGCTCTATGATCATTGATTCCGGGAGTTGTACTAATGTGGTGAGTCAATCTCTCATAACTCAATTGAAGTTGCCTACCATGAAGCATCCCAAGCCCTACCGGTTACAATGGCTTAGTGAATGTGGGGAGCTCAAGGTAGTGAAACAAGCAATGATCAAGTTTAAAATGGGAAGTTATGTTGATGAACACTTGTTCGACGTTGTGCCCATGCAAGCTTGCCACCTTCTCTTTGGAAGGCCTTGGCAATTTGACCGGCAAGTGGTTCACAATGGACGTGTTAACACTTACACGCTCCAACATGAAGGAAGAAAGTTTGTGTTGAAGCCCCTAACTCCTAAGCAAGTGAGTGATGACTACAGCCGAATGAAGGAGTTGAGGGAAGCGGCGAAGGCCAAGTCAATCATTGAGACTAGCCCTTTGTCCAAAAGCATGGTGGCAATCCCACCTTCTTCATCTACCGGTGGCATATGTGCCATGATGCAACCGGGCGAGCTCTTAAGAGGTAATGATGGCAACAAGTTTCTCCTATGCTTAGTGCACAAAGGTATGATCCTTCACTCTAATTGTGATTTTTCTTCTAGTCCTTTGCCTAGTGCTTTGAAAAATGTTTTGGAGAACTTTGGGGACATGTTCCCGGATGAGATGCCCGATGGCCTACCTCCCTTGAGGGGTATTGAACATCAAATTGATTTTATTCCGGGCTCTCAAATCCCAAATAAGCCGGCCTATAGAAGCAATCCCGAGGATACGAGGGAGTTGCAAAAACAAGTTGATGACTTGCTTTCAAAAGGCTTGGTGAGGGAAAGTTTGAGTCCTTGTGCCGTACCGGTCATTCTTGTCCCAAAGAAAGACGGCACTTGGAGAATGTGCGTAGATTTCCGAGCCGTGAATAAGATAACGATCAAGTATCGTCACCCTATTCCACGGCTTGATGATATGTTGGATGAATTGAGTGGGTCGCGTGTCTTTTCTAAAATCGACCTTAGGTCCGGCTACCATCAAATCCGGATGAAACCCGGAGATGAATGGAAAACCGCATTCAAGACCAAATTCGGTCTCTATGAATGGTTGGTAATGCCCTTCGGGCTTTCCAACGCACCTAGCACCTTCATGCGACTCATGAATCATGTTTTGAAGCCTTTTATCAACAAGTTTGTCGTTGTCTATTTTGATGATATCTTGATTTATAGTAGAACAATTGATGAACATGTTGACCACCTTAGGCAAGTGCTTGAAACTTTGAGGGCCGAAAAGCTCTATGCTAACTTCAAAAAGTATGCCTTTGGTGTAGAGAAGGTTGTCTTTCTTGGGTTTGTTGTGAGTGCCCAAGGAGTGGAGGTGGATGAGTCTAAGGTAGAGGCCATACGTGATTGGCCTACTCCTACTACCGTGACTCAAGTGAGGAGCTTTCATGGTCTTGCTAGCTTTTATAGACGATTTGTGAGAGACTTTAGTTCCATAGCCGCTCCACTCACCGAATTGGTCAAGAAGGACCAACCCTTTGTTTGGGGAGAGCCTCAAGAGAAGGCTTTCCAAGAGTTGAAAGGTAGGTTGAGTACCGCCCCCTTATTACAATTGCCCGACTTTGGGAAAGCATTTGAGGTTGAGTGTGATGCCTCGGGGGTGGGAATCGGGGGTGTGTTAATGCAAGATAGCAAACCCATCGCCTACTTTAGTGAAAAGTTGAAAGGGGCCTCCTTGAATTATTCTACATATGACAAGGAGTTGTATGCCCTTGTGAGAGCCCTTGCCCATTGGCAACATTACCTTTGGCCTCGTGAGTTTGTAATCAAGAGTGACCATGAGTCACTCAAGCATTTGAGAGGCCAAGAGAAGCTTAATAAACGGCATGCCAAGTGGGTTGAATTTATTGAGTCTTTTCCCTATGTGATCCAATACAAGAAAGGGAAGGACAATGTTGTGGCGGACGCGCTTTCAAGAAAGTTCGCTCTTGCCACCACTCTCACCTCTAAGCTCATGGGATTCGAGAGCATCAAATTGATGTATGCTCATGATCCAAAGCTAAAGAGTGTCCATGATGCTCTAGAGAAAGGGGAGAGAGTTGCAAAGTACCAATGGTCTAATGGATTCATCTTTAAAAATGGTAGAGTGTGCATACCCGAGTCCTCATGGAGGGAATTGCTTGTGCAAGAGGCACATTGTGGGGGACTCATGGGTCACTTTGGGGTAAGGAAGACTTTGGCCGTTCTTCAAGAACAATTCTATTGGCCGAAGATGAGGGTGCATGTGGAGAAGTTTTGCACTAATTGCCTTGAGTGCAAGCGTGCCAAATCTAAATCCCACCCTCATGGGTTATACACCCCACTCCCCGTACCTACTAGTCCGTGGTTGGATATATCAATGGACTTTGTCATGGGATTACCTAGGACTAGGGGGGGCACGATAGCATCTTTGTTGTCGTGGATAGGTTTTCAAAGATGGCTCATTTCATTCCGTGCAAAAAATGTGATGACGCTCAACATGTAGCTTCCTTGTTTGTTGAAAATGTTTTGAAGCTACATGGTGTGCCTCAAACTATAGTGAGTGATAGGGACACTAAGTTCCTAAGCCATTTTTGGCGAAGTTTATGGGGTGCTTTAGGCACCAAGCTCTTGTTTTCTACGTCCCACCACCCACAAACCGATGGTCAAACCGAAGTGGTAAACCGAACCTTGGGTGCTCTTCTTAGGGCCATGACCCGCGGTAAGGCCGGGACGTGGATTGATAGATTGCCTGTGATGGAGTTTGCCTACAATCGTACATTGCATAGCATGATTGGCATGACTCCTTTTGAATGTGTTTATGGTTTTAACCCCTTGATTCCCCTTGATCTAACCCCTTTGCCAAGGGAAATGGTTGTTAATTTTGAAGGTAAAGCTAGAGCCAAGGCTTTGGTGGAGCTACATGCTAAGGCAAAGAAGAACTTGGAGGAATCTTATGCTAAGGTTGCCGCCAAGAAGAACAAAGGACGCAAGAAGGTGGAACTCAAGAAGGGTGACTATGTGTGGGTGCACTTCCGGAAAGAAAGGTTTCCAAACCTTAGGAAAGAGAAGTTGGCACCCCGGGGAGATGGCCATTTCCAAGTGCTCTCGAAGATAAACAACAATGCCTATGTGGTCGACTTGCCAAGTGAGTATCAAGTTTCTAATACTTTCAATGTTAGTGACTTGGTTCCTTTGAATGTAGGTGATGAAGAGGTCGTGAATGATGCTGGAGAGGTCGTGGATGATGATGAAGAGGTCGTGGATGATGCTTCGATTTCGAGGACGAAATCCTCTCAAGAAGGGGAGGATGATAAGACCCAAACCTCCACAAGACCCTTTACTCGGAGCCAAGTTAAGTTGATCCAAGACACCCATCTTCATTTGATATGGAAGGGTATGGAAGAAGGCTCTAAGAGCGACTTGAAGACTGTGCTTTGGTGTGCCGTGGATGGAGGACCTTCTAGTACACTTGACGAGGCATCCGGAGCGCGTTTGGAAGCAATTCAAGGCTCCCCAGAACCAGGCGGACCGCCTACTCAACTAGGCCGGCCGCCTAGTTTTTGACAGGTCTCTGGATTTTTGCACCAGGCGGACCGCCTCTGCAAACGGGCGGACCGCCCACTTCCCTGGCAAGGCTAAACAGGCGGGGCGCCTACTTGGAGTAGGCTGGGCGCCTACTTTGCTGAGATGTTGCGGGATTCCTAGTTTATTTGCTATGTTTTGGACAAGTATAGCCCTACGAGGCCTTTATTGTTTAAACCAACTTTAGGGGTATTTTTGAGCTTTCATTACATGTAAGTGAAGTCTATAAATACTTCACAAACATCTTTCAAACCTTTCCACCTTACACTTTGATTAAAAACATTGAATGAGAATTGAGTTCATCTCTTGGAAGAAACCTTTATCTTTGGTTGCTTGAATTCACTAGTGGAACCTAGTTGAGTCTTGAACCGCTAACCCGACCATTCGACTTGCGAGTCCGGAGTTGTCTCGAGGGTCGTTGCATAGTGTAGGTCCTTCTAGACACCGATTCGAGGGTATCTCGGGACAAGTTCCCCGTGGTTACTTCGAAGGGAGTTCGAGAAGTGTCTCGCTCTTCTATCTTTTTGTTTAACGTATTTGATTCCTATCAACGGGGCTCCAAGTAACTAACAAGTATCTCATATATGCAAAGCAACATAACTCAACGGTAATGGGAAGTAAAGAGAAGCCATTAAATTAACTATCAAGTAATATTTATACTCCGTCACCAAAGTACCACGAACACTTTCATTGTAACTCGGGGATAAATACTTAACCACACCATACTACAATAATATGCACGGAACTACATCGTGCTATGATATTATGTACGGAACTACATCGTACCATAATAATATGTACGGAACTACATCGTACCACAATAATATGTATAGAAGCATATATCATACATAGGGTGTGGAGCAAGTCCACCAAGAAAGCGAAATACACTTACCTCGATCCGAAGCTCATTAGCTACTCAATAATAGTTTTCCCTTTTCGAATCTCCTCCAAACGTTCTTTCTCTATTAAAGGAACGTAATACAATCAATACCAAGGCCAATGGTTAAACAATACAAACCTTAAGCTAAAGGGGTTAAGAAATCAACTTAAAAGTCAACCCCGAGCCTACATGGACAAATCCCAAAGTTAATCTCATAATCGTGTTACCCATAACCACACGAGTTTAGTTATATGATCAATTCTCGATCTTGATAGTAATTAGCATGTCAAATATCAATTTTACTAAATATATAACTTATGGTCAAATACCACTTTCTACTTCTCAAATACAATATTAATACAATATTATTAGGGATAATAATGCACTTCAATACACTCACTAATTTATTAGATACAATTAATGATTATACCTTAATATAATAATGGAGTGCTAGGAATTTTAAGACAAAGTGATAGAAACTGACACCAAAACAGAGAATGCTTCTCGTTATCCGTAAGGGAGCATTAGCTTCTTAATCACATATAATGCATATTTCCACCATCATTATATACTTAGAGATTATGACCTTCGTTCAATCTCTTATTATGGCATAAACCATCTACTCCCCCCTATTTATTATTATAAACACTAATCACTATTCCAGTTGATCAAAGTACTACTTTTCGCTACCAACTTAAAAATGATAAGTAAATCAAAGTTCACCATACTAATGTAAGGCGTCAACAATTTACTACATTTCATCTTAATCCTCACTTTTCACAAACCTCTAATCATCACTAACCATTGTCATCATTATTTAATTCCCATAATGACATAATTATTACTCTTTTATCCTATAATTTAAGTATAGCTAACCAAAAAGTAGGAATCTATTTGAATTGCTACTGAAATAAGTACACTAGTAGGAAGAGACTTACTAAACCATTGTTAATTAAAAAGGAAAACAAATGGAACAATAGCTACATCTAGATGTAGCGAAACAGTAGTTGAATAGCACTTTGGAATCAAATTTTTAAAATAATGAATCCATAATGTAATTGTTATGTTCAAAAGCACCTTTTATGATGAAATGATTATGTCCCCCACTACCATAAACTAATCATCCATTAACTCATTAATCATGATTGGCCTAACAAGTCATTAAATAAGAAATGATAAAGAACAAGATGGAATCTCCACTATGGATAGCTAAATGAAAGTTACGAAATGCATACCAGATTGTAGAGTTCTTCCTATGGATGAAGCTTAAAATTATTTATTGATCCACGTAAAGTTTCCTAGGCAGCCGACACCCCATTTGGTCTAGCTACTTCAAAGTTCTCTTTGCAACCATTTTTTTTTTGATACCCAAAAGATTAAAGACTAAGTATCTTATATGCCAAGTTCAGCCGCTGAGATGCCCTCATTTTCCACGTTTTCTTATATTTTTCTTTAGCCCCTCTTTTACTACTTTAGGAGCTAGATAAAGTCTTTCCTATGAAATAAAAAAATATGGCTAGCAAATATAGAACATAGGGCCTGACTTGTTAGCTCACCCATAGCCCCATTAAAATAACTATTTGGTCCACTAGCCTATTTCTTTAATACTTTTTAGATAATTATATCATAAATAGAAATTGTTGGGTCGTTACATTTTCCTCCACTTGAATACAAGTTCGTCCTCGAACTCGTTCCACCCAAAACCAACAACCAATCTATACACATGCATCCAACACCAAACCATTTACCACTCCCAACCGACTTCATATATACTCCAAAATTTGGCTAAGTCCCAAAATTAACAAAATTTCGCCAGAGTTTACTTTGTAAATTGGACTATCCAAAAATAATCTCTGTATCAAATACCAACGACCAGCAACTACAATATATCAAGCCATTCATGGGTACCTAACATAACTCAAAGTAATCAATAACACTCCGACAAGGAGGTAAACATGCTATAACTCACAGTTAATAAGAGGAATTTAAATGCAAGGACTTAAAAATTTACTTACCTGATGCTTCAAATAAGTGGGGATATCTATCCCGCATGCTCGACTCGAGCTCCCAAGTATCCTCATCATGCGGACGGTTATGCCATCGCACTTTTACTAACGGAATCTCTTTAGATCTCAACTTTCGGGTGTCTCTTCCTACAATAGCAACTGGAACTTCTTCATAAGCTAAGTTCACATCCAATTTGACTGGGTCCACCTCTATGACATGAGTGGGATCTCGAACACACTTCCGGAGCATAGAAACATGAAAAACGGGATGAACAGGCATAGACTCTGGCAATGCAAGTCGATAAGCAACCTCACCAATACGCTTCACAACCTTAAAAGGACCAATGAACCTAGGACTCAACTTGCCCTTCTTCCCAAATCTCTTCACACCCCGCATTGGTGATACTTTCAAGAAAACCATATCACCTTCCTCAAACACCAACTCTCGGCTTCTCTTGTTCGAGTATGATATCTGCCTACTCTGAGCAGTTCGAAGACGATCCTGAATGATACGAACCGTATCCAAAGTCTGACGAACAATATCAGGACCCAACACCTCAACATCTCGAGACTCAAACCAACCAACTGGAGATCGACATCGGCGACCATATAATGCCTCGAATGGTGCCATCTGAATGGAAGACTGATAACTGTTATTATAAGCAAACTCTGCAAGAGCCAAATGATCATCCCAATGACCGCCAAAATCCAGGGCACATGCTCTCAACATATCCTCCAAGATCTGAATAGTCCGCTCAGACTGTCCATCAGTCTGTGGATGAAATGCGGTACTAAGCTGGACCTGAGTACCCAACTCTCGCTGAAAAGCCTGCCAAAACTGAGAAGTGAACTGAGAGCCTCGATCAGAGATAATAGATAATGGAGTACCATGCAGCCGAACAATCTGCTCAATAAAGATCCGAGCCAACTTCTTTGATGTATCAGTTGTCTTCACCGGAATAAAATGGGCCGACTTGGTAAGTCTATCAACAATGACCCAAACTGAATCATGATGCCTCAATGTCTTCGGCAAGCCAACTACAAAATCCATGGTAATCCTCTCCCACTTCCACTCAGGAATAGGTAGTGCCTGGGCTAAACCTGTGGGTCTCCTATGCTCGCACTTGACTTGCTGACAGTTCAAACACCGAGATACATGATCAAAGACATCTTTCTTCATCCCCTTCCACCAATACAACTCCCGAAGGTCCTGGTACATCTTGGTGATACCGGGATGAATGGAATACCGCGAACTATGAGCCTCATCAAGAATCAACCGCCTCAAATCACCAACATTCGGAACACAAAGACGACCCCCAACCCGAAGAATACCATCACTATCCAACTCAAAAGGAGGGGCTCCTCCACTTTGAATACGCCCACGCAACTCAAGAAAGTAAGGATCCTCGAACTGTCTTTCCTTAATCTTGCTAACTAAGGAAGACTGAGCCACCATACAAGCAAATACCCGATTCGAGTCTGAACTATCAAATCTCACTCTCGAATTATATAGAGTCTGCAACTCTCGAGCTAAAGGTCTCATCTCAACATCAATAAATGCAAGACTACCCATAGACTTCCTACTCAATGCATCAGCCACCACATTGGCCTTCCCCGGATGATAATGAATAGTAAGATCATAATCTTTGATCAGCTTGAGCCATCTGCGTTGCCTACTATTCAAGTCCTTCTGAGTAAGCAAGTACTGCAAGCTCTTATGATCGGTGAAGATCTCACAAGGCTCGCCATACAGATAATGTCTCCAAAATCTTTAAAGCAAATACCACAGCTGCTAACTCCAAATCATGAGTCGGATAATTCTTCTCATTCACTTTCAACTGCCTAGAAGCATAGGCAATGACTTTACCATGTTGCATCAAGACACATCCCAACCCAACACGAGAAGCATCACAATAAACTACAAACCCTCCAGCTCCAGAAGGAAGAGATAACACTGGAGCGCTAGTCAATAATGACTTGAGCTTCTGGAAGCTCGCCTCACACTCTTCTGACCAACGAAATTGAACCGCTTTCTGAGTCAGGCGGGTCAATGGAGCAGCAATAGAGGAAAACTTCTCCACAAATCGCCGATAATATCCAGCCAAACCAAGAAAACTACGAATCTCTGTCGGAGAAGTAGGTCGTGGCCAATTCTGAACGGCCTCAATCTTCTTAGGATCAACTTTAATACCCTCACTAGACACGACATGACCCAAGAAAGCCACAGAGTCCAACCAGAACTCACACTTTGAGAACTTGGCATAAAGCTTACGTTCCCGAAGTGTCTGAAGAACCAATCTCAAATGATGCTCATGCTCCTCACGGTTATGCGAATAGACCAAGATGTCATCAATAAAGACAATGACAAACGAGTCTAGATAAGGCTTGAACACACGGTTCATCATATCCATAAAAGCTGCTGGAGCATTCGTAAGCCCAAAAGGCATAACCAAGAATTCATAGTGACCATAACGAGTCCTGAATGCTGTCTTCGGGATATCGGACTCCCGAATCTTCAATTGATGATACCCAGACCTCAAATCAATCTTGGAAAAGAACTTGGCTCCTTGCAACTGATCAAACAAGTCATCTATACGAGGCAAGGGATACTTATTCTTGATAGTGACCTTGTTCAACTGCCTATAATCAATGCACATACGCATAGAGCCATCTTTCTTCTTAACGAACAACACTGGAGCTCCCCAAGGCGACACACTAGGCCGAATGAACCCCTTATCCAATAAGTCTTGCAATTGCTCCTTTAACTCCTTCAACTCGGCTGGAGCCATACGATATGGAGGAATAGATATAGGCTGAGTTCCGGGCACCAAATCAATACCGAATTCAATATCCCTATCTAGAGGAAGTCCAGGCAAATCATCGGGAAACACATCAGTAAACTCCCTCACAACGGGAACAGAATCAAGAGACAGAACCTCTATACTAGTATCTCGAATCATGGCAAGATAAGCATAACACCCCTTATTCACCATCCTCCTTGCCTTCATAAAAGAGATAACACGTCCGGTAGTTGGCAATCAAGAACCGTGCCACACTACCGGTACTGAGCCAGGAAAAGAAAGCCGAATAATCTTGGCACGACAATCAAGAGTAGCATAACATGATGCCAACCAATCCATACCGATAATCACATCAAAATCTACCATGTCCAGAACTAATAAATCAACTATGGTCTCACGTCCCCCAAAAGACACAGTACAACCAGGATACACCCGCTCTACCACAATAGACTCTCCAATAGGAGTAGAAACACAAAATGAATCACGAATACACATATAATCAACATTAAAACCCGAAGCAAAATAAGGTGACACATAAGAATACGTGGAACCTGGATCAATCAAGGAATAAGCATTACGTCCACAAATAGAAAGTGTACCTGTAACCACTGCATTGGATGCCACAGCATCCTGTCTGGCTGGTAAAGCATAAAACTGCCTCTGAGGCTGAGCTGAACTAGTACTCTGATGACCACCCCTCGAAGGGCCACTACCACCACGCCCACGACCTCTGCCTGGTGGTGGTGCACTCCTAGCTGGCTGAGAACCTGATGTAGTACCATAAGTCTGCACAGATGCCTGGGGTCGAGGAAAAGACTGACTACCTCCCTGAAGTAGTCTAGGACAATCCTTTATATGATGACCAAGCTCACGACAATGATAGCACCCAAAATTGGGTCTGCGAGGTACGTGCTGCTGAGGTCGTGAAACAGACTGGCCTGGCTGAGAAGGCTGAGAGAATCGAGTCTGCTCATGACGGGGTACAAGTGTGCTCCTCGAGCTATGAGCCGTAGACTGAGCTGGCCTATCAGAAGACCTCCCCTGAACCCCCTTACCTCCAGATGAGGCAATAGGAATTCCCCCATATCCACGAGATCTCTTACTATCTCTCTCAAACTCTTCTTGCTCTAGAGCTCTATATGACTCATATCGGCGAGCAATGTCCACCGCTACATCAAATGAAGTACCGGCCTCTATCTCCCGAGCCATACTAGATCTCAAAGTAGCAGAAAGACCATCAATGAACCTCCTAACCTTCTCCGACTCCGGACGAACTAAATCAAGAGCATCACGAGACATGTCTAAGAATCGAACCTCATACTCAGATACAGTCATATGGCCCTGTCTCAACCTCTCGAACTGTCTGTGCCGCTCATCCTGCTGGCTACGCGGAAGGAACTTATCCATAAACCTCTGCGAAAACTCACTCCAAGACAGCTTCGGCAAGCCCTGTCTAGCTAGAGTAAGTGTATTCCACCAAATCAGAGCGGAACCCTCAAGCTGGAAAGCTGTATAATCAACTCCATGCTCCTCAAGAAATCCCAAAGCAACTAATATCCGTTGGCAACGATCCAGAAAGGCCCGTGGATCCTCGGATGGAAGTCCTCTAAATGTCGGGGGGCAGTAACTTGGTGAAGTGAAGAAGTCTGACTTGGTTCACTTCCGGAACCACAATCTGCCCTGGCTGACCTGCCTGAGCAACCTGGGGTACACTACCCACAGCTACTACCTCTGGAGTCTGCATATTAGGGGTAACAAACTGAACTGGGGTCTGCATACCCCGCATCTAAGTACCCGCTGGTGGGCCAATATGAGAAGCTACCTGGGTCGTGGGAGATTCCTGTGGTGCAAGAGTCTGAAGGACACCCAAAACCTTCAACATAGTATCCTGAAGTACCTGTGTAGCAATAAATCCCTGATCAACCTGAACCTCTGGCTGATCCTCAATCTCTGTATCATCATGATCTACAACTCTCGTGGCCCTAGCAGCTCTAGCCCTAGGCTGGACGGCAGTACGAATCTGAACTCCACGTCTGCCTCGGCCACGTCCTCTGCCTCGACCTCTCGCTCGGCCGACACCTCTAACTCCACCTCTAGCGGCAACTGGTATATCAGGTGGTGCCTCCGGCCCGGCAACTGGTACATCAGGTGGTGCTTCCGGCCCCACCTCCGCCTCCTGAGCTGAAGAACGAGTCCTCACCATCTGCGCATTACATAGTGGAAAAAGATTAGCCTTGTTATTGAAATACTACGCACGATAAGGAGGGAAAGAAGAAAAGTTGCCTAAATGTCACCATAGCCTCTCGTAGATAGGTACGGACGTCTCCGCCCGATCAGCAAGACTCTATTAGACACTGTTCATGATTCGTGAGCACTCTAAACCTATGGCTCTGATACCAATTTGTCACGACCCAAATTCCGAATAGGTCGTGAGGGCACCCAACTAACCCTGTCGGGCGAACCCACAAAGAAAAGGTTTAAGTACTTCCCGAATCATGAACATCTAAGAGTGCCGAATAAGTTATACAACTCCGAAATATTGGAAATACATCATAGGAAAATATAAACTATATAGGTGGCCACCACGGACGAAGGGTTGGCTCACCGCTAATAGAAGGATACTCCGCCTCGGTCAACTACGATGCTCACTAGTAGATGGTGTCGAATCTGTAATACATAAATAAAACAACAAAGAAAAGGAAAGGGGTGAGTCGAGTGACTCAATAAGCGGGGACGGGGCTCCAAGTAACTAACAAGTATCTCATATATGCAAAGCAACATAACTCAACGGTAATGGGAAGTAAAGGGAAGCCATTAAATTAACTATCAAGTAATATTTATACTCCGTCACCAAAGTACCACGAACACTTTCATTGTAACTCGGGGATAAATACTTAACCACACCATACTACAATAATATGCACGGAACTACATCGTGCTATGATATTATGTACGGAACTACATCGTACCTCAACAATATGTACGGAACTACATCGTACCATAATAATATGTACGGAACTACATCGTACCACAATAATATGTATAGAAGCATATATCATACATAGGGTGTGGAGCAAGTCCACCAAGAAAGCGAAATACACTTACCTCGATCCGAAGCTCATTAGCTACTCAATAATAGTTTTCCCTTTTCGAATCTCTTCCAAACGTTCTTTCTCTATTAAAGGAACGTAATACAATCAATACCAAGGCCAATGGTTAAACAATACAAATCTTAAGCTAAAGGGGTTAAGAAATCAACTTAAAAGTCAACCCCGAACCTACATGGACAAATCCCAAAGTTAATCTCATAATCGTGTTACCCATAACCACACGAGTTTAGTTATATGATCAATTCTCGATCTTGATAGTAATTAGCATGTCAAATATCAATTTTACTAAATATATAACTTATGGTCAAATACCACTTTCTACTTCTCAAATACAATATTAATACAATATTATTAGGGATAATAATGCACTTCAATACACTCACTAATTTATTAGATACAATTAATGATTATACCTTAATTTAATAATGGAGTGCTAGGAATTTTAAGACAAAGTGATAGAAACTGACACCAAAACAGAGAATGTTTCTCGTTATCCGTAAGGGAGCATTAGCTTCTTAATCACATATAATGCATATTTCCACCATCATTATATACTTAGAGATTATGACCTTCGTTCAATCTCTTATTATGGCATAAACCATCTACTCCCCCCTATTTATTATTATAAACACTAATCACTATTCCAGTTGATCAAAGTACTACTTTTCGCTACCAACTTAAAAATGATAAGTAAATCAAAGTTCACCATACTAATGTAAGGCGTCAACAATTTACTACATTTCATCTTAATCCTCACTTTTCACAAACCTCTAATCATCACTAACCATTGTCATCATTATTTAATTCCCATCATGACATAATTATTACTCTTTTATCCTATAATTTAAGTATAGCTAACCAAAAAGTAGGAATCTATTTGAATTGCTACTGAAATAAGTACACTAATAGGAAGAGACTTACTAAACCATTGTTAATTAAAAAGGAAAACAAATGGAACAATAGCTACATCTAGATGTAGCGAAACAGTAGTTGAATAGCACTTTGGAATCAAAATTTTAAAATAATGAATCCATAATGTAATTGTTATGTTCAAAAGCACCTTTTATGATGAAATGATTATGTCCCCCACTACCATAAACTAATCATCCATTAACTCATTAATCATGATTGGCCTAACAAGTCATTAAATAAGAAATGATAAAGAACAAGATGGAATCTCCACTATGGATAGCTAAATGAAAGTTACGAAATGCATACCAGATTGTAGAGTTCTTCCTCTGGATGAAGCTTAAAATTATTTATTGATCCATGTAAAGTTTCCTAGGCAGCCGACACCCCATTTGGTCTAGCTACTTCAAAGTTCTCTTTGCAACCATTTTTTTTTGATACCCAAAAGATTAAAGACTAAGTATCTTATATGCCAAGTTCAGCCGCTAAGATGCCCTCATTTTCCACGTTTTCTTATATTTTTCTTTAGCCCCTCTTTTACTACTTTAGGAGCTAGATAAAGTCTTTCCTATGAAATAAAAAAATATGGCTAGCAAATATAGAACATAGGGCCTGACTTGTTAGCTCACCCATAGCCCCATTAAAATAACTATTTGGTCCACTAGCCTATTTCTTTAATACTTTTTAGATAATTATATCATAAATAGAAATTGTTGGGTCGTTACACTTTTTTACTTGATTTTTATATTATAATCGATCCTTACTTTATCTTTAGGAACTATTATTTTTATTATATAATCGTGACACATTGTTTAGTAGATTTCAGGTGCTGGGGCACCTTCAAATAGAATGAGGTCAGAACTAAATTATGCAACTTGAATTTAATATCTAAATTATATGATGTTAAATTGTTTGGTATATAACAGTTACATAGTTTAGCTAAGCTCTGTGCGTATCAGCTTATTTGAACTATACATTATCTTGCTTGAGAATGCCGTTAGGTTTATGTAGTAATCTGCTAATTAATTGCCCGAATTTGTACTACTTATTAATAATTATTGGTAGTGTAAGTCAGCATATCACTGCTACTAAGTTTTTTAAGACTCTACACTTCTTCTTTTTTTTTCTTTTTTTTATATCTTAGAGCTTAAATTCATAGTTACATAATAAATGTGAGTATTTAAATTTTGTACTCATTGATAATGAGATTTTGCGTGTGCCCAAAAACATTGCTTGAGAAAAAAAAAAACCTTCACCATATCCGCTAGAACTATAACTTGATATGACATCTTGCATAACAACAACGACGACAACAATATATTCAGTATTATTCCACAAGTGAGGTTCGAGAGGGGTGAGGTGTACGCAGACCTTACCCCTATCTCGACTAAAGTAGAATTATTTTCGATAGACATCTCGCATTAATACCATAATTATTTCATGTTCGCTCAATCTTAAATGTCCAAATATTGTGGAGGAGTTATTTTGCTTCTATTGTTTTGTTTTCGAAGTTTTCGCAATTTTTTTTAATTATCTTAATTAGCTTTACTGTAAACTTTGTGCACCAATTCGTGCAATCCTAAATATTTCACCATATTTGTCTTGTTGCATCACATCTATGAGAGGCCGTGTTCATCCACAAAGATGTTAGATTCTTGGTTTCTTTAATTTTTATTTATAATCTTTTCATATAATGTTTATTAATTTTTTCCTAATATTTTGACATAATTAGTTTATTTTAGATATGATACACGCGTGAAACACGTACACTAAGACTAGTATACTAAAATGTCACCGTCCATTTCAAAGTATTTAGTGTTTTTTCCTCTCCATCACCAAATTTGAGCCTCTTTAGGTTGGATGATTTGCACAGAGAAATTTACTTTTATGCTAGAAACAACATCTATCAAGATTGAGTAAAAGCAATAAGGTAGATCATATATATATACAAGTTATTACCGTTAGATTAACTTTATGGATGTAAATGTTTCGTCTTTGTCTTTAATTTAACCGTGTCTGATTTTTTACTTTCTCGCACTGATGGTTTATGATGATTTTTAATTGCTTATCTTTTGTTTTTCATAGGTACAACAAAACAAAAAATGATGTACATGCAAGGCTGCGATGGTTAAAGACTCTGAAGAGATATATTCTTTTGCTTATTCGTCTATTAATTTTGCGTTACCTTTTAATATGCAAGCTTTCTCAAGTTATTTTAGATTTTTGATATTTACTTCTTATTGTTTCAATGATTGTAAAATGACAATTATGGAGAATGTTTATGGAGATTACTTTTGCGAACTGCGATTGTTAATTATTCTTGACTGCTCTCTCATCACGACAGAGGATAAAAAAGAAGATTTGGATTCATAATAGTATTACAAACTCAAAAATACAAGAAAATTGGTAACGAAGTAAAGAAAAAATGAAATCTGAGAGAATATGGGGTAAGGAACTTGAACGGGAGAACTGATGTTGCGATTTTAAGAATTTTTCAAATTTGGAAAAGTTCAGAAAAAATTAAATGGTACAGAGGCTATGCATGACCAAAATGGTTCTCTTTCATTCCATCTATACACTATTTCTTGCCTCTATTTTACTTATCCCGAAAATAATTATTTTGCATGATTTTTTTCGTTAAATCTGAAAACAAATATTGAAGTACATTTTCAAAGAAAGTCATGTAACTTGATAACAAAAGTTAAATAAGTTGGTAGAGTTTCATATAAAATTCAAAAAGGAAAAAAAAAAAGAATTTCACCCGTGTTTAGAATGCAAAAGTTTTCTTTTCCCGGAAAAGTAGAACACCAAAGTCTTCTTTCTCCATTCTGTCTTTTTCTTTTAAAAAAAAAAAATCTTAAAGATTTCTTATGTTAATTGATGTTACATGTTAGTATCCTTTTGTAACAGAATTATATGGTCTTTAGTTTTTTATTAGTCAGTAATTTTCGGCTTCTACCTATTAATTTAGTCAAGAATCTATAACTCATATTGTCTTTGTCTCTTCTGTGTTTATCGCAATCTTAGTTATTGCATACCATTGTAGAATAACTTTGAAAGTTATACTATAAGAAAAACTTAAATTTTAGACGGAGTATTTATCACATACATATTAGCTACACATTACGTAGAAATATCTACTTAAAATAAACTAAATACTAAATCGATGAATTAATGCAATTGTATATTAATTAAAAATAATTCTTTGTCAATGGAATTGAAGCTTATATTATCATTACTAATAGCATGAGTTTTAATGACCGCGGGAGCGCGGTCGATTTCACTAGTCTATATCTATATCTATATATCTTCTAATTAAGAAACATAGAAGAGTGATGTGGCACAACTCATTGGCCAAGGATTCCAATTTTTTTGTTGTTTTTCCCTCTTTGAATTCACTTCAGTTTGTGTACTGATTAACCGGTTGCAACAATTGTTATTTTACTTTCAATTCTCATTAATGAGTCATTACATTCAACCAACGTCTCCTCTCCTGCAAAATAGCATTTGTAACCGGTCTTTCACTATTAGAAGACTTTATGGCAGTTAATTGTACTACTTATTGGGTCAAGTAATTTCATAAATGAAGAAATTGAAACTGTACTACTTATTGTAAATATTAATTATATAGTAATGGAGATATTGAAATGGTAGAATCAACTTGAGAAACCTTCACTAAAATAGTTATATAAAGGAATGAAAATTTTCATTTCCATCAGAACCTCAAAGTCATCCTCTCTGTTGAAGAGTGTTGTAGTGTGGGAATGTATCCCACATTGGTGGAAAAGAGAGGGCAAGATGCCCATATAAGCTTTGGACAATCCTCCACCCTTTGAGCTAGCTTTTGGGGTGTGAGTTAGGTCCAAGCTTATGTGGGCGCCCGTGTGCATGTGGGTGCCCGTGTGATGGGCGCCCGAATTTGTTGTGCCCGGGTGTGTGGGCCCGGGGCCCGATTTTATCATGGTATCAGAGCCAGGGAAAGACCCTGGCCCCCCCTTTGAGCACGTGGTCCACGGGCCACCCATGTGGGTATGGCTGGCCGTGCGGGGGGGTGTTGAAGAGTGTTGTAGTGTGGGAATGTATCCCACATCGGTGGAAAAGAGAGGGCAAGATGCCCATATAAGCTTTGGACAATCCTCCACCCTTTGAGCTAGCTTTTGGGGTGTGAGTTAGGTCCAAGCTTATGTGGGCGCCCGTGTGCATGTGGGTGCCCATGTGATGGGCGCCCGAATTTGTTGTGCCCGGGTGTGTGGGCCCGGGGCCCGATTTTATCACTCTCTATTGTGCCTTCTTCTTGAGAGATTCTCTTAAATCTTCCCTTTTGGTTTTCTAACTCTCATGACCGTCAGATGTAGCCAGACATCTCGGTAAGCAAGTATGATGAAGACGACATTTATCCTCTGCTTCTTTCGTTCTTCTGATATTCATATTTTCAAATTTATTTGATGAATACATCTTGCTTCTTTCTTTCTTTTCGTTTCTTTAATGAGATGATATGTAATTTTCTTTCTCTTATTTTTTTAGCTTTGTGAATGTACCCGCGTAGGTTATTTATTTTTTAAAGTCTTTGCAAATAACAAAAGAAATGTATACGAACTAGGCATGTATTTATATTTAAGAAAAACTTATTCTCATTCCATATTTACATCAAGCCAACAAATATAATATGAATTAGTAAGACCTTCCTCGCTTAATAATTAGGGAGATTTACACAAATATACAACTCTAACACCATATTTACAAAAAATAACAATACTTTATAACTTTACAAAATATAACAATAGTTTTTTCACATTCCATATACAAATTTCAACAAAATCCTACAATTTAGGATTTCATCTCCTTCTTCCTTACTTTCTCCCACCCATCACTGCCTGGAGGCTGCTGCCACCACTCACCAGCGCCGGCCAACCACCCCTGACCACCGGAAAGCCGCCGCTGCCGCCACCGGAATTTTTTTTTTTTTTTTTTTTTTTGGATCTACAAGATGTAACATACAAAAATACAAATATATACATTGCAAAACTTTAAAAAATTTCTGTTTTGAAACTATACACAACAAAATAGACACAAACATGTATACACTGCACATACACAAAAATATAAAAAACACAAATACAAATAACTATCCATTCTACACAAACATACAACAACATACACATATATACAAACACATACACATACTAAAAGTGTGGATATAGACATTTATATACAAAATATACAAAGATAAATACGAATTTATATACACAATATAAATATATACATAAACATACATATATACACATACAAAAAGGAAAAAGAAAAAAAAAAGAAAGGGAGCAGATCGGAAAAAACTCGCCGGAAAAACACCAAAGCCACACGTATCGGGGCGGCGGCAGCAGCGCCGCAACAGAGACGGGGGAGCAGCAGATCCGGCGAGGAACAGGGAGAGAGGGGAAGGGGGAGGGGTGGCGATAGGTGGGGGATGGTAGAGGAGGGAGAGAAGGAGAGAGAAGAGAGGAAATTAGGGTTTAATGTTTGAGAGAGGGGAAATGATAAAATTGTTATGTGGGGTAATTAGGGAAAAGTATCGTTATGTATTGTAAATATTCAAAAAGTATCGTTATGTTTTGTAATTAAGCTATTAGGGTAGTCATGTGGTGTAAATTTTCCTAATAATTATTATGTATTCTCACTTCTTTAATTTACTTACTCATGAAAAGTACTGTTTGGCGTAAATAATTCATGCCTTAATTAGTTAGAAATGTCCAATCAAATTAACTCTTTTTAGATTACTGATACCTATTGCCCCTTTACTTTCTTTGTTTATAGTTTAAAAAAACAAAATAGTACCTTTATTTTTAAAGGTTTCAAATTAGTTTCTTCTAAAACTTCTTTAACTTTGATTTTCATAACAATTGCCTCTCATTCTCTCCATATTCCTTAACATACAGTCGGTGATTTATAATTACTATTCATATCCAATTATAGATTCGCCAAAAGCTAATAACATGTTCTTTAACGATTTTGTAAGGATAAGATTGCTAATATACCGGAAACAGCTAAAACGTATCAAAGAAACAGGCCGGCACCTTACATTGGTGTTCATGCGTTGTCTTATTATTGGAGTGAGGATTTGCTCTCCCGTTATTTGAAGATTGTTCTCAATTAAAAATCAAAAAAAAAAAAAAAAATTTTACAACTGCATCTTCAATTTCCATTTACTTATCAATTATCGGTTCATGCAAGTTTAAAAGGGCTTTGTTCATCTTCTTTCAATGCAGTGTTTTCATTTTTTTTTCTTGAATATCAATATCTTTAATTTGATAAACAATTTAATTAATGCTTGCGAAAGTATATAAAAGGTAATACTCTTATATTCTTAATATAAAAGGTGAGTCAAATGCTCATCAAAAGCTAAGTTTAGATCTTCGATTTATCAATACTCACTATTAATCCAAACGAAATTGATTTTACAAAACCTTCGCATCGATAAGTTTTTGAGAATGGAAGTTAAAGGTTATATAATTACTTACTAAGAAAATAAAATAGTTTTTTTTATAGAAGGTCACAACACTGTGAGGGCAAATTACATCTAGGAACAATATATTATGGATAGCAAATAAAAAACAAAATTGATAAAATCCATATTAAATTAACGTTGGATTATTTCTAATTTTATTGGTGCTTTAGTGATATACTATATGTTCTTCTTGATATTCGAATATTTTAAAAAATCATATCATCATCATAAGAATAATGAAAATTATTGACCCCGCGCAATGCGTGGGCCAATTTCTTAGTATAGTTCAATTGCAGAGTCTTGAGTTTAAGTCCGACCAGTAGCCAGCCTATTTCAAGATTTCTTTTAAAGCTAAATTCCCCCAAGACACTTTTATTTTGATGGTGCTCAAGTAAACATTGAGTAAAATTTAGAGCATAGAAACAAAAATAATTCATAGTTGGGGGAGGGAGCATAGGCCATGTGACTCCACATGCATTGCCTTAAATCAGCTACTTCTTCAGTATAAATATGTTGCATGTGTTACTTCATACCACATGCAAAACTTCTTATTTTTCACATCAATTAATTGTTCTGAATCTTTTTCTTTTTATTTTGAAAAAAAAAAATCCTTCGTCAAATAGTTTGATTAACTACTACAACCGTTACAATGGAGTACCAACTTAATGTACATTTTAATGTTAACTGCCTTTTACCCTAGAGTTATCGGTCAAATTGGACAATATTTTGTTATGCAATATGTGTTGCAATGGCCTCCGACGTATTGTCAGACTTCAGGATATAAGCGCAACTCGTTATATGTGTTGCATGTATCAATCATTTCATCGTCTTGGATTTACATTTGACTAACTAAAAGGAACTATAAAAAGGTTACAGAAATGTAAAACATGAAATGGTCTATTGACACAATTCTTTCGAGAAAATAACATACAAAAGGAGAAGATAATACTACCGAGTTGTTATATAGTCTAAGTAACGTATAAAAACAAATCTTTTCGATATTCATATGACTTTTCTTTGGGCTGGCATTGGAATAATCTCTTGAATTCTCAAAATGTAACTACCGCATAAACAAATGCTAGCTAGATATCCATATGAGATTGTATATAATGGCTTTTTACTATACTCCTTGAACCACTGTAAGACGGAGAATTTTAGTTAACAAAGAAAGAGAGAAAACACTTTTGATAGCAAAAAGTAGATATTATGGCACATAATCTTATAAAGAATAGCGAGACATGTTACTTAAACTATATATTATGGATAGCAAATAAAAAACAAAATTGATAAAATCCATATTAAATTAACGTTGGATTATTTCTAATTTTATTGGTGCTTTAGTGATATACTTTATGTTCTTCTTGATATTCGAATATTTAAAAAATTCATATCATCATAAGAATAATGAAAATTATTGACCCCGCGCAATGCGCGGGCCAATTTCCTAGTATAGTTCAATTGCAGAGTCTTGAGTTTAAGTCCGACCAGTAGCAGCCTATTTCAAGATTTCGTTTAAAGCTAAATTCCTCCAAGACACTTTTATTTTGATGGTGCTCAAGTAAACATTGAGTAAAATTTAAAGCATAGAAACAATCATAATTCATAGTTGGGGGAGGGAGCATGGGGCCATGTGACCCCACATGCATTGCCTTAAATCAGCTACTTCTCCAGTATAAATATGTTGCATGTGTTACTTCATACTACATGCAAAACTTCTTATTTTTCACATAAACTAATTGTTCTGAATCTTTTTCTTTTTATTTTGAAAAAAAAAAATCCTTCATCAAATAGTTTGATTAACTACTACAACCGTTATAATGGAGTACCAACGCTTAATGTACATCTTAATGTTAACTGCCTTTTACCCTAGAGTTATCAGTCAAATTGGACAATATTCTGTTATGCAATGTGTTGCAATGGCCTCCGACGTATTGTAAGACTTCATGATATACCTGCAAACCTGATTCTCCGCAATACTTCCTCATCCATGGCCTCTGGCCAGCGGATGCTAAGGGAGAAAGCATACAATGTAAATGTAAAAATAGTGGATCTGAAATGGCAGACGTCGACCGTGTGGTAAGTGTCTAACAGAGGCCTTCATGCGCGGGTCCTGTTGATATCTTATTTTTCTCTTAATAATTCAAACAATATAATTTTACCTTCTTTTTTTCAAAAAAAAAAAAGAAAAACTCTCTAGTTTTTTAAGAATGTTAAATAGCTGTTGGTTCCCAAACAACTTCATAAGTCTTAATTTCCAACAATGTAGATAAATGTTGTATTTACCTAAATTAAGTCATGAGTTGTGTTAACTGCTGCTTTTTTATTATATACGTTAAATATTTATATATTATAGAGTTGAAAAGCTTATATATAGTAATAGTAATAATAATTTTTTACTATATGTTTTGCATAGATGAGTAGTGAACCAAGTTTAAAGAGGAGTCTCCGTGCTATTTGGAAAAACTTGAATGACGGGGTTCCAGATGAAGAGTTCTGGAAGCACGAATGGTTAAACCATGGGTGTTGTAATACGAACTCTCTCAGCATTGAGCAATACTTCCACGCAGCAGAAAGGGTAGTATACGATACACAGTTTAGAAAGAACGGGGAGCAAAAGAATTTGGATGCCTACCTGATAGACGGAGGAATAGAGCCATCAAATTTATATTCCATACTCTAAGACAAATATAATTGGTGCTATCTCTTCTTTGGTGGGAAGTAAAAATTTGATATACATCTCATGTAAAAAAAATAACACCGGTATGTTTCTTCTTAAGGAGGTCTATCTTTGTTTTGACACGGGGGTAACCAAATTCGAGACCTGCCCACAACAAGGTAAAAAAATTTCAAGAGGCTGTGGGGGTAACCCGAATGACAACAATATCTATCTACCCACTTTCTAGTCTTGGTCAGCTTTCTAACTAGCTTTTTAGAAGCCTAGTGATTTTTTTAATCAATAGTAGGTGCATGAATATTAATGGTTCTCTTTTGCATTTGATCTTATTTTGTAGGTGGTCTTTGGTTCTCAGCTATGTACGTACAATGAAATCATCTATAACAGTATTGGAGGAGATATATGTAAGTGTGTTAATTAGCTTATTATGTCAAGCTGTATGTAGTTGGTTTCCATATATTAATGAAATAAGAGAATATATAGTATTTGGCTGACTTGCTGCCTTCATTATATTTCTTTTTATGATTACCTTAAAGTTAGTTAAGAGTACTGTTATCAAAGGATCTTTCTTTCTAATTAGCTTTTTAAAAGTTGTATGTAGCTGGATTCCATATATTAATAGTTTTCCAGAGATTGGGAGGAAAGATGGAATTTTAAAGGTTTTCTAAACCCTTAACCGTGATTAAAACTAGTGATACAATTGTTGAAGAATATGACACACAAACAAAAAACTCTCAATTAATTATTCCAAAGTTTCACGTGGACAGAATTAAATATCTAGATTTATAGCAAAAAATTGGACAACATATACAAAATTTGATCGCGGCAAAGGATCACACAGGGGTTATTAATTCTTTCAAGCTTTCAGATGAAAGAAATGGATCTTTCAAAAATTCAGCCACGGTCAATCATATGGAAACTGGGTTCAAATATTTCTCCACGAATTGCTTTACATGGGGGAATGCTGAAGCTGCGAGCTGGCTTTATGCCCTGAAATAAATATTTTACTGAGCATTATAATCTTTTTCAAGTAAAATAAATAAGGTAGTAGTAGTAGTAATAATAGTTAAGCCTAGGACTACTGGAGCTCACCAAAGTTTACCTTTTTTATAAATTTTGTGCTTCATTTCTGCACCCGATTATTATCCGTATACACATATTACTAGCTCCAAGATGCACATACCAAAAGTTTAAATGTCAATTAATTCATTATATTCATCGTATAAATTCAGAAACCATCTCATATCAGTTCATCAACCTTTAATTTTATGAATATAATAAGGCCTAGACGTGGAAACAAAACCAAGGGACAATAGAGCTTACAATAATATCGAGCCAAACTAAGCTTAACTATTATATCGAACCGAGCTCAAACAAACTTTGTAAAAGTATAAACGAGCTTTAGAGCCCAACAGAGCTTGTTAAAGCCCAAAACGGCTCTTTAATGTTTAGTGCCATGTAATGCTACACCATCGGAAAAAATTCATTAAAGAAAGGTGATTAAGAAAAATATAAGCCCTATTAGTTCAAATTGGTAAATGCATTACAGCGTGAGTGAATAATACGCATTATTAGATTGAATTAAAACTCAACGTTAAATGAGGTTAACTTAACATTGATTTTGAACATCAAATAGAACCTTTTAGGCCCCAAAAAAAAAAAATTCAAACAAGTTGAACAATATTAAATTTCTTTAATATTTTAATTCTAAAATATTAGCTCAACATTGTTATTAGAGCTCAAACTCAAATGAGGTTAACTTAATATTGAGCTTGAACATCGAATAGAATATTTTAGAATAAAAATAAATGCAAAAATAAATTCATAGAATTTGAACAACATTAAGTTTCTTTAATATTTTAATCCTAAAATTTAAAAAATTTGATTATATTTTGTACCACTCATAGTCTCAAGTAAGATGTCTGTGAGAAAATTCAGTATGTGAAATTTCGAATATCTCTCTTCGCTTTAATATCTTTGTAACAATTTTTTTATTTGTCCTTAATGCAAAAAGAAAAAATCATATGACCGATCAACCCTTTTGTACCATTAATATTGGAGTCTAATCGATGAAGAGACACTCAGTATATTTTATTTTAAAGTAAATCAATAAATCATTAAAGCGAACCAACCGTGTTGAATCGAACCCGACCGAGCTTAAAACTGTTGAATCAAACTTTTACGGAAATTGAGTGAGCCCACTGACAAGGCTCATACGAGCTTCAACAGATCAAATGGAGTTCTATTGCAGCAGCATGAACCAGTTCCATCAGGTTTTCAATCGTGTAAAAATGGAGAACAAATGTGATGCATACACTGTTTAGTGTTCCTCTGTTTAGATATCACCTTGGACTATCCTTTTAGTTTCTTTTATATTTACTAGTTCATATATTTTTCATCTTGTAAAGAAGGTGCTTTTAATAGTTATAATTAGTAAAATTACTCGCTAGCATGATGCCTAGAAAGGATTCATTTATAAAAAAAAAAAAAAAAATTATGACGATATCACCTCCTTCCTAACAAAAGAAGGTAGTTACATTTTGATATAAAAATTGTTGAGACATATTGAAAAAGGAAAAAGATGGACTCAAATAAAATAATCCTACTGTATAGTTACAAAATATTGCATCTATGTCGTGACTGAATAAAGAGAATGTTGGGTAGAAACATTCGGCGAAAAGAGAATTGCAACATAAATTCCAAAGGCATCGTATAAAGAGAAGACTCCAACTAGAACATAATAAAATTGAATTGAAAATATTTCAGAAAAGTAGCATCAAAACTGAACTTCCCTAGAAAAGTAGAACGAGAGCCTACTATACTTCCAGAGAAGCAACTAATTACAGGTGAGCGCTACAGTCAAAATCAAATGCTAACTACAGATTGATACAAGAAAATAAGGCTCATTTGTGCATACAACCACAAAATTTGCTTTTAAATAAATTAGAAGATAAAGTAGGACTCTAGATGTAAATAAGGAAAAACAAATATAACAATAATACGATCGTGATCTCCAAACCAGATGGTAGTACTACTAGTTAAACCAGCTATTACATAGTTGAGGCCGAGTCTTGCTAAAGCACAATCAAGGAGTCAATATGTCAGGTAAGCTTCAAGGGTCCAGCACTTCTTTCCCTCGTTTAATTGTGACTAAGCTCTTCTTGTAAATATGAACCGAACAGCCATCTATGGAAATTCTCCAGAAGGCTCTCCTCAGGCCTCGATGACGAAATCCAAGACGTTGCGACTCCCCGGTCCTAATATCATAGGAGACCAGGCGAGAACGGTTAGTTACGAAAATGACAGTGCTAGGATTAATCCAACACTTGATATGTGATGGAGATGTAAAGCATTGAAAGGTATAAAGTTTATTCCAGAGTCTTGGTTGGATTAGTACCCATGTCTCATAATGAAACATGCTAACCGCGCTCATGAGGCCAAGGGAGTCATCAAGCAATATCAGGAACAGAAGGTAATGATTGAAAGGACGACCTGCATCTGGCCCTTCAATTAATCCAAACACCTCATTGCTAAAGTCAAATGAAACAATGCTACACTTATCAACACCCTCCGCCACTCTCAGCCAGTAATAAGCTCCATTTAAATAAGCAGTACTGAGGGGTTCTTTAAAGTATCGGTTGCATATAAGTGTTTCGTCATTTTCTTCAAGTTGAAGGATTCTCCACGAGTCCTTGGAACAGGAATAGACCGCTGCATATGCTCGTTCGACAGATGGACGTATGGTGTCATCCTTGAAGGACCGGAACCAAACAACCTTATAGTCATTAGTCACGAGGTCTGATCCAAACCCAAACTTACATGTAAATTGTCTGAGACATGGTTGAAGGTCGAAATTGGGTTCAGGAAGGAGCCTTAACTCCCTGGTGGCAGGATTCCACAAGGACAAGGAGATGTTGTATACGTTGCCATCAATTACTCTCTCCAGCAAAAACAAGCCGTCCACAGAACCTAAAAGGTATGTAATACCTCTGAGCCCCTGGAAACAAGTTTCAAGTACACCACCATCTGAAATCAAAGTGATGGGAGGGGAATCATCATCTGCGGCACAATGATCATAAACCAAGATTTGAGGAGGCTTGTCACAGTTCTTGTTCAAGTGTTGTTTGATGAAGCCAGGATTCTTGATAACTTTGTACCATTTCTTGCAAGCACATTCGAATCGCAACAAAGACTTCACTGGTAGCATGAGTAGAATTTCCTCTGTTAAATCTTCAGGGAAAGGCCGACCACCATTAGCACTGCTGGCCATTCTAGAATAGAAATAGAGATCAAAAGAAATGCTGAACAATTCTCAAATGTGAAGGAAAAAAGAAAGAATGAAGAAAGACAAAGTCAGTTCAAATTAGGTTTTGTTTGAGTGAATTAATGGTCATTCCTCTTTAATATAATTTTCCTATTTCTAAACTTTAATAATTTTTCCTTAATTAGTACTACTGTATTTGGTTAGTGATTACCTTATTAGTCTATAATAAATTACGACCTTTAAATTCTACATCTGCCATGACAAGCTAATCCTAATGTATACGTTCCATTACAGTTTCGACCTATTAAAACTCATCTTTAGTGTGATCATTTGCATAATTGAAACTTTTTTCCAATACGGGCTAGAAAATATTAAAGCATGATTTTGAGGCATTTCGCATCCATCTGTCTATTTATACTAATATATGCCTCTATTTTTGAGATCTAGTATATTACTAGACATGCATAGCCCGTGCACGGGCCCAACATTTAGTAACTAATTATTAGAAAATCTATGAAGGAGATAAAATCGTAAAGATTTTTGGTAAGTTGAGAACCAAAAGTTTGCCAACTGTAAGTTGCAAAAATTAAATTTTACCTTGTCTAACTCGGTGTTACAAAATTTCCATATCCAATGAATTTCATAGGAAGCAGAACCCGTTATTCCAACAAAATGCAACACCAAATTGACCCTTCTTATATGCTGGCTTTTCCCGTCTTGGTATCAGCAATTCAATATACATCTCATTAGCTGCTTAAAGATGTATCGACCTGTAATTGGGAAGAGAGTGTAATGGGGAAGAAAATAAAAGATAGCAATAACGAAGACGTGAAATCAATGCAAAGACAAATCACTGATATTTAGATGGAGAACATAGAAAGAAGGGAATATTATAAAGCACTTGCAATTCAGGAGAAAAAGCTGAAATATTTGACAAAATAGGAAAGTTGTTTAATCTTTCATGGATCAAGTGCAGTGCATGCCTTTGACCAAATGCATGGATCCGTAAAATAATTTCTCTGACAATGTGCAATGCATAAGAAACCAAAAGAAGTTCAATCTTGTAGAAATCCACTACGAAGAAAGAACCATAACTAAATTTGTAATCCAAAGTGATGTAGTTTGCACAATATATCATACTTAATCTTGTAGTTTGAAATAAAGCGCCAAACTATCTAACACCGAGTTGATAAATCAGATTTATATGAAAAGAATAAATATTAATCATATGAAAATCACCTTTTTCACAAGAATGTTTGTTACCACATAGTTGTTTATTAACAAAACGGGACATATACAGTATACACAACACAATACAGAAAATAAAACATATTGTTCAACACTATCATGCCTCCTAAGGTTCCTTCAAAATCTTCCATGTAATTAAAAATTAAAAAAGGTTTGTTACCATTTAGGCGGATAAACGCATTATTCGAATAGAGACACCAGACCAAAACATGTAGATTTAGATTCAAAAATCATACCCATAAATTTAAAAGCATAGATAATCAAAATGTTGGAATTGTTGTCAATGCTAGTTAATGAGAAGGAACATAGAAATTTAATGCCAATATATATATATAGTGGAGAAGGAACAAATAAGAAAACAGAAATACACGGAACAAAAGAAAAAGAAAACAGAGAGAGAGTACGATGGATGGAAGGAAGAGATAACACTCATCTGATCAAACAGATCAAAAGACCCGGAAATGCAAAATTCTGGATCAACAGGAACACGTGGACACACAAGTTTACATAAATAGCACACGTGGATACGCAAGTTTAGTCAATTCATTGATGTCGTAATTATCGCAATATTAATTAATTAAATACTAATTAAGAGTCTTTATTGAAGGGAAGGGGTTGTGGATATCAATTACAACTTTCAAAGTATACTGTTAAGCTTGAGGCAAGATTTTTAATGTAGGTCCTGTATTTCCCAAAAATGTATCAGGTTTTACAATTAAATTTATATTTAGTTGAGTCTAAAGCGACCGTTTTATATCTCAATTCGATCGTCTGATAAGCAGTTTACGTAAGCAAGTTAATCGATCTCAAGAGTTTTGATCCGGAAGCAATTCTAAAATCGATGTCAAATAAGTTCGATGTCAAGCTGAAATGCAAATGCTGGCAAACAAGTTTGAACTAAACGACAGGTTAGCGAGATACGATGAGATGACTTCGTTTTATCAAGATGCACAGCTATCCAAATACGATAATGATACTTGATTCGATGAAGATGACAGCAATACGATGATAAACACGTGAAATGAGTAAACGTAATACGATGGCGAGTGAATATATTTAATCAAATAATGTGATGCAGGAACAATGGATCCGATGTAAAATAATGATGAACAAGTCGATTAGTTATTCAATGAGTGACGATAACAAATTGCTTAAACTAAACATAAATAACGAACAAAAGATGTTACGATCAAGATAAACGTAGATCTAAACGAAGCAAGCAACAAATAAGTAATCAAAGCAATAAAGGCTTATTGTATTTGATGGATCGATGGATGTTGCTTCAATGGAAAGAACAGATCTCCCTCCACGTTTGAATCAAATCACGATCGAAGCTTTAAAGACAATGATGATCTCTGACGTAACAAATTGACAAGGTAATGAAAACACTGATTAATTTCTTGACAAGAGAGTGATAGCTTTTAAGAATAGAGTAATATTGCTCAGATGAACGTGTCCTTAAATGAAAATATGAGGCCCTATTTATAGGTTGAAATGGATGAGAATTCCAAACCCTAGCACACTTCCACCTTTCCACGTTTCTCTTCCTACTATTGCACGTCGTCATCCATCCCGCTAAACTTGCCCAATCTGTTCCGATATTTTAGAGATGAGGGTCAGTTAAATCTTTATCCATAATAACGTTGTCTTCGATTTTATCCGATCACAACATTGCACAACCGAACGAAACCAAATCCGAAGCAACTTATTTCCGATCTCATAACTTTCGAAGTTAATCTGCGTCTTGTACACGATCGAGTTTGTTTCTTTCGTGATCGAACAGAAATCGACCAATACAGATAGTCCCCCCCACATGCCAAGTGTGTTCGTAAAGCTTTTGGCAAGTGGCTTTGAATTTTTAGCGGGAAAATACGTGGCACGTTTGTGTCCCTCCATTTTGAAACGTCAAAACGTCGCCTCAACTTCCCATCGCCACACGTGTCAGAAATCGTGCGGGCAGCAATTTTCGACGGTTCCCGAGGTAATGATGAATCTCTCTTTATAAATACTCGCTTCAACTCCAGCTTTACAACTTCTTAAACTTTTCCAAAAAGACGCTTTGCAAAAACTCCTTCAAATTCCCCAAATTCTCTCTTTAATCTGTTGATTCTCATTGTTTCTGCTTCAAATCTTCTTACAAGCTTTGTTTTACAGATTCACGCTTTAGCAATGTCTACCTCATCACAGAACATAATCGAGGCCGATACCACTTCTACTACGGCAGTTGCTGCCACGGCTCCACCGCAGTCTGGTGCGGTGGTGGAGCGGGCTTCCGCCATTGGTGACCCCTCAGTAGATAAGAAGGGGAAGAAACGAAAAGAGAGGAATGTTAAGGACTACGGTCCCAAGAAACTGTGGTCGGAAATCCTTCCAAAGAAATTCACTTACGAGAATGATTGTAAGATTAGCGTCCAAAATGAAACGGAGCAGAAAAAGAAGAAGAACATTCCGATCGACTCTGTTTACTGTAGGATCACGCCGGAGGCTATTCCTCGGGTTCGAGAGGAGTGTGGTTGGAAAGTGGGTGACATCGAGGTGATGTGCCCTCCGAGGAAATCCACGTTGGCGACTCACGTCGAAGATCATTCCGTGGTGCTGACCTATCCGTTTACGATCGGATTCTCTCTCCCGGTCGATAACATTATCGAAGAATTTTGCAGAATGTACAAAGTTTGCCTTGGGCAGATTTCTCCGATGATATGGAGAACGATCATAGTCATGCGATATATCGCAGAGGTGGCGGAAGTGGAGTTGACACTTTGCCATATTCTCAACATATACTCTCCTAGAGTCTATAAAGGGGGGGGTGATAAATTTAGCTAAACGAGGTCAACGGGCCTTGATCTCTGACAACGATGACGATCTCCGAGGATGGGATCAGCGCTTCGTTTTTATTCCCACGGAGCAGCTGACCGCCCCCGGAAGCGAGTTGCTGCCAAATGTCTGGAATCGGACTCGTAAGTATTTTGTTTATTTTCTTTTTGAATTGAGTTTAGCAAAACAATCTTAAAGTTCTTCTGAAAATCTTCAGCTGAGGCGGTTGAGTTTGATCAAGTCGCCGACATCATACCCTGGCTGATAAGGGTACTTGACAAGACGACCAATGACAAACGAGCTTGGAAGCCGGTCGCGGCTTTGAAAACACTCAAAGCCAAAAACCATGGTAATCTTTGAACTGCCTTTGCATTTACGACTTCTGTCTTCGCTGACGCCTTACTTAGAAAATAAAAATTCTTCCTCAGGTATCACCGGCGCTGGAGGCGAGCCGAGCGATGAGGAGGTTGAGCCCGAAGGCGGAGAAAAACCCGATGACGCTCCTCCCCCAAAGAAAAAGAAGAAATCGTTCCAGGAATTGAGGAACAAGTACTTGCCCAAGATAGTGGTTGAAAAAGGGCAAGGAGGTAGCTCATCGGTTGCGCCCCCAACCATAGAAGATGTGATTACCGGTACGAGTTCAGCGATTGCGGCGGCGAAAGCTGCCGAAGGAATGACTCCGGTTATCGACATCGAGGAGGAGGATCATGGGGAAGAGTCAAGGTCTGATCAATTGGTGCAGCGTCCCAAAAGGCCAGCTAAGGAAAGACTTCAAGAAATGGCCATTCAGCTTAAAGTGGCCGAACAAGGAGATCTTTCCGTGGACGACTACCATCTCTCCCCCATCGCCGAAGACGCCAACTCGGGTTCGAAAGGCTTGCCTAGCAGGGAAGGTGTTCTTGTTCCTTCAATCGCCGTTCCTGAAAATCAAGAGGAGATGATTGAGGCCCTCGATCGTGAACTCGAAGGGAGGGATCCGGCAAAGGGGAAAGCGCCGGCTTTGGATCGGTCAATTGAGACAACGAAATCCAAATACGATGAGGAGACGGGGTCATCATTTTTTAGTGTAGATCATGCCGATCCAATTGTGCCTCTTCCCCGAAGTGAAGAAGCCGCTGCCTTTGCTGCCTTGGGTGAATCTGAAAAGAGGGGCGTCAGATCGCTCACGATTGAAGTGCCACCCAACGTCGATTTGCTTAGATGCCCAAGGAAGTTGGCAAACTATTTCTTTGATGTTATGGGTCCGATGGAGCAAGCTCGGCTGAATACACACGAGGACTTGAGTTTGCCTTCCCAGATTTCCTACGGTGCTTTTAGGGTAAACTCTATTTTTAAACTTCTTTGCTTGGAAATTCTTTACATAGATTTCATGACTTTCAAACTGTGATTTTCTTCAGAATTGTATAATGGCGATCGAGACGGCTGATTGGATTCGCCAACTTCAAGATGGGGCAAAAGTTTTGAATGAGCAGATCGTTCATCTTACTTCGGCGGGGGAAGAGTTGCATCGGAAACTCAAGGCAGCAGAGGCCCAGAACGCAGAGCTTTTAGCCAACTTCGACAAGAGCACGAATGAACATGCTCTTCGTCAATCGGAGTTGGAATCCCAGATTCGGGCTCTGAACGCGCAACTGAGTGATCACGAAGCCAACTCTGATCTGAAGATGGCCGAACTCAACTCTATTCTGGAGAGTAAAGACAAAGAGCTGGCCGATCAACTCGTGGAATTGATTGCTCTTCGAAGAAGCAATGGCGAACTAAAGGCTGAAGCTGCCAGTCTAACGGAGAGGAACTCGCTACTTCAGAAGGAATCTATCATCCTAAGGCGCGACCTCAAAGAGTTTGACAAGAAAAAGGATTTGATCCTTGCCGAATCAAGGCGCGACGTCCTTAGGGAAATGTTAGACCGGACTATCGATGTTCCTACCGAGTTGAGCGAAGCAGTTGCCATCGTGAGATTGACTCGTGAAGATCTTGGTCTCCCAGCGAGTTCCTCCGATGAAGCCTCCGATGGAGATGCTGATGAGTGATCTCCTTTCTTTGTACTTTGTTTTTGAAGTTGGAAGTTTCCATGTACATATGACTTTATGAATGAAATCGTTTTTATTATTACCGTGTTGTTTTCGTTTCTCGAAGATATTCTAATCGTTCGAAAAATTTGAAGTTCAACGATACTTGTCGAATGAAGTGATTGGGGCCCAATGTCTTAGTGTGTAGTAAGGAATGACGTCTCATTTTTACGTAATGCACTCTTCGAACATTTTTATGAATTCGGAATGAAAAATTTTAACACTTGGGAAAAAACTCGGATGTAAAATCTGGTTAGCATTTGGAACGATCGCATAAATCGAACAAATATAGAAAAGGAGTAACCAAAGTGGTGTGTATTATTGAAATAGACCGCTAATGGGTCTTTGATACATTCTGGATCGCATGGTTCGATCGATTACAAGATGCGGCCGTAAGGCACAGACTTATTGACCACTATTGGATCGTTTACATAAGAATTTTAACTGATAACTCCCGACTTCGGATAAAACGTCGAGGTTTTGGACTTGAAAATTCTAATTCAAACGAGTCCCCGGTTCCAGTGAACGTTGGAGAATTTTGAACGAGTCCCCAGTTCGAGTGAACGTTGGGACTTCTGTCGAATTTCGAACGAGTCCCCAGTTCGAGTGAACGTTGGGACTTCTGTCGAATTTCGAGCGAGTCCCCAGTGTTGTCTTCAATCGATTCCGTTTCGCTTTCCGATCGAAAGTCCCCCGGTCCTAGGGCAGTCCCCAGTATTTGCCGATGAACCTCGTACTAACTCCATCCCCCCCCCCAGTGTTTGGGTGCGAAGAATGAGCAGGCAAACACTGGTCCTTGACTTCGATGCCTGAAACGGAGTATTGGAAGACAAAAACCAAGAAAACCCGTTATAGATGAAGACCGCGTTAGAATGTTCGTCAGACTTATCGACCCCGATCGGAGCATTTTGAGCCCAAGTGTTCGCGGGTGATGTTCGTCATCATTCGATTCCAACTATGCCTGTCATCTAAAAATGTTAGTATCAAATAATCGATTAAACAGTTTCTTCCGATGGAGGAATAATGGAAATTCGCGAAGTAAAAGTAAAGGGCTAAGATTGATACCGCAAAACCTCAAAAATAGTATTTCTTCAATTGTGTGATATTCCAATTGAAGTCCACCGGTTTGGAATCCATTGTTTCGAGTTGGTATGAACCTTTACCGATCACTGCCTTAACACGGAAGGGTCCCTCCCAATTTGCTCCAAGCTTTCCTTCGTTGGGCTCATCCTTCTTTGGTCTTTTGATTTTCAGCACATAATCACCTACATTGAAAGATCGATACCTGAGTTTTTTGTTGATGTAGTTTTCTGCCCTTTGCTTTTGTGCTTGTATTCGAATAAATGCCATATCCCTTTTTGCTTCGACCAGATTCAGATCTATCAGCATGGCCTCTTCGTTGGCTTCTTCGGTGGAGTGGGCGAACCGAAGACTGGGCTCTCCCACTTCCACCGGAATCAGCGCTTCGTCTCCGTAGACAAGTGAGAACGGTGTTTCCCCGGTACTGTGTTTCACCGTTGTCCGATGAGCCCACAGTGCTCCGGGGAGTTCGTTCGGCCAGTTGCCCTTTGAATCATCCATCCTTTTCTTTAAGTACTCAAGTATTGTTTTGTTGGAAGACTCAGCCTGTCCATTTGCACTGGGGTGGTAAGGTGTTGATGCAATTCGCTTGATCCCCCACTTTTCGAAGAAGGCTGTGATTCGTCTCCCCACGAACTGCTTACCATTGTCGCATGTGATCTCTTTCGGGATCCCAAAACGACAAATGATATTCTGATGAATGAATTTGATAATTTCCTGTTCACGAATTTTAGCCAAAGCAATAGCTTCCACCCATTTAGAAAAATAATCCGTAAGTATTAAGATAAATTTTACCCCACCGGGCGCTGTTGGGAGCGGCCCGACCAAGTCCATTCCCCACTTCATGAATGGCCACGGTGACGTGACCGAATGAAGTGGTTCTGCCTGTTGATGTATGAGATTACCAAATCGTTGGCACTTGTCACATTTGCGGACGAATTCCTTGGCATCATCTGCGATCGTTGGCCAATAGTATCCAGCTCTTATGATCTTTCGAACCAATGACTTGCTTCCGGAATGATTGCTGCACTCGCCTTCGTGAACTTCCTTTAGCACATAATTTGTTCCGTTTGGCCCAACACACTTTGCCAATGGGCCACCAAACATTCTCCTGTAGAGTTGATTTTCTAGGAGGCAATATCTTGCTGCCTTGGCTTTGAGTGATCGGGCAGACTTTTTGTCACTGGGAAGGGTACCTGCCTGCAAATAAGATAAATATTTGCTTCTCCAATCCCAAGTATGATTAACATTGTTTACCTCTTTGATGTTTCGACATAGTGGGGATTCGAACAAGTGAACCACTGTCTCATCGAGTTTTTCATCGATGGCCGCTGCCGATCCAAGGTTTGCTAGAGCGTCTGCTTCGATGTTCTCTTCCCTCGGTATCTGAGCTATTTTCCACTCCTGAAAAGAAGTTAAAAAGTTTGTACCTTTTCGAGCAGTTGTTGCATCCTTGGGTCTCGAACACAGAAATCGCCTTGGATTTGATTTACCACCAGTTGGGAATCACTTTTGATGTCTATTCGTTCGACTTTCAAATCTTTTGCGATCTTTCAACCTGCGGCAAGGGCCTCATATTCGGCCTCGTTGTTAGTTTTAGCATGTAATTTGATCGCGTACCTGAGTTTTTCACCGGTAGGTGCTATCACGTTGGAAGCTCCATCGGTGTACATTACCCAGACTCCGGGGTCGGGGTCTCTCATCATCAGTTCTTCCTTCTTCGCTTCCGGTAAGATATTGGCGCTAAAATCCGCTACAAAATCAGCTAAAACTTGAGATTTCATGGCGGTACGAGGCTGGTAAGTGATGTCGTACTCACTCAGCTCGACCGCCCATTTCATTAATCGACCAGATAGATCTGGCCGATGTAAAATATTTCGTAATGGAAAAGTAGGGATAACAGAAATTGAATGACATTGAAAGTAAGGCCTTAATTTTCGAGCAGCAGTGACCAGTGCAAGTGCTAGTTTCTCTAGATGTGGGTATCTTGTTTCGGCATCTAACAACGTTTTACTAACATAATAGATAGGAAATTGGTTACCTCCCTCCTCTCGAACGAGGACAGCACTTACGGCGACATCGGAAACGGCCAAATAAATCAGCAACATTTCTCCCTCAACCGGTTTTGACAGAAGTGGTGGATTGGAAAGGTATTGTTTCAGTTCCCGAAGAGCTTTTTTGCATTCTGGTGTCCACTCAAAGCCTTTGCTCTTCCTCAGCACCGAAAAGAACTTATGACATCGTTCTGATGACCTCGAGATGAACCTGCTGAGATAGGCTACTCGACCGGTCAGCTGCTGAACTTCTTTCTCTGTTGTCAGGTCCTCTGGGATGCTTTCGATCGCTCTTATCTTGTCTGGATTTGCTTCGATTCCTCTCTGCGATACGATGAACCCCAAAACCTTACCGGATCCAACCCCGAACGCACATTTCTCCGAGTTCAATCTCATGTTGAACCGCCTCAGTATTGTAAAAGTTTCCTCCAAATGACTCAAATGATTTCTCTTCTCAAGAGATTTGACCAACATGTCATCGATATAAACTTCCATTGTTTTCCCGATCAGATCTTTGAACATAGTGGTGACCAGACGCTGATAAGTGGCGCCGGCGTTCTTAAGACCGAAGGGCATGACTGTATAACAATAAGTCCCCATGTCTGTGATGAACGACGTCTTCTCCTGATCCAAAGAATCCATCGAAATTTGATTATAACCTGAATAAGCATCCAAAAAACTCAACATCTCGTGCCCTGCCGTTGAATCGATCAGCCTATCGATGTGAGGCAATGGGAACGAATCTTTTGGGCAAGCTTTGTTGAGGTCGGTATAATCAACGCATACCCTCCATTTGCCATTTTTCTTTGGTACTACAACCGTATTTGCAAGCCATTCTGGATATTTCACCTCTTTGATGAATCCGTTCGCTAACAGCCTCTCTACTTCATCGTTGATAACCTTCCTTCGAAAACCTCCATTCGGCCGTTTCTTTTGCTTTACTGGCCGATATTTTGGATCAACATTTAATTTGTGCGTGGCAACCTTTGGATCCATTCCCACCATATCTGCGTGGGACCAAGCAAAACAGTCAGAATTATCCTTGAGGAAGGATATAATTTTCTCTTTTACTTCGGTGTCCAATTCAGTTCCAACATAAACTTTTCGATCAGGCTTGTCATCGAATAGTATTACTTCTTCTAGTTCTTCTATCGTAGAGTCTCCAGCTTTTTGTTTATACGGTTCTCTCACACATGGTGGAACCTGTGCGAAGTCGCCTTCGACTTCGCTTTCCGGTAGCTGCGTTTGATCGCACAGCGGAGCCGAAGTGAAGCTTCCGTTCACGGGTCCCACTAACTTACATGGTGAAACCTGTGCGAAGTCGCCTTCGACTTCGGATTCTGGTAGCTGCGTTAGATCGCACGACGGAACCGAAGTGAAGCTTCCGACCACGGGTTCCACTAGCTGTGATTGCTACAATCGAAAGCCTTCCTTGACAGCTACTGAGTAACATTCTCGTGAAGCCTGTTGTTCTCCTCTGATTTCACGAATTTCCCATGGAGTAGGGAACTTTACAACTTGATGCAGGGTCGATGGGACCGCTCCCATAGCGTGGATCCACGGTCGACCCAAGATCACATTGTATGCCATTTCGCCTTTCATCACTTGAAACGATGTTTCACTCTCTACTCCTTCTACATAGGTCTTAATCGTTATTTCTCCAATGGTTACTTCACTCGAGTTGTTGAAACCCGACAATACTGTTGAGCGAGGCACAATCTTATCACTCAATTGCAATTGCTCAACCACCCTTGCATGTATGATGTTAACCGAACTGCCAGCGTCGATTAACACCCTTTTTACATCGGCATCGTCAATTCTTGTTGTTACAACAAGTGCATCGTGATGGGGATGAATCTTTCCATCGAAATCTGAATCCCCGAACACGATCTCATCGGTCATATCATCTCGTGTTCGCTTGTCTCGTGTGAAAGAGACTTTTGCAAACTTCTTCGTAGTGTAAGTTACCCCACAGACACCATCCCCTCTGGTAATGACATTCACCGTTTTCCTGGGAGCAGGGGTTTTGGTGGCTCATCATCTTTCTTCTTATTGAAATTGTTTCGTCCTCTCTCGGTCAGGAATTCGACCAAGTGACCCTTTTCCAGCAGGCTGGCTACTTCATATCTCAGCGCCTTACATTCTTCCGTTGTATGGCCGAAGTCATGGTGAAATGCACACCATAGATTTTTATCCCTGGTGTTTGGATTTGATTTTATGCGACCTGGGAATTTTACAACTTTCTCGCCCATCCCTTTCAAATGATTCACCAGATTTGGTGTCGATATGCAAAAATTGTATTCCGTCACTTTTGGAGGCAGTGGCCGATCTCTTGGAGTCGAAGATGTATTCGATGGTGCTTTCTTCGACTGATTCTTTGAGCTACCAGCTTCGTGGTTGTTGCTCCCCATTCGTGGGAAACTGTAGGGGCTCCATCGTTGGTCCCTGTAGTCTCGTCTGTCATTATCAACTCTCCTTGCTGGCCGATCATAATGATAATTATTTCGGGCTAGCTGCAATTCTTCCTCTTTAGCCCTAATCCTTGGTTCACACTCACGATACAACGCATCGAAAGTCCATGCGTCGATCTCCCTGAGACGATCCTTCAATTTCCATGCCTCTATCGAATCAGTGCGCAAGTTATTGGCAAATGTTAAACAAGCCCACCTTTCTTCGAGATTCGGCATATGAATCTTTTCATCATTGAACCGTTTTACGAACTGTTTGATAGTCTCTCCGGGCCGCTGCCTTATGTTCAAGATGTCCTCCACCCTTGGTGCTATCTTCTTTGCTCCAGTATGGGATCGAATGAACTTCGCCGCCATGTCATCGAAACTTAGTATCCCGTTCTCAGGCAGCTGTAGGTACCACTTCAGTGCCGCTCCTTTCAATGTTTCACAAAATTTCTTAAGGCTGACCGAATTTATTTCTTCCGAGGTCAGATTATTTGCCTGAACTGCGACTGAGAACATATCGATGTGATCCCTCGGGTATGTGGTTCCATCGTATCTCAAACTTTCTAGTAATTTGAAAGTTTTAGGTATGGGAAGTGGGGCTGCACTTGCTGGGAACGGGCGCTTTGAGATCGATTTTTTAACGACCTCGTCCGTCAACTTTGGGACCCCTGGTAACTTCTCCATGAAAGACTTGATCTCGCTAAACTTTTTATCGACCGTGTCATTCAACAAGGTTTGCATCGTAGCCATCATTCTTACTTTCGACGCCGGAGCTCCCATAGCTTCGGCGGCCGTGCCCGATCCTCCAGATCCGACCCCCGCGGCAAGTCCCCCTATTACGGCGCCCTGAGGAACCGAAGTCGGAATGCTTGCTGGGGGTGTGATCGGGGAGGTGGGTGCTCTGTTTCCGATAGAATTAGACAGTGCCTTCAATTGCTCTTATATCATTTCGAATTGAGCGTCGTGCCTCCTTAAATACGCCATCAATGCTGCGTTTGTACCCCCTGACTCAGTTTCAACTGCGGGCTCCTTACCCGAACGCCGTGCCTGGCGTGCGTTCAGTTGTGAACCAGTAGGAATGTCGTCATGAGTTGGATCCTGCTCGTTGTTGGTAGACTCATCGACCGCTTTAACGTTGGTCGGAACATGAACCCCATCATTGGGATTGAGCTGTTGTTGACCGTTCAAAGCTCCGATGTTGCGCTCGTCTGCCATGTTAAGACAAGAAAGAAAACGTAAGTAGTATCAAACGACTCAAATTTCGGAATAAATCGATTGCCTAGAACCCACGGTGGGCGCCAAACTGTATTTCCCAAAAATGTATCAGGTTTTACAATTAAATTTATATTTAGTTGAGTCTAAAGCGACCGTTTTATATCTCAATTCGATCGTCTGATAAGCAGTTTACGTAAGCAAGTTAATCGATCTCAAGAGTTTTGATCCGGAAGCAATTCTAAAATCGATGTCAAATAAGTTCGATGTCAAGCTGAAATGCAAATGCTGGCAAACAAGTTTGAACTAAACGACAGGTTAGCGAGATACGATGAGATGACTTCGTTTTATCAAGATGCACAGCTATCCGAATACGATAATGATACTTGATTCGATGAAGATGACAGCAATACGATGATAAACACGTGAAATGAGTAAACGTAATACGATGGCGAGTGAATATATTTAATCGAATAATGTGATGCAGGAACAATGGATCCGATGTAAAATAATGATGAACAAGTCGATTAGTTATTCAATGAGTGACGATAACAAATTGCTTAAACTAAACATAAATAACGAACAAAAGATGTTACGATCAAGATAAACGTAGATCTAAACGAAGCAAGCAACAAATAAGTAATCAAAGCAATAAAGGCTTATTGTATTTGATGGATCGATGGATGTTGCTTCAATGGAAAGAACAGATCTCCCTCCACGTTTGAATCAAATCACGATCGAAGCTTTAAAGACAATTATGATCTCTGACGTAACAAATTGACAAGGTAATGAAAACACTGATTAATTTCTTGACAAGAGAGTGATGGCTTTTAAGAATAGAGTAATATTGCTCAGATGAACGTGTCCTTAAATGAAAATATGAGGCCCTATTTATAGGTTGAAATGGATGAGAATTCCAAACCCTAGCAGACTTCCACCTTTCCACGTTTCTCTTCCCACTATTGCACGTCGTCATCCATCCCGCTAAACTTGCCCAATCTGTTCCGATATTTTAGAGATGAGGGTCAGTTAAATCTTTATCCATAATAACGTTGTCTTCGATTTTATCCGATCACAACATTGCACAACCGAACGAAACCAAATCCGAAGCAACTTATTTCCGATCTCATAACTTTCGAAGTCAATCTGCGTCTTGTACACGATCGAGTTTGTTTCTTTCGTGATCGAACAGAAATCGACCAATACAGGTTCATAATATATATCATATATATAGGAATAGGAATAGGAGTAGCTTATAGTAACCGAATAAATAATTATATAATTATGAGCATTAAAGTGTCCTTTAATTTTTTACTGACCCTTACATTTTAAAAATCTCTTACATGACCAATCTATACAAATCCAACACTACATATAGTGGTGTATGCTTCTATCATGTCTACTCAACTACATTATCGTGAGCTCCCAATTAATTTTTTAGCAATCTTCATTTTCTTATTACCTATTGTCGTAATAGAGAATAAACAAGTGTTTCAGCTATCCACATACATATCAACTACATATATGTATGTGAGGTGGGAGTAAGATGACAATGATGATGGCCATAAAGTTTATTTCTCTGGAGTTAATAGATCAATGATAAAGTAATACAAGATATGTTAAACTTAGATGTGAGCACTACAGAGCCTGGTAACAGAGAAAGAGAAGAAGACTTTCAAAATTAAAACTTAAGAGTCTTTCTGATTTCTGAATCATTTTGCTTAATGCTGGTTTTGTTGGATAATTACAATTCCTTTTCTCCCTCCAACCCCACGTCTCTAGACGTTACATTTTTATTAGACACTGTTTCTTTTTTTTCTTGGTATAAATGTATGAAAATGTTTGTGACCGAATGTTTTGCCCATGAAAATATTAAGATGTGCAAAACATTTTACTGAGTAGGCCGAGATGTAATGCTTGATAATCTCAGCTTCTCTGCTTTTTTATGTAATTTTGCCCTCTCTTATTTGGTAAAAATATTGTTGTCCCATATGATTAGCAAGTCTAAAGAAATTAGTTAGTAGGTTTTGCGGAAGAAATTGATTCTACTCGTAATGATAAAACATATAGTTTTGAAACAATAAAATATATTCTTAATACTTTTGCTTTTAGTTTTTCCTTTGAATATTATTGATCTATAAGGACTAATTTTAGGAATTCTTCATATTGATGAGGTTCTTCGTTGTGGAATGTTAGGTTTAATTAAAAGTATTGAAAATATTCCAATGTTAGTTAATAGACTATAACAACTCATAATAAAAGTAAAAGGGCTTAGATAGTTCACAATTCTTTTTCATCAATCATCATAAAGAAAAGAAGGAAAATCTATCGCATAGTATATCCTTAAACAAATGAAGTATTATCCCATCAATTGATCTTTCAAAATCTCACAACTTCAAACTATCTAAAATAAAATCAAGTAAATATTATCGATTATTTTATGAGAAACTTCAAAAGAAACAAAATAAAGAAATATATACAGAGAATATATTTTGAAGAAGCGGGGAAGTAGCTACATGCATAACCGTTTTAGTGTTAGCAAATGAAAGCAAAGTTCCTCTAGACAAACATGAAAGATGCCATTAGCTAATCTGCATAGACATGTTTGAAACAATAATAGGAAGAGAACTTACCAAAAGTTTCTCAAGTAATCGGCTTTAACAATCAACTACAATCAATTACCATCAAAATTTTCTAATTTGTTCACGTCCCTTCCACTCTATGCCAATTTATGCCCTTTTCAAATTAATCTCAGCTCCTCTGCTTTTGTATGTAATTTCATTCTCTTATATCTTTTTTGTTTATGTTTTGTGTGTGTGTTTGTCTTCATATAACTGAAGAAAATTTTAATTACAATGATATTTAGGTGTAATAACACAATGATAATTTAACTTGAATCCTCTTCATATCTCCTTTTATCCACTATTGGGGTGCTAATAGGTACTGTTGCACCTCTATCAAAATGATTTATTGCTGTCATATTCAATTGCTTAAAGGAAAGGAGAAAGAAACTTAAAAAACGATTTGTCGAACACTACTAGAGACAAATAGCCATATTTTGGGTGTAATTGTAGAAATTAGCAACTTGACATTAACACTGTGATGTAAAGTCCTAATCAATTTTAATTCATGTATATATTGAATGTTTTGAAGGTTCTTAATACATGTATTTGAAGGTTTTATATTTTCAATAGAAATATATACATATTCTTTTAAAAAAGATAAAATAGAAGAAAAAAAAGCTAGAGTATCAGGATAGATTAATAAACGTTGTGCTATCACAACTAATAATAAAACCTTATGGCGGGTGAATGAGCCTAGAAAAGCCAAAATTGACAACATTTAGGCAGGATTCTACTTTTTATTTTTTATATTCAAATATTAGGAACAAATCATGTCGTATAAGATCAATATGATTTGTCTCATGACCACGTGATGCGCTTCTTATATCAATGATTATAAAAATTATAGCATTCACTAGTTGTTTTACTAAATTAGAGAATGTCTTTTTCTAAATCTATCATTTTAAGTTAACAATGGAAAATATGCTTATTAAATGGATCTAATCTAGACCATTAAAATATAAATTGAACAAGTGGCACTCATCCAAGTGTGAAACTGAGAAAGTATAATGAAGAGGAGCCGGATTATGTTGGGTATAATAGAGCGTATATTTTGTGAATAGCTGTCATGATAGATGTAAAATTCAATGGTCGTAATCTATTGTAGAGTAATAAGGTAACCACTAATCAGATAGTAGTAATTAAGGAAAAAAGTATAGTCCAAAAGTGGGAAATTATATTAAAGAGGAATGACCATTAATTCACTCAAACAAAATTCATTGTACTGGCTTTGGCTTTCTTCATTGCCTTTCTTTTTTCCCTTCATTGTTAAGCATTTCTTTTAATCTCTCTCTGTTTCTATTCTATAATGGCCAACAGTGCTAATGGTGGTCGATCTTTCCCTGAAGATTTAAAGGAGAAAATTCTACTCACGCTGCCAGTGAAGTCTTTGTTGCGGTTCAAATGTGCTTACAAAAAGTGGTACAAATTTATCAAGAATCCTGGCTTCATCAAACAACACATGAACAAGAACTGTGACAAGCCTCCTCAAATCTTGGTTTATGATCATTGTGTCGCAGATGATGATTCCCCTCCCATCACTTTGATTTCAGATGGTGGTGTACTTGAAACTTGTTTCCAGGGGCTCAGAGGTATTACATACCTTTTAGGTTCTGTGGACGGCTTGTTTTTGCTGGAGAGAGTAATTGATGACAACGCATGCAACATCTCCTTGTTCTTGTGGAATCCTGCTACCAGGGAGGTAAGTCTCCTTCCTGAACCCAATTTCGACCTTCAACCGTGTCTCAAGCAATTTACATGTCAGTTTGAGTTTGTTTAAATAATTTAATTATTTGTATTACAGGTTTATATGCGCACTTAAGCAGCTGAGATAAATATGTCTAGCGTTTGGCCACGCTAAGTTAGTGACAACAATTGTATGATTTTTGAAAGTTGAGATTTTTTTAAAGATTAGCCACACTATAAACGGACAGAAATGGACGATTTTAACTAAATTAAAAATTGAACTTCGTTTCGTTTTTATATTAGAAGCCATTAATTGCATTTGAATTTTATAGGCAAACTTGTAGGAAAATTTGAAATATTTGATGCAAATTGGTCCATTTGTAAAAAACTGAAAAAAAAGAAAGAAACAACCATACAGAATATTTGTAAAAATTTCGCCCAGCAGCCACTTTTAACACTGGTATTTGGTTTGAGACCACTATTTTCTTTGGTCTTACACTAGAGGCCATTTTTGGGCCTTTACTAAATAAATATTGACTTTCATTGACCGAAGTTCAGTCCATACGGCCCCTGGATTGAAGTTCCAGACTGAACTTCAGTCCATATGGCCATGGACTGAACTTCAGTCCATGGTATGGCCATGGACTGAAGTTCAATCCTTAAAGATGGAACTTCAGTCCATGGCCATACTATGGACTGAAGTTCAGTCCATGGCCATATGGACTGAAGTTCCATCTTAAGGACTGGACTGAACTTCAGTCCATATGGCCTTGGATTGAAGTTCAATCTTTAAGGACTGAACTTCAATCCGGCCTATGGACTGAAGTTCTATCTCTTTAAGCAAAAGTGGCCACAAACTAAATGTTTTGGTATTAGTGGCCTGTGCCCAAAGACCAGTGGCAAAAGTGGCCTTTCGTGCACTTTCCCCAGAATATTTTAGGTTAAGATTGCAGAGATAGGCATATTTACGTTTCATGGCCTTTAAACTAAAGATCATACAAGTTAAAGGAGTTAAACCAGGACCTTGATGTCAAAAGCTGTAAGGATAGTGACCAACAATGCAAATCTCATAAAAAAATACAGAGATTCAAGAAAAATCGGTTAAATCTGACCAGATTTTTAAACAGTAGGCAAAAGAGGACATAAGTGCAAATCTGTCCCATTTGAGAAACTTATAGCCCCAATAGTGCAAATCTAGCTCAATTAATTGCAGTCTTTCAAACTTATATCCCCAATAGTGTAAATTAGCAATTTCTTTCAAGTTTAAAACACATCCATAAGCAAGTAAGCTAGAAAAAAATATCAAGTATATGAAACCAAATAATTAATTGATTCAAAGTATAGTTTATTTAAATCGGAAGATTTTATTCGGGTGAAGTCCCTGTGCGATCACATCTCGATTCTTTTGAGTTTTATATTTGAACGGAAATTAACAATAAATTAAAGCGACAAAATAAAGGTGAAATATAACAAGTAATATTTAGGAGTAGGCATTATTTGGAGACATTCGATTAGGCAATTTTAAGTAGATCGAAACCAGTTAAAAAATAATAACCGTTCGTTCACATGAAATTCATTTAAATTAGGAGATTTCGAACGGGCAAAGTGCTTGCGCGATTTAACTAATTTAAGTCGGAAGATTTCGAACGGGTGTAGTACCTGCGCGATCATATCTCGATTTGAGTTTCCATTTGAACGACGCGAAAATATTCGGCCTAGTTATTAAAAAAAAATATATTAATAAAAAATAAAAAAATATATATTTTACAAATCAAGGCGCAATAAACAAAGGCAAAATAGGCAAACAATTTTCAAAAAGTCAAACGCGTCAATAAAAGCAACTGTGCTTGGCACAGGACTCGAGGGTGCTTAACACCTTCCCGAGAGTCAACGGAGAACCTTACCCGGAACTCTGATGCAGACCATTTACAAATTAAAGGTGTTCTAGGTACACCACTTTGGTGACTTGGTACACCTTTAACTTGTCAAGTGGCAACTCCGATTCTCTAAATAATTTGTGTACCTATCAACATCAGTCACAAACCTTTTTTAAAAAAACTAAATAATTCTTTTATTCAAGTCGGAAAAAAGGGTCGTGACAGCTCGGCGACTCCGCTGGGGAGGAAAGTGAAAACTGAGAGTCTCAGGCTTTAAATTTTGTCGCTTTCGACTTTTGAATATTGTTTATATATATTGCCTTGAATGTTACTGTTTTGATATTTTTGAACTGTGTATACACAACTGTCTTCTCTCGTACACCTCTGAGTCACCAGTTTCGCTTCGGCGTCTGAAATTTCTGTCGTGTCTCAGGACACAAAAGGTTAACCCTTCTTTAGGAGGAGGTGCGTTGGGTTAGGCCGTTAGACGTTGTCGACCGGTACCCCCGAGGCACTTCCAAATTGCCGAAAATTATAGAACATGAACCCATTGAGTCACCTAGAGTTGAACCTGTGCTTTTATCTAGGCCGATTTATTTGCATGTCATTAGACTTAGTGAGGTGCGGTACACCGGTACCGCACTTGTCTAGGCTGACTCCCTCGTGTCATAATGGGGCCCACGTCCCAAAAGACACATTATAGCATATTATGTGTTGTGTTTGTTCTAGTCGAAGGGTTGTTATGCTGACCGATCACCTGGGGCCGAGAGTCAAATTTTGGAAGAAAAAAAAAAGGAAAAAAAATTGAAATGATAGAAAACAGGTTTTAGCCTCGTGTCTCGAAATAATTTTTGTTTTACGCCGTTATAATGGCAAAAAATTTCAATAACTTTTTGACTCTCATTTAGTATCCGGGGTTTGGTCCGTAGTGTTAGAAAATAATTTGTCATAGTTTTGCGCCGGTATAATGGCGAAATTTTGAGATACTTTTATTTTTGAATTTGTGTCCAAGTCAAGTTCATCTTTTGAAATTAATTTATCGGGGTTTTACGCCGGCATAATGGCTAATTTTTGGGAAAACAATTTTGCGCCTAATTTTTGTAATATTTTGTGTCGTTGTATCGTCCTAATTGCCGAATTTTGTAAATACTCTAAGATTCTTTTTCGAATTAGATTAAAATTTTGTTTCAAAAAAAATTAATAAATAAATAAATAAAAATTGTGTCCATCCTTGTGTTGTCGTAATTTCCGATTTTGGAGTCACCTTTCATATAAGAAAAAAAAATAATATAGTTTGTTTCATAATCCGTTCTTGAGTTCCGTTCAATGCTCGGGTTGAGTCTTAGTTTTATTTTTTTAAAAAAATGTTTATTTCAGGGTCTCATTTTATTTGTTTTATTTAAGGTCAAGTCAGGGTGCACACGATAAATCGCAACTAGCTAAGTTATATTTGTCGTTGATCGTCGTAGAATAATTTGACTCCGCTAAAAAGTCGAGTCTCATCATTTTCACCGTCCGGGTGTATCCGCCCAGTGTCGTGTCAGTGTGTATATTTTTTTTGACTCGTGCATCATTTCAAGCATATTATTTTGAGTCCGTCTCGTGTCATTTTTCTAAGTTACGCTTGTTGAGTCGAAAAGAAAAAAAAAGAAAAAAAGAGAAAAAAAATATCATCCAATTTTGTTCTAATTTTTCTCAAGGCACGTAGGAACCTTTCGGGGATACGATCGGTACACTCGGCTTATACCGTTAACCGTCTAGGGATGACGCATAACAACCTTAGGCTTCAATCTGTGATTCTTTTGTGCTAACCCAGTTTGTTTGAACAAAGCTTTGGAATTTGGAGATCTGGTACGGAATTCTGGCATCATTCACACATACACAACAGGAACAAAGGAACCCGTTACCATGTCGTTTGATAAGGGAAATTCTGAGATCGGCGCCATGAACTTCTAGTGCTGGAAAACAAGAGGTTGACTGAAGAGGTAAAAAATCTGAAACAATTGGTGGCTAATATGTATATCACCATGAACACGTGACAAGCTTGTCCTACCGTACCAATTAGTCTTCTAGTGCATGCCTCGACTGTCTTACATCAGGCACAAGACCCTACAGCTGAGGACCTGCAGTATTCTCCCGACTCTCCCTACTATAGCACAACAGATGTTATGAGAGCCTCCCCAGTGTGTCCTCCGGAACCACCACCCCCGCCCAAACAGAGGTGTGCTTCACCCCCTGGTCTCTGTTCCACCATTCACAGGCTTAGTTAGGACGGAGAGTCTTGGGAAGAAAGATGAAAGAGAACGAGGTCCATGAATGAGGGATGAGGAACGGTACAAACGGCTCCGCTCTTGCCCTCGAGCCTCACATAAGCATCATTCGCATCGCTACCCTTTACAAAATACAAAATATTCCATTCCTCCACTCAAGAAAGCGCGACCATATGCTTCAAAATTTGCATATCTGCAATGCGCGCCAGCCTCACAGCTTACATACCACACTCACCAAGCTCCACATAATCAATATCGGACTCCACCAAAATTTCTGTATCGATCAAGGAGACCTTCTAATTTCATCCCAAGGCCCGAATACAAGAAGGCGCGAGAAGAGAAAAAGAGAAAGCTCACGCCAATTGAGGAATCTTATACTAGTGTCTTCGAGAACTTGCAGGCTTTGGATATGTTGAGGTCGATCAATGGAGGAATGCATCCTAGGGATAGGGTTGACGACTCTCGTCAATGTGCTTACCATTCAGGCGCACCTGGGCATGACACAGAACATTGCCACTATCTCAAAAGGGCAATTCAGGTCTTGATCAATAATGGTCAGGTCCAAGTGAAGGGCTCAGATGCCCCAAAAATCAACCAGAACTCTTTGTCGGTCCATGATGATGTGTATATGGTGAGTATGGTGAGAGCTGAATTCGCAATGCCGATAGTACCTGTTGGTGATGTGTTAATTAGGGCTAACCAAATGCTTGTGACAGTGAATTGTGTTCCTGAAATTGTGCTTGGGGTAGCAGACAGAGTAAGGGGTGATGAAATGAAAAAAAAGAACATGTCTCTCAAGAAGCCAATTCTATCTTACCGGGTCATCCATCAATCCCAAAGAAGTGAAGTCTACCCTGACGGGAGTTGGAGAAAATGAGGGAAAGGGGAAGATATTGCCAGATTCAGGGAAATTCTTTGGTATCAGCATGGTACATCTTGGTGAAGGGCTCAACAACGCATGAAAGGCAGCAAAACTGGCCCTGACTTGCAATTAAGTGACTGTGAAATATTGTAGCTTGTTTTGCTAATCTTTCTGTGTACTTGGTTATTTAAGGGTTATAATCCAAGTACATTATTTTTGCTTGTTTTTATGTTCAAACCCTTCTATCTTTAATTCAATGAAAAACGAGATTCTTTTCTCGTCTCAACATTATGTTTCTTATTTTCTTTCTTGGTCTTGTTTCTTTAGTATTCTGTTTTATGTTTTGTCGGCTTTAATAATATGACATGCGTGCAGAATTTACATCTTGGTCTAAACACACGCTCTGGCATTGTGAGCTATCTGAGTAGTGAAAGATAAAAAATGGAGTGAATTAAGTTGGGAATTAATATGTAGTCATTCGATAAAGGAGATCGGTGAGAAGTTCAAAATCGTGCACGGTCGCTTCGACCGAATTTGAAATACCAGTTTTGAGAACCATCATTGAAGCAGAAGTCGAGGACAGGTGTGGATCAATCTAGGTCAATTCGTTGAAATCATTATTTGTGCGAGGCATTCTCGGGTCGGGATGACGAACGGCTTTCGTTTCTTTGACCCAAACACTATATCCTTTTGTCAATCCTTTTAAGCCTTTTTCTGTGTTTTCTTTGGCCTACCCTCCCTTGGAATCAATTTGATGTGATTAAAGAAGAGAAAAAAAAAACAACAAAAATCTACCTCAGTGGTAGAGCTACGTCTTGACCTGATTCCTCTCAAAAGGATATGTAGGCATCCATTCAGGTGCGGTCATAACAGGAGAACGTTCATTTTTCCCTGTTCATATTGAAGCAAAACTTGCCTCCAAATTTGCGGCCAACGTCAAAAGAAATTTTGTTCCCCATTCTATGCTAAACTGGCGCAGAAGTTTGTTTTTATTTTATTTAAAATAAAATAAAAACAAACTTCTATTTTATCATACCATATATTCGTCTGTTTCATGAGATATCAGTCTCGAAATCGAGGAAGAAACTCAAAGCTCCCCCCACTTTAGGGTTTATCCTAAACTGGGGGAGAAGTTTAGAATTATTTTTTTTAAAAAAAAAAAAAGAGAAAGGAGAAAGTCAATTCCTTTTGCTTTCTTTGTGTTCATCTCGGGGGAAAGTCTCAATATCCCCTATGTTTGCATATCAGAAAATTCAAAAGATAATTCCTCGATTTTTTCAATAAATTGGGGCCTCAGTTAGTTGTTATTTTAAAAGAAATGATTCCAAGGGGTGTAATATTTTACCAAGTCATTTCATGGGATGCTTTCATACCGCTCTTCAAACCAAAGAAAAAAAAAAGAACAAGAGAATAGAAAAAAAAAAAAAAGGAATCCCCAATTTGCCTAAACTAGGGAAAAAGTTTGGTCTATTTTTCAAAGTGGTGATTTCAAATTTTATAATGCTCATTCTAGTCGTCTCATGAGATGTTTTTGAGCTTTTATGCTGAATCCTTTTCTTTATAGCCTAACCAAGTCCAATATTACAGTCCAAATAAATACCCTTCTGACCGATCATTGAGAATGTCAAGCCGAGTAGGGTATCAAGGGATAAGTTCCACGATGGATAGTCGCATTCTTATAAGCCAAAAAGCGCATTTAGGAGCTGAGAGCACCAAGGTCATTAAAGGAGAAATTCTCGGGGGAATCAGGATAAAGGCCAAAATTGAAGAAAGAAAAGAAAGACGGGGTCGAGCAGCAAGGAGAGATGGGAGATCGATTGGGAAAGAGCAAAGATAAGAGAAAAAAATGAAAGAAAAACAAAATGAAGTCTTGTCGGTGAAAATCTGAAAGGGCGCTGCAAGGCAATAGTGAGTTAAAAGAACAAAGAGAGAGGCTAGTTAGTGAAAACCCCGAGGGGCACTACTAGTCGAATGAGGGTTGCGGAAGTTATCATCAAGTTCGGGTTGAGCAAAGTTGTCAAACTGGGGCAAGTTTAGGGATAAACCGGGTGAATGGATCAAGTGTTGATTCCAGATGCATGTCATTGTTTTATTAAGGTGGTTGTTTCACCTCCAAATAAATTTCTTCTATCTACCAGGAACATCCTTCGTTCGATGTCTCCTTTTGAGTTTCTTCACTTTCCTTTTCATTTATTTCTTTCTCATTATTTTCGGTCATTCGGAAAGGTTTGCAAAACTTGTCTACAAATTTCAGTTGTACCAGAAAGTCGGGTAGGGGAGCCTAATATCGAGATTGTACCATGAAGATCACCAGGGAATGGTTGGTTATTTCTACAAAGGTGTGACCAAAGATTGAGATGAGAATTTGGGTGGGAAAGTGTGTGAACACAACTACATCAAGTCAATTGCTAGTTGGGGACAAACTTGAAAAGCAGAAAAAGAAATAAAAAGAAAAAAGAAATCAGGGACCATCTGAGCAGGAAGCCGTGGTTTTCAACTTTCAAGACAAGAACCATTGGGATAATGGGATAGAATTTTCAACTTTAAACACGAGACCTATTGGGATGATGGGATTCAAGTTTCAAAGCAAGACTCATCAGAGTGATAGTTTTTCAATTTTCAGAAGAAGCAAGATCCATCAGAGTGATGGTTTTCAATTTTCAGCATAAGAAGGACCTATCAGAGTGATGGTTTCTAATTTTCAACAAAAGCAAGACTCATCAGAGTGATGATTTTTCAATTTTCAAACGAAGCAAGACCCATCAGAGCGATGGTTTTAAATTTCCAGCATAAGCAAGACCCATCAGAGTGATGGTTTTCAATTTCCAGTAAAAGCAAGACCCATCAGAGTGATGGTTTTCAATTTCCAGTAAAAGCAAGACCCATTAGAGTGACGGTTTTTCAATTTTCAGCATAAGCAAGACCCATCAGAGAGATGGTTCTAATTTTCAGCAAAAAGCAAGACCTATTGGAATAATGGGTTGCGGTTTTCAATTTCCAGCAGAAGCAAGACCCATCAGAGTGATGATTTCTAATTTTAAGTGAAAGCAAGACCCATCAGAGTGATGGTTTTCAATTCAACACAAACAAGACCCACCAGAGTGGTGGTTCCAATTTTTTCAAGTCAAGTCTGTCAAAGCGGCAATTTCATTCAAGTCAAAGTCTGTCAAAGCGGCAATTTCAATTTTTTAAGTCATGTCCGTCAAAGCGGCAATTTCATTCAAGTCAAAGTCCGTCAAAGCGGTAATTTCAATTTATTTTAAGTCAAAGTCCGTCAAAGCGGCAATTTTATTCAATTCAAAGTCCGTCAAAGCGGCAATTTTAATTTTTCAAGTCAAGTCCGTCAAAGCGGCGATTTCATTCAAGTCAAAGTCCGTCAGAGCGGCAATTTTAATTTTCTAGTCAAAGTCCGTCAAAGCGGCAATTTCATTCAAGTCAAAGTCCGTCAGAGCGGCAATTTTAATTTTCTAGTCAAAGTCCGTCAAAGCGGCAATTTCATTCAAGTCAAAGTCCGTCAAAACGGAAATTTCAACTTTCAAGTTAAAGCCCACCCGAGTGGCAATTTCAACTTTCAAGTTAAAGTCCGCCCGAGCGGCAATTTCAAGTTTCCAAGACCCACTGGATTAGTTGGAGCTTCAGATCAGTTCATCAGCTTGTGGAGAATGACGGAGTAGTTTGAGAAGCCGGGGCACCCACCTGGAGAATGAGGGAGCAGTTTAGAGAAAGTCGAGGCACCCACCTGGAGAATGAGGGAGTAATTTGGAAAGTCGAGGCACCCACCTGGAGAATGAGGGAGTAGTTTAGAGAAAGTCGAGGCATCCACCTGGAGAATTAGGGAGTAATTTGAAAAGTCGAGGCATCCACCTGGAGAATGAGGGAGTAGTTTTAAAGAGGTCGAGGCACCCACCAGGAGAATGAGGGAGTAGTTTTGAGAAAGTCGAGGCACCCACCTGAAGAATGAGGGAATCCATTTCTGTAAAGAGCAAGACCCACCTGAACCAAGAGCGGTGGCTTTATTTTCAATAAATGAGGGGAGCAAGAACCAAGAAGCTCATCTCAGGAAGCATGAAGAAGCTAGCTTTGGAATTGCAATTTTACATTTCAATGTTGTATTTTAATTTTCTTGAAAAGCAATGACCACCAGCAACCAACCAACAACCAGCAACAAGTGACCAGCAGAAACAACTCTAGTGTGTCAAAAGTGTCTTGTGTCAGTCCGGGTAAGTCTAGGAGCGTCGAGTCAGTCCCAATTAGTTCTGAAAGTGTCTAGAGTTAGTCTGTGTATGCCTAGAGAGTGCTTAGTATTAGTCTAGGAGAGTCTAGTGTCTGTCTAAATGCGGTAGTCCCAGCTATCGCACGTCAAGAACTACACTGACCTGATTCCTTAGTCTGGGGATATGCAGGTAGCCTTTTCGTGGTTAGAACCACGAAAGGTCAAGGTACGGTCACAATTTTGGAAAGCGCGCTCTCGAATAGAACTGAAAAAACCAAAATTAGTTGTTGATTACGTCTTTGTCCGAAAATTCTTCGTGTTCTCAAACAAAGAGTGGCAGCTGTAATCACTTAATTTTGGCACCAAAAAATACAAATTACATAAAAAAGTTGTTTTAATTATTATGTAACTTTTTACTAGATTCTATCCTTTATTTAGCCGTGTTAATTTAATTTGTTAGATAAAAATATTAGAAAATTACTGAAAAAAATAGAATTATGTGTGGTTAGTGTAAAAAAAAATAAAAAAATAAAAAAAAATATAATAAAAAATAAAACAAGTGGCAAAAGAGTGCCACCAATTTCAACCTTGAAGTTAAGCTTTAGTGGCACCATTTTAATGATAAAAGAGTGCCAAAAGTGCTTTTCTTTTAAACCCACCATTGTTCGTCACATGGGTGGGTTTTCCACCCAACTTTTAAACCCACCATTGTTTGTCTAAAGCCTAGGACACCATTGTTTGTCTAAAGCCTAGGACATTCTTTAAATACACACATTAGAGGGCTGAAAATGAGGGAGAAGAACATACACACAAAAACAAAAAAAAACACACAAGATAGAGAGGGGAAAAAAACATAAGAAGACTTGAGAAGATAAAAAAAATTCTATTCTCTCTACATTTCATTAGACATTTAAAAAATACTCAAAAAAAACTACTCTTCCACTACTTCAAATCTAAAAATTGGTAGAGCAAAAAATATAAGAATGAGAAAAATATATACAAAAAAAAAGTGAGCAAATAGTGTCAAGTGAGCTTTATAGGTGTTAGAAAGGTTTGTTGTGGTTTTTCTTGGTTGAGTTCTTGTTGTTGCTTGGTAGTGGATTCACTTGTTGGGTTGGAGCTTTGAGAGCATCTTAGCAATTTTTGCAAAAAGGTTTTCAACTCACAGGTATTTATTTTTAGCCTTGATATCTTATATGTAATTTTCAGTCTTGCTTTTAAGTTTAAATATGCATGAGATAGCTTGATTTAAGTTCCAAATAGTTTGTTTAAATAATTTAATTATTTGTATTACAGGTTTATATGCGCACTTAAGCAGCTGAGATAAATATGTCTAACGTTTGGCCACGCTAAGTTAGTGACAACAATTGTATGATTTTTGAAAGTTGAGATTTTTTTAAAGATTAGCCACACTATAATCGGACAGAAATGGACGATTTTAACTAAAATAAAAATTGAACTTTGTTTCGTTTTTATGTTAGAAGCCATTAATTACATTTGAATTTTATAGGCAAACTTGTAGGCTAAATTTGAAATATTTGATGTAAATAGGTCTATTTGTAAAAAACTGAAAAAAAAAGAAAGAAACATACGGAATCTTTTGAGTTAAGATTGCAGAGATAGGTCTCTTTACATTTCATGGCCTTTAAACTAAAGATCATACAAGTTAAAGGAGTTAAACCAGGACCTTGGTGTCAAAAGCTGTAAGGATAGTGACCAATAATGCAAATCTCATAAAAAATACAGAGATTCAAGAAAAATCGGTTAAATCTGGCCAGATTTTTAAACAGTAGGCCAAAGAGGACATGAGTGCAAATCTGTCCCATTTGAGACATGAATCTGTGAAACAAGAATGAGCCTAAATTTTGCGAATCTAGCACTATTAATTGCAGTCTTTCAAACTTATTGCCCCAATAGGCCAATAGTGTAAATTAGCAATTTCTTTCAAGTTTAAAACACACCCACAAGCAAGTAAGCTATAAAAAAATATCGAGTATATGAAACCAAATAATTAATTGATTCAAAGTATAGTTTATTTAAATCGAAAGATTTCGTTCGGGGAAAGACTTTCAGCCTGAAAACGCTCGAGAAAGTCATTGATCGGTTCGAGGTATTTTTGTTTAACATCGAAGATATCCTCTTTTCGCTTGAGGATCTTCTGAGCCCTAGTATGAGCTTTGATGAATATTTCAGCCAACTCATTGAAACTTGATATCGACTCCGAGGGGAGGAGCATGTACCAACGCAACACTCCCTTCTCAAGCGTGTCGGCAAAATTATTAAGGAGCATTGACTTTTTCTCCACCGGAGTTAAATCATTACTCTTCACCATAGCCATGTATTCAGTTATGTGCTCGACTGGATCAGTCGTTCCATCATATTTCTTCAAGATTTTCAACTTGAAGTGCTTGGGGATGAGAGCAGGAGCGGCTTCGGATTTAAAAATTTGTTGCCTGCATTTCTCAATATCTTGCTCATTGAGGCTTCTTGGCCCCAGGGGAATTTTCGAGCCATTTTTCTTGCTGGCCTCGAATTCTTTTTTCCATTTTTCAAAGTCCAATAGGACGCTAGTTTCAGCCACCGTTGGAGCTGCCTCGAAGAGTTAATTCCCCAGTGGCGTAGAGCCCGAGCCCTCAGATGCAGCGCCATTTGGAAGTCCCTCAGTTGTTGCGGCCGTAGGTACAACATGCGGGATGCTTTCATTGAGTGTGTGCTCGAGAGAGTTTGTTGTATTCCTCCTATTTCCAGAAAAAGCGGTGAATTGCTCTTGAAGTCGTGGTAAAGTTGCCATCGCACATAATTGAAATGGGTCCTTTGAACTTGATGAAGAGGGGTCATTTGGTGGAATTGCACCAATTGGGAGATTTAAACCAATTGAAGGGGTCAAAGCACCGGGTGTCAGGCTGGGAGGCGTTAAGCTAGGTGGTGTTAAGTCAGGTGGGGTTATAGGCGTTCCATCCCCTGACTAGGTGGTGCTAGCTGTTGGGTCAGGGGTTTGAATTGTTACGTTATCAGAAGTGTTGGTATTATCCGCCATTGGATGATATTGACCAGATCAATATATAAAGCTGAGAGTATGATTTTGGAACGAATGTTATTGCTAGAACCCCACAGACGGCGCCAATTTATGTTGGTCTAAATCTGATTTGAACAACAAATCGTTTTGTATAGGGTTATCTAGAAATTGTTCGTATCAAAGTCACGAAAAAGATAAGAATAGAGAAAACGAGACAAGGATTAAAGAAGCAAGGCAAAATATTGAGAACAAAGTAAAAGTGTATTTGGCGTGTTACTGGATGCATTACATAATAGTTACAAGGCTATTTATAGCTTTCAAAGATAAGGGAAACATTTATTGCGATTAATGACATTTACTCCACGTTTAATCATGGTTTGCCCATGATCTCATCATTTAAGTCGTGGGCAACGGTCGACGGTTATAGAAGTGAGAGCTCGTGGTGCGAAATCTTCTTCGAGGGAGAAACCTTTCGCCTCGTGATGGACTTCTTACTATCGCCTCGTGTGGCCAGCTTGTGGCCATCATCCATCCTGTGCTCGGGGTAACTGACCTCGAGAGCTGGGTGAGCATTGGAGAACTCGTGAATAGCAACTTTCAACCTCATCCTGTTTCGAGCCTTTTCAATTTAAACCTCGTTAATTTTTCACCCAATACATTATACATATTCTATATTTAATATAAATAGTATGATCCAATGTTGTATAGTATATAAATACTACATGTATACTTGATGTCATCTAATTAATGAATACAAATCGAATGCTGTTGTTTTGCTGAACATTACAAATCTGGTGTAGTAAATTTCCACCAATAATATTCTTAAATAGTGAAAACTACTTATATCAGATGGTCGCATCCTGATATGAAATTCCTTATTTTTTGGGGAGGTTTTACTATTTTTAAGGAAAGGAATCAAATTATTTTCATAAATATCTTTACTAATGGATATCATTAATGGCTAGCCATTGTTGAGTTTTTACCACTGCTGTAAGGAACCGTTACTTTATGGCCATTTATATTTTCTTCTCTATATTTGTAACTAATAATGGAAGAAAGTGTTGATTATTCCGTTCAAACTAAGGGGTTAAATAGATCAAATTTAATGGACGGTGTATTTGATCAATATATTTACAAGTGTATATCTAATAAATAAACGGAAACAATTTAGAATGAATAACGGAATAAAAATAGAATTGGAAAGTAATAGTACAATCCTAAACCCCTAGAATAAGTGCAGAATTTAATGGTAGTACAACAATAATAAGATTAATAAGGTAACCGGATGGGGTCGTAGTAATTAAAGGAAAAATTAAAGTCTTAAAAACGAGGAAGTGCATCAAAGGAAAGTGCAGTAGTTAACTCAAGCAATTCATTCTCATGATTTGCCTTTAATATTCAATGTGTTATTTTCACGATTAGAAACGAAAAATGGATAAATATTAGGGAAAAATACTCAAAATATTATGTTTAAAGATTTAATTCAAATATTTACCTAACAGTATAATTTAATAGCAAAAATACCATTTTCACTTGTTTTATACCACACTTATAGATTTTAATTTCAATAGTACCATTTCTACAGATTTCCTAAATCTAAATTTTAGATATACTAAGTATTTATCTTCTAAAATAGTGCAGTTAATCTAAATCTTTCATCTCTAAACTATTAATTAGAGAGTCTCAAATCATTGGGACTCTCACTCCACCTAATTAAGTTAATCAGAAAAAGCTCGTAACCATATGGGACTTCATTCCAATAATTTTTCTTTTCAATCTAATCATTGGTTATACATTATTACTCCTGGCGTCGAATACTAATCTTGTCGACAATTTTTATTTTTCATCCAAAACTATGGAAAAAAAAAATCAGCGGATTCTAAAGGTAGAAAAGTAGCAGATTTACATGAACAAGTTTCTTTCGTGTCTCCTAGAAGTTCCAAAGACTCGATTTACCTAAAACAACTCATAAAATATATACCAATAATACAACATATATTATTAGTAGTATATTTAATATATACCATAATTATACCATATATTATGTGTATATTAACTATATACCATAAATATACCATATATTATTTGTATATTAAATATATTTCGAAAATATACCATATATTTTACTGAAACACATTAAGGAATAACACAATACAATCGACTAATACTACTCTAATTATATACCAATGATTATGTATTTAAGGAGAGATTAGAGAGATAGGTATCAAGGAGCTTTAAGATAGAACCATTTTCCCACGTTTGTAGCATATTTGTTTAACTACCTGATAAGGAATCTACAATTGTGGTATATATGTAATTAGAAAAATAATACCATTTTTAAGTGGTAACTAATGAAATAAATCTTATCTAATAGCTAGTTATAAAAAAATCCCATTTTTTTCCTCCCTGATCTTTCCCTTTTTTTCCTAGACTTCTGGTGGTTATTTATCAAAACAAAGCTCCGTTTTTAAATTTATGGCTATTCTTATAAAAATTTGCAAGCGCCCTAAAAAGTGGCTATATGATTAAATCTTGCGATATTCAGGTAAAAATTTTCTGTAAAGGCATGTTTTATTGCAAGAATAGCCACTCGAGTTCAGGCCATTAGGATTTGAAGTTAGTCCTAAAGTTAAACGAAGTTATTTTTAATTAAAAAGTGAGTCAACTTTGCCCAAAAATATAATGTTGCGCTCAACTTTAAACCAAGTTCAAACATTTTGATTTGAAGTTGAGAAAAATAAAACATAACAGATTTGGTATTCAAACCAAAAGGGCTGCGGTTGGCTTAAGGTGATCTCAAGTTCAACCCCAACGGTATAAAAATAGCAAAATATAGATGAAGTGACTTTTCCTTGCAACTTTTGTATATAAAGTGACTGCAACTTAAAATTATAGAAAAAAGGTTGTTTAAGCTTTCGGCCAAAATTCAGGGAGTGATCTTTTTGCAGAAATATGACACTATAAGCAATTATTTGCCTTTTTGTCTATGCTTAACAGATTTTTGTAAAACTGTTTCCGTTAAGTTTAATAAAAAAGTTTTGGATGAAAATACTCCTATCAATCTCTTGGCATGGGGCAAGATTTGCCAATTGACCCCTTTCTATTTGTCAAAACTTGCCTTGAAGTGTTGGCAAAAGGCAACACTTGCCTCTTCCAATCTTTTCCTACATTCTCCCTATATAACTTCAAGACAACACTTGTTCTTGACCTCTTGACTAAAAACCAACACTTGCAAATTTGTTCCTTGAAGTCTTTGACATATGCCGATATAAGGATATTTTGCAAATATATATATATATATATATATATATATATATATATATATATATATATATATATATATATATATATATATATATATATATATATATATATATATATATATATAAATAGGAACAAACTTGCAAAATATCTGGTTATGGAGGGCACGAGTGAAATTTTTTGTATTCGTTTATAAAGTAAAATTTTGATGCGTAGCCGTTTTTGGACGCGCTAAATGAGTTCTATACGCCATTTCAAAATTAATTAAGGAATAGCAAAAATCTGCGCGTAGACTTATACTCCATTAGCATTGGCAAACACCTCAAACTAGTCTCAGTGTTTTATACTCCTATTATTTTATATTGGAATTCATGTTTATAGTTCATGAAGTTTTATATATAAAGTCCCAGAATAATATACAGGGATTAGTATATAAAATGTTGGGACTTGTTTGGAGGTGGCTACGGATCAATTATCTCGTGCCAAACAGGATTGTATGCGAAAGTTTTACGTTCATAAAGTTGTAGCCTAGTAAAGTTATGTAACTAGACAGGCGTGTACAAATTTTGCTGGCTAAATTACACAACTATACAAACCAATTTTCTACTTTACATAAAAATAGCAATATTACTATAGTTTCAAAAGTAGCAATGCTTTTTTAATAAAAAAATAGCAAATGTACATAAAAGATGGAAACAAAACCCTAGATATGCTTTCTTCCTCCACACTACCCCTCCCCCCAACCTCGTGCGTGCAGGCCGTCACCTACCATAGGTCACTGGATTCCGGTCACTGGATTTTTTTAAAAAAGTTTTTATTTCTAAAAGTTTTTTACTTATATGCGAAGTATTTTTCCATTGTATAGACAATATATACAATAGACATGCACGTGCTATACAACAACATATAGTTAAACAAATAATGTTTACCATTGTATGGAACTTGTATGTCCATTGTATGTATAGTGTATGTAAAATATACCACATTACATACAATGGAAAAACAATAGACATACAACCCTTCCACCTTCAAACCACCACCAAACACTTCATAACCACTATTATAATCACTATAAAAATAAAAATAAATAAAAGAAGGGGAAGAAGAATAACTAACAAACATACACACAAGCATAATACACAAGATACAAATGCGATATAAATTAATAAAAATAGCATACAAACCATACACAAGTCATATACATCTGACATACAGTTCGCATACAAATGCCATACAACTTGCATACAAGTCATAAAATTACACATCTACAACTCTAAGATCCGGAAGCAGTAACCAAAAAAAAAAAACATCTTTAGATCTAGAAGTATTTGGGAAGCTTCGTGATGACAATACCCATAATGAATCTCTTAGAGGAGACCTCTTTATTGCATCCATGGAAGGATTTTAGGCCGTAGCATCTGTCTTGGATAACATCTTCATTCCGTGATATGACTATGGGTGCCCAACTTTCTAATATTCTTGAGTAGCTTTCTAAATAGCTTGTCACATATCATGTAAAATGGAGAAACATATATGTGTTGCAACCTGTTAAAAGTTCAAGAATAGTATATCTTTTAGCATTGCAGTATTATGATGAAGGGGAAAGTAGTTGTGGCGATGGAAAAGTGGTTGTGGCGATGGGAAAGTAATGACGGTGACGGGAAAGTGACGGGTACAGGAGTAGTGGTGGATGAGGGATGGTGGGCAGCAAGAGAGATTGAGAGAGATATATCAAAACTAGGATTTGTTTATGAGAGAGAGTCTTATTTTTACATATTTGCTATTTTTTGTAACAAATGTTAAAAATATCGCTATTTTTTAAAGAAATCAAAGTATCTCTATATTTGGTAAATACATTTCATAAAGTTATATGTCGTGTAATTTACTCAATTTCGCTAGGGAGAACTTTCGTCCAACCATTTTGTTTATAGCCACTTTTATAAAATTATTTAATTTTTAGCTGCTTTTCAAACTTAAGTCAATGGGGGCGGAACTATCATACCTGAAGGTATGAAGTTCAACTTCAAACTAAACTTCATATCTATCCCCAATATTTGAGGTTTAAGCATATAAGGTCTAAAGTTAAGACTTGAAGATCTAAAATTGAACTTCATATCTGAAGATTCGATGTTCAGCCCATAAGGTCTGAAGTTCAAAAAATAATTAAAAACTAAATTAACTTTAAAAAGTGATTCAACTGTAAAAGCGAGCCAAAAAGTGGCTATTTCTGTGCTCCCCGGGCGTAGTAGTAGGCATGGACATAAAAGCTCAATATAAATTGGGCTCTAAGCTTAAAATTCACTTAAACGACTCAGTGTTAAGTATAAAATGATGACGAGTTCATATCTTTATAGAGTCGTTTGGTAGGAGGGACAAGGGAATATATCTCGGGATTAAATTTGAAATTGATTTATATCATGATTTGTAGCATCGATAAGGTGGGATATCCGGAAAAATGAGATTATAATCAAGGGATTATCCATCACATATACTAAATGAGATTACTATCCCAGAATTATATTCTCGGGATTTATAATCCTTGGGATATCCTATTTTGTACCAAACGACAACCTATAATGTATTTGGGTAAGCTTATAATTGCTCAAACCAGTTTATAAGTTTTTTTTTTTTTTTTTTTTTTGGATTATTTACATTTAGTAATTGCTCATCAGCTAAGTGCTTACGAGACTACAATCATAAGTTTAGCAAATAAGCATTTGTAGTTTGATGAAACTTTGCAATGTTTAAAGTTGAAATTGAAATTATGAACCAAATTGATAACCAAACACGTAGTTTGATTAAAAAAAGTTTGTATGGAAGCAGTTGAAGTCGAATTCTTCTCATTAACCATAGCCTGATAAAGGGTTCGGTCCAATTTGGACGCCCATTTAGGAGGTGCCAAACAGACCACATCATTGATTAATAAGATAAAAGAAATTGCGTAAATAATATTAAGTCTTTGATGGATAAAAATACTCGCAACACATTATAATAAGAGGCGAGTATCCGATGAAATAGGTGAGAGACCCATTAATATTATTTTAAGAAATGACCGGTTGAGATAGTTTTTTGGATGTGGAATTTTAATATATGACCCTTTTTTTTTCCCTTCTCATTGGTTGGTGCATCCGTCTGAAACCAGGACAAACCAATTAAAGTTTTGGCGTGAACAAGTTGTACCACACCACCATCATAAAGAACAATAGTAAGCAAATACAAAGTTTGTTCCTGATAAGGTGCATGTAGATAACAACTTTTTGACGTAAAACTAGTGCTGGTTCTTCTTTAGTTATCTTTTTGTAGTGTGAAATTGTGGACTAGACAGAAGCCCAACTTGTTAGCAAAAGAAAGGAAAAAAATTCCATTGTGATGCTATGTTTTTTGCAGTCTTCTTCCATCTTTCTTTAATCACTGCAAAGTGGAAAAAAAGGATTGAACCAAATGAAGTTGTAATATGTATAGCCACGCACGTGCTAATGCCGCGTAAATCATAAGGTTGTTTTGGTGGGCCACAAATGTTACATAAGAATAGTAATTTCAATTGGGCCAATTAAACAGAATGCTAGTGCTAGAATCGAATTGGGAATTTGGAGGCTCATTCTATACTCGGTGAATCAAACATAGCGTCCTCTAGTAAAGGGAAAAGGAAGCTTGTAATCTCGGAAGTGACTAAACTTTGTCTAAATAATTACTCCGCAAAACAGTAGTTTCAATTAAAAAATGTTTCTAAATTTAGAATTATGTTATTCGTTTTTGAACGGACTAATAAGGAAATAGTAACATCCATTTTGGAACGGATGAAGTACGTTTTTCATTAGGTGAAGAATAACGAACAACTTGCAAGTTGCTTAGGCTTTTTCCTCTTATATGTGGTTAAGTGTCAATTGATTCACCTGCATTGATAGGGTCCTCATTGCCTGACAACCCTGCACAATTAGGCTACTGAGTAGGAACTAGACGAGGCATATTCTATGACAAACTTGCTTAGTTTCAATTTTAAATGTTCGGCAAGATTAGGGTATTTCAAGGCAACTCCAAGGGTTTTTCCTATTTTTTCCCCTAATATGGGGAAATCCCTATTTTAGGAAAAACTTACTCCAACTATTTTCCCATTTTTTTCCCTAAAAAGAATATTCCTTTTTATATTCTTCTCTCTCTTCTATATTATATTATTATCTTTATCTCATATTTCCATTGAACAAATTATATCTTTTATTTTCTTTTTTACATATTTGTCACACATAATTTATATTCAATATAAATTTATTTTCTACCATAAAATTTTAAACAATATAATTTGTAAGAAAATATTAAAGATTATATATATGAACGGATAATTCAAATAAAAGTGAAATAATTGTGATACAAAATAATTAAATACATATTACATTACGATAAAATTCATTCGAAATACTACAAGTAGAACTTCAATTTGCACCTCTATGCTCCCATAAATGATCTATTAATGCATATTTGCACCTTTCATTGTTTTTTATGGTTATATCTTTTTTATACAATTATAACTCATAGTAAAATTAACTACCAATTTTACATAAAAAAATAGATACACGATAATTAAATTTTCAAAATAATACGAAAATGCTAAGACTATAAATTATTTATATAAAGATATTATATAAACATAATTACATTTATATAAAGAGATAAATTAAAAGGTTAAATAATAAAAATAATATTATTTTAATGATGAATAGTAAATAGGGAGATGAATAGTGTGTCCCCAAATTTGGGGAAACACTATTCACTCCCTAATTTGGGGACACAAATAGGGAGTCATTAATGGAGTAAAATTTCCCTAAATATGTCCCTAAAAATAGGGAAAAGAGGGTTTAGGGACAACCCTTGGAGTTGCCCTGAGTAGGAACTAGACGAGACGTACTCTATGACAAACTCGTTTAGCTTTAATTTTAAAAGTTAGCTCGTATGAATAGTTTTAAATTGTTTATAAGCTTTCTAGGCCTCCTCTCCGATTGACAGGGGTAACAATTTGTTGCAATTGATTCTTCTTTTCGAAGTTGATTGAAAACATTTGTGAAAGGGGAATTTTTCTGTCCCCTACACCCACTAAATACGCTTCCATTTTTACTCGTGATATATATAACTAATTATATATATATATATATATATATATATATATATATATATATATATATATATATATATATATATATATATTTTACATGTTTACTTGAAGAGTTGAAGTGTTTGGTGTCAAATATTACGAAACAACCGAACTTATTCGTGATATATATAACAAACTAAATATAAATTTTACATATTCACTTGAAGAGTTGAAGTGTTTGGTGTCAAATATTACGAAACAACCGACTAATGATTTGCTACTCGCACATGCCATATGTATCGCAATCATGAATTCGTTGATTTCAAAATTAATGTGTTCTAGTTTTGTTCGAACAACGAATTTAAGAATGAATGCACTATTTTTTTGCGAGTACTAAAACTAGAAAGACAATAAATGGTGAATAGCGGAGCAATTCAAATGTTTCTCGAGAAAGCATAACTATCTCATTCACTCTTATAACCATGACATAATTCTGTAATGAAAAGTATGCCAAATTTCTCATATTATTTGGATTTAGTTTTATTTTGATATATAGTAGAACTTTTACCTTAAACCGACCTTATCTCAAAGTACCCTCAACATTAAAAAAATCTCATAAAATTAATTGCTCCATAATTTTTGTCTAGTGATAAGATCACATCAACTTATATGCGAGTCAGATACACTTCATGAATTTGAACTTGTCGAGGACAAAGACTAATTAGATATCTAAGTGAAGAATAATTGATGGGTGAGTATATATCCACTATTATATTTTAACCTTGTCCAATCGACTCTTAGAAATACTTGCGTTTCATGGAAAAAGTAAAAACTTATAAAGACGAAATTGAAATAAAGATATCCAATTTCAATATTGCACTCTAGTGCTAATGTTGCTATGACAGTTTGTTATTAACAATATATGATGTGTTTACAAAAGAAAAAAAAAAAGATGCTCAAGAAGCTAGGAATAAGATTAATACTTGTACATGTATTTATTCAATACATGCTACATAACTCCAAGCTTTGAGGTAATACTTTATGAGTAATACTCTCATCAGATCAGAAATGTATATATTATCTTGTAGTTTGGTTTCAAATTTTATTTTTTGAATAGCAATAAAAGAACTTAAGAAACAAAAAGAAATGAGAATGCTTGGTTATGAAGGAATAGCAAATTTGTCCAGCATGTCCCCTCTTCTAAAAGGGAGAAAAAAGAAACAGACCCCACTAATCCAATTATGGAACCAAGTGATAAAATTAGGGCGTCCCACTTCTTTATGTGTTATCCCATCTTTCATTGCGAAAAAGGGGAACTGTTTGATCACTAGTGTACACAAGGGCCAATATATAATTATCAAACTTTTTTGGTGCTTTAATTTGCTTGCATGATGTTAACTAACAGCCAAACATTCCAATATCAGAACAAAATAATACGAGAATAAAAGATCTCAAGTTTAATTAGAAACATTACAATAATGGCTATGCACGTGAAGACGCAATCCTTGTCAATTGTAGTTTCGTAATAGAGCAACATGATACATGTATTTATTCATCAACTATGAGAAATATCTGTTGAGAGATTTTGATGAAGTCAAAAAGCGACTAATTAAGTTCATGCAAGCGGGGGCCAATACAACAAAAGTACATAAGTTCAATTAGAACGAAGAAAAAGTTTATCATGTAATTTTGCTATATATATTTATTATTAGAATGTCGAATCTGAAAGATATCATGACATTATTATCATTATGAAAGTATATATTATTAATGGTATAGAATGAAAAGTTTAAAATTAAAAAATTGTCAAATATGAAAATATCATACGATGGAGAGCCAACAACAAAAACAAAGATACATTTTTGATTTCACACAAAGAAGTTTATCAGGTTTTTAGTAAGGACCATTAGAACAAATGAAGTTAGTATCGCGATGTGAGATCATCCTATTTAGAAGTTTAAATTGATTGAGATATCATAATTTAATTATTTATTAATATTTTAGTTACTCATGTGTTAATTTGATTCTTTTCGTGAGTCACACGCCCGACAAATATTTTCTGATAATGAGTGGCCATAGATTTGAGCTTACGACCTCTTCCTATTTCAATACTATTTTGAAGTGTATAACATGTAGCTGTTCAAATTATTAAAGATAACACACTTATGTTGCAGTCGAACAGCGGCAGAGGCGAATTTCTCACGAAGGAAGTTCAATATATACTAGATGTGTATAAAAATGTTTTTAACCTTATAAATATAGTCTAACAATCTAGTTAACCTCGTAAGCATAATGTAATTAATTTTTCAGTGAAGGGGATTCATATGAACTCCCTCGCCCACATAGCTCTACGGTGCCATCAAACACACATATGCGGTATGTGCTCCCTCCGTTCCATAATGGATGTCATATTTCGGATTTTGAGAGTTAAACGAGTTTAACTTTGATCATAATATTTTCATATGTTTTTAAATATTTTGAATTGTTAATTATCGTGACTTATAGTACTTCTTATGTAGTTTCTAAATATATAAATGTCGTTCCAAAAAATTTAAAGATTATATGTTTGAATTCACGGTCAAAATGAATTCGTTTGACTCTCGAAATCCGAAATATGTCGTCTTTTTGGAACGGAGGGAGCATAAATTTGTGTTGAAAAGGATCTAAAATGATACAGAATGAGTTTAACATTTATATTGCAAAAGTTGCTTTGTTATAGTGCTATTAGTAGTAACATTATCCAACTCTACTGACTTGCCTACCACTACTAAAAAAGCTGGATCTGTGACCACCGTACTGCGACCGAAATTCGGTCTCCACAGCTGTGCGACCGATTTTCGGTCGCACAGTCAACGAAAAAAAAGTGGCGACCGAAAATCGGTCGCACATCGGTCAGCCGAAAATTAGTCACAGCTATGCGACCGACATTCGGTCGCATGTCGGTCGCATAGCTGTGACTAAAAACGGGGCAGAACCCCTTTCTTCTTCATTTCAAATATCCCAAAACCCACCCAATCCCTAAAATCCGACCCCCCCCCACCACATAATCAACTTCCCACCATAAAAAACCCCATATAAGTTTAAATTACTACTCTCTTACCTCCATATTAACATTTAACACAATCTAAACCTACAAATTCAAGGTAAATTTCATTTTTTAGTAATTTTTGTTATTTTTTTAAAAACTCATATAATGACTTTTTAATTCACTTTTTTTGTAGTTTTTATACATATATTTATAAATAATGGAATCCCTATGTATGTTGTTAACATGTTAGTTGTTAGTTATAATTGTTTATTATATATAATGTGATGTCGAGTAAGTTGTTATGGGTTGATGAACCTTAAATATAGGGTTGTGATTATTGGGTTTAATTATAGTGATTGTTTGGATATGTTGGGAATAGTTAGATAAATTTATTCAATCTTAGCACTTTACATTTATGTATTCTCAAAATTAATGTAGCAGACCTAATTTGAATGTTTCAATAGGTATGGACAAGTTCTGCCCTAACGTTTTTAGTAGAAGGCCTGGCAAGAGACGTGTGGGCGAGGGTTCAGCTTCTGGGGGTGGTGACAGTCAACAATCTCAGGTCCCGCATTCGCTGCCTACTAGTGCCCCACCTGCCTATGATCCAGATTTCTTCAGGCCCCCTGGCCCATATCAGGTACCACTTATTACCCCGTCTCAGTTGCCTCTTGATTGGCAATGGACATTCCCTACCGTTGATTGTACTGAGACACAGGTCCCTCCCACACAGGGCGATCCCTCCCTGGCGGATGACAGTGACACTCAGCCCCCTGAATTCCCCCTAGATAGTTGTGACGACCCACCGAGTCAGCAGGAGGTCATGCTGTATGATCCCCAGTCGCCTTATTACATTGGTGAGCCTGGCGCTCGGCTAGAAGGCAGGATGATTATTTACCCCGAGGCGGATAAAGGGTAAGCGACCTAATTGCTTAAGTTCCCGTCGATTAAATAATTAGTTCCTACTTTAATTGCTACTATTATGAATAATGCTTGTTAATTTTTTTTTGTAGCTTTTGTCCAAGCGATGAGTCCACTAAAGTACTGACTTCGTGCATGAGAACGCACTGGAACCAGCCTTGGCGAACATGGGGCGATGTGCCCCCGCATGTAAAGAAGCAGATATTGGCAGATTTTGAGGTGATACATATACATTTGGTTTACAACTAATTGTTGTTTTTTAAACCATCAACATGTTTAAAGAAATTATTTTGATACTCTTTCAGGGCAAATGTATCTGGCATCAGGGGCTGGATTATAACATTCGCAACATCTTCCCAAAGAAATGTGCTGCGCTATTCAAGCAAACTTATTACAATGCGCGGCATAGAGGTATAAGGCCCGGCTTCCTCCAAGCCCCTCAGTGGGCGGAGCTGGATGAATATTGGCACACGCCCGAGTTCGAGGCGAAGAGCGAGCAAGGAAAGGTTGCGCGAGCGTCGGAAAAGGGTGGTTCGCTCCATACCGGTGGCTCAATTAGCGCGGCTACACAAAAGATGCGCTTGGTACAGTATATTTAATTGATTGATTATTTACTTGAACCGTTGCTTTTTTGTCTAACAGTTGATTATTTAATTTGTAGGAAAAGAAAGAAAAGCGCAGTATTCCCGTGCTCGAGCTGCACAAAATCAGGCATACAAAGGGTGGCAAGAAGGGCGATGGAGAGTGGGTCGAGCCCCGCGCAAAAGAGGCATGGGTAAGTTTGTAAAATTCGATCTTTGGTCGCCTCAATCCTTCAACGTTTAGTCTTTCTATTAACCTCATTACTGTATTTTTGTTATTCAGGAAAAGGCTACAAAGGCCTTGGAAGACTGGACATCGACCCAAGCATCGGACGCAGGAAGCAGCACCCCGGCTCCCTTGACGTTCGAGAAAGAAAAGCAAATATGGGTCGATACTGTTGGAGGGGTTAAGAAGGGGTATGCTTATGGTCTTGGATCGCTATATGCTCCGGATAAGCATAATTCCCGCTTTTTGGGCTCTTCAGCTACTTCTTCTCCGGCGAGCGCCGTTGATCCTGCTGAGATGGCTCAAATGAGAGAGCAGATCGCACAGCTGTCGAGGGTAAACCAGGAAACGCATGACATGATCAGAAAGCTCCTTGCCAAAAAGGAGAAGAAGAAAGCGAGAAGAAAGCATAAGAGCAAGCATCGCCGCAGCTCCTCTTCCTCTTCCGAGTCCGGGTCTAGCTCAGCCTCTCCCGAGCCCCAGTAGTCTTTTGCTAATTTGTGAAGTTGTAGTGTTAACAATTTTAGGATATAACTAATATTAGTAATGGTCTCCGGATGGTTTTGATATGGTCTCCTGATGTTTTTCTACTGATTGGGCATTTTTGAAATGTTTGGATTGCTGTTTTAATGCTGTCTTTTGCTGTCCAGGTTGCATTGAATTGCTGGTTTTTGCTGTTGCTACTGCCTGATTGCAGGATATTTATTGCAGGTTTTTACAGGTTTGGCGACCGATTTTCGGTCGCACAGTGGTCACAACTGAGACCAAGCATGCGACCGATTTTCGGTCGCACACACTGTGCGACCGAATTTCGGTCGCACAATTGGTCACCTTTAATTCTCACAAATGAGACCAACTGTGCGACCGATTATCGGTCGCAATAGGATGTGCGACCGATTTTCGGTCGCATAATTGGTCACTGTATGTGAGCTGTTGTGCGACCGAAAATCGGTCGCATAGTGGTCGAAGTGTCGACCGAAAATCGGTCGCAGGACTATTTGCTACCATTAATCTTCCGACTACCCGTTTCGGTCGCCGATCGGTCGACCGGGCGACCGATGTGCGACCGATTTGGTGGTCGCAGATCCAGTTTTTTTAGTAGTGTACCATGAGCCTGCCATACCCTTGCCACATTGAGCACATTCTCGTTTCCATCTAGAGTATTTAAGAGAATTATGGCGTCGAGATAAGAAGGAGAAATAATCTATAACCAAGTTGTATTTTTTCATGAATTTATTATAGAGACACAAGGGCAAAGGAAAAGAAAGTTGGACAACAACAAAAAAACAAACGGTGGAACATGCGCAAGTCTACGCCTCTGCACAAATAAATGGTCACCAACCCCGCAAATCATTATCAACTTGAATTCTTCAAATGTATATTTATGTGTATACAGTATATATACATATATTGAATATTGTTTACACAAAAGAATATATATTCAAATACTTATAAGATAAGCTCCATTGATTCTCTTTTTGTTTTCAATTTCTATTTATATATTTTCCTTTTCTGGATAGCATTGAAGTCCACCACAAAAATAAAATAAACAAATTCCTCAACGATTCCTTGGACCTTAATTGACATCAATGGCTTAGCTTTGAAAGAACACTCGCATATGATGGGATTTGAGCGTGAAATTTAATTAATTAGATTTGGAGGTAAGAGGATCAAAAGACTATAACCTAATTAACATAATCAATCAAATGGTGATTAATTACTGGCCTAGGCTTCTTCATTTTGAGAACTCATGATTATGTAAATTTTTTATGTTTTGGTCCCCATGCATGGTGCGTTCTCGTTCTATATTTACTTAGTAATTTCTCTATCACTTGTTGTATGAGGCCACAAGCATTAAAGTAACGATTAATCCAAACGGGCTGTGTTCTTGCTCCCCACCCGTCCCATTAATTGTCCTCTTAATTACATCCTTTTCACCATGTCATGCTCCATTAAGGTACACTCTCTTAAACCTTTCATTATCCAAATAAGTGTTTAAAAAATAATTTCCGTCGTCTTGTCATTCCAATCACCACCCTATGATCACTAGGAAGGGTAGAGCTACATGCCCTCACAAAAGTTTCAATAAATTTCTTTCATTGAAAAATTATAATTGAATGAATAGGATAAATAATATTGTTCATATGTATGATTGAATTTTTTTAAGTAACAAAAGATTCTTATGTAAGGACAAACCGAATTCAAAGTTCTGCTTTAATTGTAGAAACATAATTTAGATGTGACATTCTTGCAATTTTTAATTTTCTCTTTAAATTATTTTATTCTATTGTTATCGCTAAGATTCACCTTACTTGTCGAAGTTCTTTAACGGTTGCTCCAACTAGTTTCCAACCTTTATTTTGAGAATTTCCAAATAAAATTTAGTAAGAGTTTAATTATCTAAATTATTTGATCATTATTATAAGCAATTATTTGATTATCAATAAGTTGCATATGCGCATATTGCTTTTTTCATTGAGAAAAAGGACGCGAGAAACACAAAAAAGTAAAGTTCAATGTTTTGTGGAAAGTATGGTGGATGTCACATTTTGGTGGTGCAAATAAAAATGCTTACTTAGCTGTATGCAAAGAAATTAAGGGAATAAAGTTAATGACACGTTATTTGGGCCCCTAAAGTTTGGGAGTTTTTGACTATGACGCGAGACTACTTCATCTCAAATCCCTTAAATTAATTGTCGTTAATGAATGTATTAGTGGGACATTAACATTTGTGATGGACATCGAGTACCGCGACCATATCTCAGTTTTGAGTTCAAACAAATAGCCAGAGCTTAAAAAAAGAAGAAAAAAGATGAAAATGTCATTATTGGTAAATTAATAATGTAATGCATGCCGATCTTTTTGATAACAGTTATCGTCTATAACAATATTTCATTATAATGATCAAGTTTTCTTTACTCAATTTTGTTTACACTATGCTATCATAAAATGGTCAAAAGACTGCAGGTTCACATTTCTTTTAACTGGACCCAGACCATTTCACATGGGCAACGAGATTTTGTTTATCATTATCAGTCGTAATTGTGGTTACTCTCGTAAACAATATTTTAAAAGCAGCACTTAGCTGTAGTAGGACCGGTCTTTTCTTAGTTCAAAAATCTTTGACCAAGTGTTTAGTATTACTTCAAATATTTTACTTGATCGTAACACAATAATTAAATAAGTTAACTAATAAAATGTGTCATCAGTTCGAAGCTCCATCTCAAGCAAACAAGAGCATGTTCTGTTTACTTTTGAGTGATTGAGATTGAGTTTATAAGTTTGACAGATTAAATAGAATTTCTGAACTCAATAAGTTATTAGTAATATGAGAAAGACTAAAGAATAAAGTGCAATAGTAGTAAGTCTTTTTAGTGTTATGATGACCTTAAGTAAAAGATAGTACTTCTCTGCTTTTATAAACAAAGAAAAGTTAGAAGATTGTTGATAGAAACAACATTTATGAATCGAAGAAGACTTTAATAGTAGTATGTAAAAAGAATGTTAATTTATTCACTTCCACTTGTTTTTGGCTGTAGAAAATAAGGTTACCAGAATATCTTGACAACTGACTGATACCTATAATATCCGATTGTTTATGATAAGTTGGAAGTTAATTAAAACATCTTAATTTGGATGGGAGAGAGGTGTTGGCTTACATATGTGTAATTCGTTGGGTGAACACATATCACATGCAGTTTCTATATTTTAGCAATCTAATGAAGATTCTAAGTCCACCATAATCAGTACCGTTATAGAGTTGGCTATGGATCTATCCCTATGACTTATGAGGTTGGCTATAAATTTGTCTAGACAATGTAGGGGATAACATAAGAGAGGAATTACTGCATTAGTAGTTAAAGCTTCACTACTGCTGCAAAACCAACTAATCAAAAGCTTTTTTAGCTATATGAGCTAAATAAGATGGATAATATTCGTCCATCCTAATCAGAGCGTGAGGTTTCAGTTTCATTGAGAATGAATAATCAATTGTATATATAGTCAAATCAATTGTATACGCGTGTATTAGCCAGCTGAATTTTGGCTTTAAAAAAAAGGATTAACATAAAGTAATAAGGTTCAATCGGGCAACCTTTCTGTAGTATTTTCATATTTTATTGATTAAATATAACCACTCGACATAAATTTAATTTTAATTGTGGTGGAGCGATAGTATTTTTATATCCTTTAATATATGTCATATTTGAACCATTGGAGTATAATTTGGTAAGAAACAACATATACTACTAATATTTATCCTCATGCAAACATGGATAAAAGTCGAGTCCAAAATAGGCACCAATGACCTATATAAGATGTATTTTTTCCATAGGAAAAAAAGGAATATAATAAAGTTAAAAGGCCATTTCTTTCCCTTTTTTTTTTCTTTTCGGTGTGCCATTTATTCCCTCATTCATTTGGAATTTTAACTTCCTAACTTCAATAATATACCCGAATTAATTTACGAATGTTTGCCTCAAAATCCCTTTCTGGGGTAAGTTGCCACGCGCTAGATGTAACGCGGTCAAAGCTAAATATCATGGATTAGTTACTATAGTAAATACAAAATTACCGTTTCACTTTCTCTTAATCATCACCCTGATAGTACTAGATTAATTAATCAAGCCTGTCACATTAAGTTCCTATAATTAGCTACACAAATCATCAGAATTCAGAAACCACTAATTAAATATGAGGGCGTTTGACTAAGCTTATAAGCTAGTCAAAAGTATTTTTTGGCTTATCTACGTGTTTAGTAAGTAAAAAAAGTGATTATAAGTCAAGTGCTTATAAGCTAAAATCAGTCATAAACCATAAGTTGGTCATTCCCGACTTATTTCTTTTCAACTTATAAGCACTTTTATTTTGACCAAATATTTTACTATTTTATCCTAAAAACATTTTGTAATCCATGAAATATCATTTCGAAAATAAAATATTCAATCTCATCCTCATTCTATATTCGCCATTTGTCATTTTTAATAGAAAAATACTTTTAAATTTATTTTTTTTGTCAATAACTTGAAGCACATTTTAGTCATTTTAATAAAAATGTACTCCATCTGTTCCACTTTATGTGTCATAGTTTGATTCGACACAAAGTTTAAGAAATAAAGGAAAACTTTTGAAATTTGTGGTGTAAAAGGAAATGTACTCCCTCCATTCCACAACACTTAAAAGTACTTTTCAGAACTTAATGCTGAACCACTTTAAATCAGCTAATCCAAACGGGCTCTATAAAATTTAGAAGTACTCGTCAATTAAATTAATTAACTCAAGTTTAAACACTAATATGAGCTTCCATTTATCCGCGATCTCATGGACTTGTTCAGTTTTAGCCGATTGTCTATCAGAAACAGTCACTCCATCTTCGTAAAAGTACTCGTAAAGCGGAAGGGACTGACATCACGTACTAAAAGAGCGCGTGAAGATAAATGGGTAGTCTCACTATCATTTCCCACTATAGCCAAAGAAGCATTTGCTTTTATGATTTATCCTTGCCCTTTGAATTTTATTCATTATTTTCCACAAGTCTTATTCACACTGTCACTCTCACTACTACTCAGTCTTCCTCTTTCCTCTTTAACAACCTCCTTTTTCTTCTCAACTTCCCTTTTTAGTTTCCCTCATTCTTTCTCCACATTATATTCATGACTACATAACTTTTATTATTACTAAGTTTTTTCGTATTGGTGTTTTGGTAGTTTCATCCAAAAAAAAAAAATGGAGAGAAAACAAGGGTTTTTTTCAGCATTAAAAGAAGAAGTAGTGCGAGGGTTATCACCAGGAAGGTCAAGAGCTAAGAGTCCAGCAAGAAGTGGGTCCCCTTTTAACAGTTTGTTACGGAGGAAGAAGAATAACAATGGGGCCCACCACTATGTTGCAAATCCTGAGCCGTTGATTTCGAGATCAGGGAGTTTAAGGCCGTTAGGGGAGACGTTAACGCCGTTAATGGAAGGTCCGGATCCGGATGGTGGAGAAGCCGGGGATTCTAAACGGGTCGGGTCGGGTTTAGGGCATTGGATGAAAGGACAGCTGTCCAGGACACCCTCGGTTGCGTCGAGCGCGTATGCTAATAAGAGGTCTGATCTGAGGTTGTTGCTTGGGGTCATGGGTGCGCCGCTTGCACCAGTGCACGTTAGCACTACTGACCCTTTGCCTCATCTTAGCATCAAAGATACTCCCATTGTAAGTCTATTTTGTGATTTAATTAGCTTTAGCTGAAAATGTACTTGTTTACTGAAAATGTACTTGTTTGTTTACTTAAAGAGTTAATAGTGATGTTTTTTTTTTTTGATAACGGTGGTATCTGGGCCAGCTCTGTCACCTAACGAGTATTTGTCTAATTGATTTTGACTGATGCAACTACTAACTACTTTGATGTTTTCTAATTTCTTGGTTATTTTTACATGTTTCATGTTCATATTGCACATTGCTCTAAATTTACTTGAACAAGTAATGAGTGATGTATTAACGGTTCATTTTAGTATTTATTTTCAATGAATTTAAGTAGGAAGCTAGATTTAGGTCTATTTTTTATGTGGTTGCATTTTTGCTTTTCTTCAAGTTATTCGCCATGCTGGAAGTGTTTAAAACTTGGCTGATCCTCTATGTTGTGATTTTGCAGGAAACTTCGTCTGCTCAGTACATATTGCAGCAATATACGGCTGCTTCAGGAGGGCAAAAGCTTCAGAATTCGATTAAGAATGCTTATGCCATGGGAAAACTGAAGATGATAGCTTCTGAATTCGAAACCCCAACAAAGGTGGTTAAGAATAGGAATTCTGCTAGAGCTGCTGAGTCTGGTGGATTTGTCCTCTGGCAAATGAATCCCGATATGTGGTATGTGGAGCTTGCAGTTGGTGGAAGCAAGGTTCATGCGGGGTGTAATGGCAAGCTTGTCTGGAGGCATACACCTTGGCTTGGTGCTCATACTGCTAAAGGCCCTGTTCGGCCACTGCGACGAGCCCTTCAGGTGAAAATTATGTCAAAGATTACACTTCACGGTCATTCTTATGAGCTACTTAAACTGGTCTCGGATTTGGACTTTTTACTGTTCACTGTTCATTTTATCCTTACCCTGGTCTCAGAATGTAATCTGACTGTTTGCAGGGTCTTGATCCAAGATCTACTGCCAGTATGTTTACCAATGCAAGATGCATTGGAGAGAAGAAGATCAACGGGGAGGACTGTTTCATTCTTAAGCTCTGTGCTGATCCTCACACGTTGAAGGCCAGAAGTGAAGGACCAGCGGAGATCATTAGGCACGTCTTATTTGGCTACTTCAGCCAGAAGACTGGCCTTCTTGTTCACATGGAGGATTCACATCTCACCAGGATCCAATCCAACGGAGGTGATGCAGTTTACTGGGAGACAACTATCAACTCATTCTTAGAGGATTACCGCCCTGTAGAAGGAATCATGATTGCTCATTCTGGGCGTTCTGTGGTCACCCTTTTCCGTTTTGGGGAGATGGCTATGAGTCATACCAAAACTAGGATGGAAGAAGCTTGGACAATTGAAGAGGTTGCGTTGAACGTTCCGGGGTTATCAGTAGACTGCTTCATTCCACCAGCTGATTTGAGATCAGGGTCTATAAGCGAAGCATGTGAGCTCCCTCAAGATGAAAGGGGAAAGAGTTCAATTTCACTTGCCAGTCACCGAGCAAAGGTTGCAGCACTGGAGAAAACTCATGATAGCAGCATGGATAATGTAGTCTGGAAGGTGGAAATTTAACCTACTAGGAACAAACGCTGGTCAACTGTTTATATGGAAAAGCAGGTCTCTCATTGACTAACACAGTAGAAGTTATTTAGGACATCTAATCTGTAAATAGAGCATAATGATTCCCAGGTTCAGCCTGAGCCCGGACGAATTCTTATACTCTTGAAAACAGAATCCAACTGAAGAGTTGGAGCTCAATTTTCCTGGTGACAAATGGAGCAACTGGAGGTTAATTTTTAGTTTACCTTCCATAAGTCTAGGTCGGGTAACTTTGCGATTAGCTGAGTCATTGACCTTTTAGGTGATTATAGTTTTTCCTCTTAGCCTACTGTATAAGGCTGTTGGAGTTAGAGCATTGCTAGATGTGATTAATAGCAGTGTCTTAGTGTTTTTCCATTTAATTACTTTCATATGATGTTTTATTTTTCTTGTTTTAGTTCCAGGAGGTTGTTTGTTGGTGTGTCGGAGAATGGGATTTCTCTGGAGCTTAGGTTAAAGTCAAAGTAGTAAGGTGTAAGCAGATGAGAAAAGTTGTAAATTTGTTTGATCTGCTGTAACCAGATTGGATCTTGTTTGTTGTTTTCTGATAGTACTCTCAGTTTTTTGTTGGTTTGGTAAATACAGCCAAGAAAATAAAACAGAATCTTTGCCCATCAGGTATGAATTACCTGCTGATGCAGAGATGAGCATCTCTCAGTTAATCCCTTTTGGGTTTATCTGAAATCTTGTACTTTCTTCATGACATAATGCTGATGCATTGCACTTGTATGCCTGATTTATACCAGAAGCTCTTCTTTAAGACAAAATTCAATCAGGTTATTGTTTGTGTATGTGAGGATTATGACATGTACTATTTGAGAGGAGGTTTCTGATTCTGCTGAATTAGAGCATCTAGGGCTAACTGGAATTCCAGCATAACAAGATTTTCCTTTTTCTTTTACGGGTTTAATCATGTGGCATCTGAACTCCATTTACCCGATTAATTCAAATTTGTGCTAGATTCTTTGATCGGTGTAAAGCATACCTTCCAACATGGTGATGTTTCAACCATCTCACCACATCCGTTAGTGTACCAAGTCTTTCTGTTTCTACATCTAGAACTTCTTGATTCAGTTCACTTGATCATGGATCCATTGAATTGGACAAAAAAAAAGTTGCCAAGAGGTGTTGGTAGATCTTTGGTAAGATGAGCTTGCCTCAGTTGAGGAGCAAAAGAGTAAGGGGATGGAGAGGGGGGAGGGGGAGGGGGTAAAGACAGAAACTTTACCAACCCATGTGATATCCTCATCACTACCCACCTATTTTTCTTTCTCCTACTGCTGGAGTATTATCTTCTCCTTTGTTCAGGTGCTTTGTTCCCCAAAATTAACACCCTTCTTTTCTTTTGGCAGATAAGTCATGTTCTATCTTCTTCCTTTTTACCACCTCCTCACCTGGCATTTTCACTTTCATCAACTTCGATGTTAGTTTTCTAAAGAGTCAATGCTCACTAGCTGTCTATGGTGGGAAGTTTCTTCATCATGATGATGTTCACCACTTTTTCAACTTCTTTTCTACAGCAAATGATCCTCCGAGTAATGTCACTCTCAAACTATAGATCTTACTCCAAATGAACTCATCAATGAACCCAACCAATATTGTACTGATCCAATATATGCATGTGTAAATTAATCATAATAATGCTCGTTTTGTTTTAAACGAGTGAAAATTAATTTTTTTCAAGAAGAGTAGGGGTTTAAAGTTACTTAGTACGTGTACTGGTGAGATGGAACAGCCTAACAAGCATCCGATGTAATAGTGGAGTCGGAGAAAGTATGCGCAAGATGCATGTAACCCACGGATCATATGACATGAGACAACAAATTAAATGCAATCTTGGTTCGCTGATTATCATTGCTGCTGCTCCTACTACTACTATACTACTCATACGAGTCATTTATTTGATAGTGGGCTCAATCACCTAATTAATATGAAACGGTTCAATCATGGTGTGGTCCAAATTCATTTACATTCAATAGTCCCATTAACCACCATTGCATGATTGGTAGGAAAAAATTCTAAAGCACTGAATATACTATTCTACTTAAGTTCATATGGAACTAGGGAAAAAAGAACAGTTTCACTTCTTTGCACTAAATTGAGAGCAGTCAGCCTATTCAATTCACTTGGACCTATCAAAGTCAATATCCATAAGGTCTTTGTTTTCACACTGTAGTTGAAGACTTTTTCTCTTTTTACTTGTCTTGTTCTGCTTATGTGTCGTTGTATCCCCAATTTATATAACTTCATGAAAGGAAAAAAAGGATATTTCTGCAAAATCAATTGCTTTTCTAATTCATGTTTCAACTTCTGTGTGTCACTGTACAAACTTTTCCTATCTATTTATATACACTATAAAGGGAATAATCCCATAACTAATTCCTAGCTACAAAACAAAATAGTCTAACAGATTTTGATTCCTACAGATCTTTCTAGAAGGTTAATTACAATCAAGATATTATTCCTATACTATGTTGCTGACTAAGCAACGTGGTGTGCAAAGTGAAGTGGGCTTAGTGCCATTTACAGAACAAAAGAGAAATCAGGCCCACTTCAATCTAACTTGCCCAGGTCCAATAATGCGACCCGGTCCAGAAGCTGGTCAAAGTGACTAATGAGTCAGTCAAGTGACTCCACTCAAAGTAGTCTTTGTCTCTTCCAATACTCTCAACTCTTCAGTTCCCAAAATACACACAGAACCCACAAACACACCGTCAACGATCGGAGCTCCGGCTTCTTTACTTGTCATCAATGCCTTTGCCGGAGCTCTGTCAACACCCCCCTTCAAGGTGGAATCCGGTGAACGAATTCCTAACTTGCCCAGAAAATTGCGATGAAGAGGGCCAGAGAGAGCTTTAGTAAATATATCGGCGACCTGAGAAGATGACGGAGTAAAGGACAGGGAAATCAACCCATCAAGAAGTTTTTCACGAACGAAGTGGCAATCTAACTCGATGTGCTTCGTTCGTTCGTGAAAAACGGGATTTTTAGCAATATGGATCGCCGCTTGATTATCACAACGAACAGGCACTGGGAGAGTGAAATCCACAACGAGATCTGAAAGAAGGCGAACAATCCATGCTATTTCAGCAACAAGACGACGGAGGGACCTATATTCCGCCTCCGCTGATGACAACGATACGACCTGTTGTTTCTTCGATTTCCACGCGATGGGAGAACCACCTAAGCTTAGAAAAAATCCACTAACAGAGCGACGTGTATCAGAACACGACGCCCAATCAGCATCACAGAACCCAAGCAATTGAAATGAAGGGTCGGAGGAGATAAAAAGACCCAAACCAGGATTAGATCGTATATATCGAAGGGTGTGTAAAGCTGCTTGAAGGTGACCCGATCTGGGATCTTGCATGTACTGGCTTAATGTCTGGACTGCAAAAGAGAGATCCGGTCGGGTGTGGGTGAGATAATTGAGTTTGCCCACAAGACGACGATACAAAATCGGATCTGGTAAGGGATCACCCATATCAGCAGAAAGCTTGGAAGATGGATCAAGAGGTGTACTGACAATGCGCGAGGGAGTTGTATCAAATTCATCCAGAAGGTCCATAGCATACTTACGCTGAGTAACAATCAAACCATCAGGTTCGTGCAGAATCTCCATACCTAGAAAATAGCTTACTTTACCCAAATCTTTGATGCAAAACTCTGAATTCAAAAAAAACTTGATTGCTTGTATTTCTGCCGTGTTATTCCCTGTGATCAAAATGTCATCGACATATACTGCAATAATCGTAATCAAGTTCCCATTTTTTTTGTGAAAAAGGGAATAATCATTCAAAGAAGAGGAGAAACCCCTTGTGCCCAAAGCAGAAGAAAGGCGGGCATACCATTGACGAGAGGCCTGCTTGAGGCCATAAAGAGACTTGCGAAGAAGACAGGCATGCTGAGGGGGAGAGTCACCAAAACCAGGGGGAAACTTCATGAAAACTTCCTCATCCAGATCACCATGAAGGAAGGCGTTGTTGACGTCAAGTTGAAACAACGGCCAACCCTTCTTGACTGCCACACTAAGGAGACAACGAATTGTCGTCATCTTCACAACAGGTGAGAACGTTTCCGTATAATCTATTCCCTCCTTTTGTATGTCACCACGAATTACCAATCGTGCTTTCAGTCGCTCCAAACTGCCATCTGACCTCAGTTTCACTTTGTATACCCATTTGCAGGGTAATGCCTTCTTCCCAAGAGGGAGGGGTACCACATCCCAAGTGTGATTAGATCTGAGAGCCTCAAGCTCCTTAGCCATAGCAATTTGCCAACCAGGATGAAGTGCAGCTTGGTGGTAAGATTTTGGTTCTGTGATTTGTGTTATGCAGTTTATAATTGTTTGATTGTGTGATGAAAGAGCATTAAAAGAATAAGAGTGGAAAGGTGTGATAGGAGGATTAGGAGAAATCACAGAATAGGCTGCATCACAAATAAAATCAGAGAGATAAGCTGGAGGCATTGTGGTTCTGGTGCTTCTGCGAGGTTCTTGTACTGGAGCCACAGGACCCTGAGGTGATAGGTTATACTGGATAGGAGTTGTAACAAGAGGACTACTAGACTGCCTAGAGGTAGACACAGGGGTAGAAAACTGTGGTGACTGTGTAGGTGGCTGGGAAACAGTGAATGTGGGTGAAATAGGACTAGTAGGAGTAGGAAACAAATGTCCTTCTTCCAGGGAAGAAGGAAAAGAAGCAGGGAACAACTTTGACATAGGAACAGAGAAAGAGAAGGGAAAAATAGATTCAAAGAATTTAACATCCCTAGACACAAACACTTGATTTGTTTGTAAGTTAAGAACCTTATACCCTTTCTTGCCATAAGGGTAACCCAAAAACACACCTGGAATTGCCCTAGGCATCATTTTATCCCTGTTTCTTGCTAAAGTAGATGCAAAACATAGGCATCCAAAAGATCTCAAGTGAGAGTAGGCTGGTGGTTTGTGAAAGAGAACTTCATAGGGTGATTTATGGTTTAGGGCTGTAGAAGGAAATCTATTTATTAAATAGGCTGCTGTGAGAAGACAGTCTCCCCAGAACTTCTTTGGCAAATGGGACTGGTAGAGGAGAGCCCTACATGTCTCTAACAGATGTTTGTGCTTTCTTTCTACCACCCCATTTTGTTGAGGGGTGGCTACACAGCTAGTTTGATGCTCAATGCCTAAAGAAGTGAAATATTCAGATGCCAACTGTCCAGCCCCCAATTCATAGGCATTGTCTGATCTTATAACCTTAACTTTAGTAGAAAATTGCCTTTCAACAAGTGATAGGAAATTTTTAAGTGTAGTGAATGCATTTGCTTTAGTGGCTAGCAAATATGTCCAAGTTGCTCTAGAATGATCATCTACAATAGTCAAAAAATACCTCTCCCCCTTGTATGTAGGCACATTATAGGGTCCCCAAGTGTCTATGTGTATCATGTCAAAGCAGTGTTTGGATCTGATAGTGCTAGTGGGAAATGGTAATTTAGATTGTCTTGCCATTGGACAAATGTCACAAGGAAAACTGTGTTGATCTCTAGATGCCAATGAAATTGCTCTAATATTTCTCATAGCATGGTAGGGTAGATGCCCAAGCCTGAAATGCCATAATTTATTTTGATCCAGAGTGTTAGAAACAAGAACTTTATTCAGGGTAGAACTGGATTGAGAAGGAACAAAATCCATTACATTAGCTTCTAAAGACTCTACAGACTCAAGACCAGACTTAGACAAACACTGTGGACTCACTGTAGTATAAGACAATACAGGATCCTTAGGAGACAAAGACTCAACACTAAGAACATTTGAACTAGACACTTTAGATATAGCTGACTGTGGTTCTTCCAGTACATAGAGCCCTGCATTGGCTTTACCAAACACCATCTGCCTCTTCAGAGAATGGACCTGTATCACACAATCATGTTTAGTGAAAATTAAACTGCATTCATGTTCTTTGCACAACTGATTAACTGAAAGAAGATTATGTTTAAAGGATGGAACATAAAGAACAGAACCTAGTGTGATGTCAGGGAATAGAGTGACTGATCCTATTAATGTAACTCTTACTTTATATGCATTGGGCAGGTTTACCATTATAGGTGTAGTTAATTCCCTAAGATTATGTAAAAGAGCCTTATCATGAGTCATATGTTGTGTGGCCCCTGAATCTAATATCCAGAGGTTTGATGTCAGGGTGGAAAAACATGAGGTATAAGTATGGAAAGCCGCAATTTTACCAGCAAAGTTGGCACTTCCACTACCCTCAGAGTTTGAAGATCCTGTATGTGCTGATTGGAGCAATTGAATCAGTTGGTCACATTGTTCCTTGGTGAACCCCTGAGGATTAATAGGAGGAATCATCCCTGAGTTCATGCTACTTTCCCTTGTTCCACCATTCCTGGGTAAGACTCCTTCTTCCATTGCTGCATTTGCTTGAGTGTTATAATTGTTTCTTTTAGCCTTCAACTTCCTACACTCATCATTTACATGTCCTGAAATTCTGCAATAGGTGCAGTACTTGCTCCCATTGTTTGGCCTCCTTTGTTCATTGCTATAGTTCCTGTTATTATAGTTCTGTTGCTGGCTCCTTCCTCTATTATCAGTGTAGTATTTCTGTGTGTTATAACTTTGATTCCTTCTTTGTGAGTTGACATTAAAGGCAGCTGTCTCACTGTTCACATGTGCAGTGTGATGAACTTCCCTTTGGGTCTCTTCATGCAGTATAATTGAGTAAGCTTGAGCAGTAGTAGGCAAGGGTTTCATCATAAGAATATTACCCCTTACAGTTGAATAGGCTTCATTCAGACCCATTAAAAACTGGATAAGTTGTTGGTCCTCTTGCACTTTGGTATTGTGTTTCTTTGCATCACATTTACATTCACAGGTACATGTCACAAAAGTGTTAAGCATTTTCATTTGGTCCCAGATCTTTTTAAGTTTATTGAAATATCCAGCAACATCATTAGCACCCTGTGACATGGTGTTTAGTTCTCTTTGTAACTGAAACATCTTAGTTCCATCAATCTGCCCATACCTTTGTTCTAACTCAATCCACAACTCTTGTGCAGTTTGTGAATAGAGCACACTCTCTGCTATTTCCTTGCTTAAGGAGTTAAGAAGCCATGCTAGAACCATATCATTACATCTTCTCCAGTGGTCAAAGAGTGGATCCCCCTCATCAGGTTTGGTAAATCCTCCATTTATGAATCCCAATTTGTTCTTAGCTGATAAAGAGATTAATACACCTCTTTTCCAATTTCCATAGCTAGAACCATCAAAACTGGTGTTGATCAGATTCATACCAGGAGAATCTGAAGTGGCTAAGAAGTAGGGATGATTAGCATCTACAAGTTTCAATGCAGAGCTGGAAGAGGAAGATCCATCCTCCACACTTTGAGATCCAGTAAGTCCGATGACTGGAGTAGTCATAGGTACAGAAAGGAAGAGTACTTAAGAATCTATGGATAATGACAGAGAAGGTGTTTAGAGCACTTGCTCTGATACCATGAAAGGAAAAAAAGGATATTTCTGCAAAATCAATTGCTTTTCTAATTCATGTTTCAACTTCTGTGTGTCACTGTACAAACTTTTCCTATCTATTTATATACACTATAAAGGGAATAATCCCATAACTAATTCCTAGCTACAAAACAAAATAGTCTAACAGATTTTGATTCCTACAGATCTTTCTAGAAGGTTAATTACAATCAAGATATTATTCCTATACTATGTTGCTGACTAAGCAACGTGGTGTGCAAAGTGAAGTGGGCTTAGTGCCATTTACAGAACAAAAGAGAAATCAGGCCCACTTCAATCTAACTTGCCCAGGTCCAATAATGCGACCCGGTCCAGAAGCTGGTCAAAGTGACTAATGAGTCAGTCAAGTGACTCCACTCAAAGTAGTCTTTGTCTCTTCCAATACTCTCAACTCTTCAGTTCCCAAAATACACACAGAACCCACAAACACACCGTCAACGATCGGAGCTCCGGCTTCTTTACTTGTCATCAATGCCTTTGCCGGAGCTCTGTCAACACTTCATAAAATCAATTAGTTGAAGATTTTTTTTGAGTGTTGTAGTGAATTAATTGTTGATGTTTCGCAAGATTCTAGCACTTATATGGGGAGGGGCACCTTGTATTCATTCTTTTAAGATTTAAACAGTAAGTCCCCATCTTCTCTCGTCGTCCTTTCCTAGGATGGCAATGTTAGATTCCAATGTTAATTTAGAACCATAATCTTGTACTATACATATTATTTTAAACAGTTGATAAATGGTAGCATCATGTGCCAAGCTAGGTCAATGTAACGGTCGAGACACTGTTCAAACTTCAAACTACCAACAAAAACTTGCCTTTGCTTCAACTTAACACTACTTAAATACTCCATTTATATGTCTTTCTTTATGTGTAATATAATACAGCAAAACAACGCCGAATACATCCCCGCAGCCTCTGTAACTTGCCATGATTTTTCATTTATAGATAACTTATTTAGGAGTTAGATATCTTATTAGGAAGGGAATGTCATAACTCATAAGTCATAATGAGCACTTTACATATTGGTAAAATTTGCTATTGACACAAATATTTACAGTCCGCAAAATATGTAAGGACTTGTAGAGGTGAATTTAGAATTCAAATTTTACGGATTCAAAATGCCACTGTATTCACTGAGTATTGAGTTACTATGTTTGAAAATTTAATATGTACATATTTAGTAAATTTTAACATACGATATACATGATTTGAGCTAAAATTACAAAATTCGGCTGAATTCGTAGCCATAACTGTGATCCGCCTCTTAGGCTTGATCGATGAGTTTCACACTCAAAATCAACCAACCAAAATTTGGCCATCTCACCGAACACCCCTTTCATCTTAGCATAGCGGTGAAGGAGAAAGATAAAAGTGCATACACCCTTTATTAAAGTTGCAACCATTAAACTGTAACTACTATAATGTCAACGTTTGTTTATTAGATACTATGACATTATAAGATCAAAACCAAGCAAATATTTCCTAAAAGAGAGATGCTAAATGGCCACACTAATTTGGCCCAAATTTAACCATATCTATCAAAATGACTTCTATATAATTCAATCTATAACCTGTCATATTTTACTTAACTCTATAAATGACCTAGATTAGACAGTAATTTACCATTTTAACCCTATTAGTGCCATTGTGGCTAAAATAAGTGTGGTGAAAAGACCTTTTCGTTCCTAAAATGCTTGATCAATTTAGCTTTTATGGTGGAATAATACCATAGATTGATCAACAGACAAGAAGTATATAGCTTGTGTGTCTTATAACAAATATAAGAGGAAGACTTGGCGTTCCTTTAGCATAATATAACATAAAAACAAATGAAAGTCAAAGATGTGAAATAAATGCTTAGGATGAGTCGAGGAGAAGGGCAGAATTTCCCATTTGAGCAAGTTTCAAGATCGCACATTGACTATGACTTTTCCATCTTTCATCTCTTTGGTTTCTTGCACTAAACATGCTGAGTTTCAGTAAGTGTTTTCGATTTGCAAGACACAATTCAGCCTTCCAAGATTATTCAATATTAAAACGTGCAACATTATTTTTTGTGACTACGATTATAGTACAAGTACTTATGTACTAAAACTGTCGGTGAACTAAACCTTCCTCCCCCCCAAACGATCGGAACCCCCCACCTTGTTGCAAATAAGAAAATGAAAGAGAATAGGAGAAATATCCCACGTACTGATGGATCTAATATGTTTACAACGTGCATGTGCGATAAGGTGATACTTAACTTTTATCCTTCTCTAGTTCTACGTTAAAAATTTTAACACTTCCAACTAATTTACATTATAGCTTTAATTTGTTCCTCCACTTTTAAAATATCATTAAATCATTGTTGGATCCTCCAAAAATATATATATATGAAAGGATCTATAACATATATACCCAATGATTCAAAATTTATTCACATTATAAATACCAAATGTGGTTTATGAATGAGCTATAAAATCTATAGTCTCAAGTTAGAATAGCTTGTTCCAACATGTTCTCTTTCTACAACCAAAATAATGTAAAATCTTGATTTGCCGACATACTTCCTAGATCTCTTCTATAGAGGAAGGGAAGCACAGTACATTAATGGTGAGGGGTAGCATGCATGGTAGGGGCTGAGTGCTCGCAAGAGAGTATAGAGTTGAGACTCCCAAGGAGAAGGGTTTTCACTCATTCTGATAATACTTCAAGTTTTCCCATGCTTCTTTGCACGTGCATTTCCACATTGGGTGTACCAAATAGTATTTATTTTGCTGTCCTCACTAGATGGCCTTCAGATGCTACTACAGTACTGCTACTATTATGTACTCAAAATCATTTACTCCCATCTATTTTAGCTAGCGTTTGGACATAGATTTGGTTGAAACATGAAAAAGTGGATTTTTTGAGTTGAGTTTAAAAATAATTTTTGGAATTAAAAGTTGTGTTTGGACATAGAATTTACTTTAAAAAATTGAAATTTTGTGAGTAAGATAAGAAATTTTTCCAAGTTTCGACGATGCTATACTTTTGAATGTTTTCCAAGTTTACCTTCTTTCTTTCTTTTTTCCATGAAAATCAGTATTTTTAGCTACAAATATTCATCATTTAATACTGAACTTTGGACTCCATAATAGAAAGACAATAAGTATAATTTAGAACACAATTATTATTTCTCAAAAATCATATTTTAAATACAAAATCTATGCGTTGGTAGCGAAATGAAATCTCCAATGGCCGGAAATAAAAGATTTACTATCTGAGAAAACATAAGTAAACGAACCTCGCTTGAACCTCCAAGGTTAAAGGTACATGAACATCCATTTGATCTCCAACATAATTAACATTGAATCTCTTACAAACTAATGAATGTAAACAAATAGCATACGTGCCCCACCAATAAAGTGGGTTGCAATGCATGTATGCCTAATTTATGCAGAAAGGGTATTTAGAAATACATGATGTCCCTGCATAACTTTTTGGAGAATTTCTCATACAATCAGCTCTTTTTCTTGAATTTTACTCTACTTAGCAACTCTGATCATCCAAGCAAGATGCATGAAGATAAATAGATTTTAGTTCAAACTTAGGTATTCTTCTTGAAATTAGTATAAAAATACAAGTTTCAGCTTATACGGAAGTTTGAACTCTATTAAGAACTTTGGCTTAAAATTTAGCCTTTTTCCACTTTAAATTTGGTATATTAACTGTAAATTACAGTAGCCTTTGGTATATTAGTGACTATTCTTCACATCCCTTCTGCGTTTAAAACTGTGGTGTATTCATCTATAACATGGATAAAATTCATTTACTACTCTAAAAAGTGGCTACGGGGAGCTAATTTGACATAGGGTAATATCCAAACAACCTTTTATCTCTTCTTAAAACTCACTTAGTTAACAATCCACTAATTGACATAGTAAACGTCGATTTTCGGAAGAAATCGTTAATGGCATTTTTGTATTTTTAGAAAACCTTAACTTTTTTAGCAAATCTAAATATCAAAATTACTTCTCCTACTAATATTTAGGATTTGAGAGAGTAACAAACGCATCATAAAAGAATGATGTCTAGTGTCTACTCACAAAATTTCACTCGGCATCACAAAAGTTGACTAATTCTAAAAGTTTGTCCTTGTATAAAATAGTTTTAGCAAAATATTTTTGGAGATACGTGGGAAGAGATTTAAAAGAAAGTATTATCTAAAAAATAGGGGTCAAAGACAGGTATTGCCTTTTAGGCAGTACTTACCGAGGAATGTGGGAGGAAATACGAGCATCATTATAAAATTCTTAGGGGAACTTCCGTCCGAAATTTATTCATTAGACCAAGCAGAAACCATTTTTACTAAACGACTATTATAGGGATCCAAAAAGCAAACCATTACTTATGGTGTTATAGTTCTACAATTCCTCTCGTGTCTACTATAATTTAGTAAAAATTTCGCACAAATATCACTTTTGCCAGTGATTTTTGGTTTGAGGAGAATTTTTTAATTAGTTTTGCATGAGCGATCAATTTTTGGAACTTCACTCCTTGTGGACTAAATTTCACACCATAAGGATTGAAGTTCAACTTCAGCGCAACACAAGGGTTGAAATTTACGCATTCTATGACTAAAAGTTCAGCTCTTGCAGACTGAAATTGAACTTCGTATCTTAGGCATGAAGTTCAGCCCACACAGTTTAAACTTCAGCCCACAAGGATGAATTTCCAAAAAGTAGTCTCTCATGCAAAATCAATAAAGAAGTGGTCTCAAATCAAAGATAGCTGACGAAAGTGGCTACCATGCACTTTGCCCTATAATTTAGGACCATGGGCTTGCAATTAATTACTAGGAAAATTTACATCACATGACTAACCTAATAGCTAAATTACAAAAAATACCGATACTTTTAACATATTACAAAACATAATAATATTTTTAAATATATTACAATTCATACAATTTTTTAATTACCCCCTTTCTCCTACCACAAAACTCTAATTTCTATCTTTTTTCTTTCCCCTCCTCCACCCACCACCCACCCACCCGCCGTCCTTCATCCATCTCCAGCGACTAGCCACTGTATTTCTCCGGCCAAGCAGCTCGTTTTTTTGGTGTTGATGCTACTGTATCGTCTGATTTCGGGAGCTGTGCTCCGGCGGCGCTGATGCTACTGCTCTGGACGGCGCCACTGCTCCTAGAACTGTTGCTGGTGGTGTTCGTCGGCGGCGCCGGATCTGCTGCCTCCGATCTTATTCTCGCTTTCTTTTTCTTCTTTTTTTTGTTTTTTTGGAAGTGTATTAATGTGTATAATACGTATATCGTTTTTGTATTAATGTGTATGTATATTTTTTGAACCTAAATACACTTTAAAATCTTTTCGAATGGCTATTGAATTTTTTGTATTGTTATTGTATATTTCTGTATTTTTATATTTTCAATTGTATGGTTGGAATATTTTTGGTTGTGTATGTGTATGTTTTTGTATATACTTGTATTTAAGTGTATGTGTGTTTTAAGAGTATGTGAATAAGTGTTTTGCATATCCAAAAATTCATTTTGTATGTCTTTGAATGTGCAGGCATAATAAGTGTATATTTTGTGTATAATAAGTATGAATGTGTATTTTTTGTATGTTTTATGCTCGTTTATATTGTTTTCTTAGATTTAAAAAAAAATCATTTCCGGCCACCCGCCGTCGCCGGTGGAAAAACTGAAACTGGAGCAGTAAGCTTGGAAGGAGTAAAAGATTCATTTCCATGGAAGTTGTATATGCTATGTACAAAAAGCATTAGTATATTTTGTAAAATGGTAAAGTATCGGTATTTTTTGTAAATATGGCATTAGGTTTGTATATATTTGTAATTGCCTCTAATTACTATTGTGTCTTTCTGAAATAAAAATTTTAATGAATTTTTAAAAATTATTTAAATTTTTAACACTATATTGAATTTCAAATTTCTCATGCTTAGCTTCAAACATGAAGGGTTGAAGTTAGTCATAAAAATTCTGAAGTTAAACTTCAAACTTGAAAGATTGAAAAATCAGACTCCAAACTGTGAAGTTTAAAAAGTGGCTAAAACTTAAAAAAAAGTTTTTTTTTTTAAAAAAAGACTTAATTGTAATGGCGGGCCAAAAGGTGTCTTCTGAAAGAAGGTAAGGGTACACTAAGGTGAAATTTATTGTTGGTAACCATTTTTAAAGTGCTAAACAAGAAATAGTTAGTACTTTCATTTTTTTTATAATAGCCATAATTACTTAAACTTCATATTTTCCTTCTGGATTTCACTTAAAATTTTCTCTGTCAAAGTAGTCGAGTATGAAGTGACAAATCTTGAAATTCAAGAAAATATATTTGAGATTTTGACCTGGTTTAACACTTTAAAAAGTGGCTATTCATAAAAAGTGCCTACGGGAATGGTATGAATAATCAAGGATTTTTTACATAAAAGTACAAGTTTTAGAGCTTAATTACCAAACATAGCAACATTTTAGTAAAATTACCCTATACAGAGGAAAACACAAGATAATTACAAATATAGCAAAAACATAGCAATATTTTCCCATAACATATCAAACCCTTACATTCTTCCTTCTATTTCCTCCATTATCTCTTTTGCTCCTCCCATTTTCCCTTATTTCACTTTTGCTCCCACCATTTCCCCTCAATTTCACTTTTACTCCACTCATTTTCCCCAATTTCACTTTTCCTCATCCATCCTCAATGTATCTCGTTGAATCTCACTGTTTCCGCACCGTATCAACTGGTTCTGCACCGTATCTCAACTGTTTCTGCACCATTTCAACTGTTTCTGCACCGTATCTCAACTGTTTCTGCACCGTTTCAACTGTTTTTGCAGCACCGTATCTAACTGTTTCTGCACCGTTTCAACTGTTTCTGCACCGTATCTCAACTGTTTCTGCACCGTTTCAACTATTTCTGCAGCACCGTATCTAACTGTTTCTGCACCGTTTCAAAACAGCAGCGTTTCAGCACCAAAACTGCTGCAATTCAGCACCAAAAAAACTGCAGAAAAACAGCAGCGTTTCAGCACCAAAACAGCAGCGTTTCAGCAGAAAAACAGCAGCGTTTCAGCACCAAAAAAACTGCAGAAAAGCAGCAGCGTTTCAGCAGCGTTTCAGCAACAAAACTGCTGCAATTCAACACCAAAAAAACTGCAGAAAAACAGCAGCGTTTCAGCTGCGTTTCAGCACCAAAAAAATTGCAGAAAAACAGCAGCGTTTCAGCTGCGTTTCAGCACCAAAACTGCTGCAATTCAACACCAAAAAAACTGCAGAAAAACAGCAGCATTTCAGCTGCGTTTCAGTACCAAAAAAACTGCAGAAAAACAGCAGCATTTCAATTCAAATTATTTTAGCACTGTTTCAGACCGTATCATACTGTTTCAACGCCGTTTTAGACCGTATCAGATTGTTTCAACGCCGTTTCAGACTGTATCATACTGTTTCAACATCATTTTAGACTGTATCAACTCCCCATTTCAGACTGTATCGTAGTGTTTTAATGTCGTTTTAGACTGTATCAGACTGTTTTAAACTGTATCAACTCCGTTTCAGATCGTTTAAACTGTATCTACTCTCATTTTAGACTGTATTAATTCCGTTTCAGACCGTATCATACTGTTTCAACATCGTTTCAGACTGTATCAAACTGTTGCAACAACTGTTTCAATGTTTCAATGATGTTTCAAACCGTATCATATTGTTATTTTGAAACTGTAACTCGATGGAAAAAATAAGAGTTTAACGTCACCAAAACAAGAAAATGCAGCTAACATCAAACGCCGCAGTAAGAACTAACACTGGACCATGTTTTTCCTTCTTCTCCATCCACCCCCACCCCACCCTACCTTACAACTCAGATCTAAAGATGTGCAAACCCAAATTTCACCGAGAACCTCCAATCCATGGATACTACCAGAATCGCGAAACACGCTGCTAATTAGCCAAGCAACGATAATAACAAACTGAAAACACATGCATATATTGCAGTGGATTGAGCTTTAACAAAGATGCACGACAACAACACAAACTGAATCGCACAAACTGTTAAAATCCGCCGGATCGATTGAGTTTCGGCGTCGTTGCCGGTGAACGTAGCGATGGTGATGATTTTGACGATGGCGATGAGAGCGACGTCGGCACGGATCTGATCAGTTAATGGCATGGGTGGCGAGGATTTTATTCGATTTGTGTTGGAACTGAAAGGGAGGAAGAAATGGGTGCACTTGATTACCGGTGGAGTTGTTCCCGCTCTCCTCCCTGTTGTCGATGTAAGTTCGCCGGATCTGGGGTGGAGGTGATGGTTCTGGCGTGGTGGGGGTTGGGGATGGGTGGCGTCAGTGGGTTTTGGGGTATGAGTGATAGGGGAGTTGGGAATGATTTTGGGGTAGGGATTGAAGCTAGGATTTGTTTGGAAAATATGATTTATCTTGTTTATTGTGAAATGTGCTAAAAAAATATTGCTATGCCTTGTAATTAGAAAAGTATTGCTATTTTTTTGTAATTAAGGGGTTAAATTTGTATATTTGTGTAAAAATCCCAATAATCAAAGGTAAGGCTCATATGAATTGGGCCTTCTGGAAGGTGAACACGACAAACTAGTAGTTGCAATGATTTTAAAACATAACCATAACCATCGCTAGACTCCAGAAAAAATCTTGAAGTTTGAACTATTGTTGTTATTCTTCTAAAACATTGCTAATACTAGCAATTCATTGATTGGTTCTATATTAGACATGCCAAGATCCCGTTATCTCCAAGCGAATATTATATTTTAAAAATAATCTTATATGGTGTTCGAAGTTGAATAGGGGTGGTAATGGGGCGGGGCAGGGCGGGGCGGAGCGGGTTGAGCCCTTCCCCTGCCAAAGTTTTGCCCTACCCTGCCCCGCCCCATTTGGTCTTTGTCTAGTTTTTGTCCCGCCCCGCCCCGCCCTGCCCTGTCCTATTTTGCCCCGCCCCACTTAAATCACATTTTATGTCATTATTTTTTAATTTTTTTTTTTTATCATCAAAATTGATCTTTTCTTTTAACTTTTAATCCATTTAATATATTTCTAACTTTTTTTTATTGAAATTTTCAAATTTGATGATTTTGGAATTACTTGTAGAAATTGAAGCTTTTAAAAAATTTACAGTATTTCAAAAGTATTACGTATTTACTATATTAATTAATAGCTTAAATAGCCAATAGTGGAACAATATTTTCATTATTTCCTCAACTTAATCATGAAATAAGAAAATAGTGGAAAAAGAACAAGTAAAATTAATGGGCCTCTATGTTGCCCCGCCCTGCCCCGCCTCGAAATTTCTAAAACAAAATTTTGCCCCGCCCTGCCCCGTCCCGCCCCGTTTAACAGTTGCCCCTCCCTGCCCCATTTACTGTTTTGCCCCCCCCCGCCCCGGCCCGGTTGCCATCTCTAAAGTTGAAGGGAATATAAATTTGAGAACATTGATTAAAATGTCAGTTTAAGGGTAACTTGGCAACTAGAAAATCTGTTATATGCTCAAATGGTTGTTCGCATATAAGATTAGATTTATCAACAACAAAACAAACCTATTCATACAAACCAACTTCTTTTTGCATTGTTGCATTTTCTTATTTTCAGAAGAACAAAATGATGGCATTATTATGGAACATGAGAATTAGAAGGAATCATTGGGCTTTTAGCCGTGACGTTGCCCGTCAGAAATTGTAAAAATTTCGCTCAGAAGCCAATTTACCACATGTCTTTTCAGAAGCCAATTTTTTTATTGGTTTTCATTAGAGACTAGTTTTTGGAACTTCAATCCTTATGGGCTGAACTTCATACCACAAGGGTTGAATTTTATGTATTTATGCCTAAAAGTTCAGTCCTTGCGGGTTGAAATTTAACTTTATACCTTAGGCATGACGTTTATCAGTTCACAAGAATTGAAGTTCCAAAACGTGATCTCTCATGTAAAATTACTAAAAAAGTGGCATCAAACTCAAGACCACTAGTAAAAGTGCCTATTCGTGCACTTTGCCCTCAGAAATTGGGCGATGTGCACAAAAATCCTATTTTGGGAGCGCATTTAGCCTCTAAGAATATTTTTAAAATTATTTAAATTTTAGCCACTGATAAAAACTTCAATCCTTTAATTCTTAATTTCAGATCTTCAAGGTTGAAGTTAAGTACTAAATATCTGAAGTTTAACTTCAATCCTGAAGGTTTGAAATTGCTCATAGTAACTTCCAACTTCAAACCTTCACATTTGAAGTAGGTCATAAATAACTTACAATATCAAACCTGAGCATAAGATTTGAAGTTGGGGCCTTGCAATAGCTTATTTAATGCGGTAATAGGGCAAAGACCCGACATAGGGTATTTCTGCAAAAACATTTACCGACTAAAACATTGATGGGGATAGCAAAACTGGCTGATGGACTAAATTTTTACTCACAAATTTGCATAAATAGAATCACTTTAGAATGCTTTCTAGGTTTTGTTCCCGTAAGAGGAGTTAGTCAATATTTAAGTTTTGATGGTGCACCAATAGTACACAATTTTTTTTGGCTGGTCAAAAGTTTATTAACTCACAAATTTTACTGAATGGATAATACTTGCTTGTGTTATTTGTGATAAGATTCACTCTCGTAGAAAATAGTGCTTTTATGCAACCAATAGAAAGATTTTCTCTCTTGAACAAAACATCCATTTTCTTTATTATCTAGGGAAGATCAAGATGTCTGCAGGTTTCACTTTTCCCTTTGCATAGCCAGTAATACTAAGGTAAATATCAGCCTGTGCCTTCATTTTTAAAGCATTCTAGCTCCTTGATTTAATGCTGAAACTCACGCCTTCAAGTGGATTGAATCTCTCTTTTGTAAAAATTGTCTCATCCTTATTCAACCATCTTACTGCAACGCACATTTGTTGCGCTTTTTTTTTTTTTTTGGCTCAATTTTTTCCATACTCCTATAACGAAAGTTGCAATAGGTTGACAATTAGCCGCTAAACTATTCAACAATGTCTGCAAGTTTGGAGCATTATGGATAGATTATTCTACCTCAACATGCTTTGGATTAAAGCATATTTCATGGTTGTTGAGTATTGATGCCAAAGATGTGTGCAGCCTATGTCGTAAACACCATTTTTTATTTTTTGACCTACTTATAAGGCTAAGTTAAATGTGATAATTTCCACAAGAGATGAAGGTAACAAAGATACATAATTAGAAGGTGAAAACATGAATGGATGAGCTAATAGTAGTTTAAATTTAAAAACAATAATCGTCCCAAAATACAAAAAAAGCTCCCCTCAACAAGAAACCTCCAATGAATCCAAGTGAATGTATATTCCGAATACATGTGATGAGAAAAATAGGCCATCATCATCCTACTAAACTAAAGAGATGGCAAATTCATATATAGTGGCAAAAGTAATGGGCACCAAGATCAAAGAGAGATCTAAATTAGCAAGCAGAATAGACCCCAACTGAAAGCCAAGCTTCCCATAATCATCTTCGAGAACCTCATGACCTCTACTCCACTCTGCAGATTGGACATGCACCAAAATATCAAGAAATGTAACTAGCTACACTTAAAAAATTAAAGAGTAATCAAACAAGTAAATTGGATTACCGACATATTATATTATGATTTTAGAACTCTCCATATGTAGAATTAAAATAGAGAGAGATAAATTAGAAACAACATATGTTGTGTCATGTTATAAACGAAATGTATAGAGAAGATCCAACATTTATATGAAGAAACTGAAAGTACAAGCATTTTTTAGCTGCATTATTTTCTATTCAGATCTATAGTGATAGAACCCTATGGATAACAGAGTTCACAACAATGGTAAGTTTCCATATACTTCTCAACCACCTTAAGATCTGATCTAATAATCAATCTGCAGCTAGTTTTGAATCTTTTGGGGACATGAAAAGTTGGCACATGCATAAGACCCTAAAAATTCAACGTAGGGGATAGTTGGGGTTCAATGTGGCTTTGTCTTCTATCTGTATAGAGGTTGCTAGTTACTAAGTACCCACCACTATTCTTTATGCCTCTTATAATTATATTTGTGTTTATATCACTTATGGCTACTATAAGTTTTGTATCAAAAGAAACTGATGTGGTGGGCTGTATATCAGTAAATTACATATATGGTAATGAAATGTTACAGGCTTCCTTTTTTGTTTCTAGTACCAAACATGTACCAAGTAGGAGTAGTAACATTTTACTAGGACACTTGATTATTTTTCAGTTTCCAGTTTACCCCTACAAGAATAGGCAGCCATAATGACCAATGCAGAAAGCACGTGACATGTCCCCAGTGAATAATCATAAATTATGGAAAACTGTGATGACTAATCAGAGGGTAAAGCGTAGACAAAGCTCACATGCTACCGACCACACCTGATCCCACTAGGGGTAGGGGCTCAAGACCCCATATCACCAATAACACATTTTACAAGAACTAGTTAATGTTAGAATTCCTATACTAACTTTGACTATTATGCGCTCTATACATTAACACAAAAATACATTTGGAATATACTAGTTGGTCCCAAATAAGTCCTCTTGCCAACTAGACTTGTCACAAAATGTACAACCTTATAGAAAATTAATGATCTATTTGAGTAATATTAAATTCATCTTTACTATAGTTATTTCTTGCTAATCCTAGTACTGAAATGGTAAAACGGAAAGAATACGACAATGTGTAATATTAATCCTTGATTTATTCCTGTTTGTATGATTTATTTCCTAATTAAACCGTTTACATATTTGGATCTCTTTGTATGAATATTATGACATAGAACTCGTTTGAGTGAGCTTAAAAATTCACTAATACATGTTCGTTAACTTAAAAATTTATGGACGTATAACCACTTACCTACCTAAAAAAGTAAAGACAAAAACGTATTTCTTTCAAGTTTGGTGAAGTTAAACTATGTTATATAAACTAGAAAAAATAAAGCAGTGTGGATAAATATAAAAGTATTGATCCAATCTATAATGCTATGAAATCAGAAAATAAAAATAAAAAAGAAAAGCATGAAAGGGAATATTAATACCTGATCAGTAGCAACTGGAGCAGGAGAAAAAGCAGGAAGAGTACTTGGTGAGGGAGCACCCATGGGTGGTGAAGGTGGACTCAATGACAGCATTGGTGATGGTGCCGGTGATGCAACTACCTTCGTTGGAGCAGCAGCTGGTGTTGCAGCTGGTGGAGTAGCAACTGGTGCTGGTGCAGGAGGTGCAGTTGGTGGTGGGGTAGCTACAGGTGGAGGAGTAGCTGGTGGTGGAGCACTCACTGGAGGTGGAGGACTAGCTGCAACAGGTGGGGGTGAAGTAGCAGGTGGTGGGGTAGCTTGTGGTGGAGCAGAAACAGCTGGAGGTGGAGATGTTACAGCTGGTGGTGGTGAACTAGCTGCTGGTGGTGGAGATGAAGCTACTGGAGGAGGAGTAGCTGTGGGAGGTGGCTGAGTTGGTGGAGGAGAACCAGTGGGTGCAGGGGTAGTAGGAGGAGATGGGGTAGTAGGTGTTGGTGGTGCTGGGGTGGTAGTAGGGGAAGTTGCTGGAGCTTGACCACCAACTCCTGCTACAACAATGCAAAGAAAACCGATCCAAATAGCATGTTTCCGATCCATTTTTCACAAGATAGCCCTTTTCTTTTTGTGCTCTCTATGTATTTTTGTATAGGAGTACTTAGGTATTGATATAAGAAAAGGAAATAAAGGAGGGAATATATAGAGGGGGATTGTTTGGGGGAAGAGTAAAAGGGAGGAAAAGGAAAGTAGAAAGGTGACGGGTCTTTCTACTTGTTAGTACAGAAGTAAATTGTGAGTACCAAACAGATCTGTAGTTGGTTGTTTGTTTGTACAACAATCTGATGGAATTGGGTGTGTGGGATGGGGTTTAGGGACCCACTATAGGTTAATCATGTGATCTCCATTACTGCTTTCATAAATGCAAAAGTACTAATCTAATGATGTTCTGTTGTTGTGTTATCATACGTCTAGTAAAACCTCTAGGGGTCGTTTGGTTGGTAATGGGAATGGGTTAATACCCACATTAAATCTAGCACTAACTAATACTTTGTTTGGTTGTTGGTTTGATAGATGTATAAAAACTTGCATAAGTAGTACCGTGTTTGGTTTGCTTTTGGGCATCTTTCATATTAATACACGTATTAAATAGTGAGGAAATCTATGTATTATTTTATGCAGGGTAGAAGATGGAATAATAATACGTGTATTAACAATACATGTATTAAAATTTAAAATGACAATATTAACCCTCATAATAATAAAGATAATTTTAAATTATATTTAAGGAGTAACTAAATATTTTAAATTATAACATTGTACATTAATTTATAATATATTAGTGATTCAAGAAATAATTCCTATAGCTAATATCTACATTACTAATACCCACATTATTAATATCCGTATTACTAATACTCGCATTATTAATACCCACATTGTTAATACCCACATTGCTAATACATACATTACTAATACCTGCGTAAACTCTATCTCAACCAAACGACCCCCTAGGGTTTTTACAACTCTTTTACATTTCTTAAAGTTACGGAGTATTATAAACATCTTAACTATTTTATGACTTGATAAGCACATCTTTTTAGTAAAAATTCTCGTGAACTTCATGGCTGCATGAGTAGACAGTTAAGAGATAAATATAAGTCATAATGCATACTAAGTTAAATTGGTAATCCAAACATAATTTAACTTCTATAGATTGAGTGGTGACATTTTTTCAATAACCCAAAGGAGAGTTGATGATAGATTCAAAAACCTGACCTTGATATAATCAAGAGCCACTTAACATATAAATTTTTTTTGAGCTACAATATCATTTCAAAGATCTTAGTAAATGTTATCGTGTATAAGTTTAAATTCATGAAAAATAAGATTTGTAATATGTTACAATTGTTTGAATATAAATAATACTGTTAAAATTGCTTACGCTTTGTTAAGTCCTTTTACATGTACTCTAATTTACTTTGTTATCTTATGATTTAAATTTTCGTGAACGTAACAAGTACTTAGTAAAATTTATCGAACGTGTGCAAGCGGGCTAAACACCAAAAAATTAAAGAACTTATAATGACTTAAGATCCTTAAATGCACTAGCTGATGTCTACCTGCTTGGCTGCACAAGTTCGGCGCAGTCGTCGCACATTGCAGTGGTTGAATGTGGTAAACTAGGCTGCACATGATATGTTACATAATAACTCTACTTAGAGCCCGTGTGGGTGAGCTTAAAAATGACTTATAAGCTAATAAGTCCATTAATATATATTTGGTAACTTAAAAAATTTTAGACTTATAAGTCATAAATGGCTTTTAAGTCACTTTTTGACTTATAAACCATTTAAAATAAACTGTTTATAAGCTATCTAGCATTTGAGTTGTAAAATGGGCAGTTTTTTATCCAAAAAATGAGGCTTGGCTTTTATAGTAAGGTCCAAACTGATAATCAACTCGATCTCTCTAAACTCAAAATAGTAATTTTCCATACATGCACTAGACAGGAAATTGTTCTACGGTCTTGAGCTTGACTACATCCATATATGAAAAACTATGGCAGATAAAAATAATAAAAGCCGCTAGTGTCTACGTAGATGTATAGTACTAGATTAGGATGTTTTGTCATTTAGCTTAACTCCCATAAATTGCCTCAATCCTAGCATGTGATCATTAATTATGGAGAATTATAAGTTAGTTAATTAATACCCAAGTAATGTGTAAATATTTAATATACATTCCTAGTTGGTTCAGTCAAAACCATTTAAAATAAAAATATTCTTTTATCTCACATGTAATTACAAGTGCTAAACTACTTTGCTTTCCTCTTGCACTAGAGGGTTAGTGCATGTGATTGATGAAGCAAGGGCTCTAATAAAGTAGCAAAAAACTGGGTGGGCCTAATCACTAATTAGCGCATTGGCTGGTATCAATCTAGAAAGCTTCACGGAGGTGCGCTTTGCTCGACCACATGATGAACATGGTCTAGAAAAAACCCGAATTTTGTTGGGTTAGTTTTTTGGTAGGAAAGGCGGTCACAGGAAAAAATGTCTTTCTTTTTTATTACGGTGATATCCAGAGTGCATATTTCATTTCAAGATTCTCTAGCAATTTTTGTTTTTGTTAATTTTGCTGAAAAACTTTCTACCATGTTTTGCATAATTTTCATCTACTTTATTGGTCGTTAAGGCATAACCATGGTGCAGGAGGATTTCATAATTGAGAATATTCTTTGTAAATCGGATAGATCTATGAAGTATTGAGATCTCACTTTACCCTTGCAAAAGTCCAAAATTTGTTTGTGCCATATTGTTCTTTCAGTAAAGTGGGAAAAAAAATTCTTCTAAAACAAACTTTGAGTAGCTTTAGGGAAAAGTTTAGTTTAGCTGACCTTAATTAAAGTCAGCATTATGGTTTATATGTGATAATTAATGCAAAGGTTGAATAGACAAGTTACCTATATAATCAGTTCCAATATGCATAATGGAACAGCTAGCAGGCCAGAGAGTAGGTGGTCCCTTCATTTGCCCCAAGTCGCGTAGAGTAGAAGGAATTGTGTCAAATTTTCTATTACTCCTACTTGTTTACACCTGTATTCTAGTAATGATTTGAAATGACTTCCAAAAAATGGCCACTTCCTTACCGTTGCCTTGTTCCTTTCCTTATTCTTTATAATTTTTTAATTTCATATTGTTTCTATACCTCGTAGAAACAAAAAGAAAGGAAAAAAAAAAACGAATGTGAAGACGAAGTGTAGGCATTCGGACAGATATTTAGCTAGCTTTGGACCTAGATTTGGTTGAAACTTGAAAACTTTGAATTTTTGAGATTGAGTTGAAAAATAGTTTTTGAAACTTTAAGATATGGTTGGACATGCATTTCACTTAGAAAAATTTGAAGTTTTGTGAGTAGAAAAGGTATTTTTCCCAAATTTAAAACATTGGTTTCAAAATTTGGCCTAATTTTTTCAAAAAGTGCCCCAAGTTTTATGTCCAAACGGTCCTTAAAAAGTTGAAGTTTGAAAAACAAATAGTTTTTCTAAGTGAGAGTCGAAAGAATATAGGGTTTTTTTTTCGAAAAATAACACCTCAAAGCAAGGAATTTACAAATGAACGGTCATATTGTTTCTTACATAGAATAGCACGCATAATACTCCTCTCCTTTAAACTCATCCTCAAAATAAAAAATCTTAGGTGTCACTACCCCCTCCCTGCTACTAACCTGTCGCAGGCCACCCTACCGACGGCACCGTCGGCACAGGCTGGTAGTAACCGAAAACTGAAAATTGCCGAATTCTCGTCAGGATTGCTTATTTTATATCACCAGACCTTTACTATTGCTTGTTTTGTTTAAATCATTATTTTTTGATGATTTTATAAATGTGTAGGCAAGAAGAAAATTAAAAAAACATTCACAAAAACTTAAACTTTAAACAGACATCCATAATAGTGCACTGATTTGAAAATTTATGCTACTTTATTCATTATTCATACACGCGTATACAGATTTATACCGTTTTATACACATTACAAAAGTTTATAAATTAAGTTTATTCATTATATATACACATATATACAGATTTATACAACTTTATACATATTTACACAAGTTTAAAAATGTATAAAATTGTATAAACTCATAAAAATAAATTTATACAGTATTTTTGGCAGTTTTTACACAAAAGCTTAATAAAAATAAAAGATTTATACAATTTTCTACAAGAAAAATACTAGATCTAAATATTAGAAAAAAGTTTTAACAAAAAATTAGTAGATCTCGCTGCTTTTTTATGAAAAAGTAAAAAACGAAAGAAGAAACATGATGAACAAACCCTTGCCGGAGTTTTGACCAGAATTTACATTGAAAAATCGATATTGTTATTCAGAAAAATGAGGACAAAGAAGGAGAAGGAGGAGGAGGAAACGACGGCGGCGGCAACGTGGCTTGGATGAAAGGGGATGAAAATGAGTTTGTGGTGGAAGGAGTGAAGGAGAATCTAAAATGGAGGGGGCAACATCTCGGGTAAAGTTCGAAAATAGAGGCTCATTTTGGTAAATTTCATAGGTTGGGGTGTCTTTTTATGTAAAAATCCTAAGAATATATGTGAGCCTTGTTTAGTTTTGAAAAGTCTTTTCGAAAAGTTCTCAAAATTAACTATGTTGGGGTAAGTTGCATATATACTTTTTTTTTTTTGTGTAACCATTAGAAATTGTGGACAATCTCATCACAAATTTTGATTAAATTCCACTTGTTTACGAGTTCTAATGAATATGTATGTCCTAAATTCGTTGTGTACGTTTAACAATTAAATTTTGTATATTGTAGTCCACAAACAATACTTTATATCAAGATTTCAGGTTTGATTAGTAAGAAAGTGAATATGACTTTAGTTTGTATATGTTAAATAGTGATTGAGTATTTATCTGATTAAATATAAATGTCTATGATCAAAAGGATGAAGATAATAAAACATTAATGAAATGAAGCAATAAAAAAGATCTCATTAATATAATCCAAGATTAGCTTCAATGTTGTTAGCCACTCAAGCTATGGTCATGACAATAGCAACAATGGTTATGGCTACGACGATAATAAGAACAAAGTAGTAGTTATATTATAATTAGGGATTATTACCTCACATAACCATTTCCAACCTTTATCTACTTTATGTAACCATATTTTATCTTTTATTTCTTTTCTTAGCATATTTATTAGATATAATAAATTGATATAAATAATTTAAAAATATATGACAAATATATGTGTGTGTGTGTGTGTATGTATATAGAAGCTATATATATAGAATATCAATCTAATTATATGTCATATTCTAATTATATATCAAAATTTAAATATATATATATTGTGGCTACATTATGTTAGTGCTATGTGACTTGTTAATATGGTATATTGAGTGCTATTTATATAATTATATGTATATACTAGTTAAGTGATACAAGTGAGGGGGAGAGGAAATATATATAGGCTAATTGATAAGAATCAAAACGCGGAAAAATAAATAGATAAAAGCGAGACGTAACTCGTACGATAATCTCGAGTAGCAACGGAGAACTTGTTCCGCTACACCCCAAGAAGATGACAAGAACACCTACACTAGGCAACTACCCTCGAGCTAACGTGAGCACGCAAGTAGAATGGTCGGGGGGATTGGAATTCATCTAGATCCGCTAGAGGAAAAACAAGTCCCGTCAAGGGTTTCATTCACCATTCAAAGAGTTCAACTCTTAACACAATTGTATGTTTAATCATCAAAGTTAGCTAATGAAATAAGACAAGCTACTAGCTATTTATAGGTGTAGTTAGACACCCTTTGAAAGGTCTAAGATGCCCACACTTAGGCTTAGGAAATAAAGGACCACGTAGGGTCAAAATAGTCTTAACATAGCTAAAAATCTCGGCCTTCAGCGATCCGGGCGGAGCGCCCAAGATTGGGGCGGACCGCCTACAATTTGTGCATTTTTAGGCAGTGGGGTGCCTCGGGCGGAGCGCCTGGATTTGGGGCGGACCGCCCAGGCCTATGCAACTTCAGGAGGTGCGCCTGGAGCATGGGGCGGAGCGCCCAAGAAGCTGGGCGGAGCGCCCATGATGCTGAGGGTTTCTTCTTGCGCTCTAATCACCCGGAATGGCTTCCAATTGCTTCCTTCTTCTAGTCCCTTCCTCACCAAGTGTAGGTGTACTCCTTGGATCTCCTTAGCTTGGCTCCGAGTGAAGGGTCTTGTGGGGGTTTGGGTCTTATCATCCTCCCCTTCTTGAGAGGATTTCGTCCTCGAAATTGAAGCATCATCCACGACCTCTTCATCATCATTCACGACCTCTTCATTACCTACATCCAAAGGAACCAAGTCACAAACATTGAAAGTATTAGAAACTTGATACTCACTTGGCAAGTCGACCACATAAGCGTTGTTGTTTATCTTTGAAAGCACTTGGAATGGGCCATCTCCCCGGGGTGCCAACTTCCCTTTCCTAAGGTTTGGAAACCTTTCTTTCCGGAAGTGCACCCACACATAGTCACCCTTCTTGAGTTCCACCTTCTTGCGGCCTTTGTTTTTCTTGGAGGCAACCTTAGCATAAGCTTCCTCCAAATTCTTCTTTGCCTTAGCATGTAGCTCCATCAAAGCCTTGGCTCTAGCTTTCCCTTCAAAATTAACAACCACTTCCCTTGGCAAAGGGGTTAGATCAAGGGGAATCAAGGGGTTAAAACCATACACACATTCAAAAGGAGTCATGCCAATCATGCTATGCAATGTACGATTGTAGGCAAACTCCATCAAAGGCAATCTATCAATCCACGTCCCGGCCTTACCTCGGGTCATGGCCCTAAGAAGAGCACCCAAGGTTCGGTTGACCACTTCGGTTTGGCCATCGGTTTGGGGGTGGTGGGACGTAGAAAACAAGAGCTTGGTGCCTAAAGCACCCCATAAACTTCTCCAAAAATGGCTTAGGAACTTAGGGTCCCTATCACTCACTATAGTTTGAGGCACACCATGTAGCTTCAAAACATTTTCAACAAACAAGGAAGCTACATGTTGGGCATCATCACATTTCTTGCAAGGAATGAAATGAGCCATCTTTGAGAACCTATCCACAACAACAAAGATGCTATCGTGGCCCCCCCTAGTCCTTGGTAATCCCATGACAAAGTCCATTGATATATCCAACCACGGACTAGTAGGTACGGGGAGTGGGGTGTATAACCCATGAGGGTGGGCTTTAGATTTGGCACGCTTGCACTCAAGGCAATTGGCACAAAACTTCTCCACATGCACCCTCATCTTCGGCCAATGGAATTGTTCTTGAAGAACGACCAAAGTCTTTCTTGCCCCAAAGTGACCCATGAGTCCCCCACAATGTGCCTCTTGCACAAGCAATTCCCTCCAGGAGGACTCGGGTATGCACACTCTACCATTCTTAAAGATGAATCCATTAGACCATTGGTATTTTTCAACTCTCTCCCCTTTCTCTAGAGCATCATGGACACTCTTTAGCTTTGGATCATGAGCATACATCAATTTGATGCTCTCGAATCCCATGAGCTTAGAGGTGAGAGTGGTGGCTAGTGCGAACTTTCGAGAAAGCGCATCCGCCACGACATTGTCCTTCCCTTTCTTGTATTGGATCACATAGGGAAAGGACTCAATAAATTCAACCCACTTGGCGTATTGGATCACATAGGGAAAGGACTCAATAAATTCAACCCACTTGGCATGTCGCTTATTAAGCTTCTCTTGGCCTCTCAAATGCTTGAGTGACTCATGGTCACTCTTGATCACAAACTCACGAGGCCAAAGGTAATGTTGCCAATGGGCAAGGGCTCTCACAAGGGCATACAACTCCTTGTCATATGTAGAATAATTCAAGGAGGCCCCTTTCAATTTCTCACTAAAGTAGGCGATGGGTTTGCTATCTTGCATTAATACACCACCAATTCCCACCCCCGAGGCATCACATTCAACCTCAAATGTCTTCCCGAAGTCGGGCAATTGCAATAGGGGGGCGGTACTTAACTTACCTTTCAACTCTTGGAAAGCCTTCTCTTGAGGCTCTCCCCAAACAAATGGTTGATCCTTCTTCACCAACTCGGTGAGTGGAGCGGCAATGGAGCTAAAGTCTTTCACAAATCGTCTATAAAAGCTAGCAAGACCATGAAAGCTCCTCACTTGAGTCACGGTAGTAGGAGTAGGCCAATCACGTATGGCCTCTACCTTAGACTCATCCACCTCCACTCCTTGGGCACTCACAACAAACCCAAGGAAGACAACCTTCTCCACACCAAAGGCACACTTTTTAAAGTTAGCATAGAGCTTTTCGGCTCTCAAAACATCAAGCACTTGCCTAAGGTGGCCAACATGTTCATCAATTGTCTTACTATAGATCAAGATATCATCGAAATAGACAACAACAAACTTATTGATAAAAGGCTTCAAAACATGGTTCATGAGTCGCATGAAAGTGCTAGGTGCGTTGGATAGCCCGAAGGGCATAACCAACCATTCATAGAGACCAAATTTGGTCTTGAATTCGGTTTTCCATTCATCCCCGGGTTTCATCCGGATTTGATGGTAACCGGACCTAAGGTCGATTTTGGAAAAGACACACGACCCACTCAATTCATCCAACATATCATCAAGCCGAGGAATAGGGTGACGGTACTTTACCGTTATCTTATTCACGGCTCGGCAATCTACGCACATTCGCCATGTTCCATCCTTTTTGGGCACAAGAATCACCGGCACGGCACGACACATGGACTTAAACTCTCCCGGACCAAGCCTTTTGAGAGCAAGTCATCAACTTGTTTTTGCAATTCTCTTGTGTCCTCCAGATTACTCCTATAAGCCGGTTTGTTGGGGATTTGAGAGCCCGGGATTAAGTCGATTTGATGTTCAATACCCCTCAAGGGAGGCAAGCCATCGGGCATCTCATCCGGGAACATGTCCCCAAAGTCCTTCAAGACATTTTCAAACACACTAGGCAAAGGGTTAGTCGAAAAATCACAAGTAGAGTTAAGGACCATACCTTTGTGCACTAGGCATAGGAGAAACTTGGTGCCATCATTTCCTTTTAAGAGCTCGCCCGGTTGCATCATGGCACATATGCCACCGGTAGATGAAGTAGGTGGGATTGCCACCATGCTTTTGGACAAAGGGCTAGTCTCAATGATTGACTTGGCCTTTTCCACCTCTCTCAACTCCTTCATTTTCTTGTAGTCCTCGCTCACTTGTTTAGGAGTGAGAGGTTTAAGCACAAATCTCTTCCCTTCATGCTTGACCGTGTAAGTATTGACACGAACATCATGCACTACTTGCCTATCGAATTGCCATGGCCTCCCTAAGAGTAGGTGGCACGCTTGCATAGGCACAACGTCGAACAAATGCTCATCAACATAACTCCCCATTTTGAATCGAATCATCACTTGTTTGACCACTTTAAGCTCCCCACATTCGCTTAGCCATTGTAGCCGGTAAGGTTTAGGATGCTTCATGGTAGTCAACTTCAATTGGGTTGTAATCACCTAATTTTGGCACCAAAATACTAAAAATGCGTAAAATATGTGTGTTAATTGTTATGCGATTTTACCTTTTCTTTGCCTATTTTAGTTAATTAATTAGGGTGAAAAATGTTAGAAAATTTCTAAAAAATAGGATTTATTTGAGTAACATTTAATTGACTTTATGTGCTAAATGATTTTTGTGTGTTTAGTTTTAATTAATCAGTTTAACCAGTAATGTTTTGTTAGTGTAAGGAGGCTATTGGGCCACTTACAAATCAGAAAATGAAGAAAGGGGTCAGCCCACAACCATCAACCCAACCCAATTGCATTTGACCCGGCCCACATCCCGTTTGTATATAACAATTTTAATTGCCATTTTTGGCGTTTTTTACAAAATCACAAAATATAGGCAAAACTCTTGCCCATTTCTCTTGACCCGCCGGAATCGCCTCCCACCACATCTCCGCCGGCAGTGTGCCGCGGCACCACCGCCGGCCGCCGCCGGAAAACCCCAAATTACAGTACCCGACTCGCTTCGACCCCCTCTTCTCCGATCTCACCTTAATTTTACCAAATTCCTACTCGTTTGGTGCAGATCAAAGCTCAAAACTCGGTTAAACCCAGCTCCGGCGGAACTCCATATTTTCCGGTGAATCTTATATGAAAGGTTACCTCTTAAAACCCTCTTTCATTTACTCTACTCCGTTTTCCATGGATTCCTTCCCCTTCGTCTCGAATTTTGGCCGATCAGTTGGGGGTTTCGTCCAATTTTTACCTCTTGTCCCTATCTTTATCTTTTCTACTTGAGATGACCCTAATTTAGGGTCATTTCAGTTAGAAATGATTTAAGTTTGGGACTTTGGATTTGAACCATGTTTAGCGTATTTCGAATGCCTATGGTGCTGTAGGAATGATACTCGGGCAGTAATGTTGAGGCTACTGATTTGAGTCGTGGATGGCGAGGAGGGGTGTATGTGTGTGTGTAATCGAAGCTGATCCGAGGCGGCTTGTCGAGGCGAGATGGCGAGGAACGGAGAATTGATGATGCTGTGATAATTTGTTTCTTTGTTTTGTGGCATGGAACTTGGCTAGGCAGTGGCGGTTTGTCTATGATTCGAGGCAGTGAGGAATGGCGATGAGTTGTGTGTAGCGACGCTGATACCATAGGGAAGGGGCTGTTTTGGTTTCGTTTGACGATGGCGATGCGAGGGTGCTGTCTAAATGTAGCGGTGTGAGTTGGCTATGTTGAACACGGTGGGACTGAATTAGTGATGGTGTGACTGCGACAACGCAGCAACGAGGCAGTAGCAGGGGTGTTTGCGTCGATGTTCAGTGGTTTGGATGTCTCGATGTTTGAAACGATGGTGGTAGTGAGTTGGTGAGGCAGTTTGAGGCAGCGGAGTTCGGGTCAAAGATGAAGCAGTTGTGTGATTTGTGATACAATGGGAGCGATCGTTATTTGATTGGCAGCGCTAGGCAGTACTAGATATGAACCGAGGCAGCCTTGGTAAGTGATGTTGATTCGACGATGACAGTGGCGCGTCTTGAAGCTGATTTGCAGTAGCGATGGTGGAATTAGCAACCGGTTAGATAAATTAGCATCTTTTCCTTACTTTAGATCATGATTACTAGTGAAATCAGTGTGTGTTAGGATTTTAATATTTGTAAAACATGTTCGATTGCTAGTTTGGTTTTTATGAGAAAGAAATTGTCATGTGGTCTGATTACTTATGGTTTAGATGTTGACCAGTAGATTAGAGGGATTTCAATCAATAGTTGTTAATATTGGCTTGAAGTTTACTCTTTTCAATTAATCGAACTGGTGTTGGTAGTTCATTTATCTAAATCAAAGTATCATTTGCTTAGCTCTGTTTAAAAGGCTTTGAATTGCATAAGTTGAGCTTGAAATATCCATGCTTTGTTAGTTGTTTGGTTCAGTCTGTCATTCATGACCATCTGGCGTTTGTTTGCTTCACCTGCTTTTGAAACATGTCTTGGATCAGTATCACAGTGAGGGAACTTATCACTTGCTAGTTTTTGAGCATGAATTGTCTTTGGCTCCTATTCCGCTCATTAAAATGTCGTGTAAATGGTATTGTTTGAACATATTGGTATCTGATCATGGGAGTTGGCTTTTTGGCTGAATGAGCAGGTCCGTTGGCTTTGCTGAGTTTGTAATGGTTGTGTTGATGTCTGAAATTTGAATCTGTCCAAATTCTAGCTGTTGAGTCATGGTGTCTAGTATAAGAGTCATGTTTTGTGTTATTGCTTAGGGTGAAATCTGAAAATTAAAGCTAAAAAGGGAGTCAAACAAAGGGGACAAAAGAGTTCCCAAAATGGTATGTTCAGCTTTGCTTTTGGTTTGGTGAGAGTTGAGCATGAAAGAGGTAACTTTGGGGCTTTGCAACCAGCTGTCCCTACAGCTTGTTTTTCCCCCCATTTTCACCCTAGTTTCCCCCCATTTTTGTGTCTCTCTCTCATCTATAAAAGAAGACATGAGCTGAAACACAGACCACACACGAAAATCAGGAGAGAGACTCATTCACTCTCTAAAAAACCTTCACTTCACAACTGAGCTGAAAAGTAGATGTGAAAGAAGACTTCTTAACATCTGAAAATACACTTGATTCTCTTAAAAGAAGTCAGATCTGAGAGGGTAGACGAAAGCCATAGAGAAAGGAAGTGTGAAAAATTGAGAGTAGTAAGTCTGAAGTAAAAGAGTCTTGGTTGGTTGATGTTGCTGCTGTTGTTATTGCTGTTTGCGGCTGCTGTAGTTGTTGAGTTAATGAGACTTGCTGTTAGTTTCTAAGGTTGTTTTGGGACCTCCCTTGCTGTTTGTCTTGACTAGGTAATGGTTCTTCTCTAAGCTTTGTTTTACTTGGTATAAGTATAAAATGGCCTGCTGTAAATCCAAGTTCGAAATCAAATTTTTATGTTCTTTGCTTAGATTATATTTTGCATAAAATGTCATGTATGTTAATAAACTATAATGATCTTGTTTTGGTCCATTATATATTTTCTTTGATGTATTAAAATCAGCCATGTTAAAAAGCAAAAGTCAGATCTGGAAACATTATCTTGCAAATGGGATTTGAAATGGTTAATAGTTCAAACTTGTATAAATGGATCAAACAGGCTGTTGCTTACGGAATGGTGCAGCAAAAACTCGAAAGGGAAATAAGAATGTAATTTGTGCAATGTTGGTTTAATTTTGTTTTATTGAGGCAAGGTTAAGTTCAAACGATAACAGGAACGAATAAAGGCTCTTGAAATTTGGTTACAAGGAAGGTGCAAACTGTTCCAAGACAATAAAGAAACTAGAAGGATAAAAGGAAAGCAAGGTTTACTAAATGACGTTAGTCTATTTTCAAGTTAAAACACAAGCATTAGCTAGGCAATAAATAAGATTAACACGAGTTGGCAAGCTAATAGGCCGAATCAAGCTCAATTAAACTAAATAACCTATATTGCTCACTATGAAACTCATATTAAGTCAAGAGATTTCGAACGGGTGAAGTGCCTGCGCGATTTAATTGATTTAAGTCGAAAGATTTCGAACGAGTGAAGTTCTCGCGCGATTATATTCGATTTGAGTTTTCATTTGAACGAACAAAATTAATATCAAATCAAGGCGAAACAAACAAAGGCAAACATACAAACAATTTAAAGAGTCGAAATGCGTCAATAAAAGCAACTGTGCTTGACACAGGACTCGAGGGTGCCTAACACCTTCCCGCGAGTCAACCGAGATCCTTATCCGGAGCTCTGACGCAGACCATTTACGAGTCATAGGTGTTCTAGGTACACCACTTTGGTGACTTGGCACACCTTTAACTTGTCAAGTGGCGACTCCGAAAATCTCTAATAATTGTGTACCTATCAACACCGTCACAGACCTTTTAAATCTAAATAAGTTTTCTCTTTTAAGAAGAAAAAGGGTCGTGACATGGGTCACAAGTGATTGACTCACTACATTTGCACAACATCCGGAATCAATTATCATAGAGCAAACAACATCTTTGACCCGGCACCTAGCATGGAATAGATTTTCCCTTTGCAAGGTTTCGGTGTCTTCAACAATCAAGGCCCCTAGACTCCTTCTCACCACCAAGAAAGTGTGAGGATCCTCCTCCTCCATCGTATCATCAAACAAATCATCCTCTACTCCCTCAACTCCCTCAACTCCCTCTACCCCCTCATCTTCCGATTCACTCTCTTTCTCATATGCATCATTGCCAACAACAATCATGGTCCTCTTTGTAGGACATTCCTTAGCAAAGTGCCCATATCCCTTGCACTTATGGCATTGTATTGAAGAAGAGGTAGGAGATTGTAAATGAGTTTTAGAGTTACCTCCCACATTAGATGTGCCCCTTTCATAAGGCTTCTTCACCTCCTTGCTAGCATTGGCACCACTTGTGCCACTTGCACTTGGGAACTTGGCATTTGGAGTAGAAGTTTTCCAATCCTTTGGTTTGCTCAACGTGGTGGAAGTGTGGCTCTTGTAACGGTTGGACTTCTCCTTTTCAAGCCATTGCTCGGCTAGAATAACGGCATCTAGGACTTCTTGAAGTGAAAGATAAGAATGCAATCTCAATTGTGAAGCTATGCCATAGCTCAAACCATTCATGAAACGGATCACGGCTTGCTCCTCATCTTCATTGTCCATATCCAAGGCCATTCGGACTCTTTCAAACTCATCATAGTAATCATGCACCGATTTGACACCTTGTCTCAACTCATAAAGCTTCTTGAGTTGTTCTTGACGATATCTAGGAGTAATGTACTTGGTACTCATGATACCTTTCAAGTCAATCCAACCCACATTCACATGAACTCCCGCTCTCCTCCTTGATCTTTTTACGGATTCCCACCAAGTAGATGCATAGGACTCAAAGGATGAAATAACATAAGTACCTTTCTTTTCATCGGTCATGTCGTTTGTATCAAACATCCTCTCCATGAGTTGCACCCATTGAATGTAGGCCTCCGGATCACAATTCCCTTTGAAACTTGGAAGGTTGAGCTTGACACTATTGAGGTTGGTATTGTCTCGACCTCCACGGTAAGCCTCCGGTTGGCCCCCATAGTGGCCTTCATTCAAACCATACTCCCTTCTAAAATTTCCACCATCATACCCCATAGGTGGCCCTCGACCTCGGTCCCTACCACGATCCACATTCCTTCCCCAATTCATTCCTCGCCTCGGTTGAAAGGGATCATCAAACCCATACACATCATCACCATAATCGGTTCCCTCCCCTTCTTGAGCTTGTGCAACTTGCTCAAGAGGTCGAACATTCCGGATTGGTCCGGAAAGCGGAGCATTCCTTTGGGGATTGCCCATAAGGTTTGGGATAGTCACACGTTGGGTATTGCCCAACACTTGATCAACTCGACCACGATCCTCCCTTACCCGTTGTTGGTGATTGAGCAACTCTACGACTTGCTCCGGCGTAAAGGTAGGGCTACTTGAGCCTTCTCCGGTCTCAATTTGGACTCTCGGGGTCCCCTTTTCATTTTGGACACTCGGGGTCCCCTTTTCATTATGGGCACTCGGGGTCCCATGTTCACCTTTAGTGCTTGAAACTTCCTTTTCAAGAGACTCAACTCTTTGATTCATGAGGTCCATCTTGGCAAGAAGATTAGCCAAGGCCTCCTTTATGAATTCTTGTCCCTCGTTAGCCATGGTACCTACACAAGTAACAAACGTTAGCACAAACAACCTCACACGCTCCCTCACAAATATTTTCACTCGGTTCTCTCTTTTGAGTGGTGGTGGCTATTTCACTCGACTTGTAGTTCCAAAGCTTCACGTAGATGACTAGAAATTCCCCAACTCAACTAGACTATTCACGAGTCAAGCAAACTCCGGGGTGATTGGAGTTAATGGGACTCAATGAACGCTAAGCACTTTGAAGTAAAGGACTTGAGTAAAAGGTTCTACGCTTTTCTTGGAATTTCTATTCTCCTTACTAAGGCACGATTCACCTAAAGCAATAAAGGATTAGTGTTAATTAAGTAGAAAGATTACTTAGATCAACACTAATTAGAGGTTAGGCAACAAAGAACAAGCAAACCTAGAAGAAAACTACCCAATTCAACCTTCAGCAAATCAGGCGGAGCGCCCAAAGGGTGGGGCGGAGCGCCTGCCAATTGACCAGTGAGGGTGCTCACGCGGGGCGCCTGGGAAGTAGGCGGAGCGCCTGGTGCAAGGCCAACTCAGGTGGAGCGCCCAAGGTTTAGGCGGGGCGCCTGAACGAAGAACACCTGGGTTCTCAAGAACGTGTTCTTCGATTTCAATCCAACTTTTTGGTCGATTTCAACGTGTTCTTCCCAAATTCGAAGTACCCGAAGTTGTATAATGATACTACCACCAATCCCCAATCAATTTCACACCCAATCAAGCAATAAACGAAGAACATTCATGATTCAAACTTCAAGTTGGGGTCTTCACAATTTTTCAAAAGGGGTCAAAAGTGGATTTCAATCTTTCAAAATCAATGTTATACAACTCCGATTCACACCAAATTTGTTGCAAATGATTCGTTATCACGAGTAGATCAATCCCCGGTGATCAAATCCAAAACCCCACAATCATACAACCCAAAATCAATCAATTTTTCTCAAGAACAAGGGTTTGGAAGGGTATAAGGAGAAGTAGGGTTTCAATTTTTCAATCCAATCCAATCCAAGCAAATTTGGTACCAAAACAACGGGGATTCAATCACGATCACAAATCTATAACACCCACTTCAAGAATCACAAACACCAAAAAGTTACGCCAATTTTTGTATTTTCAATTTTTCAATTTTTTTGTGTTTTTCTTCTACCAACAACTTGAACAACAAGAAAACTAAACAAACTAACCTAGGCACGAAGAATCAAGGGTCGGGGGTTCGTAGAAACGAGACCCGAGCCTTGCTCTGATACCAAGCTGATAAGAATCAAAACGCGGAAAAATAAATAGATAAAAGCGAGACGTAACTCGTACGATAATCTCGAGTAGCAACGGAGAAATTGTTCCGCTACACCCCAAAAAGATGACAAGAACACCTACACTAGGCAACTACCCTCGAGCTAACGTGAGCACGCAAGTAGAATGGTCGGGGGGGATTGGAATTCATCTAGACCCGCTAGAGGAAAAACAAGTCCCGTCAAGAGTTTCATTCACCATTCAAAGAGTTCAACTCTTAACATAATTGTATGTTTAATCATCAAAGTTAGCTAATGAAATAAGACAAGCTACTAGCTATTTATAGGTGTAGTTAGACACCCTTTGAAAGGTCTAAGATGCCCACACTTAGGCTTAGGAAATAAAGGACCACGTAGGGTCAAAATAGTCTTAACATAGCTAAAAATCTCGGCCTTCAGCGATCCGGGCGGAGCGCCCAAGATTGGGGCGGAACGCCTACAATTTGTGCATTTTTAGGCAGTGGGGTGCCTCGGGCGGAGCGCCTGGATTTGGGGCGGACCGCCCAGGCCTATGCAACTTCAGGAGGTGCGCCTGGAGCATGGGGCGGAGCGCCCATGATGCTGAGGGTTTCTTCTTGCGCTCTAATCACCCGGAATGGCTTCCAATTGCTTCCTTCTTCTAGTCCCTTCCTCACCAAGTGTAGGTGTACTCCTTGGATCTCCTTAGCTTGGCTCCGAGTGAAGGGTCTTGTAGGGGTTTGGGTCTTATCGCTAATAGTCCTAATACAGATGAAATACTAACTTCCTCATGTCTCTCGACGACTCAAACGTGTTGTTGGGACGTGATAAACTTGGTCCCGAAAATAGCAAAATTTGCTGGCCGTCTTGACTTGTTTGGGACGTGACTGTTCGTTCTTCAGTTTGGGCGGTCGATTTTACTCGGTGGCCAACTGAAAATGTCCACGCGTCATCTAAAGGCATGCTATCTCCGTATTTTGCTCTGACTGTGCCACGTATGGACACTTGACAGCGATGTGTCCGTCCAATATTTACCAATACAGAATCGTCAAAAATTGTGAACAAGTAAATTTTCGGTACGTGCTAATCAAAACTTTGAAAATTGAGCTATTATTCAAAAATCTTATAAATATAGCTAATATTCAAACGACGACACTTTAAATGGCCATATAGCGAGTTTGGTAAATCACAGGTTGGACTATGGGTTGTTTGACAAAATAGTCTCGGAGATAGTCTAAATTATGACACCGTAGGCAGTAATTTGATTTATTGACTCTGTTTAAAGTAAATTTATAAGAATGACCTCCACTAAATTTAATAAATAAATTTCAGATGAAAATATCTCGATGAAATTTTATGATGACGCCTGCAACCCGCCCTCAATTTGATTTATTCTCGTAAGTGTTGTCTCTTGACATTCACTTGACTCTGACTTACCTTTGTATAGGCAACACTTGCGCTTTAATCTCTCCCCACATTCTTCCAAATAATTTGAAGTGCTATCTGTCGAGCACTTGCCATTTCAATCTCTACACAGGCAACACTTGGTCTTGGGTATTTTCCAAAAAGACAGCACTTGTCGATTCATAACTTTAAGTGTTGTTTCCGAGACTATTTTGATAAACTATTTTTAAGTGGGACTATCTCCTAGACTATTTTTTTATGGCTGTATACCTGCTGTAAAGATTCAAAAAATAGTTTACTTAATATACAACCAATCAAAAAATAGTTTACTTGCTCTAAAATATATTGCCATACAAAATAGTCACGGAGATAGTCCCACTTACGAAAATAGGAGGGCGGACTGCATGCATCATTATAAGATTTCGTAGGGGTATCTTATTCTTAAATTTAGTGAAGGCCATTTTTGCAAATTCACTTTAAACGGAGTCAATATAGTTTTGTAAATTAACCCTGAAGATTGGCTAATCCTAACTTCATGAATATTAGCCCAGCAGCGGCCCAGAATAAGTGGATAAAGGGCAATAAGGTCAGCAAAAGAGAAAAGTCCAAAAGGCGGGTTCAAATTCACCCTTGAATTTCACGGTCACAAAGAAAACCCTCATTTCCACTCTTATCTCTCTGCAAATTTCATTCTAAAAACAAAAAACAAACAAGATAATGGCGGTTTCCTTGAGCTTATTCTCTGTATTTTCCACCGGCGAAACGGCGTCGTTTGCCAGGTCCGCTAAACTTGCTTCTCCTCTTCATGCTAACCTACGCACTGTGCGCACTGTTACTTCTGCCACGGCTGCAAAGCCGGTTAGTACAGAGCCGAAGAAGGCGCGTGAGCCAAGGGGGATTATGAAGCCGCGTCGTGTTTCGCCAGAAATGCAAGCATTCCTAGGTGGCATGTCTGAGGTTCCACGTACTCAAGCCCTTAAGTTGATTTGGGCCCACATTAAAGAACACAACCTTCAGGTACATCTCATTTTTTATGTACCCATTTGTTGCCTGCAAGTTGATTTTGTTTAGTATATTGAAATGTTTTGGGCCCAAGTACAAAAAAACAAAGGTTAAAGAGGATTTATATAGTCGACCCCAATTTTGCTTAGGATTGTGTTGTTCTTGTTGTACTACATGCTTATATTTTGTTTGACTTGAGTGTTTTAACTTTTCGTTAATCGAGGGTCTCACGGAAGCAGCCTCTCCACCAAGGTGGAGGTAAGGTTTGAGTACACGTCACCCTCCCAAGAATCCACTTGTGGGATATCAGTTGGTATGTTGTTGTTGTTAGGTGTTTTAACTGTGTAGAATGAGTGGATGTAGTTCGACTATGCTGACTTGTCAATTGCTGAAAGAAAGGGAACATTGTTAGTTTCTGTTTAGGGGTTATGAGGTTTGTTCATTTGTACTAGTTACTGTTGTTTCGTAGTTATGTGTGTTTTAATGATCGATTCAGTTGTCTAAACTATGCATTTCAACTTATGTTTATTGAGGGGTTAGTTTTGTATTATGTGTGTGTGGTATATACGTTAAACATTCAGTCTTATGCATGCGTGGAGCTTGTGGGTTCTTTGTCGATTCTGATGAAAGGATGGTTCTTAAAGTTATCTATTGGTTGGTTTTGTACGAAATTTTGTAACGTGTTTTTGCACTTTTATGTTGAACTGGAGTAGCTCCATTTATCTTTCTATATTGGTATCATTTTGGCAATGTCAAAATTCTTATGGACATGCGACGGACAATATATGTGTTATCCTCTTGTTGTTGAGGACCAGCTGCCGGCTGTTCATGTTTTCCTTGCTCTTAGACAAAAGTTGGAGGACTGATTAGCTAGTGCTGCTGATGGAAGAGCAAAAATAATCTGTGGAGTGCAATAAGGATAAGTTGTACCTTTTTTTGTTGCTCCAGCAAAAATGTTTGTCAAATAGAAGGTGGAGATAAAGACAACTAGAGGAGCATTCCCTTCCTGTAATTCTATTGTGAAGTCTCAGAGTTTATGGTTTGTTTCATTGGTATTAGCATGGTTCTTAGGCATGTGAGTCATAGTTATAGTTTTCGGTTTTATTGTGCATTTTATGACAGCCAATCTAAGAGGTGAGCATGATGCCATTGAACTCTTTCATGTAGTCTTGCATACTGCCGTCTACTCAGAAAAATAGCAAGCTGATGATCTGTTTCTAGAAGTTTATCTGTTTTCACTTTTCAGTTTCCTTTAAAACCAATCCTACTGAAACCTTAAAGCGATGTCCTTTTGGTGCGGCATAAACCTTGAAAAATGTTGTTCACTTTTTCTAAAGCTTTCTTCATACTCAGTTTTCAAACTGCATCTGGATGTATTAGGTGGTGAAAGTGATGTGTATTTTAGTTTTAGAAAGATCCATGATGTCAATTTTTTTTTGAAAACTACCTTTTAATCCGTAGCTTTTTCATTACTTGTTACGAGCTGTTTTGATCAAGCTTTGATTTGTTTGTGGGGTGGCCTTTTCGTCTCTTATATGAAAGAAGATGCATGTTTCTCGAATTTCATTCACTTATAAAATGTCAAGCATCAAGCAATTTACTGTGGGACTTCTATGAAATTTTATCATTTGTGTAGTCTTATTTGACATGTTTGATATTTGATGTAGCAATATGTGTAGAGAAAACATAAATGTTAACCTTTTCACAAAAAAAGAAAAATTGTCTAGACAGAACATATTGATTCTAATATAACGTGTGCTGATAATTGATTGCAATTTGTATCTGATTAACATCTACGCATCTAAAGTTGGTTTGATACTTAATGATTGATTATGATTGTAGGATCCTCAAAACAAGAAGATCATAATTTGTGATGAGAAGTTGAAGACGATTTTTGATGGAAAGGATCGTGTTGGGTTCCTTGAGATTGCTGGTTTGATTAGTCCCCACTTTCTCAAGTGATATAAGGAAAGCATAGAAGGAAAGCTCTTTTTTGTAAATTAGGCTTCTAGACTTGTGATGGTATCTATTAGGAATTGTGCTGCTTTATCAATATTAGCTTTTATCTAAACTTCTTTGAAGGCGGTTTAGCATATGAAGATCACCTTTTTGTTAAAGTAGGTTGGCGATTTTGGTTTTTGGATCTTCAGATGAAGGGTTTCTATGGAAGATTACTAGCAAGTGGATTGTCAATCTTAAACCTATTGCTGTGCTGTACCCTATGCACAGGGCATATTTTAGTAAATTTTGCGCCTCACAGCTGCACTTACCTTTGATATGGTCAAATGTTTGGGTTTTCCTTGCATATGTACGACAATATACAGCATCACTCCAATGTTTGAAAGTTGGTGAAATCATATCACTTGCAGGACTGAAAGTGCTATGAATTTTATCATCACTTCTCAAGCTTGTGAAAGATATAGATCTTTTGTAGGACTATGTTAATGGATAGGAATGCATCCTAATTGAGTAAACTCCTGTCAACAATTACATCCATTTTGTTGGAATAGATTTAGTAGAGTAGGTCATGTTTAAAATGCTTGAGATTTACAAATGAGTATTTAAAACTGAAGTTAGAGAAAGAGTTGGGAAGTTGAGCTTGGACATAAATTCTGCTTAGATTAGTAGTTAAGAACTTAAGGCTTTCCAGGCGAACATCGTTACATATCATGAAAACTAAAACCAATCTTTGAACTTCATATTCCCTATTTCCATTTAAAGTTGAATTAAAATATGATATTGCTAAATAAAGAATAATTAGCATATTATGTTTTTCATTTAAAAAAAAAAAAAGGGTGCATCCCGAATGCCTTCTTAGAAGAGTGTCAAATCTTTAAAATTTTGTGTTCCTGGAAATGGTTATGTATTTCCTAAAAACGTATTTCAGGTATTACAATTGAATTTGTATTTAGTTGAGCCTTAGGCGACCGTTTATATCTTAATTTGACCGGTTGATAAGCAATTTACGTTGACAAGTGATAGATTTATGGAATAGTATTTTCGAGCACGGTGTAAACAGTCAATTCGATAGAACAAAGAATAGCAAGTTCGATGACACAGTACAGCAAGACTAAATTCGAGGACAAGTGAGATCGGATAAGCGAAGACAAATAAAAGATTCACAATTGATAATGTCACAACCAAACAAACATAAGCGATAGACCTTATACGATTTTGAGCAAGTTTATTACGAAAGGAATAAGCAACGATGGCTTTACTGAATACGATCTAAATATCATATAAGTGATTGAATCGAACTCGATGAAGAATGCTTTAATAAAATTACGACAACGTTAAATATGCAAGATCAGATGAATTAGCCGATGACAAGTTTGATAGAAATTATAGAATTGCGATTGACGAATTAATGATAATTCTATCGGATTAATATCACAATCAAGATAACGATATTTAATTAACGTGGTCGACGATGATAAATAACTACGCTGGATAATAAATTAACGCTACGACTAAGATGATGATAATGAACTAGTACAATCGATGACAATGAGCAGATATATCAAACAATTGAGATAGTATGCAAGCAACGAAATTAATAGTAATAAATCAATAAACGAAAGCAGTAAAGCTTATTGTGTTATTCAATCGAAGGCTGGTGATCCGTTGAAAGAGATGAATCCTTCTTCAGACTTGAACCAAGCTGTAATTTGTATTGTAGTATAATAATTATGATTGCGTCAATGGCAGATTTGTAGTATAGTAATAGAGATAATAGAATAACAAAGGGGGTGCTCTTGTTCAGAAGAACGTGAGTTTACAAATGGGGAAATGGCTTATTTATAGGTTAATGAGATGTGGAGTCTCCAACCCTAGGAGGACTCCACTCTCCCACGTCTATGTGGAGTCTCCAACCCTAGAAGGACTCCACTCTCCCACGTCTTCCTATTAGTTGCGCAACAACAGTTACCCACTTCCAACAAACTCTGCTAAATCCATTCCGATAAAAGCGGATAAGATCAAATGTCGTTATTTGACAAAACAATTGTCTTCGAAATATTTCGATCACGATCCAACTCAATCGATCATATCACTGACCGAAGCTATTTCAATCCGACCTCGTTTTCGTAATGTCTTCGGATACTGTTCTCACCTCGCCACATAGTTGACCACGTGACCTTTGCGTGATCGGACATAAATCGACCAATACAGGTTCTACGAGAAAGGTTGCTCAAAAACCCTACAAGGCAAATTAGCAACATATTACTAGATGCTAAACTGTTAAATTTTCGTTGTCTATGGAGGATGTATTTAATACTAGATGTTTGATGCCTGTGCACAGCACAGGCCCAACATGTAGCTTAGTATTTTTTACATGATAATCAATCAAGAAAATGAAGTGAATGGAAACTGCATCAATTTACTTTTATTGATTGATATTGAGAATATTATATTAGATCAAATACACATAAATTTTAAGAAGCTAAAAAAACTCAAGTCCCATGATGAACTGCCATTGGGAAGAAACAAATTAAACATGTAACCATTTCGAGAAGAAAAACTCTTTAAGCAAAGAGTTCTGCTTACATCAATAATTCTAAGAAAAATATTCACTAAATGAATATGGTATCCCTTGAAGTAGCAGATAACGTTAGCACAAACAGGAGGAACGTTAGCACAAACAGGAGGAAGAGGCATCTGATGAGAAGGCTACCGGTCTCCTTTAGTCAATATGAGAGAATCTTGAGAGATAAGAAGTTGACACAAATAAGTTCCTTTCCGCGAGGTGCCTTCTAACACAACTGGCAATTGTCAGTTCGTTGCGACAAATAGTACCTCCTAAAGGGAATGGTAATATCTCCATTGGTTCAAAATATTGCATGAATCATAAAGAGAACACGTCAAGTACAAACATACCTGAGATATACTTCTTCACAAATAGTAGCGGTCCGAACACCTCTCTTTTCAATAGGAAGTAATTTAGTAATACAAGTTTATCATTTAGTCAATGCGTAATAAACGATTATATAACTCTAATAGAGAGAGATTACAATCAATGCCATATCAATGTATGAAGAAACTATAGTTGATCAAAATAAAGGAAACTCGACTCCATTAGATTTTTCATCCTCCATTTACGTAGTATAATAAATTCTGCTACCAAAACTAACCAAGTTCCTGTAGTGAAGATGCCAATATACAACAACATTCCCAGTGCAAAGCTGCCAATATATATGAGATTGAGAGCGTATAGCCTGATATCAGCATTCAAGTTCTATTATAGATGCAAGTATCATGTTTTTTGTTATTCAAGAGGATAGAAATCATTATACCAGCATTACTAATCAATCAAGACATGACATGGTTGTAAAGTTAGGGCCAGCCTATTTATTTAAGGAATTGAGAACGAACTGCATTCTACAAAGGGACCTCTCTTTATCCATTTTTATGTGACTTTTAGTAATGTCATCCACATATCAAGTAAGCAAGCAGTAAATAAGCACCAGTCCATCTGATCAAGTTCATTTTTAAGCATTACTGATGATATTTATATGTAATCCTTTTCTATTGATAACAGCATTCGCTCCTCTACGGTTGGAGTTCACAATATGTCTGCATACTCCCAACTAACAAATCTTTTCCACCTATAAGAGTATTCTATTGGCATATGTGCAATCTGAATCATTTATATGATTCGTATTTGATATCTCTACAACTTTTCCATTCCCTGAATATGTTTCTAAAGATGAAAGCATCAAACTCCTAATAAATTCAAACTTAAATTACCTATTTAACATTACTTATTACATATTTATCATTAATTAAAATGCATATACAGTATGTAAAATTACTTTCTCATTGGTTAGTATGCATATACCATTTGTAAATTTAGTAACAACGGTATATATCACATCAAAAACAATTCAAGTTAACATAAAAAATATGTATAATCACATAATTAAACATAGAAAGAATATTTTACCTTTTAATTGAAAATACGTTTAAATATGAGAAGGCCTGAAAATATTGAAATAAACATGTTAGTTATATCGGCAATGCAGAATCAATATGATTGAGAAGAAACAAAATTATGCAAATAGACGAATTATTTATATCGACGATACACAATCAAACGAATACTCATCCCGTGGTTATTCAATTGAATGGCAAAATTTAAGTGAAAGTATTTATACAATTACAAACTTTAGTGCAAAATGAATAGATCTACCCACAAAGAATAGAAAAGTAAAACGAAAAAAGGTGTATCGGCAATATACAATCAAAATAATTGAGAAGTCCTGAAAGTACTATAGGAGTGACAAACAAATTAACAATTAAAAGAACACCCATGCAATGATTATATTCTAATGAATGGCCAAATTTTAGTGTTAGTATTTATACTAACTTTAAATGATGGACTTATTTAGGTAAAAAAGATCAGGTTGAGTATTAACGAATTTGAAGGGATAAAATTTCTACCATGATTTAGTTCTTCATCATTCTTAAGAAATAAGAGGAAAAAGAAAACATAAATGCAAGATTACACTGGCTATCAGACTATCAAAGAGAAAAAAGTACTATCGATATCCAAAGATCAAAAGACGAAATGAAATTCTTACAAACAAATTCAATCTTATTGTAAATAAGAAAAGAAAAAGGAAACAAAAGGATGTACGTGCTTACTTTGGAATACTCGAATGATAAAGAATCAAGAAGTTGATGGTGAAATACAAAAAATATAATGAATTTAGGAATTCGTGACTACAGAATATGTGTTCAAGCAGAGAAGCAAAAACCAGAGATTGAAAAAGAAATAAAAAGAAATGTTTCTCTCTTTAGACATGAAAAAACAACTCTGGTCATTAGTAAAAGCTAAAAAGTAAAAAATCTCGCATTCATAAAAATAAAAACTCCAGAAATTGATAAAGTGGAAGAGAAGTCGGAAAGATCGTAAAAAAATAAAGGAGAGATTTATGCGGAAGAATATCATACCTGGAAGAGAAATTGAGGAGTTTAGATAAGTAAGATTATTTTGAAAGTGAAAGAGCTGATGCTTCTAGACCTATTCACAGTGTGTTCTGCAAATTGTAATATCAAGGTGCTTGATCCTACTTTAACAGGGAATAATGCATTACCGTCATGTGTTTCAATAAAAGGTACATAATGAAGAGTTTAATTATTAAGTTTACACTTTAGTTTTGATAAAGTTTTATTTTCTGACTACTTGAGAATCTCCCAAAAAGAAAGGAGAAGGCAGCTATTGTGATTATGCACTAAACTTGAGTCTTGAAAAGATGGTAATTGAAACCTGAAATCATTCCATGAGCATTGTGGCTAGATACTTGGATTCACAGTTCTGTCTGCTATGTTCAAAAAGACAAAGAAGAGAAAAAATTATCACCTTAATTACCTATGTTCCATTATCCATGAGCATTGTGACCATCAACACATGTATGTACAAGTCAAAGAGTCAAAAGTCAGCTGCAACAGGAACTTCTTAACCTGTAAATTGAAATTAAGTAGGTAGACATGTTATGATTGACCATTAGAGTTTACCAAAATGAAGCAGTGTCATCTAACTGTACAGATGAGAATGTTTAACTAACAAAGCTTAAGAATTATCTTAGTATTGGCATTGTCAAAGAAGTCAAGATAGAGCCATTTGCACAAACGTATAGATATGCATTTCAGCATTCATGTTTGCTAACAAACAGATTAAAGGAAGATGTTATTGGTTAAATTAAGTTCCACTGTTACAGTTAGCGGGAAGAATGTGTCACAAGGGGGTTGGGACTGAGAGAAATTTTCTCATCAGAAATAGAAGAATTCTGGCATAGATATAGGTGGGCAATGGCTAGAACGTCTTTTTGTTTAAAAAGTTTTCATTATCAGATCATGAGTTTGTGCAATACTGGAACATAACGTTTCTTGAAAAGAGAGAGGCATGAACTTTCTACTACATTCAGACCTTGATTATATGTCGAACATTACTAATTTTTATCATTGATTAAAATGCATTATGTAAATTATTGTATCATTGATTAATATTCATATCCGGCAAATAAATTTAATCGAAGTGGCTTATATCAACAAACGAAGTCCAAGGTAACATACGACATAGAGTATATAACTGCACAATCAAACATCGAGAGAAACATCAAGCACCAAAATTACCGGTTGCAGCAGAAATTAATGAAACAAAAAGTGGCTATTAAAAATTACCGAAAAAAAAGAAGATTAAAATTCCAGAAATTGATATTAATGAAGTAGAAGAGAAGTATGCAAGAAGATAAAAAGCAGAAAGAGATTTTAGGAAGAGAAAAAAGAAGCTAAAATAGTATATATACCTGCACAGTAGGGAGAGAGCTGCTTCTAGACTTTTTGAGGGTCTTCTGCAAACCCACAAGAAAATATCAGTCAATGTCACAGACACAGCTTGAACATAGCTTACATGAAATAATGCCTCACCGTACATGTGTCTCAACCCGGGATAAAATAATGAGAAGGCAAAGTACTGATCTACCCTTACTTTTGAGTGAAATTACGATATTAGCCTTGAACGACCATCATGGCTCTTCTAATATAGTACTAGACGTTTGATGCCCGTGCACAACACGGGCCCAACATATAACTCAATATATTTTACATGTTAATCAAAATCAAGAGAGGTAAATAAAGAAGTTATATATTTACTTCTTTTGAATGATATTGGAAAGAATAGTAAATTGATCATGTATACAAACATTTTAAGAAGCTAACAAACACTAATTCCCATGATATATTTAAAAAAAGGAAGAAACAAATTAAAATGTAAGGCGCTTCAAAAAAAGAAAAAGCTCTTTAAGTTCTGCTCTGAATTGTTTATCCCTTGAAATTGCAGATAGATTCATCACGAGTAGGAGGAAGGGCCTCGTATGAAAGGGAAAAGAGTCGCCTCCACTGAGGTCATGAGAAAACCTTGATCAACCGGATGGCGTAATAAGCCATCTCGTGAGGTGCCTTCTGGTACAACTCGTACAATTTGACGCTTCAAGCATCACCTCGTGAAGGTAATGATACGTGAGGTGTCTTTGGAGGTTCAAAACATTGTATAAATTATAATGAAAACTACGGAAAGCAGAAAATAGCAGTATGAACATAGCACTTCAATAGGGGAAAGTAGGCAATTAACCAAAAGTTATTAAAAACATGATAGAGAGAAAAAATCAATGCCTTATCACTACATGAGGAAACCGCAGGCCAACAACTATCAAAATATTGTAATAAGGAACCCCTTCAGATCATTCATCCTCTGTGTATGACACAAAATTCTGCAAACAAAATTAACCAAGTCCCCTGTAGTGAAGCTGCCAATATATGAGTTTAATAATGTAAAATACCTGGATTTACCATTGAAGTTCTACCTGAGGGGCAACTATCATGTTTTTAATTAACGATGGGAGAGAAATCATCTACCAGTAAGTTTCACACAAAAGTTACTATAAAGGAAGTCATGACATGATTGTGAAGTTTCATTTCATCAAAATGAAGAGAAGGACAATTAAACTTGGTAATTCCTCAATACAGCGGGATGATCTCTCATCCTTCGGAACAAATAACTACATCAACAGAAACATAACCATCCATATATGCAGAGATGACTACGACTAAAGCACAACTTTGGCTCTCTAAACACATTTTCAACTGAATTCTGCCAATAGCAGCTCCTTTCCCAAGTTGTCGCCTTCTCTGATCTTAACACTGGCTTTTCAACATCATTGAGGACCAGAGTTACCTCAATACATCCCAGCTACATGTGACACCTAAACAACTTAAGTTTTGTGCTTTCATCAATTCAAAGTGATAAACCTCCAAGTTCTCATTATAAAAACTATTAATACGCCATATTCAACTCCCAAACCAATCAAACCACAAAAGAACAGAGAAATAGAAACAAAAGATAGGTCTTATTGACAAACTAATTAGAGTAAATAACGAAAAAGCTTCAATTACAAGTAAATACATAAGCATGTTGTCTATATCAAAGCTCTTCAGATTGTGAGACCTAAATCCCAAAGTAACAATATCAAGCTTTTCCAACACAAATTAATATGTATCGGATCCCGACATCAAATACAAACTAACCAAAATTCAAGCAGCATAATTCGAGAAAAGAAAAGCAAAGTTTATCGAAAAAGTATACTATACCTTTCTAAGATTTTCAACTTATTAAAGCTAGTCATAAACCACGGAAGAGTCTTGAGATGTTCAGTCAATTTTTTTCAAATCATAATCTAGAAAAAATAAAACCAACTCAAATAACATGATATGAAGAGACAACTTTAATATAGATCCTTCCATGAAATTGAACATAAACCAATTACTTTTAAATTACCACAGCCTTGTAGGGCTCAAAATACTAAAGAGGACTAAAAAAAATTAGAGCTAGATCTAACAGTGTGCATCTTCTTCTTCCTCATTCAGAATGTTAGTTTGTTCAGTTCAAGTACATTAAACAATGTAGTAGACAAAAGTATCAGTTGTCTTGTGATGGCAGCTATTACTAAGTATAAGAGGACTTTAGTTATGGGTAGTGTTTTGACATGTCATTGGTATATTGATGAATAGATTCGGTCATTAAAATTTTTATATTCAACACAGAGAAATTTGTTCCAGAGTTTTTCATACCTGTAAAAGTCATTATGTGATGTGTGATGTTTGATAACAGAAAGGGTTAGATTGTCGCAAGGTACATGTCACACCTATAAGTAGCATTACACAATTAGATATTGGAAGAAGACACTAAAAGTCTTATAGAAACATAGCTAATTCATCAACCTGCAACATAAATACAATGAGAAAAAAAACAGATAATGAGTCTTTGTTCACTATTGCTATAAGCAATAAAGGTAGTCATACACAACATACTAATGAAAATTTTTTGAAACTATAAAAAGAAAATCTACCTCAAGATTGATGTTGCACATCAGTTGTCGTAGCAGTTCCTGTTTTATAATACCAAGAGTAGTTAAAACCATTTACATGCACATTCAAATTTATAATGGAAATGCTAAAGTAGTTCCAGGTTATGTGCGACACTGTAAGGGATCGCGTAGCAATTCTTAATAAACAAGTTCAGTTTGATGGAGGTTGTAGGCTAGAGGTGGTAAAAGTTGGTAGTTACAATTTATAACATTTGTATGAATTCAATTTCGTTAAAAAAATACACATTAGAATAGGATGTCGAGCCTTAAGTCAAATTCAATATAAATAGGTAGATGCTTATCATATGCGAAATCTCACAATAAGATTTTACTATTTAGGTGCATCCTACCTCGCTTCCATACTGGAGGCAGTACAGCAGTAAGTAAGCAAGCAGAAGTTATGTGAGAAATCAATCTATAGCCATATATAGAAATACAACTTCTTTAACTCGTAGTGGCAACAAAATTAGAACTTATTAATAAACAAACATCCTAACTACATTAAAAGAAAAGAAATGCCGAAGAACATTGAGGAGAGGATGATAATAACTACAGCAAAACTGGAAAAAGATTAAGGGCAAAATTTGAGAGAAAAGCTAACCTGATCGAGAGAACAGAGAACGGGAATTGATGAGAATTCAAATACCAGTCCGAAAATAATACTCTGGAAAAGGAATTGATGTACTCTCTAGTTGGAATAACAGAGAACAGTTGGTTCTACAATATTATTAATGGAGAGAATTGGAATAAAAGTGAACGGGTGATTCTAGAATTATGATGGAGTGAAATGACTATTTTGCCCATGGACGACCAACTTGGCTCATACCTGTAAAAGTCATTATGTGATGTGTGATGTTTGATAACAGAAAGGGTTAGATTGTCGCAAGGTACATGTCACACCTATAAGTAGCATTACACAATTAGATATTGGAAGAAGACACTAAAAGTCTTATAGAAACATAGCTAATTCATCAACCTGCAACATAAATACAATGAGAAAAAAAACAGATAATGAGTCTTTGTTCACTATTGCTATAAGCAATAAAGGTAGTCATACACAACATACTAATGAAAATTTTTTGAAACTATAAAAAGAAAATCTACCTCAAGATTGATGTTGCACATCAGTTGTCGTAGCAGTTCCTGTTTTATAATACCAAGAGTAGTTAAAACCATTTACATGCACATTCAAATTTATAATGGAAATGCTAAAGTAGTTCCAGGTTATGTGCGACACTGTAAGGGATCGCGTAGCAATTCTTAATAAACAAGTTCAGTTTGATGGAGGTTGTAGGCTAGAGGTGGTAAAAGTTGGTAGTTACAATTTATAACATTTGTATGAATTCAATTTCGTTAAAAAAATACACATTAGAATAGGATGTCGAGCCTTAAGTCAAATTCAATATAAATAGGTAGATGCTTATCATATGCGAAATCTCACAATAAGATTTTACTATTTAGGTGCATCCTACCTCGCTTCCATACTGGAGGCAGTACAGCAGTAAGTAAGCAAGCAGAAGTTATGTGAGAAATCAATCTATAGCCATATATAGAAATACAACTTCTTTAACTCGTAGTGGCAACAAAATTAGAACTTATTAATAAACAAACATCCTAACTACATTAAAAGAAAAGAAATGCCGAAGAACATTGAGGAGAGGATGATAATAACTACAGCAAAACTGGAAAAAGATTAAGGGCAAAATTTGAGAGAAAAGCTAACCTGATCGAGAGAACAGAGAACGGGAATTGATGAGAATTCAAATACCAGTCCAAAAATAATACTCTGGAAAAGGAATTGATGTACTCTCTAGTTGGAATAACAGAGAACAGTTGGTTCTACAATATTATTAATGGAGAGAATTGGAATAAAAGTGAACGGGTGATTCTAGAATTATGATGGAGTGAAATGACTATTTTGCCCATGGACGACCAACTTGGCTCTTCTATATAATAGAAATATAAATGTTTTATTGCCTGTATTTCCTCCAACTATTACCAATTGAATTGTGAAAAAATAAGAAATGATTTTGGTATGAAAAAATTTTGAAGGATAAAAATGGTTTAAAAAAATCATCAGAAATCCATGAATGTGGAGAAACAATGCTAAAAAAAGAAACTATCGGTTCAAAACTCACAACAGGCAAAACAAATATAGATGATTTTTTTAGTCACTAAATACATGTATTGGTAATATGTAACAAATACCTAAATATAATGCAATAATGAAGTGTGTGAAAGGTGGTTCAGATTGCTCAGATGGTAAACATCATCCACCTACATTCAAGAGGTTGTGAGTTTGAGTCACTGTAGAAATAAAAAATGAGAGAATTATTATTTATTTGGAAAGAGGGGAAAGGGTAAGTTTTAAATATGCATAAAAAGCAAATATCTTAGGAACACACAATAACTGTCTGGTCATCATGGGAAGTCAAGTGAGGTAGCAATACAAAGATATTATGCCAGTATTTGACTACTACTTGAGAGCAAATACTAGCAGCTACACTGGATTCAGTATTAATAATGGCTGACAAATTAGCTCTCCCTCTTCTACTCCCAAACCCACCCCCCTCCAAATCCATCTTCCAAGACACCCACCACCCTCACTTCACTTCTTCACCTCCTTTCCTAAATGACCTTTTTCACCATAATAACCAAAATCCCCCTTCCACTTCACAAAATAGCCACTTCCCAATTTACCCTTCACCTATTCCCAGAACACGGCGTCGTATTATAGGCAAACACAATGACACCAACAGGGGTAAACCATGGTACCCTCATAGACTCTCCCCACAGGGTGAGAAAATTCTTCAAACCCTAATTGACCCAGAATTTAAATTTGAAAATAGCCACCAATTGTTGCTTAGTTTATATACTAGCCATCGTTTAGAAAATTCTGAATTGGATGCTGAGTCTTTAAGTTTTGATATTTTGGGTATTATTAAGGGTTTAGGGTTTTATAATAAATGTGACTTAGCATTGAATGTGTTTGAATGGGTTAGAACCCGACCCGGTTCGGAGAGTTTGTTAAATGGTTCTGTTATTGCTGTGGTTATAAGTATGTTAGGGAAAGAGGGGAGAGTTTCAGTTGCATCAAATTTGCTTCATAATTTGAGTAAAGACGGTTTTTGTATCGATGTTTATGCGTATACATCGTTGATTACTGTGTTTGCGCGTAATGGGAGGTATAGGGACGCGGTTATGGTTTACAAGAAAATGGAGGAGGAAGGGTGTAAGCCGACGTTGATTACTTACAATGTGATTTTGAATGTTTATGGGAAAATGGGTATGCCTTGGAGTAGGATATTGAGTGTTTTTGAAGGTATGAAGGACTCGGGAGTTGTTCCTGATGCGTATACGTATAATACTCTTATTACTTGTTGTCGTCGTGGATCTTTGTATGAGGAAGCTAGGGAGGTTTTCGAGGAGATGAAATTAAGAGGTTTTGTGCCAGATAAGGTTACGTATAATGCGTTGTTAGATGTGTATGGGAAGTCTAGGAGGCCGAAAGAAGCTATGGAGGTTTTGCGAGAGATGGAGGTGCAGGGGTTTTTGCCTAGCATTGTGACTTTCAATTCTTTGGTATCTGCTTATGCTAGGGATGGTCTGTTGGAGGAAGCGATGGAGCTGAAAGCTACGATGACAGATAAAGGGATTAAGCCGGATGTGTTTACATATACCACCTTATTCTCAGGATTTGAGAAGGCAGGGAAGGATGAATCAGCAATGAGGATATTTGAGGAGATGACAAGTGCCGGTTGTAAACCAAACATCTGTACTTTTAATGCTCTTATTAAGATGTATGGGAACAGGGGGAAATTTACTGAAATGATGAAGGTTTTTGATGATATCAAGACGTTTGGTTGTTCCGCGGATATTGTTACTTGGAATACGCTCCTAGCTGTATTTGGGCAGAATGGAATGGACTCAGAAGTCACTGGAGTGTTCAAAGAGATGAAGAGAGCTGGGTTTGTAGCTGAGCGAGACACCTTCAACACCTTGATTGGTGCTTACAGTCGTTGTGGAGCTTTTGATCAAGCTATGGTCATTTACAGGAGAATGTTAGATGCAGGGGTCACTCCGGATCTCTCCACCTATAACGCCGTTCTAGCTGCATTGGCTCGGGGAGGGCTATGGGAGCAGTCTGAAAAAGTACTTGCAGAAATGAAAGATGGTCGTTGTAAACCCAATGAACTAACGTACAGTTCTTTGCTTCATGCGTATGCTAATGGAAAAGAGATTGACCGGATTCACGCTCTTGCTGAAGATATATACTCTTCTGTAATCCAACCTCATGCTGTGCTTCTGAAGACCCTTGTATTAGTTTATAGCAAAAGTGATCTTTTAGTGGAGACTGAACGAGCTTTTTTGGAGTTAAGAAATAGAGGTTTCTCGCCAGATATAACCACCTTAAATGCCATGCTTTCCATTTATGGTCGGAAGCAAATGGTTACAAAGGCAACTGAGATCATGAACTTCATGAAAGATACTGGTTTCACTCCTAGCTTGACAACATACAATAGTTTGATGTACATGTACAGCCGGTCCAGCAATTATGAGAAATCGGAGCAACTGTTAATGGAAATTATCTCAAAAGGAGTCAGGCCTGATGTTATTTCGTATAACACAGTAATATATGCTTATTGCAGAAATGGGCGGATGAGAGACGCCTCACGAATCTTTACAGAAATGAAGGAATCTGGAATTGTTCCTGATGTGATTACATTTAATACCTTTGTTGGACGGTATGCAGCTGATGCAATGTTTATTGATGCTATTGAAGTGGTTCGTTACATGATCAAGCAAGGTTGTAAGCCGAATGATAGCACATATAACTCCATTATAGATTCATATTGTAAACTCAATCGGAGAGATGAAGCTCTAGCTTTTATAAACAACCTCCGTAAGCTTAATCCTCATGTTTCTAAGGAGGAAGAGACTAGATTATTAAAGCGATTGATGAAGAAATGAATTTTCTTTTGATGGAGTTACACTTTAGTAGCAATACCGTGTTGTTGTATGTATCGTCTTCCGTTTTCCTTGTTATACCTGTATACTGCAAAAATAATGAGCAGTGTGCTAATTGTTGTATATAGAATATTTTTTACAATCTAGAAGACCTTATTACAGCAGATTCACATGGTTCTGCAGTGATGAAAATTTTGAGCTTTGTGAAATTTAGGATGTATATCTCACTATTAATGTTGAAGTTTTTGCATATTGTACTCGGTCATGCTTCTGAGCTCACTTAAAACAAGAGGTATATAATGTTTATAAAGAATTTTGTGATTATCAGCTGTTGAGTCTTAAAACTTAGCCAACGCAAGAAACCAAAACAGAATTAAGCAAAAACAGTCGGCTCAAAATCATGTGATTCACTTTTCACTAATACAGTAATAATCTCAGAGCACAATCCATCTGAAAAGAACAAAACAATGGGTTTGGTCAGATCCTAAACTGAAATTCTGTTCTCAACTGATTCACTCATCCACCCAGACATCTGGTTTATATACATCAGACCTGTATAACCTCCCTGTAATATTTTGTTTTTATCACTATATCGCTTATAGTACTACTCAGTATACACAATATCTACCACCCTCTTGTTGAGGTTTTCCGCTGTTCAGAAAACTGCCATCGCTTGGTTATCCTCAACATCATCTGAATTATATGAGAAAACGTCTACAGGTGCGGTGATAGAGCCAATAGTGCCTTTGGAGTGGAAAGATTTTGTCTGGTGATCAAGATAGATCACTATAACTGTTATATCATCGTGGAAATGGCGCCTGATCCCCTTTTCAATCTTCTGTATGTCCTTGTACCTCATCTCCCTTTTCTTAGCAGCCTCCTCTACGGCTGCTCGCACCAGTCTCTTAGCTATTCCCTGCAAGTACACCAACCAAATATAAACAGGATCAGTTATACAAAAATATCTCATATCTTAACAATGTATTCTACTAATCAAGAAACTAGTTCAAGTAGTAACACATTTCAATCCATGCCAGGTTACACACACTCAGATTTGCGTCCACGACTGTAGTGACTACTGAGCATAGAATAAGTAACATGGCTGAAATGCTGAATGAAATGTCTCTGACTACTTTACTGCAATCCACACTTTGACAGCCCGGGGGGCAGATTTAGGATTTCAACTTGATGGTTCAACCTGAACTTACATTACTGTACTTCGAAATTAGGGGTTTAGAGTTTTATATTTGTTGAAAGTTCGGTGATTTTTCACATATGTGTTCAATTGAACCCATAGATTATATGCTCCACCCACCTCTAACTTGACCAATACGAACAAATCACGTATTTTCATCAGTTTGCCATGGAAAGAAAGAATGAAACAATTGGAACTTACAGCTCTTGGGTTCTTAAATACTATTTCCACAGCTACTTGATCGCTTAAGTGTTCCCAGAGGCCATCAGAAGCAAATATCAGGAATAAGTCATGAGGCCTAATACTTCTTGTAACGATAGAAGGCTCTGCTGTCAGTACAGCCCGCTTCAGTGGTACAAGATTTCCATATTGTTGGAAGAGAGGATCTCTGTTAAATTCAGGTTTCTTCAGATAGGCGTCTCCAATAGATCTTGAGACCTGCAAATTCCAAGATGGATAAGTTAGTGTCTTCCTAAGATCTCCATAAGAGCACACAAAGATTAAAGAGAGCAATAGGACAAAAAGGCTACAAACAGAGGCCAGATATTCCTTTACTCTCCTAGAATAATGTCCATACTTTAATCGGCAGAAAACAAACAAAATCTAGGTCTAATAGTTAGATAACCATCATACAAATCCTGAGCCTTCAATGCCTGCAAGATGGCCCAGAAGTAAACTGGAGAGGATAAATTTTCAAGGGAATTAGACTCTTTGCTTTATAAAATCTTCATGCACGTCTCATGTAGGGAACACAGGCTTCCTCTAACTCGAACTGCATGAAACAGTGGACCAAGAGGCAAAGCGTGTGATTCCTGGAAGAGTGCGGAAGACATAAAGCATTAAGAACAGATTCGACAGAAATTCATGATGCTTTAATAAAAGGAGAAGATGGCATACAAAGGTAAAACAATACGGGAATAGGATACACAATAAACACAACAGAACCGGTTGTTTTGATTCCTCTAGAAAATCAGGATACTCTCCTTCCAGATCAGGAAAGAAAAGCAGATAAAGAGAAGCAGAATTTGTGGGGCAAAGATAAGAAAAACTTCCCTATTAGTATGCAAAAAAAGTAATATGGACCGTAATTTCCACAGCTTTATGCTCTGAGTCTAAAGTTTCCCAAGTCCTACAATTTACACTACACAATTTGTATAACCTGAATAGTTCAGACACAACATTATTCCCAGCTGGAAAGTTCATATTTAACATTGTTCAATAATAACAAACTCTTGTACAATTAGAACACATATAAAGACTTTGGCCATTCGTCAACCGACAAACAATTTGGGTAAAGATAGAATAGGTAAGGTCACCTGAATTATGCCTTTTATTCTCCAAACACCTCGAATGTACACTACTACAGCCTGATCATCAGGATGAAGTGATTCAACTTCTTTCCGAACCTTCTCACATGAAACATTGTGATCAGTTGATAACCTTTCTGCAACCACAGAATTTCTTTCCTCATCAGAACCTCTGCGCCCAAGAACTGCCCTAGAATCTCCTAAATTAGCCACATACAATTCACCCTCAGCAATTGCACCAACCAAACAACATGATCCAACTGAAGCAATCTGTGGCATTATAGGCAATGATCTCTTCACCAATTGAATAAAATCCTCTTCTGTAGCATTAAAAGCCCTTTTCATCACATCTGATGACATCCCCCCTTGCTCTTTCGCGAACTCTACACCAAATTCAAAACAAACAGCTCAGAGAAATAACAGAAAACTAAGTAACACTTCAAGAATCCTGCTAACATAGGCTGATGCAGTATCATCGACATGCAACATAGATATATATAGTACTATAGATTTATTCTTTTTTATGACGGTGGTATCGGAGCCAGCTTACGGATACCTCTGACTATTCAATCAGGTACTGATACCTCTCACAAACACAAGTACCTAGAAACTTTGTTACAGAAACTTAAGTTAATGGGAAGAAATCACCTAGTGATTTTTGTCTCCGCGGGAATTTGAGCCTGAGACCTCATTCCTTCATTGACTAGCGACTAATAGGCCATGCCTTTGGGCGTGACATGAAGCATCAATAGTCATTGCATTTCTATCCACAATTTCAAAAGCACAAGAACCTTAAAGTAAGGAGCGAACTTAAGTATTTGGATGTCATTGTATTTCTTTACATTGTTATATCTATCTTTGCATTTTATTTTATTTTTTGGTATTTTTCTTTCAGTTTTCACTTAACCTCCTCCAAAATTGTTTTCAAAACTATATTTCTTAAGCCGAGGATCTATCAGAAACAACCTCTATACCTTACTCAAGGTAGACTCAAGGTAGTCTGCTTACATCTCATCCTCCCCAAACTCCACACTCGTGAGATTATACTAGGTACCTTGTTGAAGTTGCGAAGTTGCGAACTTAGAGTTTTTCTAACAGAATTGCAGAAACAAGAAATGACCCACAAAAGCATATGACACTAAAAACTGAAAAATCATAACCAAAAATAAAAAAGAAAGAAGAAAAGTCACATACTATGCAAATAAGAAAAGAGGTGTCTATTGACAAAACGGGAAGCTTCAGGGCCACCATGACCATCATAAACACCAACATAAGTAGCAGAAGGAGAAGTAAAAACTTGGCTTTGATCTTCAAGATTAGAATTAGCTTGAACAACAGCTATTGAAAAGTCACCCGAAGCATGAGGCTTTAAGTCCATATGCCATAATAGTCCATCTCCATTTCTTCTCCCTAAACATCTATAACATGATCTTATCATTACTAAATTCTTGTTTCTCCACAGTTAACAATGAAACTGAATATTGTCTGAATATTATACAATATTTATAAGTTATGAAAACCTTGTAATAAGTATGAATTAGAGAAGTATGGGAAAAGTGCCTCGTTGAAAAGAAACAAGACACGCTACACCCACCGCTCACGCGTAATTTCGCTTTATATAAAAAAGCTCCAACTACTGTAGTTTTTTTACTAATGATAAAAAAGACTGCAAATTGGTCATTCAACTTTTCTAATCAAAGACTTGGATGTTTCTTTTGTTTTCTTTTTCTAGAAAAATGAACGTATATTAGTATACTTCATGAAGAGTCCCATGCGGTTGGTCGAGAAGTATTCATTCATTCTTAATTAAATTTTTTATTTTTAATCATGGTAATAAGAGGCGGAACTAGAATTTTATTAGGATGAGTTCATCATTATTCGGGGTGGAGTTACAACATTTCAAATGTGGTCGACGGACTTCTTTTATCAAAAAAATTTATTGTGTATTTAGGTCAAACATAAAATATTTAAGAATATTTAAACGAGGATCCCTATTTCTAGTATAAGTGAACCGCTAGGGCATATCCTCCCCTAATGGGAATGAAGTCACAATTGAAAAAAATACAATTTGTGTTATGAGGTCCAAAACGAGTACCAAACATTGAGATAAATCAAATAAGTACTTTCTTTTAAAAGATTTTTTGTTTGAAGTAGTCTCAATATTTAGGTAACTAACTAAACACATTTTATATTAGATCAACCTGTTCTTAAAATTAAAAGAATCTTTCAAGACTTTATCAAAAAGTTGTCCAAACGGAAAATGCTACTACTATATATTTAGGAAAGTTTATTTATATGTTTAAACTTAACTCGACTTTTTCTATTTCATGTTTACACTTGCAAGAAAAAGATACTTCTATCTCTTTTGTTTACACTGACAAAATATATTTGGTTCCTTTCAAAAAGCAAGACGTTTACTTGGAACTTAAATTTCAGGTCAATTTTCACTTTCCCCGTGCTTTACGTTACTAATAATCCGCAATAGAAAATGACTCAGAAAGTATCTACTAATTGATGAATACTGCTACCAGTTTTCTTGTTGTCCATTCACTGATTCACACAACAGATAAGCCTTCTTTGCCACGTTATTTAATCCAACATCTTGTTTCATACAATTGGTTAATATTAATGACTAAGTCAAGGTAGTTAAATTCTGGTAACAAAGCACTTGTATTATCATGTAATTTGTATACTAAAATCTGTTTAATATTAATAAGGTCTTGATCTAAGTTACGTCCAATATCTAGAGTATCCAACCATAATGAATAATTGTAAGAAAGAAAGTTTAGTTACTCTAACACATCATATTCTAATTATTCAAAATATGTTTTGACTTAATTAGACATGGATTATGGTAGGTTCATAGAGTACTTTGCTAGTAGTTGTCTAACCCATTTCAATGCTTATTAATTAATCAGTATGATTCTTGAAGGATAACTCAAATAATAAAACGTAAAGGAAATAAGGTGCTCTCTCCGTTCCAATTTATGTGACAACAATTTTTTATTAATCTGTTAAAAAAAAAATGACAACATTCTAAATTTGGTAACAATTTAACTTCAAAATTACAGTTTTGATATGAAATAATTTACAACCACACAAACATCTATCTCTTATTTTAGACCACAAATTTCAAAAATCTTTCTATATATCTTAAAACATCGTGTCGAGTCAAACTATGACACATAAAATGGAACGGAAAGAATAAGCCAGAAGTGTTCTAAGTAATCTATGCTATGCCTTGGAATATTTAACATGTGGGGGTAAAGAGACAAGAATTTGTGACCCCATTTCAGATACTATTGGTACCTTATTACGGGTAAAATTCTTTACCATAAGGTCCATATTTGTACTTGCAATGAGTACTAGTTAGGATTTCCAATTATAAAATTCTAGTCTATAATCTATAGTCTATAGTCACTATACTTCCCAAAATATCCTATCCAGCTAGCAAGATTGGACCAGTATGAATGTGGAAAAATCTAACGCGAATTGCCATACCTAATACTACAATTGTCGTATTATTGCGCCTTTACCCTTCTCTAAATGGGCGGAACAATACATTAGGATCTATATGAAAATGAGATGTCTCACCCTTTTGATATCTTTGGCCAGAATAAAAAGGGAAAATTTTGCTAAGTGGCCAGTTTTAGGGCCGTTCACTTTCAAACCCTCTGGAGTCCGGACCACTGCTTTCTCTTTATTTGTATTTCACGCGAATATGCAAATATAATTTGAACATACAAAAGCACTTTAGGATCGAACTATATGTATACAAAAAATAAGTACGGATAGTCTCATAATATAAATTTTAGAACACACTCTCTCTAAGCTGGGTATTTGATAACTCAAAAAACCATGAGTTTATAAGTCCTTATATACTAAAAATAAGCTAAAACTTGACAAGTTAAAAATTCCTAAATTCTCAAAAGTGATTTATAAGCTACTCATAATAAGCCCACCCAAACAGGCGCTTGAATAAAATGTTGCGAAAATCAAGAAACTGTTTAAAAATAATAACCAATCACTCGTTTTTTTTTTTTTTTTTGGGTAAGGAAAACTGCAAAAAGATTTTCCTAAAAAACTTCATTAAAAAAATTATATGAGAAAACGACCACACTTGTGGCGACTCTGGTGACTTGTTGACTAAGAATTTTCCAGGCTCGAGATGGTGATGCCAGTGCATAAGGTCAAATATTGATGCATGGAAAGTATGCTAAAACCCATTATACTTGCACTAATATGTCCACCCATTTACATCTGGAGAAAACATAATTTTCTAACTGTTGGGAGAAAATGAATCGCATTACAAGACTTTATTTAGCCCTTGCATCACTCTATGGGATATTGGTGAATATTCTTCGTTCTAAACAAAACTAGTGATTGAAAGTACAAAGAAGTCAATCAAGCGTACATATATGATATGAGTGTTTACATTAAGCCGATTAAATAAGTGGATTTGACGGAATATCATTTACTCATTTACTAAGTAATGGTATATGAAACACACGAGAGTAAATTTTTACTGTGTCTCTACACATTGAAAACATTGTCACAGAAATTTCACATCAAAAGATTTTGATCTTTCGATAAACAAAGAAACGACTAATTCAAAGAAAGGACGATATTACACGCACCTTTGAGAAATCAATGCCAACCCCAGTTTCTTGTTTTATTGTTTAGAGCCATCACTAAGGAGAAGGCTCTTGGTGAAGCGAACACCACCTATTCAAAGCTTAACGTGGATCAAGACTTAATAAGAATTTATTGATTAATTTAGCCACGACCATAATCTAAATGATTACTATCTAAAACTTCTTAGTTGAAAGAGGGTATAGGAAGCCAGCAAGGTCAGTGATTATAATCGTGAAGCAGTTTGAAGATAAACGTTTTACCACCCTATGTTGGAGGGCAAGCAGGAGTAACTTGTAAGTTTAAATGAATAGTGTTATTTTCTCTAGTTGCCAAAGCTTTTAGGAGAGATGGGACATAACATCACTTTTAATAGTCTCTTCAAATGAGACATTTATCCGCAAGCATCAGACATGCATATTTAATTTGTTATATGGTGTCCCAAGGAGAATGCAAGTACTTTCCAAATGAAACAGAAACTCTTTGAATAAAATTATTCGCGTCCTTCCCTGTTCTACTCATTTTAAAGAGAACTATCATTCAAACAACAAAAGGTCAAAAAGAACTTCACATCAGAGTTCACCACTCTAGTCAATGGCTGTTTTCACGACCTTCCTTTGGTTCTACAAGAAGTCACAGGTATAGCTGCTCGACAATATGGGCAGTCCCCACAAATCCGCACCCAGGGTTTCAAGCAGCAAGGGTGAAACCTATGCCCACATGGCAACCATATTAACTTGTCTCCCTCCAAGAAAGCATCCAGACATATGCTACACTCGAGCACCGCCCTGGACTGAGTTTCTTCCTCTTCCTTGTCAGAGTTACTGAAAACCACAATATGTAGCAACTCCAGGGCTTCTCGACTCAGACCTGGGGGCCTCTTGTTTGTTCCTCTCCACGGAGAATCAGAGCCTGGGGCTGTGCCCGCAAGCCACTCCCTAGAAATATCCGTTTCCCAATCACCAGCGTCAGCTAGTCTGAAATCATCCTCAAATACAAAGTTGTTAGGATGGATGCTTGTTGGGGCCCTGTTACTTCGCCTAGCAGAAGACAAAATATCAGCATTCAATCAACTAAATAATAGCAATACCTTTGAAATTCCACTTAAACTAACAGTGCACATAAGTATAACATAGTTTTTTTTTGTGAAAAAAAACCCAGTAAACTAGTCTCCTTAGTTCAGTTTGGAAGTTCCAAGTGACCCAGAGAATGCGAGGACCAAGTTTAGCCAAGATAGCACATGCGAAAACATTCCGGCAGACCAAATCCGAAAGATATCAAGCGACAACCAGGACAAGTTGTGAGTCATACAACCTACGAACACTTGACAGAAACCATGCCAACAAGATATAACCAGGACAGGATGGAGTCAGAAGCCAAACTGTAGACTTATAAGGCTGCTGGTGAATTGACATCCTAAAACATGTCCTTTACCCTCTACAAGGAGGAGAGTCATGGAGGAAGAAGGGTCAGTAAATTCAGCTAAACTTCTTACTAAGCACTACATCGACTATGTATAGGAAGCAAGACATCTTAATAATCCTAGCCATTTATATAAGTCTATTCACAACAGGAAACTAACATCTCCAGTCTTTTTCTTCTGACAAAGGCTCATTTCTATATCCCTAATGACAAAAAATTGATTCAAGGAACCAGAAGATAACTCAAAGTTCATCAAGACCCAAGAAACTTCATGTTTGCTTTATGAGAAGTTTACCCACTTAGAAAAACCATTACCCATCTCTGCATTTGTTTAATCAGATATTAAAATACGATAAACTGCACTTAGCCGAGAAAAGTTCTTACTATTAGATTTCATGGATTCAAAATACCAACCTGTTCCCAGATATTGATGCACCTCTCAACCTTTGAAGAAGCCTTTCCCGTGCAAGTAGTACAGCACCAGGGAGCCGCTCACTAGCTGAGACTCTCAACCGATCTCGTATCCTGTTATCGTTTTCTGCAGGTCTGACGTCTCCTGTAGCAACCTGGCTACGCGCTGACTCCAGGGGAATAGACTCACGATCCTAACTTGTGAAAAAAAACCAAAATAATTAGCATCAATGTATTTAGGTCACCTTCAATAATTCGAAATCTATCAGTAAAACTAGATGGCAAAAATAAAAATCTCACATCCTGCCACATTCTTTATATACTTAAAGCAAAGCATTCAAGATCCACAATATCAACGAGTAATATAGTCCGGCAAGAAAACAACTGTAAAAACAGGAATGAATTAGCTGATTCAAAATAACACAACAATAGCATACCCAGTGTTATCCCACAAGTGGGGTCTGGGGACGGTAAGATGTACGTTGACCTTACCCCCACCAAGGTAGAGAGGCTGTTTATGATAGACCATCGGCTAGAATAACATTTTGAGAACATGTTTGAGCTGATCAAAATAATCTATCAATAAAAAACAAGAGCATGGAGTACATACTTGTACCATCTACTAAATGAACACAAAAGCTGACGAATAAGTTGTTGAAGAGGGGGAAAAGGGGGCTTAAAGATGTAGCAGATAAATAGAGAAGTACCATCATCCAGCGGTTCATAAAAATATATTACAGGAATCACGGGTCAACTGTCAAGAACCTTTTATAATCCAGAATACAATGGTGACATTAAAACTAAGCAAAAGGAATTATCTCTTAAAGCCATAATGCTCACCAGGTTTGCAGCTAAAGTATGCTGTCATATCGCATTCGCTCGAGTCATTCACTAGGGTAGTTAATAGCACTTGCTACCACTTAAAATATTTCCATAAATGGAAGAAATTAATTGGAAATAGCGCAAATCTCTTTTGTGATAAGGAAAGAGCAAAAGATGGAAACAAAAGATCCTTACAAGACTTGATTAGAGATTAATATGCCAATGCAAGGATAAGAGTGAACTTCAGAGAGCCCTTAGTCTTTCTTACAATTTAACTTATGAAGTATTACAATCCAATGGACTTGAAACAGATGCAAAGAGTTAGCGTCGTCGACCAATTTCTAAAACATTTGAGATGTAGTTAATTGGTTGACTGATTAATACAAAAAGAACAGGCAGTTATTAATCAGAAATAGAGTACACTTCTTATTTGGATCAGATAGCGAAGTGCATACTAAGCATTAGAACAAATGTAGATACATAGGCCAGAAAAAACCAACATCCAACATCCAGCTCAACTGTTGCTGAACTTAACAACTTATATGCTCATTAAAGCATAACAAATTACCCACTAAAGTCAGTTATGTTTATATTTTTTATGGACAAAGTCATCCAGGTTGCACCATTTAACTAAATGGAAAACTTCAAAAACCTCTTCAAGTTTGTCTTAGTAACACTAATGTCCCTTGTGGTTTATAATAGTACTGCTTACCTCCCTTAAGAGAATCACAAATCCAAAAAATTCTATCCCGAAATCCACGAGTCCTTTGTCCAAATAATCATCAGTAAGTGGGGAGTGATAAGGCATGTAGGATGTCATTTAAAAATGTATACATTAATGTGGCACAATCTCAGCGTCCCATTGGCCAAAAGAAACCGTATACTCCTGACTCCCGTCAGAAGATATCATACTGAATAAGAGACCGGTTTATAATGTACATTTGTCCTCTCCTTAATTTAACCCAGGCAAGAAACTACAGCCATAACGCAATAATTCGAATGTAGCTTAGTGGTTAATGAAGGATAAAAACACTAGTAGCCCGTTTGGGTGAGCTTAAAAATGACTTATAAGCTTATAAACTCATTAATATATGTTTGGTAACTTAAAGATTTTTGGGCTTACTAGCTATAAGTGGCTTAAAAGCCACATTTTGATCTCAAAATGTGGCTTTTAAGCCACTTATAGCTTGTAAGCCACTTAAAATAAGCTGCTTATAAGCCCACCCAAACAGGCTCTAGGTGAAATGTCCATCCAGGAGTTACTCTATGGGTGGAAGGTAACAAGTATACAAGCTAACCCGGATACCACATAAATATATTAATTCACACATTAAATATACGCATGTTTGACCAGTATGACTAAAAGTCTCGTCTTTGTGTCGCATAAATATATGCCAGCTCATCACAATTTACAAGAGACGAAGAAGCACTTAATTTTTTATATTATCATTCTACACATAAAAAAAAAATAAAATAAATAAAAGATAAACTTACAGGAGGAGCGAAACGTCTAAGGCGGTGAATAGAACGGGGAAGAGCTTCACAATCGGTTACATCCCGCCGTATATTATTATTATTATTGCCGTTTTGCTGGTGGTGATTATGGCGGCGATTCTGGTGATGAGATATTCGACCCGGCAACGAATCGGGTCCTAATTCCGGATCGTCTCGCCCGAAACGAGATCTCCTTGTGTAAAACAGCTCTGCAGCACTCGTCATGCAATAACAACACGGTTTCTTTTTTAACACCTGCAATTAATTAATGCTTTACGAAAAGGTGAATATATATACACACGAAATTAGTAATTATTGTTTTATTAGCATTATGATTTACGAGAAATTTCGGAGAAAATGAAAGTAGCTTGGGAGGAAGAAGAGAGGAGAAAGTGATTGAGCAATTTGGATTTTGGAGTGTATAGTTGGTTGCGCTAAAGTCTAAAAGGATTTTAACTTTTACGCGCGATGAGCAGTTACCAAATTGAGCCTCTTTCTAAATTCATAAGGATAAACATTGGATAAAACTATTTGGGCTTCTTTCCACCAGCCCATAAATGTCGGACTGTCGGTTTATTTCTCTCTTTTATTTCTCCTCTCAACAAAAAATATATAAGGTAAATATGGTACGTAATTAATTCTCTCACCGTTTCACAATAGATGACATATTTTGAATTTCGACAGTCTAACGAATTTATCTTTAATCGTAATATTTTTATTAATTATTGTGAGTTATGCTATTTTTTTATGTAATTTCTAAATATATAAATATCATTCCAAAAAACTTAAAAATTATTATATGCTTAAATTCACAATTAAAATGAACTCGTTTGACTCTCGAAATTCGAAACATGTCATAATTTTTGGTACAGAGGGAGTAATACAGAAAATCTTACTGGCTATTTAAGAAGAATCATTAAATAAATTAATACCTTTTTTATTGGATGTCCCCAAAGGGACTAAATAAATTAATACCTAGAAAATGTATATTACTACTTACCAATGTAGATCCACCTTTATAGCAATAGAAGATTCATGTAGACATGTTATGAAGTAATATATGCTTTTGCGATAGGTCTTACGTTTTTGTAAGTGTGTTTAATCTTGTCTTTCAGAAATCAAAAATAGGGAAAACTTAATTAAATGAACATGGGGGTTAACAAAGAAGAAATTAATGTATAAGTAAATAAAATATAGAAGACTTTGACACTTTGCAATTCGCGTCTCCCAAGTTTATCTAGCTAGCTTAATTGCATAATGTAAATTGAAAAAAAAAAAAAATCACCTAAGGGTTGACATTATTTAGGTTTCTGTAGTAAGAAATTATCTTCTTTTTTTTTTTTCCGGAAAATTTAATAAAGATTATTGAAATCTTACAATTGGGTTTGCATTCTAATTTCCAAAGCCACTCAGTTACATCGTGATTGAGTTTGAAACCTCTTTTTTAAGTCACCTAATTGAGGTGTTAATAATGTGATTTTTTCGCAGTGCAACTTAAATCAAACTTTTCATTTTGTTTCTTTATTTCTGTTGTTAAAATGGCTTAAAATCATACTTAGTGAAATACTAGTAGTATAAATTGGCAATCTTAATGCTTAATTGTCAACGATGTAATATCATTAATTAGGATTGTTGGATCCGCCATTCAAGACACAGCATTATGTTAATGGTGAGGTGTCATGATGAGATCCATTGTAGTTGTTCAGTTTTTCCATGATTATGTTCTTTTTTGTGGTATTGCATGAACTCGTTGGCCCATGCCACAGCAAGAGAAAGATCCACAATTTATGTGGTGCCGTAAGCGGAATTTTTAATAATTTTTTAATGAGTGGTGTCAAAAACATAAAAATTTAGACTTTAGAGATGGTAGCGGGATTGGATCCATCAACGCCAAAGACTATAACTCACGCTTCAGCCAACTTAGCTACAACATCTCTTGTTTTAGTGGTTTCATTTTATACTTTTATAGGAAATTTTCTGTTTTTTCTTATATATATATATATATATATATATATATATTTAACAATAAAATTTAGTCGAGTGGTGTCAGACGACACCGGTACCATATAAGTAGGTACGCCCCTGAGTTTATGACTTTTGATGTACAATCATTTTTTATTTACTAAGCTATAGATTAACATATACTCCATCTGTCAAAAAGAATGATATGTTTCGGATTTTGAGAGCAAAACGAGTTTATATTGACCGTGAATTTGAACATATAATTTTTAAGTTTTTTCGAACGCTATTTATATATTTAGAAATTACATAAAAGTACTATAAATTACAATAATTAATAATTCAAAATATTTAAAAAATATATGAAAATATTACGGTTAAAGGTAACTCATTTGATTCTCAATATCCGAAACATATCATCCATGGTCGAACAGAGGAGGTACACTATTAAATTACCGAAGTTATTGCATCATGTCAAACCCATAACTGGAATACAGAGTAGATCCATTCCGGGCGCGACAATATATAACATGATAGCATGTCTAAGAATGGAAGCATATAAATGTTTGACTTTCACTTTGATCATTAAATGTGTTACATAAGCGATCTATCGTAGGAGATTAATTATTGGAAACTTGAATTAAGAAACATAACGAGGTAGAAAATAATTTACTCTTTAAATGGAAAAAGAAAAAAACTGATAACCAAATGATTGTCAAAATAGCTTCAATTTAGTATAGTAGCTTGCTATATAACATTGACGATATCCGGAATGTAAAAATAGCTTTCCGTTGATATTGGTGTCATCATTTCTTGTTGAAGAGAAGATTTCTTTAATGCGTGGTAAAAGATAGTATGTTTTAGCCAAAGGTATTTAGCCAAAGGTACACTACTACAAAAACAGAGATCTCCGACCAACCATATCGGTCCATATCGGTCTCTAAGTCGACCGATTGGCGACCGATACGGGTGGTCAGAGAAATAATGGTAACAATAGCCCTGCGACCGAAATTTGGTCGAAAATTCGATCGTTATGCAACCGATTGGCAGTCGAAATGATGGATAGAAACATTGACCGCTTCGGCGACCGACATTCGGTCCCTTGTATTATGCGACCGAATTTCGGTCGATATAACTGATTTGGCGACTGACAGTCGGTCGCCAAACTGGAAAAAACCTGCAATAAAAAACCTGTTTTCAGGCAGTAGCAACAGCAATAACCAGATGCAAACAACAGAAAACTGCAGTTCATAAACAATAAAAACAGTAATTCAAACACAACGCAATAAAACCTAACATTTCAAAAACATCCTACAACATTAGTTATATCCTGAAATTGTTAACAATAAAGCTTAAGAGACAGTTATCCACTTTCAGAAAAGACTACTCGGTCGAGGCAGAGCTAGACTTGGGCTCGGAAGAGGAAGAGGAGATGCGTCGATGCCTGCTCTTATGCTTTCTTCTCGATTTTTTCTTCTGCTTTTTGGCAAGGAGCTGTTTGATCATGTCTTGCGTTTCTTGATTTACTCTCGCCATCTGTTCGATCTTCTCTCTCATTTGAGCAATTTCAGCAGGATCAATAGAGCTCGACGGAGAAGAAGTAGCTGAAGTGCCAAAAAAGCTAGCATTATGCTTATCCGAAGCAAATAGCGATCCAAGACCATAAGCAGACCCCTTCTTAACCCCTCCAACAACATCGACCCATATTTGCTTTTCTTTCTCGAACGTCAAGGGAGCCGGGGTGCTGCTTCCGGCGTCCGATGCTTCAGTCGATGTCCACTCTTCCACAGCCTTTGTAGCCTTTTCCTGAATAACATAAATATATTAATGATGTTAATAGAAAGACTAAACGTTGAAGGATTGGCGCGACTAAAGATCGAATTTTACAAACTTACCCAAACCTCTTTTGCGCGGGGCTCGACCCACTCTCCACCGCCCTTCTTGGCACCCTTTGTATGCCTGATCTTGTGCAGCTCGAGCACGGGAATAGTGCACTTTTCTTTCTTTTCCTACAAATTAAAAATCATAATATGTTAGACAAAAAATCAACCGTTCAAGTAAATAATCAATCAATTAAATAACTGTACCAAGCGCATCTTCTGTGTAGCCGCGCTAATTGAGCCACCGGTATGGAGCGATCCACCTTTTTTTGCCATATCTACACAAAAATTGAAGTCCATATCTACACAAAAATTGCTAAATTCATGACAATCTAATAGGTATGATTTTTAATAATCCTAGCCTTTTTTGAATATCCATTGGTCCGTTTGAATTCCATATTAATTACTATTAGTAATGCAATACAAAACGCATACAATTTATCCAGTTTAGGCATAAAATGCTCCAAACATGAACAATCCAAACAACAATACCAAAACCCTAACTTTAAATGCATAGCAAGTATCCCAAACACCACAACCCATGACAAGGCATCAACACATTGCAAACAACTCTACCAAACAATTCCAACAAATCACAACAATTACCATAATTAATCCCAAACATCACAACCCTATATTTAAAGTTCATCAACCCAAAACAACTTACTCGACATCACATTATATAGAATAAACCAATTATAACTAACAACTAACATGTAAACAATATATTGGCCGAATTATTTAAAAATATATATATAAATTCGGATTATAAAAAAAAAAATTACCCTCAACTTTGTTTGGGATCCAATCGCATGTAACTATGATTCACCAATGTGCTATCCACTCAATAACTACAAAAAAAAAAGTGAATTAAAAAGTCATTATTTGAGTTTTTTAAAAAATAACAAAAATAACTAAAAAATGAAATTTACCGTGAATTAGTAGGTGTAGATTGTGTTAGATGTTATGTTGGGGTATGTAATGGCGGATAGTTGGTTATGGGGTGGGGGGGGGGGGGTTCGGTTTTTAGGGATTGTTTTTGATTTGGGAAATTTGAAATGGGTGAGGAAGGGTACTGCCCCGTTTTCTTATACCGATTGGCGACCGCCTATGCGACTGCTTTTCGGTCGCATAGGTTTAAAAAAAAAAAAAATTCAGCGGCTTACGATCGGTCGCCACTTCGACCACGTTTTTTTTTTTTCGTGGTTTGTGCGACGCAAAATCGGTCGCACAACTGCACAGACCGATTTTTGGTCGCACAGTGGTGGTCGGAGATCTCTGTTTTTTTAGTAGTGGTATCTAAGTTTGGTAAAATTATTGATGTTTAACCTAAAAATCGGGTCAATTGATTAATTAATTGAATTTGTTATTAGGCCACAGCCAATTTGATCGTACCAGCAAGTCTGATTAGTAAAGTAAGCAAAATATTAATAGATAAAATGAAGCAAGTAAATAATTTTTTTTATCTGAAGTGATAAGAAATTTTGATAATTATGCTCAAACAAAGTTGTAAGACAAGTAAGAAAGCTAGAGAGTATTGCTCATAAGAAAATCAGATGGGATACAAATGGGGAGGGGGAAGAACTTATGCCGTGATTTCTACGCATAATAACTCCATTAACGACGATATGTCATTATTCACGAGGCATAACGACCAGAACTACAATCATGTGTGAGCTAATGCTGATAGTGGTCGATCCCTGAAATCCCGCCTTCATTAATTCAAAGCATCCATGGTTGCATTTGAAAAGACTGTAGTCACCGAGTGGATCCGATAACGGACACATTGTAGTTAGACGCGAAGAGAGTCGTTATTGGTTTGACGCCAATAATCGTAGTCGTTTCAGTATCTTAAGGATACATATGTTGCTTTGAAGCAAAGAATGATCGAGAATATCATCACAAACCTTTCTTATTTCTTGTCTATTGCAACTTCAAGATTATTATACCTTTCTTCTCGTAAACGGTTCTCAGTTCATAGTCATTCATCCATCGAGAGCTTTTCGAACTCTTGATTCTTCAAAACGTTCGTATGCTGCGTATTATTTTTTAGCTTACATGTGATTTTACCCAATACAATTGTGTTCTTCCCTATCAACTTAGCTGACCATATAGAATCACATCGAAATTATACCATAATTTTCATTGATCAATATATACTTCAATTACTCGCATGTTAGTCAATATATATTATCACATGACATTGAATTCACGTTGTCTTAATAAGTAGTTTTTTTGCATAAAATGTTGACGAAAGGATTTCTTCAGATGGTGTTGTACACAGTGTGAAGTTGAGAGAGAAGGGTTGAGTCGGCGGCTAGGTTTTTTCACTTGGTAAGGTGTTGATACTGTGGGGAATGTAAGGGACATTTGGTCACTTAAGCTCCTGGTATGCTGAGACACGTGGATTGATCTCAGCTTTATATTTCCTTTCCTAGTTTGTAATCTGGACCGCTCGTGTATTAGTTTTGACTAGAACTTTGACTGGTAGATATTTTAGTAATGACTGCCACGTAGGACATGGCAGTTACCAGCTTTCCTTTTGTATATATAGTTGCATAGCTCATTTGTAACAAACACATAACAGAAAATAAAAGAAATTTTACAGCACCAATGATTTTCTCTCAAATGATACCTCTAGCTTTTACATGGTATCAGAGCCTAGGCTCAATCAGGTACATTTCTGATCCTTCTTTTCGATAGTTAAACCCAAAAGTTTCTGGAAGCTTCCGTTACAGAAAAGGTATCATTTTTTACAAATCTAGCCACAAAAAGGTGTTAATTTTTCAAGTTACTATGGATAAAATCGATAGCCAGCATCCTTTGTACATTCACCCGTCAGATTCCCCTAGTATAGGGCTTGTTTCACCAGTTTTTGATGGTTCTGGATATGGTGCTTGGAGGAAATCCATCTTGATTGCTTTATCTGCGAAAAACAAGCTAGGTTTTATTGATAATACCTTGCCAAAACCAAAGGAAAATGATCCGAATGTCAAGTTTTGGATTAGATGTAATGACATGGTTTTTGCTTGGTTAACCAATTCTTTGTCAAAAGAGATCAAAGCCAGTGTTATTCACTCTAAGTCTGCTAGAATTCTATGGAAGCAGCTTGAAGATAGGTATGGGCAATCAAATTTAGCACAGTCTTTTGAATTGCAGAAGGAATTGCTCGAAACTGTACAAGGTCCTAACAGCATTGCTACCTATTTCAATAAGATGAAGAGCATATGGGATGAAATAGAATTATTTGATGCTAGGACTCCCTGTATGTGTGGAGATTGTGAGTGTGGTGCTGTAGAGAAAAATAATGCCCTAGAAGAAAGACAGAAGCTGGTACAGCTGCTAATTGGTTTGAATGAATCTTACATTGCTTGTAGAGGAAATATTATGATGATGAACCCTTCCCCTAGTGTTGACAGAGCTTATTACCTCCTTCTTCAAGAAGAAAGGCAGCGTAGCATTCAGATGATAGGTAATCATCCAGGGGAGTCAAGTTCTTTTGCTGCACCTGGGAACAGGTATTCATCATACTCAGGTCCTAGCAATAGTTCAGTATCTGCACAAGGCAATAGAAACAGTCAGGGACAGGGTAAAGGTAACTATTCTGGCACTAATGGGAATAGAGGTTCCAACAACAAGAGTAAGTGGTGGTGCAATTATTGTAGGAAGTCAGGCCATACTATGGATTACTGCCTTAAACTAAAAAGGAATCAGGCAGGTGGTAGAGATGGGTACAATTCAGCTAGTCATCCTACTGGGATACAAGGAAATACAGTTGCAATAGATGATGGTCAAACTTCAAAGGGATTTTCTCAGTTTCAGCCAGAGCAGATTAACCAGTTGATGGACTTGTTACAACAGGTTAAAATGGGGCAACAGGCTGCATCTACTTCTGAGTTTGAAGCCAATGCTAATTGTGCTGGTATGAAGCTGCCTCACTCTCCTCAATTTTCCATTCAACCTAAAGCCCACACTTGGATTCTTGACTCAGGAGCTTCTGAGCATATGACATTTGATTGCACTATCCTTTTCAATATTGTTAACCTATCTAGCCCAGTTCACATCAACCTGCCCAATTCTCAAAGAATAACAGTTACTCATGCTGGACAGGCAACTATACACCCTGATTTAACCCTAGATAGGGTTCTCATAGTGCCTTCTTTTGCCTATAATCTCCTATCTGTGCAGAGGTTGTGTAAGCAATTTGGTGTTGTACTCACCTTTTCTGCATCATCTTGTTCTTTGCAGGGCCCTTCCTTGAGGAGGCCTCTGGTTCTTGGTGATTCCAAAGCTGGACTTTACCTTCTGCACTCTCATCCTCAAGTTCCTGAATCCCTGTACAAAAATAAAACAGATTCAGCATTAGATAGTCTTTCTAATTGCTCAACTCATTTGTATAATGTTTCTACTGTGTCTGCTTGTGAGAATATATGACATGTAAGGTTGGGGCATATGCCCATTTCAAGCATGAAATACATTCCTGGTTTGCCTTCTACTGCTCTTTGTCAGCCACATTTTCCTTGCACAATATGTCCTCTAGCTAGACAACACAAGCAGCCTTTTCCTTTAAGTACCAGTTCTACCTCTCACATATTTGACCTTATTCACATTGATACCTGGGGACCTTATAAAGTCCCTACACATGATGGTTTTAAGTTTTTTCTTACAATTGTTGATGATTACAGTAGAGGTACCTGGACCTACCTATTGAGTACCAAAAGCAGTGCCTTTACAGTGTTGCAATCCTTTATTTCTATGGTTGAAACACAATTTAACACCAAGGTCAAGAAAATCAGATCCGATAATGCCTTGGAGTTGGGCTCTAGCATCCTTGCCATCTCCTATTTTGCTACCAAAGGCATCATTCACCAGACGAGCTGTGTTGCCACTCCACAACAGAATGGTGTTGTGGAGAGGAAACACAAGCATTTACTTGAGACATGCAGGGCTCTACTTTTTCACTCTAAAGTCCCTATCTCTTATTGGGGTGAGTGTCTTTTGACAGCCACATTTCTTATTAACCGGTTCCCTACCAAACTACTCAACTACAAATCCCCTTATGAGGTCCTATTCCACAAACCCCCTGATTACACTTTCCTAAGATGTTTTGGTTGCCTTTGTTTTGCCTCCACCCTTTCACAACATAGAGGCAAACTGGACCCTAGAGCTACAGCTTGTGTTTTCTTAGGCTACCCTAATGGGAAGACGGGTTACAAGGTTTTGAATATGGCCACTAAGGAACTTTTAGTCTCCAGGAATGTCACATTTCATGAGAACATTTTTCCCTATGTTCACTCTCTTCCCACTTCTACCTATACACCACCTCTTCAGCCTGCACACTGTGACGATTTCCCTGACACTCCCACTCCCTCTGATCCTATTTCTCCTCTCCCTACTGAGTCTAGTCCCCCTGGTTTTCAGTCTTCTTCTCCTATGGTTCCTTCTGGTGTTCAGCCTCCTTCTAGTGTTCAGCCTGCTCTCAGAAGGTCCCTTAGGGAAACTCACACTCCTTCCTACTTGGGCGATTACATCTGTGGGACCCTTCATCTAACAGATGTGTCCACTACCTGTTTCCTTTCCCCTGTGTCCCCTCTCCACTTACCTTTTCATGCTCTCTCTGCACACAACCAACAACTTCTTTCTACTCTACCCCACATTCAAGAGCCTCACTCCTACTCCCAGGCAGCTTCACACCCAGGCTGGCAAGAGGCAATGAACAAGGAATTGGATGCTTTAAAGGCCAATGAAACCTGGGAGGTTGTCCCCCTCCCTGTTGGTAAAAAGGCCCTACCATCTAAGTGGGTTTACAAAGTTAAGCTGAAGTCCGATGGCAGTGTTGAAAGACTCAAGGCTCGCCTTGTTATTAGGGGAGACACACAGAGGGAGGGCATTGATTTTACGGAGACCTTTTCTCCGGTGGTTAAGATGACTACAATCCGGTGTATTTTAGCCATTGCAGTCAAGAAAGGCTGGGGTTTGTTTCAGTTGGATGTCAACAACGCGTTTCTACATGGGGACCTCCACGAAGAGGTCTATATGAAATTTCCTGCAGGATTGACCCCCCCAGCTCCTAATCTGGTTTGTCGATTAAAGAAGTCTCTCTATGGGCTGCGACAAGCTTCGAGACAGTGGTATGCTCGTTTGACCGCAGCCCTCAACTTCAAGGGTTTCACTCACTCCCTAAATGACTACTCCTTGTTCTACAAAAGGACAGCTGACTCAGTTTCACTTGTGGCCGTATATGTGGACGACATACTTTTAACAGGCAATAATATTCAGGAGCTTGCTGATTTGAAGTCCTTTTTAGACAATGAATTTAAGATTAAAGATTTGGGGGACTTATCTTATTTTTTGGGCATGGAAGTTCTCCGTGAAGCCACAGGTCTCATCTTGAGCCAGCGCAAATTTGCCCTTGAACTCCTTGGTGATTTTGACTGTCTGCACCTCACCCCTGTTTCTTCTCCTTTGGATCCCACTGTTAAACTCCAGTCTGGTGCTGGATCTCCTCTCCCTGACCCTACTCTTTACCGTCGTCTCTTGGGTAAACTCAACTTTCTCACTCACACTCGCCCTGACCTCTCCTTTGCAGTCCATCACCTTAGTCAGTACATGCAGGACCCCCGTCAGCCTCACCTCACTGCTGCTTTTCATCGTCTTCGTTACTTACTCAACGATCCAGGTCTAGGACTTTTTATGTCAGCCTCTCCGTCTTTAGATCTACTTGCCTTTTGTGATTCCGATTGGGGGGCTTGCCTCGACTCCCGTCGTTCCATCAGTGGCTTCTTCATCAGCCTTGGTGGGTGCCCTGTCTCCTGGAAGTCCAAGAAACAGCCATCTGTGTCTCTTTCCTCCGCCGAGGCGGAATATCGCTCCATGCGCCGTGTCGTTGCTGAGATCACCTGGTTAGTCCGGTTACTTGATGACCTTTCTGTTCCCCCACACTTGCCTGTTCCTCTTCACTCTGATAGCCAAGCGGCTATTCATATCGCAAAAAACCCTGTTTTTCACGAGAGAACCAAACACGTGGAACTCGATTGTCACTTTGTGCGACAACAATTCCAGTCCGGTCTCATTTCTTTGTCCTTTGTTCCTTCCCACCTCCAGCTTGTCGACCTCTTCACTAAGCCCTTATATGGTCCTCTCCATCGCGATTTATTGGGCAAGTTGGGTGTTCGTTCCACTCCCTCCAACTTGAGGGGGGGTGTTGACGAAAGGATTTCTTCAGATGGTGTTGTACACAGTGTGAAGTTGAGAGAGAAGGGTTGAGTCGGCGGCTAGGTTTTTTCACTTGGTAAGGTGTTGATACTGTGGGGAATGTAAGGGACATTTGGTCACTTAAGCTCCTGGTATGCTGAGACACGTGGATTGATCTCAGCTTTATATTTCCTTTCCTAGTTTGTAATCTGGACCGCTCGTGTATTAGTTTTGACTAGAACTTTGACTGGTAGATATTTTAGTAATGACTGCCACGTAGGACATGGCAGTTACCAGCTTTCCTTTTGTATATATAGTTGCATAGCTCATTTGTAACAAACACATAACAGAAAATAAAAGAAATTTTACAGCACCAATGATTTTCTCTCAAATGATACCTCTAACTTTTACATAAAACCATGCTTGTTTTTGTTTGAACGTTAACTTCCGCAGAGTTCATTAACCCAAATCTTAGAACTGTTATCACACATAAATAGGAAATCGAGTGTGAGTAAAGTACCCAAACGACTCCTAATACACTAAGTATATTTGCAGTTAAATTATTTACAAATCTAGAAAAAAAATCATCTTTCATGAACAAATAAAAATATAAATATTTTCACGTAGATTGAAATAGAATGAAGTAGTACCGACATCAAACTATTTACTCTATTCAAGCATAGAGTGGGTCACTACTTACTATGAGCCCGTTTGGATTGCCTTAAAAGCTCCTTAAAAGCTCCTTTTAGCTTTTTTTAGTGTTTGGCAAGCTCAAAATTGAAAAGCTCCTTTTGGCTTTTAAGCAAAAAATAAGTCAAAAGCCAAAAGTTGGATTATCCCAACTTTTTGCTTTTTGGCTTAAAAGCTATCCAAGTGTGACCAACGTTTTTACATTACTATCCCTTATAATATTTCATATTTCCACAAATACCCTTTAGACAATAAAAGCCCTAACTGATGCATTTTCTTTTCATTTAGCGCTCAAATCAGTTGTAAGCCTCATCAACAAGCTCTGCCTTTTCTTTTCATATCTCCATTCACAATCAAGGTTTGATTATTCATTCTCTATTTCTTCTACTATGCTCGTTACAAAATATTTACTAGATAATTTTTCTGCACAACATTTATTTTCATTTAGAAACAAATTCTAACATACAAGAAGTATTTATGACATTTTGCAGTGTGATATTTTTGTTAAAGTAATGTGGTAGATTAAACACTAGTATTGAACGCTCCTCGGAACAGCCGACATTTTTATAGCGTAAGAAAGATTTTCTTGATATATATGAAACTTTTTCTTTGTCAAAGAGTTACTGAGGTACTAATTAGGCTTGTGGATTTATCATCTATAATTGTAGCTGATTAGCTATTTGACATGAAGGCCAAGGTAAAAATAATTCGTGCTTTTTTATTTGGAATTATTTACTAGAAGAAAAATTGTTCGCTCTTTCTTTGTTTTAATTTTGCAAACTATTTGCAAGCAGTTATGTTATACATTGAACTACTGATTCGACAAAAATGTATTCGTCACTTGTATGTCGTGTGATTAGATTAATTAATCATTGTTCGAATAGCGATTTTTTCTACCTCGAACTTAGAATAACTTTGTCGATATTTCTAGTTAACTTGAATGACCTCCTCTCTTCTAGTTTAATTAGACAGTTTGATTTTCCTTTCTTCAGATTGTCTACATTCAATCATGTCAGAAAATAGTTTGGGAAAAAATAATGCTAAATGGGACGATGCAACACATATTATTTTTATAGAGTTATGTGAACAAGAGATAAGAAAAGGAAATAGACCAAACACTTACTTGTCTATCGAAGGATGGAATACTATGATAAAGGAGTTCAATGATAGGACTCGAAGAAATTATAGCAAGAAGCAAATGAAAAATCACTGGGATTCTATGAAAGCGGAATGGACTCTTTTTAAGCAACTAATGAGAGGGGAGACGGGTTTAGGTTGGGATCCTGTAAAAAATACAATACTTGCAGACAATGATTGGTGGGAGCGCAAAATTAAGGTATATCTATTGCTCTTATCTATGTATTTTTCTTAATGCATTTCTCTATTTCTTTCTTATTTGTTTGCTTAAATTTCTTACAGGAGAATCCTAAATATAGAAAATTTAGGCATAAAGATCTTTCGCTCATCTGGTATCGTTATAATGCATTGTTTTCTGATATTGTTGCCACGGGAGATAGAGCACGTGCATCAAATCAAGAACCAATGCCCGACATTGGGTTAGATTTCAATGATGAAGGGACATATGACATTGATGGCAATAATACAGAACAATTTAATGATGAAAGGTGCAGTGAGATTGATGATTTGCACACTGAGGATCCTATTGTGTTTCCTGAGCCATCATTGAATAAAAAAAAACCAGTATATGGTGTTGGCACTAGCAGACAAGTTAAAAAAAGTAAGAAAAATCATGGTGTGACAACAATAAGGGAGGACATACACTCTCTAATAGAGTTTATGTCTTCGAAAAGTACAACCACTTCTCCTACATCAAATGAGCCTACCGTGGATATGTGTTTTGATATGCTGGAAAATATTCCAGATATTCCTCCAGGGAGTGGTATTTACAACTATAGTTTGAATTTGTTTCTTAAGAAAGAGATGCGGCAGGTATTTTACAGAATACCCACTAATGAAGCTCGGAAGTCTTGGTTGGAGCATAACTACTACGAGTTATTCCTTAAGAAGAAGTGACTAATATTATAGTGTTTGTTTTAGCCAATGTGCTTGTAAGGATGAACCTTATTTATGGTTTTTGTTTAGACGATGTGGTTGTAAGGTTGCACCTTATTTATGGTTTTTGTTTAGACGATGTGGTCGTAAGGTTGCACCTTATTTATGATTTTTGTTTAGACGATATGGTTGTAAGGTTGCACCTTTTTTATGGTTTTTCAAGACGAAGTGTTGTAAGGTTGCACCTTTTTTATGGTTTTTCAAGACGATGTGTTGTAAGGTTGCACTTTATTTATGGTTCTTTTTTAGCCAGTGTGGTTGTAAAATTTCACTTTATTTATGGTTATTTTAGCTAATGTGTTGTAAGGTTGCACCTGTTTATGGTTGCACCTTATTTTATGGTTTTTTTTGGTCAATATCAAGTGCATGATCCATAGTTCACTTCAAGTTTTGTCTACAGTGAAATGGAGAGTTGGGACATTACGGACTTGGTCTCAGTTGATCCAAGTGATTTGTTAGATGATGAAAATCAAGAAGAACTAGAGAAAATTCAAAAGGAGCGTAAAGAAAATGAATGGATAGCATTGTGTCAAATAGCAGGTAAATGCATTTTGAAGTACTATGAAAATTACTTATGCAAGAGACCATGTCGTACATCTAATCGCTCTGGAAATCTCTTTATTCAAGAGATATTAGGAGGAAATGAGACTCGTTGTTATGAAAATTTTCGATTGAGGAAGTCAGTGTTTGTTGATTTAGCTAATGACTTAGCTGAAAAATATGGGCTTAAACCAACCCGTGGACTGTCTGTACATGAGATGTTGGGGATTTTCTTGATGACTTGTGCACATGGTGCTGGAAATCGATTGATACAGGAAATCTTTCAACACTCAGGGGAGACAATTCATAGGCATTTTCATAGTGTTTTAAAAGCCATTTCTAGGCTTGTAAGAGATATCATAAGGCCACACCTAAATTATAATGATGGCGCAGGAGATCACAAACCATCTAACCGACGATATCTTCCCTTTTTTAAAGTAAGTAACAGTTTCTAAACTTTTATGTTTTAAACTTGTAGAATAACTATTGACTGCTACTAACTTTAGTTAAATTTATACATGTGCATAATTATAGGATTGTATTGGAGCACTTGATGGCACACATGTTAAAGCAAGATTACCTCAAGGTCAAGAGATACCATACATTGGACGTAAAGGTTATCCAACTCAAAATATTCTTGCCGTTGTAGACTTTAATATGTGTTTTACATTTGCATGGGCTGGGTGGGAAGGAGCGGCTCACGATAGTCGTATATTTGGCGAAGCTCTTCGTAGACCAGAGATCAACTTTCCACATCCATTGGGAAACAAGTATTATCTAGTTGATGCAGGATATCCACATATGAAGGGATATATAGCTCCATACAAAGGAGATAATGTGAGATACCACTTAGCAGAATTTCGTCGTGGTACAACACGACAATTGCGAGAACCAAGAGGAGGTAAAGAAAAATTTAACTACTTGCATTCTTCTTGTAGAAATATTGTAGAGCGTACATTTGGAGTTTGGAAAGCAAGGTGGTCAATTTTACGAGACATGCCTTTTTATGACATTGACACTCAAAGAGATATCGTGCTTGCTACTATGGCGATCCACAATTATATTAGAAAAAAATGTAAGGTGGATGATGCATTCCGAGCTGCTGAGAATGAGGGATATATTCCAACTCTTGATCCTGCTGATAGTATATCCACGAGAGATAATAGTGTAAATGAAGAAAATTTGGAAAATGAAACAGATAATTATTGGATGGCTGTTCGTGATGTGATCGCTAGTGATATTTGTGATGCTAGATGATTGTAATTATACCTACACAAATGATAACTACTGGATAATTTTTGTAGCTCCCTAATCCTAAGTTAAACTTCAGTTGTAATGGAGCTAATTCTGTCTTTTGCAACTGTTGCATTTACCTTGATGCATGCATAAAGTTCTTATTTTTTTTTTTTTGCTTGATATTGTTCTTGAGACTGAACTCAAGAAACACCATAGTGATCTTCACGGTACATTGGAAGATTGTTTTACTGATTTTGCTAGTGCGCTTAAGAGTAATATTTGTGAGTAAGAACATATCAACCAGCTCTATCTTCATTCAAGGAATACTTTGACGCATTTTGGAGGTTGTCTCTTCTTCTGATTTCAGAGTATATCTCAACAAAGTTGCAGCAAAAAAAAAATTATAGTTCATACGGTATCCACAGGGACATGATAATAGACACGACTTTAGCCTAGGCACAGCGATGATTTTGACTTGCAACAGAACATTTTGGTCATTGGAGTTTGTTCTTTTCTTTGGTATTGTGCACGACTTTGGAGCAGGTACATGGCTGTCTTAAACATCAGTAGCTGCGCATCTTTGTTAGGTCTTGGAACAACTCAATTTGTTTTATGGAAACGGGGAGATATGCAGCAAGCTATCTTGAAACAGGTTCAAGCATTGTACCTGGCAGCTCATTTTCAATTCATTGTTTAAAAATCTACAAGCAGGAGTTGATAAACTTTATGATTCTTGAACTTATTTGATTATGTAATAGGATTTATGCACTAGATTATTAACTGCTACGCTGCATGGTAAAAAATTTGTTCACAAATAAAAGGGTGTAGACACTTGCATTTGGTCAAGTTCTCAAGTTAATAAAAAAGTGATTCCACAATCTCAAACTTTAGAGTTTAATCATATCTAATAAATAATTTATTTAGTAGTAAAAAGTTTCTCTTGTAATTAATATAAATTAATGTGGTATAAAATATCAATAGTTTTCAATTTGAATCATTTAAAAGTACAAATTATTGAATACTCAACTCCGATATATTGTTAACAGCTTTAAGGGTATTTCAGTCATTTGAACAGAAAAAAGTGCTTAACAGCACTTTATTACCAAACACATCCACAACTTTTTTTAAGCTCCAGCACTTCTATCCAAACAGGTAACTACTTATTTTTAAAATAAGCTCAAGGTGCTTTTAAGCACTTTAACTTAAAAGCTACTTTTTTTAAGCTAATCCAAACGGGCTCTATGGAAACTAAATGTGATACTCGAACTAAAAGGACAAGTTGATAACTTTCTTACATCTATCCCTCCCATATATGTCTACCTCCAAAATAGTCTTGAATACTAGGAAGATAACATAGTGGTCAGGCCCAGGGTCACTGGGTCAGGCCTAGAAAGGAAGAAATATAACTATACCTACAAGATTTATTGAATATCTAACAGTTGTTGTTGCTTTAATTATTTTGATTTCTCAAATCTATATAAATCAATGAACGGAAAAGACATTTCTTTTGTCCCAGAATTTCGAAATCAGAATAGATTAATATCCCCAAAGGCATCTAATAAATTTTCTTGCCCAGCCCCTACCCCAACGTTGTGTAGCTATAGGTGATAGAAGTAGACTAGAAACTAGAAAGTAATAGTATCTCTTTAGTATAGGCTTTTCTCATACAAAATGGACCAGGCGATGAAGTAGAATGTAATTGCTCTTCAGTATAGGCTTTACTTTCTCATACAAAATGGACCACTTCAAATAGGTTCATTGCTCCTGCCAAGAATTCGATTAGTTCTGTATGGGTTACATGCATTGGCCTTTGATATTTTATGGATAAACTGATATTTGGCAAGCATTATTAAAGTGGTGTAAGCAGAATTTTTGCAGAGTGAATTTGGTGAAAAAAATTATGTTACACGATATCATAGTTAAAGTCTAGCAAACTGACAGTTCGTTAAATTCTATAAAAGTTTATTTAACTCTTGCTTATATATAAGTGATTTGCCACGGGTAGTAATAGCTTTTCTGTTGATTTATTTACAAAAGATAAATCCAATGGGATAAACAAATTGTATAAGGCGCAAACATTTGGCGGTTAAGCAATTGTGAGGATTGTTCAATTTCTTTTTTCTTTTTCGAAGGCTACCGCAAAACTCAATTGATGAACTATAAATTTTCATGTTACTGCTGGTCAAAAATGTTTTTAACTTTTAACAACTTTGGTTCAGCACTTCAGCATATGTAGCTGAAATGGCAGAATTTTATGTGTTCTGTTTAGTTTTTGGATGTATATATATAGCTGAGTGTAAATAATTCTTTATATTTTTTAATTTTTTTTGTAGTAGCAAGTAACTGGTCCTCTTTTCAAGGTACTAGCGTCATTTCTATGAAATTCTTATGTGTAGTTATCTTAATAGTAACAATATTCCGTGGAATTTTTACTTTTTCACCATATTTTAATAGAAGTTATCCCCCGAATAAATTTGCGGATTCGACAGTTGAATTATGGCCATTAGACTTCTTATGGAGGACTTTTGAATAGGAAACTAATAGTAATTAATAATACGATGTTTGATTTGGAAGAAATGCCTATGATCATCAGAGTTACTCCATATCTAACAGCAGCTAAAAACTAAAAACAAGGTAGTAATATATAGTACATGTGTTACCTAAGAAAAAAAATTTGACTCTTATAGTAAGATGTTGTACTAGTAAGGTGTTGTTAAAGATCACTCCTCTTAATTCCCCAAAACCTTCCTAATTGCCTATATATATGAACCATCTTTCCACTCTTTTCCATGCATTAGCTTTGTGATTTCATAACCTATATTTCTATACCTTTTTTTTCTTTTTTCTTCCTCCTCTTCCTGTAGAAACTTGCACAAATAACAATGGTGTCACAAGCTAATGATCCAAGATGGACACAAGCATCACCTCATAGACGCCATGAATCAGAATCAAATGAAAGTGTTACTTCTGAAGATGAAATTCCAATTTTTAACAGTGTCTCATCAACCAAGAATTTCCCATTTAGAGATAGTACTAGACGTTCAACACCTCATATTGCTGCTGTTGAATCACCATCTCTAAGAGGTTATTCTGAGATAAGGAGGCCGTCCATAGAGATGATGCAACACTATGAACCACAACCAATTAGGAGGCAAGAGATAAAAGGGAGTCCTACAATGTTAAAAAAAAGTGGTGATCATGGTATTTACTTAACATGGAAAGACTTGTGGGTGACAGTGCCAGACAAAAAGACATCTGGGCGTCGAGCTATATTGCAAGGGCTCACTGGTTATGTTCAACCAGGTCAAGTCTTGGCCATTATGGGTCCTTCTGGTTGTGGCAAGTCCACCCTCCTTGATGCATTAGCAGGTATATTACTCTAAAAGTTACAAGTGCTTTGTTTTTTTGGATTCAACTACGAAACTTTCTAACAATCGCTATAACTTTTACGTCGTGTCCAGTACTACCATAAAATGCATGTCTAATTAAGTGTAAAACTTTATGCTTAAAAATGATGGCCAAGGGATCACCATATATTCAAATTATTACTTGACATGTTCTAAAACCCATAAAACCGGGGAAAAACAAGATTAGGATTTTAATAATTTTGTAATTCTGATGAGCTGGAAATTAAACACTATTGCAGGAAGACTGGATTCAAACACCAGCCAAACTGGAGAAATCCTTGTCAATGGTCGGAGGCAAGCACTTGCGTTTGGTACTTCGGTAGGGAAACTAATTTCTCATCCATTTTTGTGGACTTTAATTCTAAAACTGATGGTGTAAATCAATTTAGCAAGTAAATCATTCATAATAACCTAAAAATAAGACAAATAATTCGTTACAACATGATGAATACACACGTATAGTACTATCAGCCGTTTATTTGAATTTTTCTTTGATTTTATTCTTTGTTTTTTCTAAGAAAATTGTGGTCTAAGAAAGGTGCCATATCATCTTAATTTAATATGTTGTACCACAAGTATTATATGTATATAATATAATATAAATAGATATATAAATTCTTCTTTAATGACTTATAATTGATGTCATTTTTTAAATTCTCAAAGTCTTATGTCACCCAAGATGATACCTTGATGACAACACTAACAGTGAGAGAAGCAGTATACTATTCAGCTCAACTTCAATTACCTGATTCAATGTCAAGATCCGAAAAGAGAGAAAGAGCTGAAGCAACAATTAGAGAATTGGGTTTACAAGATGCCATGAATACAAGAATTGGTGGATGGACTGCGAAAGGATTGAGTGGTGGACAAAAAAGAAGAGTTAGTATTTGCATTGAAATATTAACACGTCCAAAGCTTCTTTTCCTTGATGAGCCTACTAGTGGACTTGATAGTGCTGCTTCTTATCATGTCATGAATCGAATTGTTGAAATTGCTAAACATGATGGAAGAACTGTTGTTGCTTCCATTCATCAACCAAGTAGTGAAGTTTTTGAGCTTTTCCACAATCTTTGCCTTCTGTCCTCTGGTAGGCCAGTTTACTTTGGTTCCATTTCTGCAGCAAATGAGGTACCATTACATTATTATCACATTACTCGATAGTATGATAAGTCTTGTTGAATTGTATACTGTGACCATATCAGCTAAAAGCTTAATTTAGCTACCAAAATAAGCAAACTAAGTTTAACTAGCTACTTAATATATTACTAGTATATGTTTCTATGTGTCTCTCACGTGGATTGGCCTAATTTTATTTTTCATAGGTTAAAAACGTGAAAGTATCTTTTTTTTATGGGTCACAATAACAATAACATGTTAAATTATGTTGCGATTTCATCTAAAGGTTTGAATCATTAGCAGTAGCGTACATTTTAATTACAAAATTATATTATGTCTCTACGTATAAGTCTATACATAGTTTTGATGAATCCTTGACCCCAATATTTTCAGTTTTTTGCTTTGAATGGCTTTCCGTGTCCAACTATGAGGAATCCTTCTGATCACTACCTAAGGACTATCAATAAGGACTTTGATGTTGTAAGTATCTTCTTCATTAAAATCTAGCTAAGTATTTTGCTTTCTAAAGTAGTGTGTGAAATTAGTATTGAGGGCTTCTCTGGTTCCCTTTTTGACCATACGTAGGATATTGAGGAAGGACAAATTAGTGGAAAACCCACTACGACAGAAGCGATTAATATTTTGGTTAAGTCATACAAGGCCTCGCAGGCTTGCCAACAAGTTCAACGGCGAGTTCTGGAGATTTGCCAACAGGTTTGTATATATTATTCACAAGATGGTATTTTGATATTATATGGTCCATGCCCAAGAAAATTTCTAAAATTGGTCTTATGAATTTATTGTCAATAGAATGGTGGACAGGAGGCAAATAAATTGGCAAAGAGAGCTAGTTTCATTACTCAATGTATGGTTCTCACCAAGAGATCTTTCGTGAACATGTATCGTGATCTTGGATATTACTGGCTTCGTTTCGGAATAAACTTTTCTTTGTGCTTGTGTATTGGCACTGTATATCATAACATTGGCCATGACTATGGCTCCATCCAGGTGATAGTTTAATTAGTTATATCTTTTTACATTGTCATTATTCGTCTAACAATTTCCATTCTAATTCCCTCCTGACTACTTTTGCAGGCTAGAGGTTCAATGATCATGTTTATTGCTTCCTTCTTAACCTTTATGGCTATTGGTGGATTCCCTTCTTTTGTGGAGGATATGAAAGTATGCACGCACTTCTAACAATCATCAACAAGATAAAATTCTTAGATAATTAATGCTAACTATAATGTCTTTTTTCTACTCCAATATCACTAGGTTTTCACTCGAGAAAGATTAAATGGGCACTACGGTGTAGTTGCATATGTCGTGGGAAATACATTTTCTTCCATACCTTACGTGGCATTAATCTCCATACCACCTGGTGCTATGGCCTATTACCTTGTCGAATTACAAAAGGGGTTCAGTCATTTTGCTTATTTTGCACTAATGTTATTCACGACGATGTTGTTAGTCGAAAGTCTCATGATGTTGGTGGCAAGTATTGTACCAGATTTCCTCATGGGAATTATAACAGGAGCTGGAATTCAAGGTATTATGATGCTTAATGGAGGTTTCTTACGATTGCCTACTGATCTTCCAAAGCCATTTTGGAAATATCCAATGTATTACATTGCTTTCCACAAATATGCAAACGAAGGGTTTTATAAGAATGAGTTCTTGGGATTAACTTTTCCTAATGAACAAATTGGAGGGCCACCTACATTAACAGGCGATTATATTTTGAGAAATATTTGGCATGTGCAAATGGGATATTCTAAGTGGGTCGATCTTGCAATAATATTTGGAATGGTGATTCTCTATAGACTCATGTTCTTGGGAATTATTAAGACTTTGGAGAAAGTTAAACCTATGATGAGAGCATTTATGACTCCTTCTACTAACAATCCAACTCATGCTGAAGATCCAGATTCTTCTGCTATGCATGCAGGAAGAAAGACTATAATCTAGAGTGTGTTTCTGATACTTGTACCTAATTAATTATAGAGACATCCGTTTCGTTTTTCTTTTAAAGGTAGACATGTGTTTCGTTACAGCTACTAGAACAGGTTAATTAGAAATCCAGTTCACTTATGCGCTGCGCTTTAATAATAAAAATAGTCGGCCAGGAAGGTGGACTGGGCTTGGTAAAGGACAATCACCTGTGAGAAAGTTCAAAATGTTGTTTATACTAGTACATGTTATAGAAAATGCATTTTATATTTACTTTTATTTCATGAATGATGATTATGGAATATCTTATTGGATGTTATTTATTTCCATTCTAGTCTCTAGAGCCTCATGTTTGAAAAAAAAAAAAAAAAAAAAAGAAGAAGAAGATATAAGAAAGTTGTTGCAGTCAGGGGCGGATTTAAGTTGGGGCTAGGGGTGCCACGGCACCCGCTAGCTTCGGTCGCGATATTGTATATATAAGTATAATTATATGAGAATTACTGCAAATTAGTACATATATTACGGTTGGCACCCACTAAACAAAAGGTCGCATGGTGCCACTGGCAAAGCGATCATCCTATTTCCCAAAGAATTACTAGCCACTGGCAAAGTGATCATCCTTGATTTTCGAAAAATTAAGTGGCTTGATTAATAATTTTTTTGAGTGAATTTTCGTAGATTGAAAATTTGAATTTATTGTTATTCAAAGAATTACTATAAAACTTAACAATTAAGTTGAAAAAATTAATAGAAGATTATTGAAGGTAAATTAACCTAGTCAATAAAAATAATATAGTTAATAAGCTTTTTTTAAGAAAATTTTCTAATTGGGGAGTTTTCATGATTTTTTTGTGCGATGATATTCCATTATAATTAAAAATAAAGTAATGGATAACTGAATTAAAGCCAACTTATTGCACCTACTCGAAGTAACAAAAAATTGAAAATTCGACCCGACCCATCTTGCCTGTTTTGTCTTTATGGATAAGGGTATAGTGAGTGGCACCCGCAAACTTCAAATCCTGGATCCGCCCTGTAATGCAGTTAGTTATTATTGGCGCATACTCTCATTGTGTCATGCCATCACTTCATCTGCATAACTTCAGTTGGTCGTTTTCACCCAATATGTTAAATGATCTCCATATAATGTATGAAACCATATAATAATACCATGAGCACAAGTTGGAAAGATCTACCCAAAACTAAAGAGTGGTCGTCCTCTTTAATTATCTAATTAACTAGTTTCTTTCCAGCTAGCTTCGATCAATAAGTTGTAATGTTATGGGCAATGGGAAGATCAGGGTCAGGTTTATCAACACCATCTTCATTCCTAAGCCAATAAGTCTGAGGAAGAGAGGCAGCACCACTTGGTATGTCATCCATCACTCTTTCTTGGCCTGCTGGAAAATATATCCCTGTTCGAGGATGAGGCATCCACCATGGCCCTTTAATATCTATCTCCTCCATCTCCTCGTTCGTCTCTATGTCATCAGTTTCCTTCCACCTCCATAACGTGCTCATCCTACGTCCAAATTTGTGCACCTGCTGTGACCTGCATTAAACCATTATATTCTAATTACTACTACTCTTTCAGTCACAAGCATGTATACGAGACATAATTAATCATCCTAACCTTCATGTTAACAGGACTAAAAAGGGAGTCATATGGGCTCATGGTCTGTATTATTGGGATAAATTTGTAAGGACTGTTTTTATAGGGATCTACTACTTGTGATTGATTATAGGGATTTACTTGTTGATTGTTTAGTATTATTGATTGATTTAGGATTATAAAACTAAAACTATACTAATAACTAAGAAGTAAGAAGCATTAAGAAACAAAAACTATGTAAGCTAATAGAGATCAGAACAAGAGAAGGCACTCTGATTACCTAATTATTAGCCGAAATTTCTGTTGAAACACAGTAATTCCAGCTGCAGTCATAAGCATAGCTATGTATCGTTCGTTGGGCATTAAGGCTTTTATATACAAGGAGAATTGACAAGCTATAATTATTTCAAGCGTTATGTCCAAAGAAAAAGAATATGATTCTGTTAATCATGCACTCTGATCAGCAGTGTAATGAAGTTTCCAAATCTTAAAGGCCGCAAAAATAAAGGAAAAAAGAAAAAGCAAAGCTACTTTTCTAGTATGTATTTGTTCGTAATCTTGTCAAATTTGTGGTTGTTAATGATAAAGATTTCTTGATCTTGTCTGCTTATCTTTCATTTTAGTCTTAACCAGATATTCGATTAATTTCGTGCACACAAGTCCTTTTACTTAAAAAGATATTGATATGACAACACATTTTTCCGTACTTGAGAGATTATAGACCTTCACTTTTGGTATGCACCAACAGAGGATGGAGTTGAAGAGGATTTTGGCATTCTATCACCAATATTGTTCTTTAAATTAAAGTGCATAAAGTCTAAAGAACATGTACTATTCTTTCAGGATATGGCTGCAGCTACTAGAGTGTAAAATCTGTCAATAACGAAATGACCCTTTATTAGTGTTGTTACATGGTGATTGGTGGAACAATTAGATTTGAACCCTGAGACAGAAAATGTTTTCCCTCTCAACTTTACCCTCTCAACTTTACCCTCTCAACAGGTTAACCTAATGTGAACCCAAATTAATCGAGTTAACCAAATTAAAAAAAAAGGTGATATATGTTTCTTGTTAAACTGGTTTAAAACTTTCTAATATGTACTTAATTCTAAAACAATGGGGTTGGTTGTAATTTTGCTATTTTCGCATAATTATAACTAATACATGCATAAGTTATGCGAGAATCTATGAATTATTTTATGCGGGTTGGTGTGTGTATTAAGAATACATGTATTAAAATTTTAAATGACAAAAATAACCCTCATAAATAATAATATTATTTTTAAGAGTAAATATTTTTAATTGTATAGTATATGTCAATTTGTGATATATTAATGATTCAACGAGAAATAAATTCATACATTACAATTCTTGCACTACTTATCCTTGCATTATAATCCCCACCCACGTAGCTAAAACTTGCATTACTATTAAATGAATTACTAATAACTTGTATCTGCATTACTAAACCAGTATTATTAGTACTCACATTACGTACTATATAGGGTAGAAATTTACCAAGCCTCGGCGTTGAAGCTCGGGGGCATGGTTTGGTTGGATCTCTTGGAAACGACCTCTCGAAGAAGCGACTCCCGTTAAGTAGAAGGAAATTTATGACCGAATGGTTTGATGTCAAGGTATTTTTCTACCGTCTTGCACAGAGGACATTTTTGGTCTAATTACGATACTTCAAGGGCATTCTTGGCCCTTTTCCGTGAGGTTCTAGAGACTAAAATGGAAATAAATAACATCCAATAAGATATTCCATATTCATCATTCATGAAATAAAAGTAAATATAAAATGCATTTTCTATAACATGTACTAGTATAAACAACATTTTGAACTTTCTTACTGGTGAGTGTCCTTTACCAAGCCCAGACCACCTTCCTGGTGGACTCTTTTTTTTTTTTTTAATTAAAGCTAGCTCATAAGTGAACTGGATTCGTAATTAACCTGTTCTAGTAGCAGTAACGAAACAGATGTCTACCTTTAAAAGAAAAACTAAACGGATGACTCTATTAATTAAGAACTAGGTATCAGCAATACACTCTAGATTATAAGTAGTCTTTCTTCATGCATGCATAGTGGGAGAATCTGGATCTTCAGCATGAGTTGGATTCTTAATAGAACGAGTCATAAATGCTCTGATCATAGGTTTAACTTTCTCCAAAGTCTTAATAATTCCCAAGAACATGAGTCTATAGAGCATCACCATTCCAAACATTATTGCAAGATCCACCCACTTAGAATATCCCATTTGCACTTCAAAAGTATTTCTCAAAATTTCATCACCTGTTATTGTAGGAGGTCCTCCAATTTGTTCATTAGGGAAAGTTAATCCCGAGAACTCATTCTTATAAAACCCTTCATTTGCATATTTGTGGAAAGCAATGTAATACATTGGATATTTCCAAAATGGCTTTGGAAGATCATTAGGCAATCGTAAGAAACCTCCATTAAGCATCATAACACCTTGAATTCCAGCTCCTGTTATAATTCCCATGAGGAAATCTGGTACAATACTTGCCACCAACATCATTAGACTCTCGACTAACGTCAATGCCGTGAATAACATTAGTGCAAAATAAACAAAATGACTGAACCCCTTTTGTAATCCGACAAGGTAATAGGCCATAGCACCAGGTGGTACGGAGATTAATACCAGGTAAGGTATGGAAGAAAATGTATTTCCCACGACATATGCAAGTACACCATAGTGCCCATTTAATCTTTCTCGAGTGAAAACCTAGTTAAATAGGAGCAGCAAAAAGACATTATAGTTAGCATAATTATCTAAGAATTTTATCATGTTGATGATTGTTAGAAGTACGTGCATACTTTCATGTCCTCCACAAAAGAAGGGAATCCACCAATAGCCATAAAGGTTAAGAAGGTAGCAATAAACATGAGCATTGAACCTCTAGCCTGCAAAAGTAGTCAGGAGGGAATTAGAATGGAAATTGTTAGACGAATAATGACAATGTACAAATTAAAGATATAACTAAACTATCACCTGGATGGATCCATAGTCGTGGCCAATGTTATGATATACAGTGCCAATACACAAGCACAAAGAAAAGTTTATTCCAAAACGAAGCCAGTAATAACCAAGATCACGATACATGTTCACGAAAGATCTCCTGGTGAGAACCATACATTGAGTAATGAAACTGGCTCGGTTTGCCAATTTGTTTGCCTCTTGTCCTCCATTCTATTGACAATAAATTCATAAGACCAATTTTAGAAATTTTCTGGACCATAAAATTAAAATACCATCTTGTGAACAACAGGATGAGTATATATACAAACCTGTTGGCAAATCTCCAGAACTCGCCGTTGAACTTGTTGGCAAGCCTGCGAGGTCTTGTATGACTTAACCAAAATATTAATCGCTTCTGTCGTAGTGGGTTTTCCACTAATTTGTCCTTCCTCAATATCCTACGTATGGTCAAAAAAGGAACCAAAGAAGCCCTCAATACTAATTTAGAAACCGGTACATTGATACAAGTAACTTCACCGCAAAACACTTAGCTAGATTTTAATGAAAAAGATACTTACAGCATCAAAGTCCTTATTGATAGTCCTTAGGTAGTGATCAGAAGGATTCCTCATAGTTGGACACGGAAAGCCATTCAAAGCAAAAAACTGAAAATATTGGGGTCAAGGATTCATCAAAACTGTGTATAGACTTATACGTAGAGACATAATATAATTTAGTAATTCAAGTGTTCAAGATGGTTTAAGCAGAAGTTATACATGCAATTTGGATGGAAAGAAATCTGAGAGTGTTTAAAAAAATTTAGAGAGAGGTAGATAGTGTAGCCAAAAATGTCGCAATGATATGTTGCATGAGATCTACAGGAAGAATAGCTCAATTTATAGCTTAATTTAGTTTCTAACTAGAAGTTGTTAATGCTAACATATAGGCTAGTTCTTTTAATTCCTGTCAAAGTGTCCGGATGTAAGACAACATAGCTGAATGTCAAGCACTCAAGCTTGCTGTGGAATCGTATGTACAAATTTGGGCACAATATACAATTCAACAAGACTTATCATACTACAGTACTATTGAGTAACATCGTTGTGAAAATAATGTAATAGTACCTCATTTGCTGCAGAAATGGAACCAAAGTAAACTGGCCTACCAGAGGACAGAAGGCAAAGATTGTGGAAAAGTTCAAAAACTTCACTACTTGGTTGATGAATGGAAGCAACAACAGTTCTTCCATCATGTTTAGCAATTTCAACAATTCGATTCATGACATGATAAGAAGCAGCACTATCAAGTCCACTAGTAGGCTCATCAAGGAAAAGAAGCTTTGGACGTGTTAATATTTCAATGCAAATACTAACTCTTCTTTTTTGTCCACCACTCAATCCTTTCGCAGTCCATCCACCTATTCTTGTATTCATGGCATCTTGTAAACCCAATTCTCTAATTGTTGCTTCAGCTCTTTCTTTCTTTTCGGATCTTGACATTGAATCAGGTAATTGAAGTTGAGCTGAATAGTATACTGCTTCTCTCACTGTTAGTGTTGTCATCAAAGTATCATCTTGTGTGACATAAGCCTTTGAGAATTAAAAAAATGACATCATTGATAAGTCATTAAAGAAAAATTTATTTATCTATTTATATTATATTATATACGTATAATACTTGTGCCACAACATACTATTAAATTAAGATGATATGACACCTTTCTTAGACCACAATTTTCTTCAAAAAAATAAAGAATAAAATCAAAATCAAAACCAAATTTAAATAAACGGCTAATAGTACTATACATGTATTCATCATATTGTAACGAATTATTTGTCATTGTTAATCTCACTTTATTATGAATGATTTACCTGCTTAATTGATTTACACCATCAGTTTTAAAATTTAAGTCCACAAAATTGGATGAGAAATTAGTTGCCCTACCGAAGTACCAAAGGCAAGTGCTTGCCTCCGACCATTGACAAGGATTTCTCCAGTTTGGCTGGTGTTTGAATCCAGTCTTCCTGCAATAGTGTTTAATTTCCAGCTCATCAGAATTACAAACTTATTAAATTCTAATCTTGTTTTTCCCCGGCTTTATGGGGTTTAGAACATGTCAAGTGAGTAATAATTTGAATTATATGGTCCCTTGGCGATCATTTTCAAACATAAAGTTTTACACTTAATTAGACACCGTTGTTTGGTAGTACATGACACCGTTGTTTCAAAAAGGTGTGGGTGCAAGGCGAGACGTTTTACCGATACCGGCGAGGTATAAGCTCCACAGATCTTTAATATTTAATATTTTATAGTTAATATTAAAATATTAACTATTTTTCGGGGCGAGGGGGCTGATTGTTACTATTTCATCAGATTATCTTGAGTTTGACTTATGGAAAAAACTTTTTATTAGACAATATTTTGCTTTGTTAGTGGGGTTTACCGCCAGGAATCCAAATTATTCAGGTTACTAAGTTTCGTAATTACTTGAATCCAAAAAACATAAGTACAACTAGTACTAACTTTTAGAGTAATATACCTGCTAAAGCATCAAGGAGAGTGGATTTGCCACAACCAGAAGGACCCATAATGGCCAAGACTTGACCTGGTTGAACATAACCAGTGAGCCCTTGCAATATAGCTCGACGCCCTGATGTCTTTTTGTCTGGCACAGTCACCCACAAGTCTTTCCATGTTAAGTAAATACCGTCACCACTTTTTTTTAACATTGTAGGACTCCCTTTTATCTCTTGCCTCCTAATTGGTTGTGGTTCATAGTGTTGCATCTCTATGGAAGGCCTCCTTATCTCAGAATAACTCCTTAGAGATGGTGATTCAACAGCAGCAATATCAGGTGTTGGACGTCTAGTACTATTGCTAAATGGGAAATTCTTGGTTGATGAGATACTGTTAAAAATTGGAACTTCATCTTCAGAAGTAACACTTTCATTTGATTCTGATTCGTGGCGTCTATGAGGTGATGCTTGTGTCCATCTTGGATCATTAGCTTGTGACGCCATTGCTATTGGTGAAAGTTTCTACAGGAAGAAAAAAGAAAAAAAGGTATAGAAATAGGTTATGATATGGCAAGCTAATGCATGGGAAAGAGTAGAAAGATGGTTCATATATATAGGCAATTAAGAAGGTTTTGGAGAATCAAGAGGAGTGATCTATGCATTATTATAAGAGTCTAAGTTTTCTTAGGTGTGATTGTAATTGTGAAAATATACGTGTAGTTAACGATGTATATACCCTTGTTTTTAGTTTTTAGCTGCTGTTATTTACTTGTAGCTCTGATGATCATAGGCAGTTCTTCCAAATCAAACATCGTATTAGTAGTATTAATTACCAAAGTTGTTAAAAGTGAAAACATTTTTGACCTGCAGTAAAATCAATTGATTTTTGCGGTAGCCTTCGGAAAAGAAAAAAAAGATTGCACAATCCTCACAATCGCTTAACCGCCAAAAGTTTGTCGCCTTATACAGTTTGTTTATTCCATTGGATTTACCTTTTGTAAATAAATCAACAGAAAAGCTATTACTACCCGTGGCAAATCACTTATATATAAGCCAGAGGGATTGTCCCAAAAAGAGAAAGCATAGTTTGAATTTGCATTCAATCTATTATTTCTGTAAATGTGCTTTGCATATTATTTAAACTTGTTTTTCTAAAAAAACTAGTACCACTTATTAATATTATTAAAGTAAAACATAAGAATTGAATTGAGTTAAATAAACTTTTATAGAATTTAACGAACTTTCAGTTTGCTAGACTTTAACTATGATATCGTGTTACATAATTATATGCCATGTGTAGATATATTTTCCACTCACGTTACGGTTTAACTTTAGTTTCTCACCAAATTCACTCGATCTGCAAAAATTCTGCTTGCACCACTTAATAATGCTTGCCTAATATCAGTTTATCCATAAAATATCAAAGGCCCATGCATGTAACTCATACTGAACTAATCGAATTCTTGGCAGGAGCAATGAACCTATTTGTAGTGGTCCATTTTGTATGAGAAAATTAAAGCCTATACTGAACACAAATTACTAGTAACTTTTCAGTTTCTACTTCACCTATAGCTACTGTAGGTTGGGGTGGGGGCTGGGGAGGAAAATTTAGGTGCCTTTTCCTACTTTGTGTTAAAGGATACTTAGTTTAGTCTCTTCTGTAATTATATTGGCCTTTGGCGGGCATTAATCTATTATGATTTCGGGGACTTGAGACACTAAAAGAAATGTATTTTCCTGTCATATTGATTAATGTAGATTTAAGAAATCGAATTAAAGTGACAACAAGTGTTAGATATTCAATAAATCTTGTTAGGTATAATTAGATGTTATCTTATACTAGTATTCAAGACTATTTAGTATTTTGGAGCTAGGCATATACGGGAGGGGTAGATGCAACAATGTTAGTATCAACTTATTATCCTTTTAGCTCGAGTATTACATTTAGTTTCGTACTAAATCTCTCTTTAATTTAGATAGAAGGCTAGATTATTATGGTGGATGATTCAGAAATATAATAATCGGAGTATATATGCATGGCAAAATAAACATGGTTTCCATAGTAAGTAGTGACCCACTCTATGTTTGAAAAGAGCAAATAGTTCGATGCATGTACTAGTAAAAATTTTCGCTCATAGGCCAGTTTTGTCATTAATTTTTGCTTTGAGGTCACTTTTTTTATTGATTTTGCATGAGATGCCACTTGTTGAAATTTCAATCTTGGTGAGCTGAACTTCATACTACAAGAGTTGAAGTTCAACTTCAGCCCACAAAGGTTGAAGTTTACGCATCTATGCCTAAAAGTTCAGTCCTTGCGGGTTGAAATTGAACTTTATACCTTAGGCATGAAGTTCAGCCACAAGGTTTGAACTTCAGCCCACAAGAATTGAAGTTTCAAAAAGTGGCATCTCATGTAAAATCACTAAAAAAAGTGGTCTCAAACCCAAGACCACTGGTAAAAGTGGCTATTCGTGCACTTTGCCCCATGTACTATCTCATTTTGTTTCAGTTTATGTGAACTTATTTATATTTTTGTTCGTTCATAAAAGAATAATTTTTTAAAAAAATTTGAAAATAATTTAACGGCAAATATATCAGTTTATCAGGAGTCGTTTGGTTGCGCACATAAGGGTACATAATAACTTTATTAAAATCCTCATAACTAATATCATATTTGGTTGCAATAATTAATTCCATTATCAAGCCTAGCATAAATCTAGTACATTGTTTGGTTGCAATGATTAATTCTATTATCAAACCTAGCATACGTCTAGGAGCCCGTTTGGGTGAGCTTAAAAGTGGCTTATAAACTTATAAGCCCGTCGGTATATGTTTGGTAACATAAAAATTTTTGGACTTATAAGCCATAAGTGGCTTAAAAGCCACTTTTTGACTTATAAGCCACTTAAAATAAGCTGCTTATAAGCACACCCAAACAGGCTCTAGTACATTGTTTGGTTGCAATGTTGCTATCTTTGCATAACTAATTCATGCATAAGTTATGCGGGAATCAATAAATTATTTTATGCGGAATCGTGTGTGTATTAAGAGTACATGTATTAAAATTTTAAAATGAAAAAACTAACCCTCATAATTAGTAATATTATTTTTAAGAGTAAATATTTTTAATTGTACATTATATGTTAATTTGTGATATATTAATAATTCAACCAGAAATAAATTCATACATTACAATTCTTGCACTGCTTATCCTTGCATTATAATCTCCATGTAGCTAAAACTTGCATTACTATTAAATGAATTACTAATTACTATTATATGCATTACTAAATCAGCATTAATAATACTCACATTACGTACTAATACCCAAATTGCATACTAATACCTGCTTTGCAAATATTTGCATTGCTAATCATTGTATAACTTGAGTTCCAACCAAACGACTCCTTGATGAAATGATTTATAACCACATAAATATTAATATCTTATTTTAGATAACAAGTTTAAAAAGTCTTCGCTTCTTTATTAAACCTTTTGTCAAGTCAAACAGGTTCACATAGACTGAAACAAGTGGAATTTATTTTTGTACACTAGTTTTTGGGTATGCGATAAATTTCTAAAAATGATAACCCTTACTTACTGAATAAAGGCATATAACATTGCATAAATAAAACAAAAGTGAGATAATTTTAAAAATAAATTTGATCAAAACTAAATTCTTTATTTCTTATAATTGATTTCTGGGAGAGTGTTTTTCTTTTCCCCAATGTTTAACAGAAGTCCTGTTTAACCCATTTTGACAAATTTACAATTAATAACTTCAATGTACAAAATAAATAATTCATACAAGATCCTATAGCAAGGGCAAATCAAAACACAGATCAAAACACGAAACTGTGAGATCCAAAGGAAACTAAAGAAGCATCTAATATTAATTATGTTGTTTTGACCCTAATTCAGTATCTTGTTGGGACTTTTCCTATGCCTGGTTGATAAATAAATTTAGTGATTGCCTTGTCTTACATATAGATAATGTAAAAAATTTCACTGCAATAGTAATCTTACCCTAATCAATTTGAATAGGAATGGAAGTTTAATAAGTACTGTTTTGTCAAAATTCTACATGTACAGAATGTTAGGTCAATCCAAAGTCACTATTACACAAATTTTTGGTTGATAATTTCAAAATCACAAATTTAGGAAATGAGTAAGGACAGTTTTGTCTAATGCGAATTCTAAATTTATATTATGGTAAGAAATGCGAACAACATTTCACTAAATTCGTGATTTTAATATAGTACAGATTGATAGATATGTTGATCTCAATTAGTGCTATCAAGCGCAGTTAAAGAAAACTAGTATCATATACAATACAGCTGAATCATGAATAACATCTACAAGGATTAATTATTTAAATTGTACATTTAATATGAAAATTATATATATGGTTCACAGGAACTTACTCAATTATATAACAGATCAAAATTTTATGTGTTAAATTTTTAAAATTTTAGAAATAGAGTGTAGGATGAACCTATTGTCAACAACACATTAATTAATATGGTACACCAACTAACATAAAATTCTAAATCCGTCTCTAAATACAACGTATAGTGGCTACAACTCTATGTGGATTCAAATTTCCAATCATATCAAATTAAAGATCCTTTCATCTGGTTCATCCTTCCTCTCTTTTACCATTCTCATAACCAATACTCCCACCAAAAGCCAAAAATAAAAATAAAATGATGGTTATACCTAAACCACTTTTACAAGATGATTATTTATCAATTTGTATATATAACAGAAATTTCTCTATCTAAGTTATTATTTTTTAAAATAAAATAAATGGAAGATAATTTTTTATTTATTTTTTAAAAAGAATGAGAGTTTTTAGTTAGGCAGTTAGGTTGCTTGACTCGTAGACTATACTATAATACCTAATTTATTATTATAGGTAACTATTTATCTCTATCTTACTAATCTTACGTATTTATTAGGAGTATCTAATTACTTTAATTTTGATTAGAAAAATTTATAAGGGGTGCAAAAAAGAAACAAAAATATAAATAAAAAAGGACCGTTGGGGAGCGAAAGAATAGATTGTAACGGATAGTTTCCTCATTCAAAAGTTATACTACCATTTTCTCTCCAAGAATCACTAATTACACCCCTCTAATCATTATCAAGATTCAAGAATCTCTCTGTTAACTCCATACATTTCATATTGTTTAGGCCATTTGACTTATACTTGTACAAAAGCATTCTATTAAAGATTCATATAATATTTGTGGAGAATGGATTTGGGTTGTTTTGACATGGGTTGTATTGAAAAGAAGCCCTGGAATGACAATTATTCACAGAATAGTCCCACTTCTTCTTCTACAACGGCTACTTCCAAAGTTGGAAAGGTACCATATACTTATTTCTTTTTCAGCTCTAATAATTCTCTTTAATCTTGTTAAGTTTCCTTATGATTACTTAGTTAGGTGTTTTCTGATTTTGGGGTTTACCTAAAGACTTGTTCTTGATTAGGGAGATGGATTTTTAACTTGACCCCTTATGTTAATCTTGATTTTAGTCAAAAAGAAAAAGTTATCTGGTGTAGGTATAATGGTAATTACGAAACTAGAACTTCATTATCATTGATTTCGAGACCCAAGAATGGAGTCGTCTTGGTAGGGATCGTTTTACCCCCAAGTTGGGACTTTCCAACGTGAGTCTGGATTAGTCGACCTCAAAGCGGGTACCGATACCCAAGTAGCGGAGCCACCTTGGTGGAAGGGTGGTCGCGCAAAAATTATACCTTGTAAATATTACATTTTGAACACCCTTGATATAATTGATGGCGCTAGCATAGTGGCGCGCGGGGTGTTCAAATTTAGTTGAACAACCCAGGATTGAGTCCTAGCTTATACATTTTGTTGCGCCCTATAGTTTGATGAAAAAAATCTGCTTCTTTGAAGCTTGAACACCTTTGAGGAAAATCAACCGGGTAGGAACAATAAAAAAAGTATGAGTTGAAAAAAATGATGTTGCATATTAGGCTTCATGAAAATAAATTTAGGTATATATCATGTCATTAGTGCATACACAATGTTGTTAAGTAAGATCTTCACTTTAGAAGGTGTATTTTCCATTGATTCTCCATGTTTTTGTTAAAATTTAGTTGCTTTAAACAAAATCACATAAATGTTCACTTTGATTGGTGTATATCCAACTTTGGCGTTTAATTATCTTGCTTTTGAATAGTGGAGCATAACGGAATGAAATAAGTGCCCAATCGATTTTAGTTGCTTTAGCAAATTGCTTAGATGTTCAACTTTGCTTGGTGTTCTTCCAATTATAGTTTTTCATTTTGTTTTTCTTGGATACTGCAGAATAAGGCAATGAAAGAAGGTGGACTGTCAATTTTAGTTCCTTTAAACAAACCTGCATCACAAATTAGAAAGCCTCCTCATCGCAAAACTTCGCCTTTAAATTGGTTCCCTCGCAAGAAAGTGGATTCCTATTTGAAGAGAAAAATAAAAATGCTCCAGGTATATCTCTATCCTTGTGCATTCTTTTTCAATTGTTATTATATAGAAGTACTAATAGAGTCTTTTGCCTATTATGAAATTTCAGGAAGTGGATGGAATGAACTCAACCCTTGATGAGACATTGGGGGATGCTAATCCCCACTATTGTAGAGTTTTGAGAGAAAAAATTGCAGTAAAAGAGGCTGCTCAAAAAGCTGTGGAGGCTCGAAAGGCTGCACTTGTTGAAGCATCATGGTGCCGAATACTTCAAGCAGCAAGGTGAGCAATTTAGTATTCATTTAGGCTTAATGTTGTTACAGGAGTTAATTATTTTTGGTTTGAGACTTGCATGTCCAGATATAGATAAATGGGATTTTAGAAAATTGATTTGGGAGTTTTTTGGTGTACAAGTGAAGTGAATGAATTGGATATGTAAGAATTTATATAACCAGCCCTAACTTGTCTGTGATTGAAACATTGTTGATTGCACGAATGGAGGTTTCTTTATATCTTAGTCCAGAACTTATATTTTCTTCTTTACAGGATTGATTGTAAAGAAGCAGAACAGCTGCTGATAAAGGCAGAAAAATTCTCTACGGAAGCCTTCGAATCTGCAGAAGCTATTGGAGTGATATTGTATGATATTCCTGATCGTTCACAGAAGCATTATAAAATAGAGATGTCACCAGCAAAAGGCAGAGGAGGACCAACTACTCATACTGTTAGAACATCTTTTGAAACTGCATTTGAGGTGGATAAACAAGTAGCAACTGCAGTAAAGGCTTCCCTTCTTAAGCTTGCTAATTGCTCTTCCATCAGCAAAGATGAATTCAAAGAACTGTTGCGAAAGATTAGTGAGAATCCTGAAACGGACGACAATCATCAAGAACCGTCTGAGTTTTCTTCAGAATGTGAATCGGACACAGCTTCTGAATTTGAATGTGGAATTCAGAAGGATGGTCTTTGTTCTGAAGTCACAGATTTGGAGACAAATTCTGTTGGGGTAAAGCAAAGGAAACTTAAAAAGATCCAGACACCTGAAAAGTTCAGTATGCCAAATCTTGTTGAAATGATGCTGGAAAGGCTTAGATGTTTGCAAGAAGATGAACTTGAATCTCTTGCCACTATAGTTGCTACTTGTGGGTTGAACGCTGCCCTAGCAGAAGCAGAAAACAGCAAGCCGAATGCTTCAGGCTCTACTGATGATGATAAATCAGAATTAGCTATTGGAGGAGGTGTAGTGAAGGGCTGTAATGTGGTTGGAAAGATGAGCGCCGTCGAGGAACTTCCGAGCCTAGATAAGTTTCTGGTGAAGCGGTTAACAAGACTTGAAAGGGAGGTGTTAGAAGCCAGAAATGCCAGGAATGCAGCTGGGGAAGGGAGTGAACAAAGGCAAGATAAATTTGGTGACAAAATGGTTCATTCAGAAAACCATACAAATTCAGGCCATGATCTGGCAAGTATCCTCAAGAAGCCTTCTTCAAAATTTGAAAAGGAAATTGAAGAGGCCAAAAGCAACTCCGAGACATTGTTAAGAAGCAAGTGTAAAGCATCAAATAGTAATATGCTTTCATCTGATATTCCCGACCTTGGAAGTGTGTTGGTTAAGCACTCTTCGAAGCTTGAGAAAGAGATTGAAGAGGCCAAGATGAAGAACGAAAAACTTGGTGAAATAGAGGGCAAGAATTCAAACAGAACAGGTACTCTGGCAATTGGTCGAAAAAAGAAATATGAGGTTGATGTTCCTAGTTTGGAAGATTATCTGGTGAAACATGTCACCAAACTTGAAAAGGAAGTTCATGAAGCAAAAAATAGGAAAAACACCGCAGACCCGATCGCCAATGCATCCGAGACTACCTCTACCTCATTGAAGGTAGAGTCAGTAAAAGTTTCACCATATACATGCTCTGACGGAGATATTGTAGGAAAAGAAAATGTTGACCAGAATGTAAATAATGATCCAGAAACAGCTGCAAATTCTAGTAATGGAGAAAACACATTAAAGGAAGCAGACACATTGTCACTCAAGAATGAAACAAAAGAAGCAGTGGATAGTCTGGACAAGATCCTAATAAAGCCAGTTCATCGTTTGCAAAGGCTTAAAATGCAAGAATCATCTGGAAGAAGTGACTACATTGTGCGGAGGCATCAAACAAAGACTGAAGCTAACGGCGCCACAGATTGCGAAGGTTTGGATAAGATTCTAGTGAAGCATGTCTCCAAACTAGAAAAAGAGAAAATGTCTTTTAATGCAAACGAAGACAACTTTATGAATGTAAAGAAGAGGGACACAAATGGTAGAGAAATGCAGAGCAATGAAGGCAGTTTGGATCAGATTTTGGTGAAACACAAGTCTAGACTTGAGAGAGAAAAGATGGCTGCAGTTCAACAGCAGGATGATCAAATAAGGCATTCAGTTTCTCGGAAAGAGACAAGGGAGAGAGAGTTGCAAGAAGCTTGGGGAGGCTTGAGCCTTGGGAACTCTTTGCGTCCTCATATGTCTAGACTTCAGCGTGATAAGGCAAGTGCACCATCTGTATTTTTCGACTGATATTCTTTTTTCTGCTTCTCATGACAATACAAAAACATTGTAAATTATGTTTTCTTTTTCTGCTTCTCATGATGCTTTCATGTGTTCTTTATAGGCTGCTTGGCAACAGGCTGAAGAAGAGGAGAGGAAGAGAATCGTGGAGGAAGCGTGAAAGTTTGAGCCATTTCACTTCGTTGAAATTGTCTTGTGTGACTGATTGGAGTACGAGTGGTCTCGTGCTAGATGGATTATTTTGTTCTTTTGTCAATATAGTTAGCCATGCTACTTATATTTTGCTTTAGAATTTGTCACTGAAGGTTGCAATCTAAAGAAGATTGCTGTAAATCTGTACAGAACCATGCTTGTCTAGATTCTTTCAATGTTTATGCTTGTCCAAAATCCAAATTCTTTCAATGTTTTTGAGTGAGCTGCAAAACCAGTAGAGACCTTGCATCACCTCTTTCATAGCACCAATGACATGTTGGTCTTTGATGATCCAAGTAAGCTAACATCATACATAGTCTGTCTCCAAAGGATTTGTAATCTCTTCAAATCAAAGTAGACTGAGGCACTTGGCTAAAAATAGATATGATAAAAGCAATTTATTCAGTATTGAGTCTATATATCAACAAGTTGAGATTAAAGTTTAATTGTTGATATTATTATACTTCAAAAGGTCTAACTTAAAAACTTGCATGTAAGCTGATTAATTGTTACCCTGAATAGAGTAGAATAACTACGGAACATTCATATAATCAAATCTAACTAGTTGATACTGAGGCATATAGAAGTCAAAGACAATTTCTACTACTAAATAGGTTTTTCTTCCCGAAAATGATCATTAGAGATAATAAATCTTTATTATGTCCAGAAGATGAGATTTACTTATACATGTTTGTTTCTTTCTTTAGGTGCCATAGCAAAGAAATTATTAGGGAGAATCTATTCATCTGAAATAATTTCCAATTCAAGAATTTATGTAGTTAAGAAATAATTTCTTCCAAATACACATAGGGTTAATCTACAGCAAAGAAAAAAAAAGTGGAATAACAAACAAATATTGAAGGAGGTCATAGGACCAAAATAACAAGTGCAAAGATACTTCATAGAAAGGCTATGCAAGTATATTTTTATTGTATTATCATAAATTTAGTAACATAACTATACACGGATATGGTAAAAAGACCGTGATCACTTTATTTTTAATCAGATGCTTCATGTTCAAGATGTTTGTATTTTACCTCCTTAATTTGGATGTATATAGTGTGAGTTTAAATTAATTGCATATTAAATTTCAAATATCCAACTGTTAAACGAAAAAAGTTACTAATAATAGTTGTAAACGGTAACCGAATCCCATTTATTTTGTGGTTTGGCATTTCATACTCAAATATTGTTACAGTTGAGAGTTGAGAGTTTGAGACACACAAAAAGTCATGAAAAGTCAAAGTGGTTAGTAAAATCTCACAGTGATAGTGTGAACCCAGACTCACTTTCACTCTTATTGGTCCTTATTATTATTACAACTCCTTCCCAATACAAATATAACTAGTACAATACTCGTAACTCAACAGTAACAACAGTACAGTTTCCAAATTTCACTTTCCTAAGGACCCGTTTGTCCATGAGTTACTTTTTCCTTTTTTTCAAAAATTTTTTGAAAAACTTGTTTGTCTATGAAAAACTGTTATATTTTTGAGAGATTTTTTCACTCACAAACATTCAACTTTATTCACTCACAAACATTCAACTTTTTTTCAAGTAAAATTTATGTCCAAACACAACTTCAACTTTCAAATATAATTTTTCAACTCAACTTCAAAAATCCTTTTCCAAAAACTTTTTGGTATTTATGGCCAAACGGCTACTTATTATTGGTTCTATACTTCTACTTCTTGTACTTGTCTGACTTTTCACTTCTCACTTTCCACCATTTTCTCGATACTCTCTCTCTCAATGGATTTTCCTTCCTTTCTTTTCTTCTTCATCACCATCATTCTCAGTGTTTCCCCTGCTTTCTCCACTAATTCTGAAGGTAAATTCACTTTACTAAGCTAATCTAAGTACCCCATGTATTCTTGCCATTCTTGGAGTATAAACTCTCGAAATGCTTTGTCTCTTGGGATTTAAAGCTGAATATGTTACCATATGAACCCCTCTTTGTTTTTCTTTTCTTTTCATCCATTACTGTTTAAGTCTACCCTTAAGTTTTTTTTTTCTATAATCTTGAAATGATTTTAAAAAGTTTAAATCTTTGAATGGACTTATTTAACTTCAATTCTTGTTTAATTTTTTTTGTTTATCTTATAGGGGATGCACTGCATGCTTTAAGAACCAAAGTCTCTGATCCCACAAATGTTCTACAAAGCTGGGACCCTACTCTTGTTAATCCTTGTACTTGGTTCCATGTAACTTGTGACTCCAATAATCATGTTATTCGCTTGTAAGATGCTCTAATCATTTTCTAATTCAGCTGATTTTCTCTTTCTTTTGTTTTCTATAGTTGTAATTATTTTGATTGGCTTTTTACTCCTGAATCTTTTGAACTGTTTTCAAAATGATTTTCTTGAGCCGATGGTCTATTGGAAATAACCTCTCTACCTCACACGAGGCATGGGTAAGGTTTGCGTACACCCAAACTCCTTAGATAGGTATGTTGTTGTTGTAGTAGTAATTATTTTCATCTTTTTTTGCAGGGATTTGGGCAATTGTAATATATCTGGAACTTTAGGACCAGAGCTTGGTGAACTCAAGCATCTACAGTACCTGTAATTTTCTTGTTTTTGGTCACCTGTTTTTCTTGTTATTTGTTTCTTGTCTCAGCTTAGTATCTCCTGTTGGCTTAACTGAAACCGTGGAAAAAGTAACTGAAAAGTAATATAAAAGGGGCGTTTTTTAGACAAAGAAAATATGTTTAGATTACTGTCACATGATTAATGTTTGTTTCTTTCATTAACGGTTTTAAGTTTTTGTGTGCTGCTTAACTTGCAAGTCTATCACTAGTAGTACTTTTTGTATGTCTTTAAGGTGACGGGCAAACTTTTTTATCCTGAATTGCAGGGAACTTTATAGGAATAATATCGGAGGGAAAATCCCTGAAGAATTAGGTAATTTGGAAAGCCTTATTAGCATGGACTTATATGGTAACAGATTTGAAGGCAACATTCCCAAGTCTTTCGCCAAATTGAAGTCTTTAAGATTTTTGTAAGTATGGTGTTTTAACAAGTCATGAGTTTCACAATTTTTAGCTGACATTTGTTTTGCATAAGATTGAATATTTTGCATCTTGTAACTGCAGGCGGTTAAATGACAACAAACTAACTGGTTCGATCCCAAGGGAACTCACCACCCTCCCCAACCTTAAAGTTTTGTAAGTTGTGCTGTTATTTTCATATTTACCTAGAAAATAAGAAAGACAATCGAAGAATATGGTGTTGTTTCCGGCTTGAGTAAATCTTCTGATCTCATTGTTGCAGTGATGTTTCTAACAATGATCTTTGTGGAACAATCCCTGTTGATGGCCCCTTTGGAAGCTTTCCTATGGAAGGGTACAATTCACTCGTCATTTGCTTCCTTTGTCTTACAGTATCTGACATGCTCTATTCAATCCCTGTATATGGAAGTGGTTCACCAGATAACTGCCCATTTTATTGGTGAAAATTGTTTAAGCTGCATTCTGCTAGCTGTTTTACTTGGGGAAGCAATTCTACTGAATTACTAGTTGCATCATGCTAATTAGGCTCTATGGTTCATAGGCACAGTTCTAAATACACAGCCTTGCATTATTGAGTATAGTCCAACCTATTGCAGATAAGCTTCTGTCAAGTCAATTTAGTAGTTTGGTAGCTTTGGTTGATAGGTAGCGATTGCTGAACCTCGTATCCTAGTTGATGCAAGTGCCGCTTACACTATATGGGGCTGCCTAGCCTGTAAATCGCACATCTGCTATATGCCCTCAAGCTTTTATCGGATGCTGATGCTCATATGACACTAGTCAGAGTCTTAAGAGACTATTCATTGGTTTCACAAACTAATTCTATTTACAAATAACAAACTTGTGTTGTTTAATTCGTTATGACACACACAGAAGTGTCACAGTTCACGCTTCTATCATTCTGGGATTATGATAGATCATTGTAGTGGGTATAGATGTGATATTTGTGCTTCAATCTGAATCACAAAATCAAATCCTAACACTGAAAACAGAATAGAAGAAAGAGCTGCGCTGTTGGGACCTTTAACTATGTAGTGTAACTTAATGGTAGATTCATATTTTTTACTTTCTTATCGCGTAATGTTAATAAGTTCTACTACTAGTAAACTGATCATCAAAGGTTCTGCTTTCTGCATTGCAACTTTTTGATCTGAAAAAGTGAAGTCTTCTCTGATGAGAGCCTAAACTGCTTTCTGATGTTCCCTTCTTATCTCATCATAATTCAAAGTTAGTTCTGTGAGACTAATGATATTTTGCTCTTGTTCCAGTTTTGCGCACAACAGGCTTAACGGACCAGAGCTCAAAGGACTAACGCCCTATGACTTTGGATGCAAAGAGGGTGAAGTATAGTATGATAGCAGCCTTCTTAAGGTTGCTTGATGGCTTCTTAACATACCTAATGGAGGAGTATATTTTATGTATTGTATATGTAGTTTGACAGTGTTACTGAGGTTAAAAACTCTCAAATCCAGTACAGTTCATGTTAGCTCCAGCTAGCATAAAAGGTTCTTTAAAACCATCACCCAAGCACACCTTCACTCATAACTTGGCAGCAGAAATTGCGCTGTCTAGAGTTTCAACTTGTTGGTTTTGAAGTGAAATTTCTTATCCAATGTATGTTCATCCAACTCTTGGTTTTATTGAGTTTCTTTTCTATTAGTTTTCCAACACGTTTCCCTTACTGAACTATACTATATAAGAACATTTTCATCTTTTGCCCATGTGATTTTATGTCTCCTCTGTCAAAGAACAAAAGAAACATGCTAGCTTAATAATTTAATAGATGTAAAAGGCTAAATATAAAGTATAGTAAATTATTTGCGAATAAAAACAAGAATAAAATGAAGAAAGTGGATGATCATCTCATTTATATTATTGAAAAGAAATAAAAGTGAAAGAGAAAAGAGAAGAGGATAGATGCCATCCGAAGAAATTTTATCTGGCAGGGTAACAAAGAGAAAAAAAGTTTTCATTTAGTCAACTGGAGGACTCTAACACTAGGCAAGAAAGTTGGGGGCTTGGGAATAAGGAATTTAAAGCAACATAATAAAAGCCTACTGATGAAGTGGCTATGGAGATTCAGCTTGGAGGACCAGGCCTTATGGAAGGAAGTTATTGGGGAAAAATATGGTATGGATGGGCAGTGGATTTCAAGGGCAGTGACTACTCCGCATGGAGTAGGTGTATGGAGAACTATAAGGGGATACTGGCCTTCTTTTGCTACATATATTAATATTATGGTTGGGAATGGAAGGAAGACGTCTTTTTGGAATGATAATTGGATAGGCCATGGACCTATGAAAGATTTGTTTCCTGACATGATGATTTTGATGTTGAATCCGGAAGTCTCAGTAGGGGAGTGTTGGGATCAGCATGGCTGGAATTGGAATTTTAGAAGGCAACTCAATGATTGGGAGTTGCCCAGATTCACTGAATTTCTGAAAATTCTTGATCTCTTTAAGGGGACCACAGCAGAGGATGACAAACTTAAATGGAAAGGGCAAAGTAAGGGAGTTTATACAGTTAAATCAGCATACCATATTTTCAACCAAACAGGATATCAACCTATTACCTGGAGTTGGAAGGCAGTCTGGCAAGCGAAATACCCTATAAGGTAGCTTGTTTTGTATGGTTAGTTGTCCGAGATGCATGTCTAACTCAAGATAATTTGAAGAGAAGAGGGATACTTTTGTGCTCCAGGTATTATCTCTGTGGAAAGGAGTCTGAAAACAGCAATCACTTATTCATTCACTGTGAAGTCACCGGTGTCCTCTGGAAACTTTTTCTGAGTATTAAAAGAATATCATGGATTATGCCTAGGACTACAGGTGAGCTACTATCTTGCTGGAACTATTCTGGTGGTTTGGTTAGACAAAAAACATGGTGGAAGACTATTCCGGCCTGCATTTGGTGGACCATATGGAGGGAGAGAAACATGAGATGCTTTGAAGGGATTAGCAACTCCATCCAGAGAATCAAAATGAATTGCCTTTTTTTGTTTTATTTTTGGTGCAAGGAAGACTTTGTAAATGAAATAGATTCACTTTTAGGCATTATAGAGTCTCTATAGAAGGAGCTCACCGTAAGCTAGATTTTTGCTTATCGCTGTATATTGTAAAGATGGCTCTGCACAACCTTTGTGCCATATATTTATATATATATCAATGTTACCATTCTCAAAAAGTGAAAGAAAAGAAGCTAAAAAGAAAGTAGAGGAGAAAGAATGAAAGAATAGTTATTGTAAGCCTTCTTTTTAGCATTTGCTATTTGTAATTTGAAAAATATTGGTTTAACTAATATAAAAACTTTTTAAGTAGACTACCCAAAGATAAAGAAATCTCAATCATTTCATCACACATTTTGTGATAAACTTATTTATCGTTAAGCACCTCATATCTTTATAAGAAGTTGTCCTCAAATTAAATTAAATTTACAATATTGCAAATTTGACCAACTAAGCTATACGATCAAAGCTTAGTTCTGGTTAAGTAAGCAGTTATGCTGTTTTGCTTTTAAAATTCAGGAAATGCTGGCCAAACATCATTGTAAAAGTTTGTTTAATTTGGATGAAAAAAATATTCGTACCTTTTAAGTTTAAACTGTTAAATTGACGAATTGCCTAATAAAATTTTGAAGAAAATAAATCAAAAAAATAAATAAATAAATAAATTCCCCAATACTTGTTAAATGATAGAGTTGACCCTTATAGAGCTTATAGATGAATCCGGCGCCAAAATGGTGTTTTTTTTAGTTGAGCAACAAAAATGGGTTGCTCAACTAAAAAGTTACAAAAAGGGATATATCGGCACAACTTGTGCCGACTTATATCAGCAGATTAAATGCCGACTTACCATGGTTTTTCTTAACTTACTATTCTCGGCATTAGTTTTGCCGATATACAAGTCTGCAAAACTTCTGCCAACTTGTATGCATTTTCCGCTCTATATAACTCCTGTCTCACATCTTTCATCCTCCACTACCGATTACCTCTCATTTCTTATCAGCAAGTGCAACTAGCAACACCTATAGTGACATCTTTCGTACATGTAATTAATTTATTTTTTATTTTTGTTGGTGATACGCATTTTCTAATTGTTATTATATTTTTTTCTTGATTAATAATTTATATTAATGTTCATCAATTGTCTGAATTAAAGGATGACTCGATGGATACCGTGGGAGACTTACCGGGTGAAAAAGAGCGTGCACACAAAAAGAATAGGCTTGTTAGGAAGGCGTTTAGTAAAGAACGTGTTGATGGCAGTGCGGATGCTGGAGTACGGAGTACTTAGGCCGAAGTCTAAGATTAAGCGTAAAGCTTTTGATTGAAGACTAGCTTTTACTCTGTGCTCTCTACTCTTTTGTTGGCGTTATTAGCATGTATAGGCTATGTACAAAAATATTGTAGCCACAGAAGTTAGCTCTTTTGATCTAGAAAAAACTGGATTATGACAACTGATTCTTGGTAGAATTGGATTTGAAGAGGTCAAGAACACTTCCTAAGGGTCTCATATGTTTCTTACTATGAATTTAGAGAGACTATGTCCTTGAACTTAGGGACAACTGCAATTTTACCCATCTTGTATATATTTTTTCTGAACACTTCCTGACATTTGCTTTTTGTGCTTCTCCTTTCTGCCACAGAAATGTAGTTAGAAGTGTTCCTGCTGCTTTTATTCTTTTGATGGTTCATGTAATCATTCTTTTAGTTGTTAAGAGCCTGTTTGAGTGGGCTTAAAAGTGGCTTATAAGCTTATAAATCTACTAATATATGTTTGATAACTTAAAAAATTTTGAACTTATAAGCCATAAGTGGCTTAAAAGCCACTTTTTGACAAGTTAGGAAATCTTAACTTCTCAAAAAGTAAATTTTAAATCACGTTTTAACTTATAAGCCACTTAAAATAAGCTGCTTATAAGCCCCACCCAAACAGGCTCTAAAAGTTGAGAAATAAAATTGAAAATCATGAATTCTGTGAGGCTTAAAATTTCTCCGCGTTGGAAGCATTAACATGGAATGTTTGGCCTTGATCAACTATGTCTTCTATTTCCTAGTAAATAGCTAAAGGTCAAATTTTGAATTATATAGCCAATATAGCATAAATTTGGTAATAAGGTGCCCTGCCCCATCTAAGAGTTATATCTCTTTTTGAGGCTGTGTTTCCAGCACCACCACCTTGGGGGTGCTTACTGTGCAAAATTATCTTGCAGCCTTACTTGCATGAACTATTTAGGTACTTCATTGATAGCATTATTATTCTATAGCACAGTTAAAAGGAATTGTCAAATCACCCTTTACAAGTGGATCCTATCTAATTGGCATACACATCATTGATATGCGGACTCGTAACTTTTATATTCATGCGGCTTGATGCATAGACTCGTCAAATCAGACGTTAACTTGTTGTACCCTACTACAAACATTATTATTGAATCTAAAGAGGCGTGTCGGCAATGCCTCGAATGCAACTTTCCATGAAAGCTAAACAGCAATCCTAAATTTTTTTGAATAAGATTCAAGAAATACTCTGAACTACTTATAACATGTACTGTACCATACTACTCCATCAACAAGACTAAAGTAAAAGAATTCTTGAACTTTTGACGTGTAGTGAAGCCAAATTAGAGATCAGGGGTCGAACTAGTAAATATCCAAATCCTAAATGAGTTGAAAACAACTTTTGTGGAGTGAAATGGTGTCATGACACGTGTTGCTAGGAGGATGGAAGTACGGAATCCCTGTCAAAAGCTACTGCTGACGTGGTTAGTAACACGTGTTTACTCAAATGCTGGAAGCCCTTGACTGCTATTCGGCGAGTGAGCCGACATCAACAAATCATTTGGCTACTCGCGGCGCTAATTAATTGTCAAACACATAAATTTTAATTTAAGTAAAACAATTAGCATACCAAAGTTCATATAATAAACATGATTATATACTTCATTCAACCCAACTTCTTTTGCAAAAGAGATAGGACAATAGACTTTTCGAATAAAAGTTGCATACTTTTAATTGGAGAAAAGAAGGCGTAATTATTTAAACAAAAGGTGTAAAAGTAATATAAGCATATATGTTTTACATACTTTTTAACAAATTGTAGCATGTTTAATAATACTAATTATTTGTTTCTGAGTGCATGCCTATGTGTTGTTTTGGAACTACGTACTTTCATTGTTTGATTAGACTTAAAAGCTCAAGTAAGACAAAATAAAGTTACTCAAACTTTGATATCTTGAAATTAATATAAAAGTAAAATAAGTACATTGATGTTTCCAAACTAAAAGCAATTAATAGTCTCTTGTCTCAAATTGTTTTTATCTTTAATTTGTTGGGTAATTAAACATGAATAAATTCTTCCCAAATACTCATACATTGAGCTAAACACACACACACATATATATTTAACTATTTATTTGACATTGTATTCAACACATAAAACATAAAATTATCGATGTTCTCGATTCTACCACTAGCTCATCTCTACACCTAAAATATAAAATTATCGATGTTCTCGATTCTACCACTAGCTCATCTCAAGTGTTGCACTTGAATCTATGGATTGTTGCTCTCGTTATTCAACTTGAAAAAAACAATTATCGATTACGATTCTAGTGCAACAGTGATAGAGATAATTTTTAAGGAAACTTCCAAAAGTATATGTTTTAAGTCAAAATTTGTTTCTTTTGTCTCTAATTCTTTTCATTTTCATCCTTTTTGCAATTTCTCATCCAAAAATTTAGCACTAGTGAGTTTTAATTTTAGTCACATGAAACAACCTCTCCGTTTTGATGGGGTAAGGCTTGCGTACATTTTACCCTCATCAGATCCTATTTACTCCCTCCGTCCCATTTTAGTTGTCGCTTTTAGCTTTTTCACGTCCATTAAGAAAACCATTAAATATGATGTATATTTTACTATGTTACCCCTATTTAATGTTTGACTATTAGCTTTTTTTGAGAATTTTTGTAATTATTAAGGGTATAATTGGAAAAAGCTAATATATTTTGTCTTGAAATCCTAAAGCGTCAACTAATTTGGGACAAATGAATCTTGCTAAAACGTCAACTAATTTGGGTCCGAGGGAGTATAAGATTACATTGATTATGTTGTTGTCGTTGAAATAGACCTCCTAATTACTTAAATCAAACTATTGAGGCCAACTATTAATTGTTCAAAGTGCGAGTGGTATTGTACATGTAACATGTGAATGAAAAGTAGGGAACTCCTTTGTCTCTTTAGCCTCCATTTATTAGCGGCTACACTTCTTTGAACCTAAAACCCCTCTGCTAACACTTTCTGACTTCTCTTCTCTTCTTCTGTCAAATAGAACAACAAACAAACCACAGAATACACCTGCCCTTTCTCCATTTTCTCATTAGAAAATAAAAAAATGTGTGCTTTTTTTCTCAGAAATGGTTCTAAAGCACACAATCTATTTACAAAAAGACCCTCCATTGATTCTTGGAATATAAAGAACCATATTGTTCAACACCAACTTCAACATTCTAAAGTTTATTCAAGATTACCTCATTCTTTTTACAAGAAAACTAAGGAACTTGAGTTGTCAAGTCCTAGTTTCTTGGCTTTCTTTTCAGGGGTTTCATCATCTGCTTCTAAAGTTGGGTTTGTGGGATGGTATTTAGAAAAGCTTAACTCTAAACCCATTCTTACAAAGAGTATTACTTGTGGCCTTATTCTTACTGCTGCTGATTTATCATCTCAGGTACGTAGTCCGGTGTACAAAGCATCTCGTTCAAAATAGATTTTGTTCTTGTTTATTTTGATAATATAGGTTTTAAGCTTCCCTGGTAGTTACTTAGATGAAAAATCTTTATTATAATTATTAGTGATATGAATTGAGCTTAATTGGAGAAACATGGACAAACATGGACTATGGTGATTCATATAGCCGGCGCCAACTTGTTTGGAATTGAGGCGTAGTTGTTATTGTTGTTGTTGTGGAATCATTAGCGGTAAAGGGGTTCCATTTGCTGAGGTTATGAAGTAATTGTTGCATAGAGGTCTGCACTCTTTTCTTTTTAAGGAAAATCAAATAAGAAAAAATGATCTCGACCCCTTATGGTTTGAGAATCCATTCAACAAAAACACTAGTGATTTCTTCTCATCTGTCCAACCCGTGGACCCTTGGTGGACAGAGTTACTTGGTACCTGTGCTGGTAGGAGGTGGTAGGGCAGGTACCTGTGGAATTAGTCAAGGTGCGCGCAAGCTGGCCCGGACACCACGGTGATAAAAAAAATTATCTCGACCCCTTACCTGTCCTCCTCCCGATACTTTTTCTTCCTAGTTAAACATAGAGCTGAAATAGAGCAAACCGTTGTTTGACCAGAAAGACGATGAGAAATAACTTATTCCAGGAGCTTTTAGACGTCTTTTGCTTCTCGGGCATTAATTGTTTCATCGAGATAGCAGTGAATTTAGCAGCCAGAATGTATCCAGACCTTTATTGAATCCTTTGCCTATAAGTTTCAGCACACACTTGAATATACTTCCTAGTCTTTGGTTTCTTTACATTCACAACACCTTTTGTGGTCTTACCCACATCCACTTTACTTGGCATATGCACGATCGAAAATCTGGTTATCTTCTGATTCATCTTCATCCAGAAGCCCGAACTACACGTTGTACGCTATTCATCCTGTTTGTCATTTAATTTGTGGCATGTCTCCACCGTGGTTCCAAATGATGAAGGTATCTATAAGAAAATAGGACTTCTTAAATAAGTTCCAAATGTGTCAGGAGCATCGACTATTGTAGAAGAAGAGGAGCCGTGTTAGGATATGACTTACACTTACAAGGCAGATGTTGCTGCTATGAGGCAAGGAAGCAACTTGTCTAGTCTTGCAGTGCACTCATTTCTGTTACAAGGAAATGATGCCCCAGCTGGAATCAAAACTAGGACTTCTTAAAACTCGTCTGGCCAAATGCGACTTTTGTTATGAGAAACAATGCCCTAAACATGTTGCATTGAGAGAGAGGTCCCTTACTTTTCTACTACTAAATAAACTTGAAACTGCGTAGATTGCGTTGCTTGGAATTGCCTAAGCAACCAAACCATTGCCTCTCATTTCACATGGAAAATGGTCTATTTTGAGTGTTTGAAGTGGATTAACAATCAACATACATAATCTAGCTTCACACCATCGTGTCTTTCTCCTAGTAGCGCTGAAAACCTCGTTCATGCATGTTGGTTGGTGGTAGAGAAAAGATCTGCCTACAAACAAAAATTATATTTTCATTAGTTTCAAAGGATTAACAGAGCATAGGAATCAATTCGTCTGCTTCCTATCCTTACTGTTTATTTACTTCTCCGTGTAGCTGGAGGGACTACTTTAAGTACATAATTGGCTAGTTTCCATTGTCCCAGCAAGCTATTTCAACTACTCAATCATTCTTCACCTAGAGCAATCTTTTCAGCTTTATATCTAGAGCATTACTTCATAATACCAGATTAATACTCCTCTACTTGTTTCTCCATTTCTTACATTCATTTTCACATACTTCTAAGCATGCAACATGAGGTTTAGAGTTTCCTCCATATATAAGAGCAATCATAGGGTATAGGACCTGACCATAAACTCCTGTCTTTTAACAGATAATCATGGATCCATTCAGCCACACTCGGTCCTTTTTAGCCCACAAATTCCTCAAATATCTTCTCATAGTCCCCTATCTGACTCTTCGGTGCTCTTCCCCCGAGTAATTTCTAGGCTGAACACTAAGTGACAGTTGGTTTTACACCAATTTCTTTAACATCATGACTCTTCCTTATTGTTACTTCGAATTATCTACATCAAAATCTAGGATAGTTGACATAGCTTTGAATACGCTAGCTTGACTGTGTATTCTGGTTCACTTGTGGAATCTACTGTATCTCTATGTGGGAGTCTTGGTGTTTGTTGAAATCGTTACACACTTCTACTCATTTTTCTCCCTTCTCTTTACATCTATTCTGCAGATGATTGCTGGCTCATTGATAGAGCAGTATGATCTCACACGGACATTGCGGATGGCTGGTTATGGATTGCTTATTGTTGGTCCTTCACTTCATTTCTGGTTCAATTTCCTGTCTAGGTCCTTGCCAAAGCGTGATGTTGTTACAACATTGAAAAAGATAGTTTTGGGACAGACAGTATATGGCCCAACCATTAACTGTGTTTTCTTCTCCATGAATGCTGCAGCACAAGGTACAAATTAGTCCTGCTTTTAGATGTACTGATATGCTTTAGTTAAAATAGTTAATTGTACGCTGAGTCATTAACAAATTAAAATATATCTGGTAGTCTAGACCTTGGGCAATAATCATATTCTTGAACCCTTGAAATTATAGATAGAACCTGCTGTTTTGTGCAAGACTCAGCGAGTGTCTGAGGTGAGAGCATAGGGTTACCGACATATATGAGAGAGAAGGAGGGAGAGAGAGAGAGAGAGAGAGGCAGACTCGGCACCTCTGGGTTGGAGGGATAAGTGTACCAAACCTATGTCACTTTGTCTCAGAGGTCAAGGAAGTAACGCAAGAAACCAGAAAAGCAAAGTTAATACAGGATTGGGAACATCTATTTGATAAAATTGACTCAGTATAAGAATCTCATTCATTGGCAAACATTCTTTACTAGTTCCATCAGTAAATATTAATTCAGACATGCTTTAGCTTCTTCCCTTTTTACCAATTTTCTTCTCGTTGGTCCCTATCAATTTTCACATGGAAATTTAAAATTGACTCAGTATAAGAATCTCATTCATTGGCTATCTTCCGTTCTTGCTATGTTTGAAATTTAAATGTGTTGCAAGTTTTCTTCATTTTCTAATTGATTAAATGAACTAGCAATAATTTTCAGCGTTTATTTGAATCTTTTTTTTAAAAAAAAAATAAAATTAATTCTGGCATTGACTTTGTAAGTATATGCTACACCAGGTGAAAGTAGTTCAGAGATTGTCGCCCGACTTAAGCGCGACTTGGTTCCCACTATTATCAATGGTCTTATGTACTGGCCAGTATGTGATTTCATTACATTCAAGTTTGTTCCCGTTCATTTACAGGTATGCGCAATATCTCATCGACTTTGAAGGCTACTTATATAAATTGTCTTTTTCTGCCACTAGACCTTTGGCCTATTGTAATCTTGGTCTTGACCAAAGGCAAGACTAAGGTTCAAAATTCTCATCTCCCAATTGAAGAACATGAAGTTCAATATTGCAACAAAATAAATAAATAAGGTTTTTTGCATTAATAATGTATGGGTATATCAATTTGAGGAGACAGCTGACTAGATGTTATTACATTGACAGCCTCTTGTGAGCAACACATTTTCATATGTATGGAACGTGTACCTGACCTACATGGCAAGCCAAGAAAAAGTAGCTTCGACATGATTCTATATAAGCAGCTGTATCAGCTCTTCTCTGCTAACAATTCAGTTATTCTTCTTGCTAACACACTGGCTGGGGGCATACCTTTAGAGAGATTCGCATTCCAGTGACATGTTAGTTGGTGGAGCACAGAACTTCAGCAGAAGTACAGAGGTCGTTGAATGTGTTATTTAAGAGTTATTGGGATCATCATGGTTCTTTGTATAAATACAAGTTCTAGTTACAGAGATCACATATTACATTATCAGCTTTCACAAAAGAGCAATTTCCCACTACCAAGGCAGGCACAATTGTAAAAGATCTAATTTTGAAGATTTTTATTGTCAAAGAAAACATCCACAATTTGTTTAGTTTATTGTTTAGAAATTGTCAATCTTCAGTACTTTGTGGTATCCCTCGTTTTTATGTTACTTTGTAATGTCTTGTATTTTATTTGAATAGTATTTTTGTCACCAGAGAATGCCTCCCACTTAGTGCTGACCAAGTCCTTATTTGGACCTTGTTCTCAGCTTAGTGGTTAACCATGAAGCCATTACATTAAATGTCAAGAGAGATGTAACACTGCTATATAAAACCAGACCTCTCTTCTCAACTATGCAAGGCAAATCTTAATTCTCTCCTCTTCTCCAAGTATAAGTCAGTTGCAGTTCAAAATGAGAAGCTTAGGGAAGATGGGGCAATGGTCCTTACTTGTAGTTGCTTTGGCAATTTGCTTAGCAGCCAGCACTGCTTTTGCTGATTACTCTTATTCTTCTCCCTCGCCTTCTAAGAAGTATTACAAATCCCCAGTTCAATCAAAGTATCATGCACACACTCCTTATTACAAATCACCTGCGCCATCCAAGCATGACTATTACAAGTCACCATCACCGGTAAAATATTACAAATCGCCCACACCAATAAAATATTACAAGTCCCCTGTTCCTTCAAAGCACTACTACAAGTCACCGGTTGCAAAGAAGTATTACAAGTCGCCTGCTCCTTTAAAGCATTACTACAAGTCACCCGCCCCTTCAAAATACTACTACAAGCCGCCAACTCCTTCTAAGCATCACTACAAGTTGCCAGCTCCTTCAAAGCACTATTATTACAAGTCACCATCCCCAACAAAATATTATAAATCACCCGCTCCTTCTAAATACTATAGCTCCCCTGCACCAACAAAATACTACAAGTCTCCACCACCGCCAACTTATTACGAAAAATCACCTTCGTATTATAAGTCACCTCCACCTCCACCAAAATACTACGAGCAATCACCATCTTCTTACAAATCTCCACCACCCCCACCAAAATACTATGAGCAACCATCCTCATACTACTCTCCACCACCACCAAAATATTATGAACAATCACCTACTAATTATAAGTCTCCACCTCCACCATACTACCAAGCATCTACACCTTCCTATAAATCTCCACCACCTCCACCAAAATACTATGAGCAATCACCTGCAACCTACAATTCTCCACCTCCACCAAAGACCTATGAACAATCACCATCATACTACTCACCTCCACCACCAACAAACTACTACAAACAAACACCCACCTATGCCTCACCTCCACCACCTAAATACGAGCAATCTGCCACCTATGCTTCACCTCCACCCCCATCTCCATCTCCCCCACCAACCTACTACTAATGCTTCTATAATTTCCACTATATCCTGAAATTTTAACTCATTTTCATCCTACTATTTGGAGCATCTCTATTTCCTCTCCAAAATTCTTTATATGCTTCCGAAATGATAGGCTCTGCTTGTTTTGTGTTCTTTTGTTGTTATAATTTGTAATATGTATTATTTGAGATTTAAGAAAGATCTTCCAGATCTCCATCAGTTTGGCCCATTGAATCAAAGATTCTTTTTGGTGTAATCTCTTAAGAATTATATTTCGATTAATATTTCTTGTCGTCTTTGTAGTTTGTGCTAATCGACTAAGTTCTTTCCTTGGTCTATTAGCATACCTCCTACACATATGTTCCCAACTCTTTGTTAAAGAGAGACCACCTCAGTGTGTTATCTCTACGAAATGTTTTCTTAAGATCGGTTAGACACAATCTACTAAGCAAAACAACTGGAAATAAATGGAAGAAATGTGCAATACGTGATCATTAGTAGATGCATCAGCCAATTTTCTTCTTTGACTTTCTTGCCATCTTTTGGATTGTAATTGTCTTACAGTCCTGTAGAATGTGAAGGAACTCAAAAAGGCTATTGAACTACAAACATTTATATGCAAGTGTATGTGTAGCTACTGCTATGCATTTCTTTCCTTCCATATTACTAGTTATTACCTTGATTTACGCAAGCATGGCACACCAGAAATATTGAGCTGTTTATCCATTTACTTCCCCAACCAGCTAAGTAGAGCTTCCCCGAGTTCTCACAGCAAGATGGGGTTGGCAATATGAATTCTTACTGATCATGTCACTCTGCATAAGCTTATCTCAGTCGCAAAATAAGAATAAAATAAAAACAAAATGTACTAAAAGTTCTTTATATTTTCTACTAGCATATAAATCTCTTGACAAGACTAAAAGCCTCCTAGAAAACATGAGACCTTGAGCAGGGCCATATCACTACATTTACAGCTGAGCTTCCACTCTCACAGCACTTCACATAGTTATTACACACACATTGAAGTTAGATGGAAGCCAAAACATAGATAGAAGAAAATAGGAAAAGATGAGTCCAATGTTTCATGGCCTATGGAGTGTCTTTTAATTTCTCTGAGTTTAAAGTAGTTCAAGCACACAAAGGATTTCTTAAATTTGCAAGGCAACACAGAGGTTCTCCTATTTAGGAGATTTTAGGATCATCGTGGTTCTTTGTGAAAATACAAGTTCTAGTCACAGAGATCACATATTACATTATCACAAAAGAGCAATATCCCACCACAGGCATAGTTGTAAAAGATCTAATTTTGAAGATTTCGCTATTGTATTCTAACTTGACAAATACCAAATTGTTCGGAATACCAGGTGGTAGTCATAGCATACATATATCGTGAAAAACTATCATAGACAAGAGTTCAAATCTTAGCGGAGACAAACACACTATGTGGTTATTCTTTATCTGTCTATCTATGTTGGTGGGAGGTATTAGGTACTAGTGAAGAGCCAAGGATCAAAAAGGACCCTATCGCCTGAATTTCATTCTATGATCCATAGTTGTCTTAAATTCAGATATATAGCCATTTAAGGTTAGTGAACAAGCATTTCCAATCAACTCCACTGATTAAAGTCTAGTAAGGATCACATAAGTATGGGCAAATTGATCCTCGGAAGCAAGATTACAAAGAAATAAGGAACTGAGCTATATAAACAACATTTGAGTAAGTAATAATAGTCCTACTATATAGTCTCAGTGAGCTTTATCAGCGAAACCATTCACTCCACAGCCTTTGTAAATGGAAAAAAAGATAGTAATACCCCATTTCTTTGTCATGTATCATTCAGAAATCATCAATCTAAGCTACTTTGTGGAATCCCTCTTTGTTTTTATTTTTAATTCTTAACTTCTTGTATTTTCTTTAAATATTTTTCATTCCTCCCCGCTGTATCGAATTCTTTTAGTATCCAGCCTGCTCCCTTTGTTCAGTCGGAAGACTTTGTCACTACAGTAGTGCCCCCCACTAAGTACTGACCAAGTCCTTATTTGGACCTTGTTCTCAGCTTAGTGGGTAACCATGAAGCCATTACATTAATGTCAAGAAAGATGTAACACTGCTATATAAACCAGAACTCTCTTCTCAACTATGCAAGCCAAATCTTAATTCTCTCTTCTCTAAGTATAAGTCAGTTGCAGTTCAAAATGAGAAGCTTAGGGAAGATGGGGCAATGGTCCTCACTTGTAGCTGCTTTGGCAATTTGCTTAGCAGCCAGCACTGTTTTTGCTGATTACTCTTATTCTTCTCCCTCACCTTCTAAGAAGTATTACAACTCCCCAGTTCCATCTAAGTATCATGCACACACTCCTTATTACAAATCACCTGCACCATCCAAGCATGATGACTATTACAAGTCACCATCACCAGTTAAATATTACAAATCGCCCACACCAGCAAAATATTACAAGTCCGCCGTTCCTTCAAAGCACTACTACAAGTCACCCGTTGCAAAGAAGTATTACAAATCACCTGTCCCTTCAAAATACTACTACAAGTCACCAACTCCGTCAAAGCATTATTACAAGTCGCCAGTTCCTTCAAAGAACTACTACAAGTCACCGGCTCCATCAAAATACTACTACAAATCTCCTGCCCCTTCAAAATACTACTACAAGTCGCCAACTCCTTCAAAGCATTACTACAAGTCGCCAGCTCCTTCAAAGCACTATTATTACAAGTCACCATCCCCAACAAAATACTATAAATCACCCACTCCTAAATACTATAGCTCCCCAGCACCAACAAAATATTACAAGTCACCAGTTTACTATAAGTCTCCACCACCACCAGTTTATTATGAAAAATCACCTTCATACTACAAGTCACCTCTACCCCCTCCGAAATACTATGAACAAGCACCTACATACTACAAGTCACCTCCACCTCCACCAAAATATTACGAGCAATCAACAATTAATTATAAGTCTCCACCTCCACCATACTACCAAGCATCTACACCTTCCTATAAATCTCCACCACCTCCACCAAAATACTATGAGCAATCACCTGCAACCTACAATTCACCGCCTCTACCAAAGATATCTGAACAATTGCCATCATACTACTCACCTCCGCCACCAACAAACTACTACAAACAAACACCCACCTATGCCTCACCTCCACCACCTAAATACGAGCAATCTGCCACCTATGCTTCACCTCCACCCCCACCAACCTACTACTAGTAGTTCTATAATTTTCTACCATTTCCTTGACTTTTAACTCATTTTCATCTCTCCTATTTGGAACATCTGTATTTCCTTCCCCAAGTTCTTTATATTCTTCTCGAAACGACCGGCTTTTCTTGTTGTGTTCTTTTGTTGTAATAATTCGTAACATGTATGATTTGAGATTTAAGTAAGATCCTCAAGATCTCCATCACTTTGGCCCATTCAATCAAGATTTTTGTTGATGTAATCTTTTCAGAATTATATTTTGCTTACTACTATCTTCTTTGTCTGATACTGTTTGTGCTGATCTAGTATATTCTTTCCTTGGGCTACAAATATTATCCCTAACTTTTTGTTTAAGAGAGACCACATGCGGCCCGGCTTATGAATGGTTTAACTTTATCTACAAAAAGAACATCGGCAATGTGATTTACCTTCTCAGATATATTGCGCAAGTGAGCGCTGATATGTGTAATGTTTGAGATGACAAAAGATGAGTGAGAATCCTACAGTCCTGTAGAGTGTGAAGGTGATCAAAAAGGCTATTGAAGTAAAAACAATATAGTAAATCATTAGCACAAAGGTAGTGCTAATAGAAAAGGTATTTACAGGGCAATAAAGAACAAAAGTAGCCTTCTGCATCTTTACAAGGATCATATGGTGTCTAGCAATGAACCTTCATTACACTAGAAGTGAAACAAAAATATACAATTCATTTTAATTTTCTGTTCAGACCTGACATTGTCTTCAAAACATCTTGAGTTTCTATCTCTCGATATAGACCACCAAATGCATGCTGGCATCAAACTCCTCCACTTCTTATGCCTCACCATGCCTCCTGGATCATTCCGACTGGCTAGCAGTTGACCAGTTGAGTGGGGCTGTGTCCATTTCAACCCCTTCATGTCAGTGACTACACAGTGCAGGAAAATGTGGCTGTTTGATTTAGCTTCTTTCTCACACAGGAAACATCTAGAGCAAAGTTATATGCCCCTCCTACTTAGGTTGTCTTGCGTCAAACTGCATCTTTAACCACCAGCCAACAAAAACATACTATCTTGAAGGGTAACTTTACCTTCCAGATGTGCTTCCAATGCCAAGAGTCAAGTAGTTGCCCCGTGAAGTTAAGGTCTGCATATGAGGATTTAACAATGAACACTCCCTGGTCGCTTTTCTCCCAGATCACATTATCTTCTTGATGAGTGGTGGGTGCCCTTGAAATTCTCCATTAGTTTAAAGGAATCAACAAGCCTATTGATCTCCCAGTCATTAAAATATCTTCTAAAACTTCTATTCTATTGACTCCACAGGTCGGCTACAGGATTGGTTCTCCAAGTAAGCAATATGAATTCTTATTGATCATGTCGCTCCATTATACTTAATACTTATCTCAATATACAAAATAAAAGAAAAAAGTACAACAAGTTCTCTATATTTCCTACAAGCGTTTAAATCACTGACAAGACTAAAAGACTTCTAGAAACATAAGACCTTGAGGTGAGCCATATCATTGCATTCACAGCTGAGCCTCCTCGCAGCATTTCACATAGTTATCATCCTCTGCAGTTTTTACCTATACAACATTACACACATTGAAGAGGAGAAATTAAATGGATGCAAAAACATAGATAGAAGAAAATTCATCTTCCTATAGCTGAGCAATTATAATTTATAAGACAAAATGAGAAAAGATGATTCTGATATTTCATGGCCTACGGAGTGTCTTTCAATTTCTCTGAGTTCAAAGTTGTTCGTGCACACAAAGGATTTCTTAGATTGCCACCATTGCAAGACAACACAGAGGTTCTCTTAATTAAGAGTTTTTAGTACCATCATCGTTCTTTCTGTAAACACAAGTTCTAGTCACAGAGATCACATATGACATTATCAGCTTTCACAAAAGAGCAATATCCCACTACAAAGGGCAGGCATAGTTGTAAAAGATCTAATTCTGAAGATTTTGCTATTGTATTCTAACTTGACAATTTTCACTTTCCATTGTTAGTTTCAAATCAAAAGGAAACCCCCTCCCCCCTCCCCCCCCCCCCCCCACCCAAAGTTATGTTTTGGTACTGTACCAAATTGTCCAGAATATCAGGTGGTAATCATAGCATTCATATATCGTGAAAAACTATCAAAGACGAGTTCAAATATTAGAGGAGACAAATACACTAGGTGATTATTCTTCATCTATTTAAATCTTGATATCTATGATGTTAGGTACCAGTGAAGAGCCAAGGATCATATAGGACCCTATAAACTGAAGTTCACTCTATGATCCGTAATTGTCTTAAATTCAGATATATAGCCATTTAAGGTTAGTGTTCAAGCATTCTCCAGTGATCAGAGTCTAGGAAGGATCTCTTGTTACGCATAGGTAGGAACTAAGCTATACAAACAACATCTAAGTAATAATAGTCCTACTGTAACGTTTCACTGAGCTATATCAGCAAGACAATTTATTCCCCAGTTCTTTGCCATGTATCGTTCAGAAATCGTCAATCTTGTCTACTTTGTGGAATCCCTCTTTGTTTTTTTTTTTTTTTAATTATTCTTAAATTCTTGTATTTTCTTTAAATTATTTTTTTGTCACCACAGAGTGCCTCCCACTAAGTACTGACCAAGTCCTTATTTGGACCTTGTTCTCAGCTTAGTGGCTGACCATGAAGCCATTATATTAATGTCAAGAAAGATATAACACTGCTATATAAAACCAGAGCTCTCTTCTCAACTATGCAAGGCACATCTTAATTCTCTCCTCTTCTCCAAGTATAAGTCAGTTGCAGTTCAAAATGAGAAGCTTAGGGAAGATGGGACAATGGTCCTTACTTGTAGCTGCTTTGGCAATTTGCTTAGCAGCCAGCACTGTTTTTGCTGATTACTCTTATTCTTCTCCCTCACCTTCTAAGAAGTATTACAACTCCCCAGTTCCATCTAAGTATCATGCACACACTCCTTATTACAAATCACCAGCACCTTCCAAGCACGACTATTACAAGTCACCATCACCAGTAAAATATTACAAATCGCCTTCACCAGCAAAATATTACAAGTCCCCTGTTCCTTCAAAGCACTACTACAAGTCACCCCTTGCAAAGAAGTATTACAAGTCACCTGCTCCTTCGAAGCAATACTACAAGTCACCAACTCCTTCGAAGCATTATTACAAGTCGCCAGCTCCTTCAAAGAACTACTACAAGTCACCGGCTCCATCAAAATACTACTACAAATCACCCGCCCCTTCAAAATACTACTACAAGTCGCCAACTCCTTCAGAACATTACTACAAGTCACCAGCTCCTTCAAAGCACTATTATTACAAGTCACCATCCCCGACAAAATACTATAAATCACCCGCTCCTTCTAAATACTATAGCTCCCCTGCACCAACAAAATATTACAAGTCACCAGTTTATTACAAGTCTCCACCACCACCAACTTATTACGAGAAATCACCTTCATACTACATGTCACCCCCACCCCCTCCAAAATACTATGAACAATCACCATCTTCTTACAAATCTCCACCACCTCCACCATACTACCAAGCATCTACACCTTCCTATAAATCTCCACCACCTCCACCAAAATACTATGAGCAATCACCCGCAACCTACAATTCACCACCTCTACCAAAGATATATGAACAATTGCCATCATACTACTCACCTCCGCCACCAACAAACTACTACAAACAAACACCCACCTATGCCTCACCTCCACCACCTAAATACGAGCAATCTGCCACCTATGCTTCACCTCCACCCCCATCACCATCTCCCCCACCAACCTACTACTAATGGTTCAATAATTTGCTACCATTTCCTCAACTTCTAACTCATTTTCATCCTCCTTTTTGGAACATCTCTTATTTCCTCTCCCAAAGTTCTTTATATGCTTCCAAAAACAACAGGCTTTGCTTGTTCTGTGTTCTTTTATTGTAGTATTTGTAACATGTATAATTTGAGATTTAAGTAAGATCATCGAGATCTCCAACATTTTGGCCCATTCAATCAAGATTCTTGCTGATGTAATCTTTACATAATTATATTTTGCTTACTACTATCTTCTTCTTGGTCTAATACTGTTTGTGTTGATCTAATGGATTCTTTCCTTGGACTATAAGTATTACCCCTAACTTTTTGTTTGAGAGAGACCACCTCCAGAGTTCTGTAAGAAGTTTCTTCTTATGAATGGTTTAACACTAATCACTATCTACTAAAAGTTCAGCGGCAATGTGATATGCCTTCAGATATATTGCACAGGAGACCTAAGTGAGTGCTGATATGTATAGCGTTTGGACAAAAGATGAGTGAGAATCCTACAGTCCTGTAGAGTGTAAGGAATTAAAAAAAGGCTATTAAAGTAGAAACAGTAATATCCGGTGTATGAGTAGCTACTGCTATGACCAGCAAGGTTTTTTTTTTTTTTTTTTGGTTGGGGGTTTTGTAACTATATTATAAATCATTAGCACAAAGGTAGTGCTAAGGAAAAAGAAAATTGCAGAGTAGCCTTGTGCATAAACAAGGATCCTATGGTGTCTAGAAATGAACCTTCTTTACACCAAAAGTGAAACAAATATATACAATTCATTTTAATTTTCTGTTCACCTGAAATTGTCTTCAAAACATCTTGAGTTTCTTTCCCTCCATATAGACCACCAAATTACATGCTGGGATCAAACTCCACCACTTCTTATGCCTCCCCATGCCTCCTGTATCATTCTAACTGGCTAGCAGTTGACTGAGCGGGGCATAATCCATTTCAACCCTTCATGGTCAGAAATAGTTGCAATTGGCTGTCGGTGACTTTACAGAACAGGAACAGGTGGCTGTTTGATTCAGCTTCTTTCTCGCACAGGAAACATCTAGAGCAAAGTTGTATGCCCTCCCTCCTTAGGTTGTCTTGTGTCAAGACTACATCTTTAGCCACCAGCCAACAAAAACATGCTATCTTGAAGGGTAACTTTACCTTCCAGATGTGTTTCCAGTGCCAAGAGTCAGGTTGTTGCCCAGTGAAGGTCTGCATATGATGATTTAACAGTGGACACTCCCTGCTCGCTTTCTCCCAGATCACATTATTTTCTTGATGGGTGGTGCCCCTGAGATTCTCCAATATTTCAAAGAAATCAACAAACCTATTGATCTCCCAGTCATAAAGATATCTTCTAAAACTTATGATCCAACCCTGTTGACTCCACAGGTCAGCTACAGTATTTGTTCTCCCAGCAAGTTGTGGTCAGCAATATGAATTCTTACTGATCATGGTGTTCCAGTTATACTTAGCTCAGTCAAATATTATACAAAATAAAAGTAAAATATACAAGACGTTTTCTACATTTCCTACAAGCGTATAAATCACTGACAAGACTAAAAGACTTCTAGAAACATAAGACCTTGAGGTGAGCCATATCAATACATTCACAGTTGAGCCTCCTCACAGCACTTCACATAGTTATCATCCTCTGCAGTTTACAATATTACACATACATTGAAGAGGAGAGGTTAAATGGAAGCAAAACATAGATAGAAGAAAATTCATCTTCCTGTAACTGAGCAATTATAATTTATAAAGACAAAATAAGAAAAGATGATTCTAATATTTCATGGCCTATGGAGTGTCTTTAAATTTCTTTGAGTTCAAAGTTGTTCGTGCACATGAAGGATTTCTTAGATTGCCACCATTGCAAGACAACACAGCGGTTCTCTTAATTAAGAATTTTTAGGATCATCATGGTTCTTTCTGTAAACACAACTTCTAGTCACAGAGATCACATATGACATTATCAGCTTTTCACAAAAGAGCAGTATCCCACTACAAAGGGCAGGCATAGTTGTAAAAGATCTAAATTTGAAGATTTTGTTATGGTATTCTAACTTGACTCTGAACTTGACAATTTTCACTTTCTATTGTTACTTTCAAATCAACAGGAACCCCCCCCCCCCCCCCCCCTCCCAAGTTATGTTTTGGTACTGTATCAAATTGTTCAGAATATCAGGCGGTAATCGTAGCATGCATATATCGTGAAAAACTATCAGAGACGAGTTCAAATCTTAACGGAGACAAATACACTTGGTGATTATTCTTCATCTGTCTAAATCTTGGTATCTGTTTTGATGAGAGGTGTTAGGTACCAGTGAAGAGCCAAGCGTCATAAAGGACCCAATCAACTGCATTTCACTCTATGATCCGCAGTTGTCTTAAATTCAGATATATAGCCATTTGAGGTTAGTGTTCAAGCATTCTCCACTGACCAGAGTCTAGGAAGGATCTCTGGTTACACATAGGTAGGGGCAAGTTGATCCTCAGAAGCAAGATTACAAAGAAAAAAGGAACTGAGCTATACAAACAAAATTATAAGTAATAATAGTCCTACTGTAACGTTTCACTGAGCTATATCAGCGAGACCATTTATTCCCCAGTTCTTTGTCATGTATCGTTCAGAAATCGTCAATCTTGTCTACTTTGTGGAATCCCTCTTTGTTTTTTTTTTTTAATTATTCTTAAATTCTTGTATTTTCTTTAAATTATTTTTTTGTCACCACAGAGTGCCTCCCACTAAGTACTGACCAAGTCCTTATTTGGACCTTGTTCTCAGCTTAGTGGCTGACCATGAAGCCATTATATTAATGTCAAGAAAGATATAACACTGCTATATAAAACCAGAGCTCTCTTCTCAACTATGCAAGGCACATCTTAATTCTCTCCTCTTCTCCAAGTATAAGTCAGTTGCAGTTCAAAATGGGAAGCTTAGGGAAGATGGGGCAGTGGTCCATACTTGTAGCTGCTTTGGCAATTTGCTTAGCAGCCAGCACTGCTTTTGCTGATTACTCTTATTCTTCTCCCTCACCTTCTAAGAAGTATTACAACTCCCCAGTTCCATCTAAGTATCATGCACACACTCCTTATTACAAATCACCTGCACCTTCCAAGCACGACTATTACAAGTCAACATCACCAGTAAAATATTACAAATCGCCTTCACCAGCAAAATATTACAAGTCCCCAGTTCCTTCAAAGCACTACTACAAGTCACCAGTTGCAAAGAAGTATTACAAGTCACCTGTCCCTTCAAAATACTACAAGTCACCAACTCCTTCAAAGCATTATTACAAATCGCCAGCTCCTTCAAAGAACTACTACAAGTCACCGGCTCCATCAAAATACTACTACAAATCACCCGCCCCTTCAAAATACTACTATAAGTCGCCAACTCCTTCAAAACATTACTACAAGTCGCCAGCTCCTTCAAAGCACTATTATTACAAGTCACCATCCCCGACAAAATACTATAAATCACCCGCTCCTTCTAAATACTATAGCTCCCCTGCACCAACAAAATATTACAAGTCACCAGTTTACTACAAGTCTCCACCACCACCAACTTATTACGAGAAATCACCTTCATACTACAAGTCACCCCCGCCCCCTCCAAAATACTACGAGCAGACACCTTCTTACAAGTCACCTCCTCCTCCACCAAAATACTACGAGCAATCACCTTCTTACTCCAAGTCACCTCCACCTCCACCAAAATACTATGAACAATCACCATCTTCTTACAAATCTCCACCACCTCCACCATACTACCAAGCATCTACACCTTCCTATAAATCTCCACCACCTCCACCAAAATACTATGAGCAATCACCCGCAACCTACAATTCACCACCTCTACCAAAGATATATGAACAATTGCCATCATACTACTCACCTCCGCCACCAACAAACTACTACAAACAAACACCCACCTATGCCTCGCCTCCACCACCTAAATACGAGCAATCTGCCACCTATGCTTCACCTCCACCCCCATCACCATCTCCCCCACCAACCTACTACTAGTGGTTCTTTAATTTTCTACCATTTCCTCAACCTTTAACTCATTTTCATCCTCCTTTTTGGAACATCTCTATTCCTTGCCACGACTGGCTTTACTAGTTTTGTGTTCTTTTGTTGTAACAATTTGTAACATGTATTTGAGATTTAAGTAAGATCCTCGAGATCTCCATCACTTTAGCTCATTCAATCATGATTCTTGTTGATGTAAGCTATTCAGAATTATATTGTGCTTACTACTATCTTCTTCTTGGTGTACTACTGTTTGTGCTGATCTAGTGGATTCTTTCCTTGGACAATAAGTATTATTTCTATTTTTTTGTTTAAGAGAGACCACCACCAGAGTTTCGTAAGAAGTTTCTTCTTAAGAATGGTTTAACACTATCTACTAAAAGTTCAGCAGCAATGTGATTTGCCTTCTCAGATATTGTGCAGGAGACCTTAGTGAGTGGCTGATATGCATAATGTTTGGACAAAAGATGAGTGAGAATCCTACAGTCCTGTAGTGTGTGAAGGAATTCAAAAAGGCTATTGAAGTAGAAACATTAATATCCAAGTGTATGTGCAGCTACTGCTTTGCTCTCATTGACTGACTGTTTCTTCCCTTCCTACCCCTAGGATACAAGCAGGTATGTAGCACCAGAAAATCTTAGCTTTTCATCAATGTTCCTCCCCAACCAGCAAAGTTCCCTTGGTTCTCCCAGCATGTGTTTTTTGAGTAAGGTAACAATATTATAAATCATTAGCACAAAGGTAGTGCTAAGAGAAAAGATAATTACAGGGCAAAATAGAACAAAAGTAGCCTTGTGCATCTTTACAAGGATCCTATGGTGTCTAGCAATGAATCTACATCACTTACAAAACCTTCTTCACACCAAAAGTGAAAAAAAAAAATGTATAGTTCATTTTAGTTTTCTGTTCATAGCTTAAATTGTCTTCGAAACAACTTGAATTTCTTTACCTCCATATAGACCGCCAAATTGCATGCTGGGATTAAACTCCACCACTTCTTGTGCCTCAGCATGCCTCCCGTATCATTCCAACTGGCTAGCACTTGACTGAGCGGGGTATAGTCCATTTCAACCCCTTCATGTTCAGAAATAGTTGCCATAGGCTGTCAGTGACTTTACAGTGCAGGAACAGGTGGCTGTTTGATTCAGCTTCTTCCTCCTTAGGTTGTCTTGTGACAAGACTGCATCTTTAACAGCTAGCCAACAAAAACATACTATCTTGAAGGGTAACTTTACCTTCCAGATGTGTTTCCAATGCCACGAGTCAGGTTGTTGCCCAGTGAAGTTAAGGTCTGCATATGAGGATTTAACAGCGAACAGTCCCTGGTTGATTTTCTCCCAAATCACATTATCTTCTTGATGAGTGGTGCCCTTGAAATTCCACGATAGTTTAAAGAAATCAACAAGCCTATTGATCTCCCAGTCATTGAGATATCTTCGAAAACTTTTATTTCAACCCCGTCGACTCGACAGGTCAGCGACAGTATTGAGGAGAGCCATATCATGTCATTTTATTTAAATTTATCCCCGTCAAAATGTACAAAATAAAAGTAAGAACAAGTTCTCTATATTTCCTACTAGCATATAAATCGCAGACAAGACTAAAAGACTTCTAGGAACACAAGACTTTGAGGCCATATCACTACATTCACAGCTGAGCCTCCTCACAGCACTTTACATAGTTATCATCATTGAAGAGGAAAAAATTAGAGGGAGCCAAAACATTGAACGAAGAATTCATTTTCCTGTAGCTGAACAATTACTATAATTTATAGAGACAAAATAAGAAAAGATGAGTGATATTTTATGGCCTATGGAGTGGCTTTCAATTTCTTTGAGCTCAAAGTTGTTCGTGCACACAAGGAATTCTTAGACTGCCACCATTGCAAGACAATGCAGAGGTTCTCTTATTTAAGATTTTAGTATCATCATGGTTCTTTCTGAAAACACAAGTTCTATTCACAGAGATCACATATTACATTATCAGCTTTTACAAAAGAGAAAATATCCCACTACAAAGGGCAGGCATAGTTGTAAAAGATCTTATTTTGAAGATTTTGCTACTGTATTCTCATTCTCAACTTGACTCTGAGCTTGACAGTTTTCTCCTTCCATTGTTAGTTCCAAATCACAGCCCGCCTGCTTACGTTTTAGTAATGTACTACCAAATTGTTCTGAATATCGGCAATGTTATCATAGCATACATACGGCATGAAAAACTATCAGATACGACTTCAAATCCTAGAGAGAAAAAACGCTATGTGATTATTCTTCATCTGCCTAAATTCTTTGTACCTATGTTGGTGGGAGGTGTTAGGTACCTAGTGAAGAGCCCAGCATCAGAAAGGAGCCTATAAGCTGAATTCACTTTATGATCCATAGTTGTCTTAAATTCAGAAATATAACCATTTAAGGTTAGTATTCAAGCATTTCTGATCAAGTCTAGAAAGGATCTCAGGTCAGGTGACACATAAGGAGCAAATTGATCCTCCGAAGCAAAAAAAAAAAAAAAAAAAAAAAAAAAAAAGGGAACTGCGCTATATAAAGAAGGAATTTCCTGCCTCTTTTTCTGAATAAGTAATAATAGTCCTACAGTAAAGTCTCACTGAGCTATATCAGCGAGACCATTCACTCCACAGACTTTGTAATTGGAAAAAAAGAAATTCCCCATTTCTTTGTCATGTATCGTTCAAAAGTCGTCAATCTTAACTACTTTGTGGAATCCCTTGTTAGTTTTGTTTTTATTCTTAAATTCTTGTATTTTCTTTAAATTATTTTTGTCACCACAGAGTGCCTCCCACTAAGTACTGACCAAGTCCTTATTTGGACCTTGTTCTCAGCTTAGTGGGTAACCATGAAGCCATTACATTAATGTCAAGAAAGATGTAACACTGCTATATAAACCAGAACTCTCTTCTCAACTATGCAAGACAAATCTTAATTCTCTCCTCTTCTCTAAGTATAAGTCAGTTGCAGTCGAAAATGAGAAGCTTAGGGAAGCTGGGGCAATGGTCCCTACTTGTAGCTGCTTTGGCAATTTGCTTAGCAGCCAGCACTGTTTTTGCTGATTACTCTTATGGGTATTCTTCTCCCTCACCATCTAAGAAGTACTACAAATCCCCAGTTCCATCTAAGTATCATGCACCCACTCCTTATTACAAATCACCAGCACCTTCCAAGCACGACTATTACAAGTCACCATCACCAGTAAAATATTACAAATCGCCCTCACCAGCAAAATATTACAAGTCCCCTGTTCCATCAAAGCACTACTACAAGTCACCAGTTGTAAAGAAGTATTACAAGTCACCTACTCCTTCAAAGCATTACAAGTCACCCGCCCCTTCAAAAAACTACTACAAATCACCCGCCCCTTCAAAATACTACTACAAGTCGCCAGCTCCTTCAAAGCACTATTATTACAAGTCACCATCTCCGACAAAATACTATAAATCACCCAGTCCTTCTAAATACTATAGCTCCCCTGCACCAACCAAATATTACAAGTCACCAGTTTACTACAAGTCTCCACCACCACCACCACCACCTTATTATGAAAAATCACCTTCATATTACAAGTCATCTCCACCCCCTCCGAAATACTATGAACAGGCACCTTCATACTACAAGTCACCTCCACCTCCTCCAAAATACTATGAGCAATCACCTACAACCTACAATTCACCACCTCCACCAAAGATTTACGAACAATTACCATCATACTACTCACCTCCGCCACCAACAAACTACTACAAACAAACACCCACCTATGCCTCACCTCCACCACCTAAATACGAGCAATCTGCCACCTATGCTTCACCTCCACCCCCATCACCATCTCCCCCACCAACCTACTACTAGTGCTTCTATAATATTCTACCATTTCCTTGACTTTTAACTCATTCATCCTCGTATTTGGAACATCTCGACTTCCTTCCCGAAGTTCTTTATATGTTTCGAAACGACCGGTTTTACTTGTTCTGTGTTCTTTTGTTGTAATAATTTGTAACATGTATGATTTGAGATTTAAGTAAGATCCTCGAGATCTCCATCACTTTGGCTCATTCAATCAAGATTCTTGTTGATGTAACCATTTCAGAATTATATTTTGCTTATTACTATCTTCTTCTTTGCCTAATACTGTTTGTGCTGATCTAGTGGATTCTTTCCTTGGATTATAAAGTATTATCCCTAACTTTTTGTTCAACAGAGACCACCTCCAAAGTTTTGTAAGAAGTTTCTTCTTATGAATGGTTTAACACTATCTACCAAAGATTCAGTGACAATTTGATTTGCCTTCTCAGTTATATTGCGCAAGTGAGTGCTGATATGTATAATGTTTGAGATGACAAAAGATGAGTGAGAACCCTACAGTCCTGTAGAGTGTGAAGGTATTCAAAAAGACTATTGAAGTGGAAACATATATATCCAAGTGTATGTGTAGCTATTGCTATGCTCTCAAATCGACGACTGTTTCTTTCCTTCCATACCCTTAGGATACAAGCAGGCATGTAGCACCAGAATATCTAGCTTTTCATCCATTTTCCTCCCCAACCAGCAAAATTCCCTTGGTTCTCCCAGCGAGTGTTTTTTTTTTTTTTTTGTGGGAGTAAGGTAACAATATTATAAATAATTAGCACAAAGGTAGTGCAAAGAGAAAAGATAATTACGGGGCAAAATAGAACAAAAGTAGCCCTGTGCATCTTTACAAGGATCCTATGGTGTCTAGCAATGAATCTACATCACCTATAAAACCTTCCTTACACCAAAAGTGAACAAAAGTAAAATGTATAATTCATTTTAAATTTCTGTTCATAGCATAAATTGTCTTCAAAACATCTTGAGTTTCTTTACCTCTATATAGACCACCAAATTGCATGTTGGTATTACACTCCACCACTTCTTATGCCTCACCATGCCTCCTGGATCATTCCAACTGGCTAGCAGTTGACCAGTTGAGTGTGGCTTAGTCCATTTCAACCCCTTCATGTTCAGAAATAGTTGCCATGGGCTGTCAGTGACTTTACAGTGCAGGAACAGGTGGATGTTTGATTTAGCTTCTTTCTCACACAGGAAACATCTAGAGCAAAGTTGTATGCCCCACCTCCTTAGGTTGTCTTGCGTCAAGACTGCATCTTTAACAACCAGCCAACAAAAACATACTGTCTTTGAAGGGTAACTTTACCTTCCAGATGTGTTTCCAATGCCAAGAGTAAGGTTGTTGCCTGGTGAAGTTAAGGTTAGCATATGAGGATTTAACAGTGAACACTCCCTGGTAGCTTTTCTCCCACATCACATTATTTTCTTGATGAGTGGTGCCCTTGAAATTCTCCAATAGTATAAAGAAATCAACATCCTATTGATCTCCCAGTCATTAAGATATCTTCTAAAACTTATAATCCAACCATGTTGACTCCACAGGTCGGCTACCGATATTGGTTCTCCCAGCAAGTTGTGGCTGGCCATATGAATTCTTCATATCATATCGCTCCATTTATACTTATCTCAGTCAAATATAAACAAAATAAAAGTAGAAAGTACTTGTTCTCTATATTTCCTACAAGCGTATAAATCACTGAGAAGACTTAAAAGACTTCTAGAAACATAAGACCTTGAGGTGAATGATATCACTACATTCAGAGCTGAGCCTCCTCACAGCACTTCGCATAGTTATCATCCTCTGCACTTTTTACCTATACAATATTACACACACATTGAAGAGGAGAAATTAAAAGGAAGAAAACACATAGATAGAAGAAAATTCATCTTACTGTAGCTGGGCAATTATAATTTATAAAGACAAAATAAGAAAAGATGAGTATATTTCACGGCCTATGGAGTGTCTTTCAATTTCCTTGAGTTCAAAGTTGTCCAAGCACACAAAGGATTTCTAAGATTGCCACCATTGCAAGACAACACAGAGGTTCTCTTTTTTAAGAGTTTTTAGTATTATCAATTTATCATGGTTATTTCTGAAAACACAAGTTCTAGTCACAGAGATCACATATTACATTATCAGCTTTCACAAAAGAGCAATATCCCACTACAAAGGTCAGGCGAGTTGTAAAAGATCTAATTTTGAAGATTTTGCTACTGTTTTCTCATTCTCAACTTGACTCTGGACTTGACAATTTTCTCCTTCCATTGTTAGTTTCAAATCAAAAGGAAAACCCCGCCTGCTTATGTTTTTGTAATGTACCAAATTGTTCTGAATATCTGTGATGTAATCATAGCATACATGTATTATGAAAAACTATCAGAGACGAGTTCAATTCCTAGCGGAGACTAAAAACACTATGTGATTATTCTTCATCTGCCTAAAGTCTTGGTACATATGTTGGTGGGAGGTGTTAGGTAGCTCATGAAGAGCCAAGCATAGTAAGACCCTAGAAACTGAATTTCATTTTTTGGTCCATAGTTGTCTTAAATTCAGATGTATAACCATTTATGTTTAGTGTTCAAATTTCCAATCAACTCCGCTGATCAGAGTCTAGAAAGGCTATCTGGGTTACACATAAGAAGGGGGAATTGATCCTCCGAAGCAACATTTAAAAAAAAATAAAAAAAAAAAAAAAAAAAGAAAGAGGAATTGAGCTCTATAACCAACAAAAGAAGGAAGGCATTTCCGGCCTCTTTTTCTGAATAAGTAATGATAGTCCTACTGTAAAGTATCACCGAGCTATATCTGTGACGCCATTCACTCCACATCCTTTGTAAATGGAAAAATGAACAAAGAAAATGCTCAATTTCTTTGTTATGTATAGTTCAGAAATAGTCAATCTTAACTACTTTGTGGAATCCCTCTTTGTTTTTCTTTTTATTTTTAACTTCTAGTATTTTATTCAAATTATTTTTTGTCACCACAGAATGCCTCCCACAAAGTATTGACCAGGTCTTTATTTGGATTTTGCTCACAGCTTAATGGGTAACAATGAACCATTAAATAAATCTCAAGAAAGTATGTCACATTGCTATATAAAAACCAGAGCTCCTTCTCAAATTCAAGACAAGTTTTAGCTCTCTCCTTCTCTTCTCCAAGTATAGTTTGTTGCATATCAAAATGAGAAATTCAGGGAAGCTGGGGCAATGGGCCCTACTTGTGGCTGCTTTGGCAATTTGTTTAGCAGCCAGCACTGCTCTTGGTGATTACTCTTATGGCTATACTTCTCCCTCACCTTCTAAAAAGTACTACAAATCCCCAGCTCCATATAAGTATCATGCACCCACTCCTTATTACAAGAAACCGGGAAATTCTGCTGAACATTCCCCAGCACACTACTATTATAAACCACCTTCACCTTCGAAGAAAACCTATTACAAGTCGCCATCACCAGTAAAATACTACAAATCACCCTCACCAGTAAAATATTACAAGTCCCCTGTTCCTTCAAAGCACTACTACAAGTCACCAATTGCGAAGAAGTACTACAAGTCACCTGCTCCATCAAAGCACTACTACAAGTCACCCGCTCCTTCAAAATACTATTACAAATCACCTGCCCCTTCAAAATACTACTACAAGTCGCCAACTCCTTCAAAGTATTACTACAAGTCGCCAGCTCCTTCAAAGCACTACAACAAATCACCTACTCCATCAACGCACTATTATTACAAGTCACCATCCCCGACAAAATACTATAAATCACCCGCTCCTTCTAAATACTATAGCTCCCCTGCACCAACGAAATATTACAAGTCACCAGTTTACTACAAGTCTCCACCACCACCAACTTATTACGAAAAATCACCTTCATACTACAAGTCACCTCCACCTCCTCCGAAATACTATGAGCAGTCACCTTCTTACTACAAGTCATCTCCACCTCCACCACCACCAAAATACTACGAACAATCACCATCTTACAAATCTCCACCACCTCCACCAAAATATTATGAGCAACCATCCTCATACTACTCTCCGCCTCCACCAAAATATTACGAGAAAGCACCAACTGATTATAAGTCTCCACCTCCACCATACTACCAAGCATCTACACCTTCCTATAAATCTCCACCACCTCCACCAAAATACTATGAACCTGCAACCTACAATTCACCACCTCCACCAAAGATTTATGAACAATCACCATCATACTACTCACCCCCACCACCAACAAACTACTACAAACAAACACCCACCTATGCCTCACCTCCACCACCTAAGTACGAGCAGTCTGCCACCTATGCTTCGCCTCCACCCCCATCACCATCTCCCCCACCAACCTACTACTAATGTTTCTAAATTTTCCACCATTTCCTTGACTATTAACTCATTTTCATCCTCCTATTTGGAGCATCTCTATTTCCTCTCCCAAAGTTCTTTATATGCTTCCCGAAATGATCGGTTTCGCTTGTTGTCTGTTATTTTGTTGTAATAATCTGTAGTATGAATCATTTGAGATTTAAGTAAGATCCTCTGGATCTCCACCAATTTGGCTCATTGAATCAAGATTCTTTTTGCTGTAATCTCTTGCGAATTATATGCTGATTAATACTCTTGTCGTCCTTATCTAATATTGTTTGTGCTAATCTACTGAATTCCTTCGTGGTCTATAAGTATACCTTCTAAACAACTATTGCTAACTCTTTGTTAAAGACAAATACCTCAGAGTTTCAGCTCTACAGAAGTTTCTTCTCAAGAATCGTTTAACACGACTACTTATCAAGAAAATGGTTTAACAGTACTAAGAAAAATTAACTATTAATAAATGGACGAAAGGTGCAAGACTTGATCATGAGTAGATGCATCAGCAAAATTTCTTCTTTCAAATTCTTGCTGTCTTTTGGATTGTACTAGCAACTTATCAGATTTTCAACCGGTGGTGGTGGGACTCGTAGAGTGATTTGGCTTCTAAGATACATACTGCGCAGGGAACTCCGTGAGTGCTGATACGTAAAATATTTGAGATTGCAAAAGATAAGGGAGAATCCAACAGTCATGTAGAGTGTTAAGGAACTTAAGAAAGGCTGTTGAAGTACAAACATTTATATACAAGTGTATATGTAGCTACTGCGCTGCTCTCAAAACAAGGACTGCTTTTTTCCTTTAATATTACCCATAGGTAAAATTGTTTACCTTATCAAAAAAAATATTACCCATAGGATGGAAGCAGGTGTAGTGCACCAGAATATAAAAACAAAAAGTACTACAAGATCTTTATATGTCGTACTAGCACATAAATTTTCTTACAAGACTAAAAGACTCATCGAAAATGTGCGACCAAGAGGGGAGCCACACTACTACATCATTTACAGTTGATCCTCCACTCTCACACCTTCACATCATTATCATCCCAGCTTTTACCTATACGACATTACACACAAGGTTGGATGTAGAGTATGACTGAAATGAACCCAGAAGCTATAGCTTGAACGCTATATGTGGTAAAATTCATAAAATAAGTAGAAATAATAGATTTCGAACCTAGTAAATCAAATGGGTTGTGGTAGAGTCCGGAACTCGAACGGACAATATTCAAATCCTGAATCTACATCTTATTACAAACACATTGAAGAGGAGCATTTAGATGGAAGCCCAAGACATTTTTTTTTTATAAAGTAAATAGTCTTATTGATAATGAAAAGGGAAACCCTCATATACAAGATGTATACCAAAAAGTAGAGAACCTACATCACATGGTTCTCTACAAAAGAAACCCAATCATCTATACACATAGGAACCTCATGGGTACACCAAAAGGAAATGAGAAACAAAAGACTACTATGCATCTTAGCAAAACTACTCTCAACCCCTTCAAAAGCTCTCATGTTTCTCTCTTTCCATATAACCCACATAATTGCTAATGGAGCTACATCCCATGCTCTCGATCTCCTCTTCAAAACATAGATGGAAGAAAGTTCATTTTTCATTGGCGCAGTTATAAAGAAAAAATAGGAAGAGATGTATATTTCATGGCTTATGGAGTGTATTTCTACTCCTTTAAGTTAAAATTTGTTCGTGCACACAAAAAAAAATCTTAGATAGCCTCCATCGCATGGCAACACAGCGCTTCTGTTGTAAGGATGTGCAGACAACTGTATCTGCAGCAAGAATAACGTAATTTGTGCATGCATACCATAGTCAACGTTTAGAGAATGTTGACATAAAAAAGTGCTAGATGGTCGGAATATAATGCCAATTTTTTAAAAACAAAAAGAAAGAAAGCAACAGTGCAAAATTAACAAATATTAAAAAAAAGCGACTGAGAAGAAAGGAGTACTGTAGGACGATGTCAAGGACCATAATGTTCTTGATTCAACAGCCTGTAGGAGAAGAAAGGAGTATTGTAGCATGATGTCTACGAATTTTCAAAATGATTCTGATTGTTAAGAAAAGTAAATATTAAATAATTGAAAAAATGGATTCTGTTTCACTAAAATGATAGTAGTTGTTAGAAGATGGAACTTTTTAGTCTTAACCACACTCATTCTGATCATAAAGCTGCTGTCTAAATTAAACAAGGTGGTTAAATCGACTAACCTAATCCAAATCAAGCATATATATATAAGTCTATCTTCTTTATTGAATCTAGGGTATAACTTCTTCGTTTTTCATTTTCGATTCTTGCCTTGTTGTCAGAACTTTGAAGGTGTTCTATTTATTTTCTGTCAGGAGATTAAAAGATGAAAAATGCAATTCCCCATATTAACGTAAAAGAGCTAGGTAATTTTTTTAGGTCCTCTCAAACCGGATAACAAAATGTACAATATACACAAATCAAATATGAACTGAAACATTGGTTAATTAAAATTCAACTGAGCCAGGTAACAAAATCCATACCAATGACAGCCTTAAATATTCTTTTGATAAAACAGCCTTAATATTCTATTTTCTATTTCATGCTGGTTTAATTATCAGATGTTGATTGGAAAGGAAAATTACCTGGGGATAATAAGTGTCACCAATTCAGGAAAGCCTCAGTTAAATTGAAAAACAATTAGAAATGCAAATTGCAACATCTGAGAGAGAAGGGATGGCAAGTGAGAAAAGAGTCCCACCAACATACATAAAAAGCCTTCAACTGCAGTAAAAAGCAAACCACCAAGAAAGAGTAACAATGTACAGTATGCTAGAGGTAGAAGACTGTCAAAGCAACCAACCTTTGAAAAGTATGTTACCTTTTGCAGCCAAAGCTGGAATCATATGTCAATTTTTGAAGCCACCAATCAGGCATTGAATTGGACAAACTTCAGATCAACTCCAGAATTCAATGACACGAAGAGCATGCTTCAACCTCAGACACTTAAAGGTCCTTGTCATTTGGATGGACTAGAAAGGAAGCGTGGCAAAGTAAATATAAGCCCAACCACCAACATACAGAAGTGCACTAACAGGCACACAAGCAAGGAAGAGAAACAATGTAAGCTATGCTAGAGAAAAGACTGCCAAGCAGCCAATCATTAAGCTCTATGTTACCTTTTTGAAGCCAATATGGGAATCATATATCACTTGAGGATTGGATCCACCAATCAGGCATCTCACTGACCAAACCCACTCCAAACTCAAGTTTTTAAGGTCAAGAAGACAAGAAGTGCATGCCTCAACCTCAAACATTTGAACGACTTCATCATATGGAAATACAAGAAAGAAAGAATGAAAAAATGAGAGAAAAGACGCTGTCCGCATGCAGAAGTGCACTAACAAGCAAACAAACATGCAAGAGTAACAAAGCACGTATGCTAGAGATATAAGACTACCAAAAGCAACCAACCTCGGAACCACAATGTAACCATTTGCAGACAATACTGGAGTTTGGAAGCATATATAACTTGAAAAATTACAAATAAGTCGTCGCATTACTTCATATCAACCTCAAAAAATTAGTGGCAGCCTCAACCTCAAACATTAAAAGGGCTTTGTCATTTAAATGGACTAGAAAGGAAGGACAACAAAGTGAGAGAAAGAAGCCCCATGAACATACAAAAGTGGACTAACAAGCAAACAACCAAGAAAGAGTAACAATGGATGATATGCTAGAGCAGAAGACTGCCAAAGCAACAATTTTTTTTTTTTTTTTTTGACAAGGTAACATATTTTAATATAAAAAGCAACAATCTTTTTGACATGCATGAAGTCAAACTTTTGCAGCCAATAATGGAATCATATGTCAATTGAAGTTCGAAGCCACCAATCAAGCATCACATTGATAACTTCAGATCAACATCAAGAATTTTAAGGGTAAGAAGTGAATTCTTGATGAAAGCACATGACACAACATGAAGAAATAAAAAGTCCACTTCACTTGACTTAGGATGTGCTTCTACGTTGCAAACGTCAATCCTTGTGAGAGAGAAAATGGGAAAACCTTTCGAGCTGAAAGCACTCTGTAATGGTTAGATTTTGGTTCGCTTGCAATCTTCTCAATCTTACAATAGTACAGAGCTGTTGATCTAAATGCTTTATTTCATGAAAAAAATATTTCATAATAGGCGTTATCTATAAAATGAAAAATGAAAGACCAAGTGCTTGTAAACAATATCTATGAGTAATATACGTAAACATGTCCCCTTCAAGGGACAAATCCTCCTAAAATACAAATTCGCACCCACACATACGCGACAACTTCCTACAATATTCATATGTTCATTCCTCTGGCAATTATCATGGATACATCATCTTGTGAGAAATCATGATAAGAACCTCATCATCAAATCAGACGTGAAAGCCTGAAATCTCCGCTTATCCATCTGGCAATAAGATTGATGACAAAGAGTTGTCTATTCAGAAGCGCAAACACAGATCTTCTCAAGTAGTGTAGACCAATCTCCCCCAAGTATATGAGAATTTGTTTCCATTGCCACTCGAAAATCCAACATCCTTGCACATGAGGATTTTATTCGTCTTTCTGTATGATTCCCAGGAAATTGTCCATACCATCCAGGCAGTATTTGGGCATTACGATGTCTGAGAGTGACACGCTCATTTGTATGTCGTGAGGCAGCCAGTCCTATGCAAGGTTCAATCAGCCTTTTCAAAAATGCATCTAAACTATTATTTAGCAGGTTAGCACAGTCCAATGATATGCCAAGCCCTTCGGCTTCTAAGTTCTGCTCCAAACGGCTTCTTAATGATCTACTATCTGGCAATTCTGCACGATTTTGACACGTCTGCAGACTAAAGTTATATACAGATCCACTATGGAGAGCTTTTCGTGCACCGCGTACATTCACAGAAATTCCAAGAGGGGCAGTGACAGGGCTTCTGCTTTGAATGCTTGGACTTCCAGAAAATTGTTCAACTTCTTCACCATCTTCTACGGAAACAACTTCAACCGGAGGTCTGCTACCAAGAGAATGCAATTCTGTGGGACTTTGCTGTTCGTGTACCCTAGGCGCTGCTTCGTCACAAGTAATGCTGGGGCTCTTCCCAAGTGGTCCAAGAGGACTTGGCCGGTCCCGGAACTTTCTGTCCCTACTAACTGGAGACCTAGCTTTTCGAGGTGATGAGGGAAATCCATCGCCGCATAGTGATTGTAAACAACTCCTTTGGTAACCATTCCTGACTTTGATGCTGAGAGATTTATCGACCTTTCTAGGTCTTGGTGGAGGACCCTTACCCAAAGAGGCATTTTTCAAAATGGATACAAGGAGACGATTATGTAGGTGGATATTCTCTCTTCCAATAGTTTGAACACAAGACTTGTCGAAGTCAACCTTGCTCAGTTTCGAACTAAAAAAATTTCTAAGCACATTGAAGTACTTTTCAGCTCTCTGCTGTCCAATCTTCTTATTTATCAGGTTTCTCAGCTCTAGTGTATCAACTCGAGCATAATGGTGATCCGTCACCATTCTCAATCGAAACGCCTAACATCCAAAATACCAGACTTTCATGAATTCCATCAAAGTACAAAAACAAGTTTCAACATTTACTACTAAATACCCAATAAGTCCTAATTCCAAAATACACTTGCCTACTATGCATTGATCAAAACTAAACATTTCAAGAAATAGATCAAAGAAAGGTAACTAATAAAACTTACAAGTCCACATTCCAAACTTAATTACAAGAATCTATGAATTAACTAGCTCCTAATTAATATATGCAAACCAATATAAATTAAAGATAACATTTTTACCCAAATCTTGAAATAACAAAGTATAATTAACCCATTTGAGATTACTGTTAAACTAAGTAAATAAACTAAGCTAAGCCCAAATCAGATTAAGCGATCAAGAACTTAAATAAAGGACAATCTTGATACTTTTACAAGAAAATAAAGAAACCCTTTTGATAATTAAACCCCAATTAATGAAATAAAATTGAATTAATGAAAATAATAAATAAGAAATTGACCTGTGTTGGGTTGAAGACGATGTTGAAAGTGTTCACTTAAAGCTGTGTCTTTTATTAGTTTTTATTTTTGTTGTCTGTTTGAGGTATGCTTTTGGGATCTTTGTATTGTCTTTTGTAAACTAATTTTTGGTTTATGTGTTTTGATGAGTAATGAACATAAGCCAAACACCAACTATTTGGTATTTATAGGACCAAATTTCACACGTGGGAGTTTTGTACTTCTTGTTTGTGAAATGAAATAGTGAATGGGCACTTTTTAGTAGGCCGTGTTTGGCTGTTAACTAACTCATTTAAAACAATGGCTTTAATTATGTATGTTTGGAGAAGTTTTAATACTAATACCCTTTTGATATCTAATTTTAATGGTCTACTACTTGATCAATGATAACTTAAATTTAGTACTAATTCTTTATAATACTAGCATGTCTCCATATGTGACATGCTTTTTTTTCTAAATAAATGCCTAAAGAGCAATGCAAATAGTCCAAATAATGTGTTTCTCTACTTATGTCGGAGAAAAATCAATGCTATTGATTTGTTAATAGGAAATCAAAAACTTAAAAGAAAGTCTTAACCAGAAATCCCTTCTTGACATGGAAGTACAAGAAGTATTAATGGTATAACCTCTTTCAGTTGGCTACTAATGGTTTAAAAATTGAGAGGTGAAAATACATAGCCATCCTTCAGAAAAGAGAGTTTTAATGAGTTTAAACTTAAAAGAGATAAGGGAACGTCTAGGTGGGAAAGGCTGAAATCTGAACTTGTTATCAATGAAATTTTGGAGCAAGCTGAAATGGTTAGATCATAGTCTGCAGTTCATAAGATGTTCATGTGTAATTCTTAGTTCAATAGTTGATTGCTGTCCATTCATTTTACTAATACATATACTTAGGTAATGTGCTGAGTAAACAGATACTACATCTTCCAATAGCCGATCAATGGTGCGAGTCTTCTTTCATTTATGGCATATCTCAGTTAGATTGAACTATGAATGTATCCCTTCTGTGTGTAAAATCCCTTGTACTCATATTTTGAAATTTTTATTTCTCTGTCTCATCATGCATTTTCTTTGAGTCTGCAGGTAGGCTAATAAATGCTTAATCTTCAATGCCTTGTTCTCGCTCTGAAGCTGTTGAAAGGTCCTCCAGATCATTATAACAATGTCTTGATATTTTTTCTACAGTGAAATGGCTCCATTTTCTTCTACAATGAAATGACCAAACTACTGACCACATTCAAAGAAGACAGATACATGACAAGCAAAAACTAGTAGTAGTAGAAGGCAATACACGTCAAACTTGAACAAAAACTGGAAATTTAATTTATCAAACCATACTGCAAATATAGAATGGAACATTCCACTTCACTCACTCCAAGAAGCTGGAGGGCATCACAACTCATTTCAGCTTCACACAGCCCCATATTAGAATTGTTGCTGCAGCCAGCAACCTCAACCCTCCATTTTGGCCTAAGCCATCAATCAGAATTTTTTTGAATTTCTAAATTGTGATTCATTAACAAATATTTGTACGGTAAAACTAACATGCAATGTGGTAATAAAAGATTGAGTAGAAAGGCAATATAGTCCATTAGCAGCTTCAACAAATTAAAATACATCACATTATCCATCTCATTCGAGATACCTAGCTAGCACTATTTCTCAGTTTTTTTAAAACAGATAATAATCGTCAAGTGATGGACCAAACATCCTTTTTAATTCATTCCACATATCCTTGGCGGTATTCGAATACATCACACTTTCTGCTATTTTCTTAGACAGAGAATTTAATATCCAACACATGACCATAGCGTTGCTTGTAGTCCAAGCTACTAGTAACGGCGATCCAGCACTTGGTTTCGGACAACTTCCATTGATGAACCCAAGCTTGTTCTTCGCAGATAAAGCTAAACGCATACGCCAACTCCAGAATACATAGTCCGACTTTGATCCATCAAATACAGAGTCTACTATTTTCGTTACCGGGCTATCCGATTCATGGAGATAGTACGGATGAGAAGGATCAATCAACTTTGATTCCATTATAATGTGTCAATCTGAAACTATGGAAAAAGAATATTCTAGAAAGTTTAGAATTCGTGAGCCGGAGAACAACTACAAAAAGGAAGGAGAGCGAGCTGTACTATATATATAATGAAAACTAACCGACTTAAGTTCATTCCTGCTACGTGTCAGTATTACATTGAACGCAAATTAACTATTCAAGGAATTGAAAATGAGTGGAGTACAGCTGTCAAAGTCCTCATAGTCATGGGTATTGTTCTCTCGATGCTCAAGAAATAGTAAATCAAAATGGATCTGGCGTTTCATATTTCCATTTAATTACTACTAATAATTGCTCCAAGAAGAGAGATACATGAGACACTGAACAATTTTAAAAATTTTATGCACAATAAATAAATGATTACAAAGTCGACTAATTAATCTCATTGGAATCGGGAGGTCGACATTAATTAATAAGGTTCAAGTTTAACTTGTTTGAATGGGGTTCGAAATCACCGGGAACACCAAAGGCCTAAGTGTCAAATTTGGCCCTTTAGAATCAAAAAATTTCACTATGTGTACTATTTATACTTGGTTATGTCTTTTTATCTCCACGTAAATATGATTTAGTGAAATGGTTTTGGAGACAACAATTCAAGTTATAAATCGATAAGTGTTGCCCCTTCGAAAAATATAAAGAATTAGTGTTGTCTGCGAAGAAATTGAAGGGGCAAATGTTGCTCGGACAACACTCCAAGTTTATCTGAGAGAATGTGAAAAAAATAAAAGAGCAAGTGTTGTCTATGCAAGAAGGGGGTCAAAGTCAAGGCAACACTTACGAGAAGGGACGGGGCGGCATGCGGGCATCATTGTAAAATTTTGTAGGGCTATTTCCATCCAAAATTTATTCATTAAAGTCAGCGGATGTTATTCTTGCAAAACTACTTTAAATGAGGTCAATAAGGCTAATCACTGCCTATGGTGTCATAGTTTCGTAAATGAAAAATGTACGTGGCATAAACACCCATTAAATATTCATAGATATTCATCTCTTTTGTCATATATATTTTGAATACACACATTTTATGTATTAAATATTCATCTCTTTTGTCGTATATATTATGAATACACAGATTATATGTATTAAGTATTCACACGCTTAATGATACATTTTTCATTTTATTGTGAACATTTCCATTCATATATAATGAATTGTTCTTATATATGTCAGTGACTGGCATAAAATTCTTAAAATAAGCAGAATATATGCACCAGACTCAAACTATGTTTTAGATGGGATGAAGTTTTAGAATATTTATAACACTTGTTGTAGGTTTAATGGGATGATCCAAATCCCATTAGTTACAAAGTAGATGATGAGTGATTTGCTGCTACTTTTAAGGGATGTGATCTGATTTTAAATACTTATCATTAAGTTGGCTGATTTTTTATGGCTATCATATGTGTATCTTAAATTATGGTTATTTGAATGTTAAGGACCTCTAGTATAAGGCTAGTTACTTTTTTTCCTTTTGTAAATTACCCCTTTTAGAATTCAAATCGCGTGGGTTGAGTTATGAGATTCGAATGGGTTCTTTTGACAAATAATTATTAAGTAGCTTCTAAGTTGCTCGACAAAAAACAGTCTAATAGATGCAAAGTTTTAGCCAAATAGGACCACTAAAACCTCATGATAATTTTCTGAATTTGAACTAACTTTCAGGAAAATTTCCTGAGATTTAGCTCAAAGTTCCAACAATATTTGCATTACGAAGAAAGTTTCTTCAAAGCGAGGATTTTTTTTTTTTTTTTTTTTTGTATTTTAAGTGGCTGTAACAACGGAAAATTTTGATCACTAGCCATTTTTGGACGCGCTCAATGGGGACTATCCACCGTTTCAAAATTCATTGAAGAATAGCCAAAAATTCGCGCTCACACTTAAGCTCCATTAGCATTGGAAAAATACCTCAGACTAGCCCCATAACAAAAAACTGGGGCTTTGAACAAAACTTGTTCAAAGCCCAAGTATTTTGTTATGGGACTTTATATATAAAGCTGAGTCCCATAACAAAATGATGGGGCTTTGAACAAGTTTTGTTCACAGCCCCAGCATTTTGTTATGGGTTATGAGACTTTATATATAAAGCTTCAGTCCCATAATAATGCTGGGGCTTTGAACAAGTTTTGTTCACAGCCCCAGCATTTTGTTATGGGACTGAAGCTTTATACATAGTCCCATAACAAAATGTTGGGGCCTTGAACAAAACTTGTTCAAAGCCCCAGTATTTATACTGGGGTTAGTTTACTGAAGCTTCCCCAGTACAGATACTGGGGCCTTGAACAAGTTTTGTTCAAAGCCCCAGTATTTATACTGGGATTTGTCCGGAGGTGGCTATTTCTCAGCGAATTTGTTTTTGACGGCTACAAATCAATTAACGCGCGCCAAACAGGCCCTACACTAAATTTTTACTGTAACAACAACAACATATCCAGTAATATCCCGCAAATGGGGTCCGGGGAGGGGAGATGTACACAGACCTTACCTCTACTCCAGATAGAGAAGTTGTTTTCGGGAGACCCTCGACTAACGAAAAATATTTTAAAGATATGCTTGAAATAGATCGAGATGCAAATGACATGTTAATGAAAGAGTGGACATAGAGGTAAATAAAAATACCAATAATAGCAACGAAGAATAGGATAAAAATAACATATATAATCTGAAATAAAACACTACACTGCTATGTAACCTTCTAGCTACCCTAATCTTTGACCTCCACATTCTCCTATCTATGGTCATGTCTTCGGTAATCTGGAGGTGAGCCAAGTCTTTTCTAATAACCTAGTCCCAAGTCTTCTTTGGTCTACCTCTGCCTATCCGTAGACCAATACCGCCAACCTTTCAAACCTTCTCATTGGGGCATACGTGCACCTTGTTTTCATATGTCCAAACCATATTAACCTCAATTACCACATCTTGTCCACCACCGAAGCCACTCCCACCTTGTCCCGAATGGTTTCATTCCTAATCCTATCCCTCTTTGTATCATATCCATCTAAGCATCCTCATTTCAGCTACTTGCATGCATCCTCTGCACGTGGGTGTTCTTGACTGGCCAGTACTCAACTCCATACAACATAGCTGGTCTTACAGCCACTCTATAGAAATTACCCTTAAGTCTAGGTGAAATTTCCTTATTGCATAGGACACTAGAAGCGGCCTTCCACTTAATCCAACATGTCCCTATACAATGAGTGACATCCTCGTCAATCTCACCATTTCCTTGGAGAATTGACGCGATACTTGAAACTTTCTTTCTGGAGGATAACTTGCCCATTAAGTGTTACTTCCTCGGCTGACTCAGAAAATGGCTATTTCTCAAAAACATCGTGTTCATTATCTTGTGGCTATTCTTCTAAAATTTTCCAAACACTCATTCAACGCGCTATAATATGGCTAAGTGATTGAAAAACAAGATTACGTAGTTTACTTGGCATTCAGTTCTATCATTTTCTATTTTTTGGGCTCAAAACAAGAGCTAAAGAACTCTTTCTTGTTACTTATATATTAGTATTTTCCTATTGCGACATTGGGGGATCACCAACTCGTTGAAAGGAAGGTGAATGAGACAGTGAAAATTGGACTCCCACCATATTGTTTGGGGAACTTTACATGGTACTGCTAATCTTGCTTTTTTTCTTTCTTTCTCCTCATATTAATGCCTTGTCAAATATAGTGATTTTCTTAATTGATCAACTTAAGCAAGTGCGTCCCACGGAGAGAATCAACTGATCAAAAAATTACGTTTACAAGTTCGAAGTGTAAATTACAAGTTCGAAATCAGTAGCTTTCTGGACACTGTTGTTGAACTTATTAGCAGTGTGAGAGAGTCAGTCACCCAACTTAGCTTGGTTCACCAAATATGTTTAGTGAACAATGAAGTGATGTTTGAACTTAATACCTAGCTACAACTTAAAAAAGTGTATCATTTGTTAACATCAAACTATCAAGGACAGTCGTCTAACCAAACTTTCCAAAATAATACTATTACTAAACAATAATTTAGAGACTTTGAGATATTGAGGAAGACATGTAATTGGGAAACAAGATTCAAACTTAGCTTGTTAATTGTTATAGTCTAGCTTTACCAAACACGGTAGTCTCGTCAAGCTTACCACATCCAACTTTCTTTACCTCTAAGTTAAACTTAATTGCACCGTTTAGATGTCAATTATTTACATTAAGCAATCCCCTTTCTCATTAAAGATTAGATCTTGACTTAACCTTTGAGCTACAGGTTTGTTGCCATTAAATATTACTCATAATATCTCTAGTATTAAATTCTGCTTTAAATAGTCACGTTTTGCACAACGAAGGGGAAAGAAGAAGCAAAGGCAAGCATAATGATTTGTTCTCACTTTGAAATTGGGCAATCTAATAATTGTAACTTTAACAAACTTCACTCAGTTCTTTTTTTCTTTCTTTTCTTTTGTGGTGGAAGGTTTGACAACCTAATTCAAAAGTGAATCCAAATTTTCAATTAGTGAATGTGGAGTAGCATTATGGAGTAACTTATACCAATGTGAATTCCTCTGTAGTAATTCAAGGAATGTCAAAGATTTCTCATGCTTCCAAATAGGTCACGCATTTATTAGGTCATGATATATAAGTTCACATCTCCCTCAACCAGTGGCAGAGCTAGGCATTGAACCCCCTTCATCGAATAATTACACTGCATAAATAGAGTAAAAATAAAAAAAATTGGTAATATACACGCTATTGAACCCCTTAATACAAGGGAAATTGATAATAAAGTGGCGAAGGGGGTTCAAAAATTACTTTAGATCACGAGTTCAAATCCAAATGTAACATTCTAATATTTTTTGAACCCCTTCCGTTAATTTCTGGCTCCGCCCCTGTCCTCAACAATAAGATAATTAAGGATATCCTGATCTAATTCTGCAGATTATAATCAATACATATAAGACGCCTGCTTATGATTAATGGTAATATGGAATCTGGGATTGTAGTCATGTGAGTCAGCTCCAAGGGAGTATCTTAGTTTCTTTTCTTTATTAAACCATAAAAACGTGTAAAAGGGAGAAATATATAAAAGATGTAAGTTTGTGCACAGAAATGTCCATTTGCTGTTCCCTTGTGACTCATCATTTCTGTCGTTGATGGTTACCCGACCTGATTCTGTAGTATAGTAATTACTAGTAGTAGTATTTTCTATAACACGAATTTCTGTCAGCTTATAATCATTATCATATTCAGAGCCATAAGTATCCAAAGCTTACAATCGATTACTATAATACCATCAAACATGGTATACGTTAAATAAATATTTAAAAGTAGAAAAACAAAATCAATCTATTGGCGTATTATATGGCACAGTGACTTTGGAAAAGAAGTAAATAATCACCATAGTGGAGTAATTTTTAACATGCATGCATGAAAACAAAGAGTTCTGAATACATTCAGAGACCACACACGTGCATCCCCATGTTTCAATGTCTATAATTTTATAGCTTTAAGTTATAGTAATACATTTGTAGTGCAAAATTTTTTAAATTGTCAATGTATTTATTAGCTTATTATTATAGCTTTGAATTTCAAGTTAGCTCTCATTGATTATAGAGGTTACTTTTAATTACTACTCCATTACTTAGTAGTATCTTTTACATGACTTGCTGATAGTGTAATTTAATCTGTACTTTATTAGCATGTAACTGACAAGCGATATGTATTCATTTTTAACAAAGATTAATTTCCTATTACAAAATTTCAGCTCATCAGATTATATTGTGGCTAAAGGCTGAACAAGAAAAATATGTAAAAATAAAAACTACAGATGACACGGGCTTAAGGAATTTTACCAGAAGATCATTTATTGTGTTGCCCAACTTCTTCTAACTTTCACCTTCTTCTGTTTCTTAGTATTAAAAGACAGAAGCATCGAATAGGAAATAAAGAAAGTCACGGGTGACCATAACTCTTGTTCATCTACAAACAAAAATGAATAGTACTTCTTTGGACATGGAAATTCTGACAAAATATATATACCGGTAAAATGTTTGGCAACAAATGTTACGTTCCATTTTAGTAATTGATCTAAATGCACAATCAGACATGCACACACATTATGCATGAACCTATGCAAATTTGTATTTCTTTGGTTTCTCTTTATGGTTTACATAAACACACGGTTACTGGCTTCCTCGGATTCTTGTGACATTTTTCACAATCATGATACTTTTTTTTTTTTTTGGTTATTCTAGCCATCTTATGTGTACATCAATTCAAGAATATTATTCACTATCTTTTCTTATCAACACATATATCGAATAACTTTGCATACAAAATTTAAACAGTTACTATAAAATTAACCTTCTTCTTTTTTTAATTCCATCGGGATTTGAATTTCTGGTCATCTCCCATAGCTTTCATTCGTTTCATAGACCACTATATGTACTCTTGGGTGCTAGCTTTAACAAGTCATGACGACATACTTAATTGTATATATATATATATATATATATATATATATATATATATATATATATATATATATATATTACACCAATACTATTTTGTGACTGTATGTGTGAACTTAGTATAAAGATGTACGTTTGAATTTGTAATATGGAAGTACTAATCAAAATTACATTTTAGTTGAAACTAAATGAATGAAAGAAGAAATTAATTTAACACAAATGTGTAAGTAATGAGACAAGGTGAAAGAAACGAAGTGAAGAAGATGGTGAAGGGAACAAAAAAGTGCGGCAAAATCAAGGGAAATATTGTAGACAAAGAAGAAACAATGAATGGGACGGAGCATCCTATCCCTAGGCTGTAACTAGCAAGTAGCAAACTTAAGAACTTTTACCATTAATATTACCACTAAATCACAATAATCTTGAAGCATATATATCTTTTTGTTTGCAAAGATTACAAGGCAAGGATGTCTTTTCAAAGTTCTCATTCCTTTTCTATCCTCACTCTTCTTTGATGCTCCATTTGTATCTCACTTTATTTATCCCCAGGTAATCTTTTGTGCCCTGCTATGTATCTCAAGTTTGGAATATATTACCCTGCACAAAATTTAGTGTACTTCGTGTTATTTGAAAATGTTGTCTATAATACTTCCTTTTAGAAAAGAAGTATTTACATATTCATACATAAGGAGTTTTCTTTGTTGTAAAGTTGTGTCAATGACAACCCTAAAGGGTGTTTGCCACTGATATTACACCCCACAAACACACACACCATAGTTTCTTTCATGTCATCCCCTGCATGATAGTTAATAATTAATTACTAAAATTGTTCAATTCCAACTTATGATTGCTCGTTTATAAGTATATTTTTGCGTGTCACATGAAAATAAATTTAACTGTCATAGTTGATACTTGATATATACTATAGAAACATCTAACTAATTGGTAGATTATAAAATTAAATTTGACATTATGGGTGGATTGTAATTCGTATTTGACAATACAAACTTGATGTCCGTATTTAAAAATGCAAGAATACATGAATAAAGTATTGCAGTAAATATTCCATTCATAAAGGGGATATAAAGCTTGATGGAGCATAGGAGAGAAGCAAATTGCTCATTGAAAAAGACATTTTATCCACATGAACAACTTTAAACAGAGACAATTGGCACTCAGCTTAAAAAGTTGGCATACACTTATAACTGATACGTATAAACTACATACTATGTACTTGAGATTAAAATATACAGAGTTGAAAGTTTACTAAAATTAGAAATGCTCACATGCAAAATAAGACATAGAGATTTAAAGCCTCAGACAGTAAGGTATACATCCATTTCATTCTTTGTGGTACCTTATATATGTTGGTTTTGTCTTCTGTCCCAAAATATTAATGTTGTGTTTTCTTTGCTCACATGAAGCCTTACAAATCCAAGAAGGGTCAATTTTGAGACAAAGATTCCTTGGCTTCTTGCCTCTTTTTACTGTTAGCTTTTTAAATACTAGTTCTTATTTAGCAGCTCAAGGGGATACTTGATAGTCAAACTAGGAAATTTGATTAATATTAGTTAGCCTATAACTTTACAGCCAATTTCAAAATGTTAGGTAGTTTAAAAGTAGTTTAACGTAGGTTAGCATGACCTCTAAGACCAAATGGAATCTACTAGCTAGGGCTTTAGTTGCACCCACTTGAAATTCTTAGTAGAAAGCGTGCCCTTTAATAGGTCTTATATAATACGAATTTGAATTAGTCAAATAAGCGAATTACAAACTCACTTAGTTAAAAAAGAAATCAGAATATGATTTAAGTAAAATACAAAATGTAACCTCTAGCAATTGCATAGAAATTAAACATCAAGAACTGGTGTTAGAAAAGAGTTGAATGGTTAACAACTTAACATCCAGTAAACTGCTTCTTCTTGAGCTCTTCTATTTAAACCAGTCAAATTTAGGTAGATTTGAAGAAAAGGTTAATACACCAATATTTCTTCTGGAACATTAAGCCCCCGTTTGTTTATAGTTTTTGGGAGTTTTTGGAAGAAAAACTGTTTGTTTATGCTATTTGAGCAAAACTTCTCCCAAAAACTCTAAAAAACTAAGGCTCTTTTTGAGCCAAAAACTAACAAACATATTAAATTTCATTTTCATAAAAGCTCAAAGGCTCTTTTTGAACCAAAAAACTTGTTCCCAAAAAGTATGTCCAAACATTTTTTTATTTTCATATCAAACTTCACCAAAAAAATGTTTCCCAAAAATTATTTATTTGGGAATCTATGTCTAAACGCTAGCTAAATACTTTGAAAAAAAATCTAATTTGTCAAAATAACTAGTAAGGAGTATTTGAGTCGGAATAAAGTACTACTCAAAATCTCAAATGTTACTCATGATTTCCAGTTATTATTATAGGAGTATAATTTTTTTTTTGAGTTGTCATATTCGTTATTAAAGAAAGGATAAAGTTTAGCAAAGAAAAGAAATATTAAAGTAATAACTTGCATTTCAAGTATGGGAGCTTTTTATGTGGAGTTGGGACACCTCCATCAATACCTACGAACTCCACTCGCAAATAGACAAAAATAAAGATAGTCACGCCTATTACACTACAAAACAACCTCTCAACTTAAAAAAATAATTTTAATTATTATTTTCTAATTACCAAAATACATTAGTACATACCAAAGAAAGTACATACCAAAATACATTAGTAAATAAAGCAGCCTGTTTGTACAAAGCATTCCACATATTACACACTGTCTAGAAATAATATAATGTACATAATATAAAACCTGATGCATGCAATATTGATTGTTTCACCGATTCGAACACATAATCTATAGATCAGACGAATACAAGTATATTGCCTACTCCAATACATAATCTATTGATCAGACGAATACACAAATATATATTAATACAAGTATATCAACTGCTCCAACAGGTAACCTATAGATCAGACGAATACAAATATATCGACTGCTCCATAACGATACTTCAAAGTACAAACTAAATATCATTAAGAAATAATTGTAACACAAAATTATGATTTAGTTAGCGTAACGTCTTTCCAAAGATTCACAAAACCCCAAAATCACCCATTCATAGCCCCTTTCCTAAAAAAATTGTACTACTACCAATTTTCTGTACCCCCAAATCTCAAAACTTTACACTCTCTCAACACTCACCGGCAAAACCACCTACTTTAATTAGTGCTATTTTGTGAAAATCTTGATAAAAATGTGTACTTTATCTGAAACACATTATGGGGTTTTGAGTTATGTTGGAAATTCTTGAATCTTGAACTTTCTTGCAGGTTAAAGAGGTAAATGGGTAAGTGTTGTTACTACTTTTCTTGAAAATACAATGTGAGTATTTTGAATTTTCCCATTTTGGAAAGTGTGTGTGATGATGGTAGCTGCTGTTTCTGGAAACCCCAAAACCCCATCACAACCTGAGCCTCAAAGAAGGCCACCATTGTTACCAGACAACAATGGAATTGCTAATAATAAAAGGCCTAAATCAAGAACTGTTCAATCTAGGTATATGTCACCTAGTCCTTCAACTTCTAGTTCAAATTCTAGTTCATTAAGTTCATCTTCAACTACTAGTACTAGTACAAGAAGATTTCCATCTCCTTTGGTTTCAAGAAATTCATCTAGTCTTGTGTCAAGTACTCCTAAAAGATCTGTTTCAGTGGACCGGAGGCGGTCCGCGGTTTCGAGGCCTCTAACACCTGATCTTGATTCAAAAGTAAGCAATGTAGCTGAAGTTAGTGCAGCTACAAAGCTGCTTGTGACTTCTACTAGGAGTTTATCGGTGTCGTTTCAAGGTGAAACCTTTTCGCTTCCGGTGAGTAAGACTAAGGTGACTCCGCCTTCGCCTAATTTGAGTAGTATAAGGAAAGGTGGTACACCTGAGAGGAGGAGGACTAGTACTCCGGTTAGAGGGAAAGTTGATGGAGTGGATCAGTTGGAGAATTCTAAGCCTATTGATCAGCATCGTTGGCCGGGGAGGACGAGACAAGGGAATTTTTTAGCGAGGAGCTTAGATTGTAGTAATGGGGACAGAAACAAGGTTATTGGATCTGGGAATGTAATTAGGACACTGCAGCAATCTATGATTGATGAAAGGAGGTCTTCGTTTGATGGAAGGCTGAGTCTTGATTTGGGAAATGCAGAGCCTTTGAAAGCTGTCGAGCAAGCTCGCGTTGTAAATTCAGCGAATAATGAGTCGTCTCTGCCGTCTGATCTTACTGCTTCTGACACGGATAGTGTTTCTTCTGGTAGTACTTCAGGAGTGCAGGAGTGTGGTGGGAGTTCCCGTATACACAGTGTGCCTCGTGGAATTGTTGTTTCTGCTAGGTTTTGGCAAGAGACGAATAGTAGGTTGAGGAGGTTGCAGGATCCTGGTTCACCTCTATCAACCAGTCCGGGGTCCAAATTGGTTGCGCCGTCAAAGTTGAGAAAGTACCATAGTGATGTACCAATATCGTCCCCACGAACAATGTCGTCGCCTATTCGTGGAGCCATTCGGCCTGCATCTCCTAGTAAGCTCATAGGATCATCTCCTTCCAGAGGAATGCCAAGTCCATCTCGTGTCAGAAATGTGGTTAGTACCATTAACAGTAACTTTGTTGAGACTCCTTCAGTTCTTAGTTTTGCTGTTGATGTTCGGAGGGGAAAGGTAGGCGAAAACCGAATTGTTGATGCACACCTGCTGCGGCTTCTGTACAATCGACACTTACAGTGGCGCTTTGTAAATGCTAGGACTGAAGCAACTTTGCTGGTGCAGAAACACAGCGCAGAGGTAAAGCTATATCTTCACTGTGAAGTTTGAATCACTTCTTTTTTTCTTTTTCTTTTTCTTTCAGACTCTATAAAGTTTGAATCACTTAATTGATAAAAGTTTTTCACTTGTGTGTCGTGTCTACCCAATTTTGCCTTAAAAGACATGTTACTTGCCAGTATTGGATCACATGAGCCTGAATAAAGTGGAATATATAGAGAATTCATGTCTCTAACTGCAACTGGTTTGGAATTGACGTATAGGTGATTGATTGATTGGTATCAAAGTATTTTCCTCTTTTTTCCCTTTTAAATTGTGAGGGTGTTGTAAATTGGAGAAAAGGGAGTTCAGATTCTTAGATACGGTGGAGAACTATGTAAACAAGTCACTTTTCCTCTTACATCAATTTTTCCTTTGGTAGGTACCAAATGACTTCTAGCGACAAAAGAGCCTGTAGTGTTATAGATCTTTGGAGATTGGTCTTCCTATTTACAGAATCCAACTAGTTATCTATTACAAATGACTTCTGGCGACAAAAGAGCCTGTAGTGTAATAGATCTTTGGAGATTGACGTTCCTATTTACAGAATCCAATTAGTTATCTATCCTCTTTTTTCAAGGGTTTCATGGCTATACACATGGGTATCTCGTGTTAACTTGAACAATAAAGAAAATCTCAAATTTTAATTCAATGTTTTACCTATTTCGTGGATTTTCCTTCAGTTTTGTTCTCTCCTTTCCATATAATCTGCATAACAGCTTGTGGGATTATATTCCATGTTTAGCTCCACTGGTTCTTCTCCTGTGTCCCCTCCAGCGCTGAAGAGTCTGAATTAGTACCAAGAAGTTGCAAAAGAAACTCGATTGCTCGGTTGGCTATCTTATGGATAATTAGCAAATTATTGATATCTCGCTAGCTTCTCTGCACAATAAAAATATGCTATATGTACTCTTTTGTTCCTTATCCAATTATGAACTGTTAAGCTTGCGTACCAAGCTGCTGTCCGAACAAAGGAGTTTACCTTGCTAAGAGCATCGCTAGGCCTAATAGTCTGGTGTCTCGTGAGGAACTCTACTGCTTCTTGGTCTTATACGAATCAAAAAGAAGGAAATTTAATGGCCCAGATTAGCAGAACACTCCATTTGTTCTCCTTATAGCAGCCTACACATTGTCATTCAGTACAAACTTTGCTGATAGATACGTTGTGAACAATCTAAGAAAAATATTGCCTAATTCTGTAATTCGTTTTCCTAGTTCCTTTAATAAGTTTCTGCTGATTTCATAACAACATTCCAACCCATTTTTTATGCTATGTTTTGCTTTTTGCAGAAAACTCTATGGAATGCATGGATAACAATCTCAGACCTACGTGATACTGTCACTAAGAAAAGACACAGGCTACAGTTGCTGAGGCAGAAATTGAAGCTAGCGTCCATATTAAAGGGACAGGTATGGTACCAGTCCTTTTGCTCCCCTAGCTACATTTACCATACATGAATCTTGATTTTTGGGTGAATTGGTTTTTCGGTTTCATCCTTATTATGATTTATTCTGTTAAAAAGATATTCCCTACATGCTAGAGTCAACCAAGCTGATGCAAATAAACTTTCTCCTCTATCTACATTGATTGATTTCACTTCTGGCTGAGCTTTTTGTTCACCTTTTGGGTATTTGCTTAGCCTTTTAAGCCTCATAATTGCCTCAGGGCTTCGGTCTTAGTGGTAAGAGCTCAACTCGCCACAAACAAAAGCCTGGTATTTAAGTTTATAAGAGTAGAAGGGCGAGCCCATTATCCACTGAGTTTCCAATTGAGCGCTACTCCCCTTTGGGAATTAATCAGTTATAATGAAATAATAACAATAAAAACAACAACAACAACAATAACCTCTTCCTTCCTTTTTCTTTTTGTTTGATTATCAATCATAGCTGCTACTTAGTTTAATCCCCATTTACCTTATACTGTCAATACCCCATCGATATCCCTAAAATTTATCATATTACCCTTAAAAAAATTACACTGCTGGTTATTATTGAATTATGGTGTGATCTTCCTTTTCTTTCTCAAAAGAAAAAAAGACAGCAAATGCATCATGCATGAATCATGACTAAGTTGGAAGGAATGAATGGAACGTTTGGGGTCCTTCATATCTTTCCTCAAAATTAGATAGTTGTAAATGATAGTTTCATATTCTGCTTCATCGTGCATGACCCCTGAACTCATTGAATCCAAGTTAGTCTCATCTGGTACTGCTGCATTGTCTAAATTATACTGCAACAAGCTCACTCAAACTTTTCACAAAGTCATAGTAAATTTTGAAGGATGGGCTGAATTGATACTTCCGCCGTGCCTACACAAATCTCTTTTTGTTTGGGCACAAGGATTAAGACAACAGTTGTAATTTTATTATGCTGAAACAGAAGCAGGTCCAACTCTTGAAATAAAATTGACATTTCGAAGAATATGAACCCATGTTAGTGGGTTTCAAATAAACCTTTTCATAGTATAATATTGAGAAGGTAATAAAAAGTAAGGAAAAGTTTCATTTAGCCTTTAGGAAGTGCATTTATTTAGGAACAAAACTATATAATTTACAACACTTTGACTAAGGAAGTTGTTTCGTTTTTTACTAACACATGGATTGCTTATTGCACGAGTGCTCTAAGCATTGTTTAAAAATTGACTGTTTTAATTTCTTTGCTTTAATTGTCAGCATGAAAGCTGTCTTTATATTTTTGGTGTAAAGAGTGTTTTGTGGAAGAAGCCGAAGATGTGTTAGATCTTTTAGAATTGTTGTAAGAAGCACAAGATTTTTGCTTACCTTTTGTAAATATGGTTTCCAGCATTTCCTTAATACTAATGAATATACTGTTATGTTCTTCAAAAAAAAAAAAATGCCAGCATGAAAGTTGCTATACGTTAAGCTTGTTTCCTTTTCATAATGATGGCTAGCTCACTTTCAAATCTTTGCCTCTACTTGTAGTTATGCAATTTCTATGCTTTATAAGTTCATTTTTAAAGGACTGTTTTGTTTTACTTAATTTCTTGCATAAGATTACTGTAGAAGTAGTCTTTGACTTGTTTGATGTGTTCCTACCCTTGCAGCGAGTTCCAGAACTCTTCTGTGTTTACCTTGTTGCTCTGAATTTCTGCAGTTGTTAGGGAGCAATTAGGTTTTAGTTTTTCACCTTCAATATACGAAAAAGCCCTGAAATACATCATTCATGACTACTATTTGCAACTAAAAATGCATCCTGTTTCCTCTCAGTTGGTTTATTATTTCTATGTTCAAATTTTATCTTTTATTTTTGATATATGGTGCATCCTTGTCTGCCAAAGTAGAGCCAATTCATCTTGATACCAAGTCCAGATATGAAAGTCTGGCACCTAAATTACTCTGATGAAGTGTCTGAGACTCTTAGAAAGTGTCCTTCAGTATCTAATAAATGTGGTGTTGTTTTAGGTTATCAGAAAGAGAATAAATGTAGGCATGATATCATTTTTGCTGAGTTGAGTTGAATCTTCTTTTCTCCAGATGATGTTCTTAGAAGATTGGGCTTCATTTGATAAAGAACACTCCATCTCACTGCTTGGAGCAATTGAAGCTTTGAAAGCCAGCACTCTCCGTCTACCGGTCGTTGGAGGAGGTCAGGTATGTTGTGGGATGATGCACATTTGCAGTTTAGCCTTCATTGCTGTTCTTCACAAAGAGGTCACATGTAATTTTATGTAATCTGCGTGTCCAATATCTACAGGTTGACATCCAAAACTTGAAGGATGCTATTAGTTCAGCACATGGTGTTATGCAGACAATGGCATCCTCCGTTGGTTCCATTTTGGGCAAGGTAACCTCATTTTCATCGAGTTATATTTTTGTTAATGGTTTCTCTCGACTTGAATTCGGTTTAATGTTGTCAGTTTACTAGTTTCTCTTCATTTCTCTTTTACATTTCATAAAGCTGTCAGGATACTTATGCAACATAAAGTCTTTTTTATCGAGTAGCTCTTAACTGATGTATACGTTTATATATTAAATAGCAGTAGAATTGTTTTTATGTCACATATGTTATATTGAGCTCCTTCTGATTTTACTGAAAAAAATACCAAGTTAAAGGAAGCTGCAGTTATCTTTTTCATCTCAGTGTATATCAAATTAACTTTTTTAACAAGATTGTTTGTGAGGTTTTGTTGGTGCTGCCACATTTATTTATTCTTTGTATTATAGGAACAGGCATACTCTTGAAAGTGCATCAGTCAAAGCAATATTTTACTCAGAATTCCATAAGAGCTTCTAAATAGTAGTAACAAGGAAAATGGTAGTTAACTTCTAAATAGTAGTTAAGTACTTGTGGAAACTAAAATAGTTTATAGTACCACAGTGAAAATGGGGGGGGGGGGGGGGGGGGTTGATATCTTCAGATTACGACATCACACAGGAAAAAAAAGGCAAGAAGATCAACTTCCATTTGTAAACCAATTTTTTGGAACAATTGAAAGAAGTGCAGTGATAAGAAGAAGGATTTAGAAAGACAATGAGAAGTAACGCAGATCAGTCTCTCATTCTAAGGACATTTGTTACCAAAGCTGTAGAACACGGTACAGTGGTAAAATAATTATGCAGCACTGTTGGATTTAATATGACATGTTAGAGTCGTTGCTTGCCGATCAAACAAAGTGATGTTCGTTGTGCAATTTGGTCACGGAGAAAAAGAAAGAGCAGCATTCTCATTGTCTGATCCAATTTCATTGTTTTGGTTGAATGATTTTGCTGAATGGTCTGAGGAAACTCTATGCATGAGATACTTGTATATTTGTACATAAAAAATTGGAAAGAAGTGAACAACACATTAGAAGAGATAATCACCTTTCTGTCAATTAGTAGAAAGGTTAATTAATTACTATACCCGGCAATTGCAAGGTATGGGACTATAGCCTTGGGCTTTCCCATCTTAATAGCTAGCTTTTGGATTGTGGTTCTCCCAAGGTTGTATCATTTTCCTATATACTTGAAGTGACCTATGAAGGATGTAATGCCATGGACATCGTACTGCCCCAATGTTCTTTTTGGCTTAGGAAACTGCAGATAGTTGTGGAAGCATTTCAGATCTGTATTTACCTTGAATAGAATAGTTCCCTGGGTATGCTTTTCCATACTTGACGTATAAGTTGTCCAATCAAACACACGAGGCTGATCTTTTTTACCAGATTCGTCTGAAAAGGCCAGATTGATCTCTGAAAGTACCTATTAAATTATGCTCACTTTTCTGTCTACCTAAAGATGGTTAGATTAAAAACAATGTATGTAACTAATATCACCATCTAGAGGGCATTCGCCGAGGAGCCTTAACCCTTAAGATTTTACTTTGAGCTGACAAACCATCTAGAGGGCATTCACCGGGGCTATAGGAGCTGACAAGTAGCCAAGTAGGGATGGAATTCAAGTAGTATACTGCAACAAACTTTTGAGAGTAAAGAATGGAGTTATGGACGGAGGAAGAGTGAAGTAAACTAGAATATAAAGCAGAATTAAAGATGAAGAGGAAAAAATGCATGGACAGGATTTGGAGGGTAGAGAAAAATCTGAGAACCTCACCGTGAGCTGTTTAGCTACCACATGTCAGGTTGCTTGAGCATTTGGCTGATTAAGTTACAACCTGGAGACGCACTTGATCACACAATGGTTACATATGGAACTCCAGTTATTGACGAAAGGGTTGTTACTTAATAAAGAATTTAGTAATGCTAGTGCCACCTGTAAAAGGTTGAACCTCACCACGAGCACAATACATGATGTGCATTAGGCGTATGTCACGGCTCGAACCTTGCTGCAGACAAAAGCATGGTATTTAAGTAGAGAAGGATAGAGGGGTGGGCCTTTTATCCACCGAGTTTCGAACCGTGTGTTGTTGGTCCTTGGAGGTTTCTTTGTTATCAAACAAAGAAAAAGTTATATCTCCAATAATACATTGTATTCAAGCATTGCATTTGAAAATGAAGTTATACCATCCTTGGAGATGTTTATAAACCCTGAGCGTCTGTGGTCATGATGATGGAACGAATTATGTTATAGTTGCAATTTGTAGCTGTTTTTACTTTATGGTGGAAGTAGATGATCTGAGGACCATTACTTGTTCCAGACTGTTAACAAGCTTGTACTTTGATTTTAAGTGGGTTTTAGCTGATGTGTGACTTGAGGTAACCTGCATATCAATAGATGTATGACACAACAGACAAAGATGTATTTTTTATGAAAAATGATAGACTTGTGTGATAATTTGGTAAATTCCTAAAAAGTTCGTCATTTTTCAGGTGGAGGAATTAAATTCTTTGGTAACTGAACTTGCCAAAATAACTGCCAAAGAGCACGCTTCTCTTGAACAATGCAAAGATTACTTGTCGATGATAGCAACAATGCAGGTGATGCAGCCATTTTGTTTGTTCTCTTGTAGGTGTTTTCTGTCTATTTCAGATAGTGTTTTAACATTATAAATTATGTGGAACAGGTTAAAGACTGTAGTTTGAGAACACACGTAATACAACATAACCGCGTATCAACAGCCTGACAAGACAGGTGTAGAACTGATCTTACTTGACAATTTTTAATGCTAACACCATATAGTAACGGTGGCCAGAGCAAGAGAACGATGACTAGTCCTGGTTCTTGTTTGGCATTTTTGCAACACATCTGCTCCCTGTTCCTCATGTATTCGGAAGTGATTTCTTTCTCACTAATCAGCTGTATACATGCTCTAATCTTTTGTTCTTTTCTTTTTCCACTGTTTCGCAAGGAAGAAGAGAAAAAAGAACTCATGTATATATATGTAAAATTCTAATTAGAGATTCAACAGTTCGCGGAACTTCCTGGTGCTTTCATCTCCACCCCCCTTCACCCGCATCTGTGCTTTGTTTAGTGCATGTATGGGTTTAGAAGATCCTGACTTAAGTGAATGTTACTTCACAATGATATAGTTAATCCTTGATAGGGTACCCTTCAATTTGCTTCCCAGTTTCCAATTTTCAGGACTATGAAGGAGCTCCTCTCCAATTCAACAAGAATTGGGTACTTGCCCAGTTTTTTCCCCAAAGCTTACCTCATTTCACCCATCTAGAGTTAAGATTTCCAGTTAAAACTTTTCGAAAGCTAAAGAAGGAACAAAGTGTGCTTATAGGCAATGTTATGTCCTTGTCATGTTGGTTATGCTACTCTATTTTGTGTTTCTACTTATTTACTTATCCAATCTATCTTAGTGGCATATAGATTGTTAAGAGCCCGTTTGGGTGAGCTTAAAAGTGGCTTATAAGCCGATTAATATATGTATGATAATTTGAAAATTTTTGGACTTATAAGCCATAAGTGGCTTTTTAAGCCACTTTGTGAGCCTAACTTCTCAAAAAGTGGCTTTTAAGTCACTTTTTGACTTATAAGCCACTTAAAATGAGCTGCTTTTAAGCCCACCCAAACAGGCTCTAAGTATTTAATGAGAATCCTATAACAATCCATATTTTCTCAAATTATTTTATCGAGTGTTTGTCAATTGAAAGAACTTATGTAAAGAACTAAATTTAGCAGAAGAAAAGATCCCACAAAGAATCGGTTAGTAATCACTGTAATACCACTAAGTTTTAAATACGTATGCCGCCTGAATTTCTATATCATGATACTTATTATTCATAATCTATGAAAATTCTACACAAAGATTAACACTGTCAACGATCATAATTTCATATTTACTTTTAAATGTGGACCAAGTTGCCCTTGTACCCATTCCCATCTATACACACACCCTTTACACCTGCAGCCCAGTTTCAGACTGTAAAAGAAATATGTCATTTTGAATAACTTAAACATTGTATTTTGGCACAAGGAAACGTGTGGTATAGAGTTGTTGAAAAACCAATGAGCAATATAGAGTTGCCGACACTGTCAAAGAAAGAGTTTCATGTTGGGTATAAGGAATTTATTTCCGACACATGCGGCCAAAGGTCAAATGGTCGAAACAGCAAAGTGTATATATATCACATGTAAGGGCGAACAAACAGAACATGTAAATCGAATCAAATCGATAAACCAAATCGAACCGAAGAAAAAAACTGACTCGTGGTTTGGTTTGGTTTTGAAAAATAAAAACCGACATATTTGGTTTGGTTGATTTTACGAAAAGAAAAATCGAACCCAACCCAAACCGACATTTTGTAAATATTATTGTTAAATATTTATATATAAAAAATACTTATTAAGAACCTCTTTATATATAATTTTAAATTTTTTTTGTCTTGTCTTTTTGACAATTTATAACATGGGCTAATAAGTTTTAATAAAATCATCAAGTTAGTCAAACTTGATAATATTTTACTATCATATAATATCTATATAATATCTTGGTATTCTCTCTTGATAATATTTTAGTTTTCTAATTTACGTACATCACATTTCATTGTCTTATTAAGATGTATATATATTTTTCTTGATGTCTGACTGTCCATAAATAACATACATAAATATTTGATTGTAGGAAATATTTGAAATCAACAAATTTTTTGTTGTAGAGACTTTAACTATAAAAAACCGAAAAAACCGAGAAAATTGAAAAAACCGAGATCGAGAAAACCGACTTTATGTTGGTTTGGTTTAAAGATTTGAAAAACCGATATATTTAGTTTGGTTTGGTTAACGGTAAAACCGAACCAAACCACCATATGTTCACACATGTAATAATACTTTATGGATTAAACGTAAAGATTTTGAATCTGTTTGTAAAGCTTACCATTAATAACATGTGATACTAATGCAACATGTATGCTGTAGTATTAAGCAATATACTCAGCATAATATGCCATTTTCCTCTGCCTCGACTGTAACAAAAATCGTACAACACCAAAATATTGTTATTGAAGAGAGAATAAATAGTCAACAATCTTGTGCTCCTCGTAACTCCTGTTTGTCTCAATGCCCAGTGACACTGGTTTGCTCTCTCTAGTTTCTAGACCACCATCCTTTCTTTCCAATATACATTACTCCCTATGTTATTATTCACACGTCCATATAGTTTCTTCACCTTAACTCCGTCCGTCTCAAATTATTTGTCCTCTTCACTTTTGCACGTCCATTAAGAAATCATAAATGAAGAGAAATTATTGACTATTTTACCCACATTATTATTCTCTTTTCAATAAATATTATCTCTAGTTGTGTTTTCAAGAACAATAATTACTAAGGGTAAAACGGGAAAAAATGAGAAATTTTACCTTGAACTCCTAACTGGACAGTTATTTTGAGACGACCATTTTTAGTAAGAACGACAAATATTTTGAGACGAATTGAGTACTTGCTACTTCCTTGGGTTGCCTTTTTTTCTTTCTATAAATTTTGTTCTGGTTTTAAAGTTAATAGATGCTAGTACAACAATCATTTGGTTGATAGAGTAATACTACACTAATACTTCCTCTGCATTCAGATTAAGATATGGTAAGTTAGTAAGATTTGATGTAAACGCTCGGTGTAAAGAGCTACCTACATAGATAACATGCAAGAAATAGTAAATATACCACAATGACAACATATCTATATATAGTAGAAAAATTTGAATATATTCACCTCTCACACTCCTTAAAATCCAAAACGAAAAAGAAAAAGATCCTCATCAGAAGATATTGTCTAACTTCAAATTCTGTAGGCATGTGACTATGGTTGAGAATCTTATGGTCAAGATTATTCGGGTTCCAGGTTCTGAGGCTTGGGCCTGGCCCTTGATTGTATGGTTAAACACTACGGTGGTCCTCAAAATCTAGACCATCGATTTTGTGGACCTAAATAAATTCAATTGGTCCAAAAGGTGGTCCATAGGATGAAAATAAACCATCTCAAGTTATAGTTGAACCAGTTAATAGGTCTACAAAGTTCCCAAGTTTGTGTGAAGCCTGTGGTGGTGTGACAGGCCTAAAGAATCCTCCTCAGTCCTCACAAACAAAAATAGTAAAGTATATAGTATAAAATAGGAAAGATTAAGTAGTGGAGGGGTTTATCTTTGAAGCCTTTTGATGTAAAGTTAAACGATTATTGGCCAATAGGATATAACATATTGACTTCAAATTATGCTTCTTATTAATATTTGCTATCATCCAACTGCTGTGTGTCGCTGCATTTTCAACCTTTATTCTATTTTTATATCTGAGATTATTCTTTTTCATTACATTGTGGATTGTGGATCCTTCTTTTTCTATTAGGTTGTGGATTGTGGACCCTATTTTTGCATAATTCTTTAAACATCTTTCTGTAAAGCTAATTGGTGGGGGATAGCCTAATAACTAGCAAGTTGAAATTAAAACATGCAAGCTTTGCCTTATCATTCATTGCGTATGAGACTAGAGAAATATGAAACGAAATTATATTCCACCAGATATATATGGACATAAAGTCATAAACTCGTAAAAATCATCAAAGTAGGAATAATCATCCAGGTTTTACTATAAATGGAAAAATAGTGTACCTACAACAACAGATTGCTTCATTTGATGTTGCAAGCGAGCTCTTAACAAGGTGAGCTTAGAACATCTTCTTAAAATAAACAAGATGGGAGGATCGACGAGCCAATTCGGTTGAGAATGGATACATTTGTAGACACCTTTCTTTTGAATCAACGTAGGTCGCGACCGTTGTATTTTAGTTGGTCTAAGGAAATTAAAGCAGTAGCTAACTTCGTGTTAGTACATGTTCGCTAAGTTCTAAAGTTTCCAAAATGATTTGATCTAATGAAAATTCGGCATTGGGTGTAGCTGATATGCAACTACGGCTAGCACTTGATCCCACAACAACACTACAAATTCCCTCTGTTTGGATGGTTGTTACCTATCATTTCATAATATATTGTATTGTATTGTATCGTATTGTGTTGTACAATATTTGAATAGGTTGTTGTTTACCGTAGTTTAATAAGTAAATTTAAGTTAAAGAGTAGAATGGAAATATTAAATAATAAGTGAGAGCATGATTGGAAAGAAAAACAAGTAACGACGTAATCCCACCTAATCGGTCGTTACACAAATTGACACCATTACAATGATAATTAGAGTAACAATCAAAACAAATATTGTACTTATGATAATAATACGATACAATAGGTCACAACCATTTCAATGTTATACATAGTACGCACATGTATTTTACACTCATAAGTTGTCAAAATATACACTGGTAAAAAAATAGTGGATAAGAGTATACTCTGGCCTTCAAAAGCATAATTAATAGGGAGTAAAAGAACAGTATTTCCACCAATTGGATAAACTCAAAGAGCAGATAATGCAAATTGTCTGTAGGACCCTTATTTTCCACCGGCCAATTGCACTCCTCACTATCATCCTTACCCTACAAAGTTAAACTGAAAAAATACCCCTAAACTTTGGAGTACTAGTTTTATACTAATAAAAATGTGCCTCTTTCACAACTCAAAAGCCAGAATTAATGTTGTGGATGAATTGTACCGACTTCCTCAGCAGCTTTATAGCTTAACTCACCTTTACAAACTTGTTTTTTTTTTTTAATAAAGATGTCTGACTCATTGAGATCATCATTTCTGTCATGTACCTTATTAAACCCAAAAAAACTTTGGTTGCAAAAACTATTTAAAGGAGATAAACTAATTAATTTTTAGTAATGTATAGTATTATTAAGAATGCAGATTCAGAATCTTATTTAATGATATGGATTGAAGATAAATGGTTGTCATGTGAGATTCATTAATTATCAGGTGAATGACCTCACCAATTATTGATGTATATATATCTTATTAATTCAGATTTTTATTCTTTTGCCTTCCTTTCTTTCTTAATAATATATTCTAAGGGGAAAATATAAACATTGTTTAGCACATGGCATACAAGAGTTGTGGCTTCATTATTTCAGGCAACAAAAGTTTGTCTATATTACTGCTAGCATGTTATAAAACTAAAGTTAGTTAAGAGCTAAAAGCCCTTAAAACGAATAATTGTGAGTTGAATCTCATGGTAAAATCCAATGCCAATTACAGTTAATATACTACTTCATTACGAAGTTTAGTTTTTTTTATTGACTTAAACCTCTCCATTAATAGTGCACCACAGCACACCTTTCTAGTCGACATATTTTGGTTTGTCCTCTTCAAATTCAGACTCAAAATCTAATACCTCGAGACTCTGGCCTAATAGAAATTAAAAAAACAACTGCGATTAGAACAAACGCATTTGCATTCACCATAAAAAATTTGTTCACCAATTCACTATTATCTTTAGCTAACTGTCTCAAATTAGTTGCTACATATTAGTGAATTGTTGCTATTGAAACTATCAAATACGCAGCCCGCACTCATTTATGTGATCTGATATGTAATGTTACGAAACAAAACTAGAATTGTGTAAACAACAGAAACTACGCAATACAAAGATTCATTATACCTGACAACTACTAAATATAGTTTAATAAAATGAAGAATCTACTTTCAGACAATTTCGTAAACCTAAGTCCTCTTACATTTGCATTAAATTTGGACTTTGGTTTAAAACTTAGAACTAGTATTAGTATTAGTAACATATTTTTAATTAATGAAAGTGACAATTCCAAGAAAATATTAGGCTTGGAGAGTTCTCAGTAATATCCGCCGAAAGGATGCAGTGTATCGAGGTGTCTCAGAAACAAGTTTGTACTGTCCACACCCAAGGATCAACAACTATCTTTCAAAGTGCCACTGGACACATAGGAGTGTATGATTAAGATTTAAGAACAAAAAAGGATCCAAAATTTGCACTACTACTAAATATATAGGAGTATATGATTATGACACGAACTGACGAACTTAGTACACAAAAAAGCTTTTAAACTTTGTTTGTACATTATATATGGTTCATTAACAATTTTTGGATCCAAAACTAGGCTAGTTGTATTCCAGGGTAGCTTTCTGATTCTCTCAATTATCATCTTTTCAGGGTCTTTGATTTGTCAGTTATGGCAACCCATTGTACATGCTAATCGTTACTTTGATTCTCAATGCATATATATGGAGGTAAAGAAGCACATTCATCCAGGCACTTCTATCATGCATAAAAAATTTCACTGGGTTGGGAGATGGGAGTATCACTTTATTGAAGCTTCACCACGATGATAATAATTGTTTCTATTTTTGCCTTCGACATTTGAGACGATTAAATGCTTTTTGTAAAGCTTAAATAGGCAAGCCATAATAAATGCCAAAGGCATGTGAATAATTGTACATGTAATGAAACCAACACTATGAGTTTAGTATAAACCTTCAACTTGAAGACTTGACGTTCTTTGTCAACTTTTACTGTTTATATTTGCTAACTTAAACATTAATACTAATCACATTTTCAGCAAACACTCAAAGAAATGCAGGGGGTTTATACGGCTTAGTCGTCCCTTGTGCATATCTAGTCAGGAAGCAAGTTCAGATTTATGTTTAGCCAAGGGTCTACTGGAAACAGCCCCTTCCAGACCCCACCCCACCTATGGAATATCATTGCATATATTGTTGTTGTTGTAAACAAGTTCAAATTTGATAAGTAAATAAATACTAATAAGAAGTTTGTATTAAAAGTTAGTATATGGCTATTAAATTAATCGTAAGTCGAAAGAGTAACATATAAGCTTTAATTGAATTTCAACTTACATTTTTGTGAATTTAGTCGTAGAATTAAGCTTTTGATACAAATTACTTTAGTTGTTTCTATGTGCCCTATAGTACACTAGTACTCATTGGAAGAGCAAAGCTTGTAAACAGGAAATAATATCAAAGCCATTCATAGCACAAATCAGAAATGTGAAAAATTGTCTTTTATTATGAGTCACAAAGATCAGTGACTTAAAACAAAAAGTTGAACCAAAAACAAAAAAAGAGGCAGCTCTCATCTTTCCCACAAAGCTTCATTATCGAGAAATCCAGTGCCATAGAAGCATCATCTCAATTCACCTATAGTTATCAAAAAGGAACTACTAGCATCAGGATTCGGAAAAAGCCGCACCACAAAGAGATGTAATGTGCGCAACCTGCCTTGAGTATGTGACTATTTTTCCGACTTAACCCGTAACTAATACGTTTGTTTAAGATTACAAATTTTAACACAAAAAAAGGCAAAGCTCGCTCCAAAGTATTAGATACTTCAAAAGAACAATCTAAGAAGCTTTGTTTCATGCCCTTGTTGCATATTTTGCTGACACACAAAGCCACTTTCCAAAGTTGTAGTATCAGATTCATCTGAATTCGGCGTCGCCGCTCTTCTCTTCTCCGTTCGCCGGTTCATTTTCACCGGAAATCCAGGTGTAAGTCCGAGATCTAGATCCTCCGCCACGTCATCAATAATTTTTCTCTTAGATCGGAAGTTTAAGCTTTGCGATTTAAATAAATCAACATCATTTGCTTCAGAAGAGCCTGAATCATTCTCCGGTAAAGTTTCTGAAAACTCCGGTAACGGCCGTAATACACCTCCTTTAAGCACTGTTTCTACTGATGACTGACACACGTGCCAGTTACCCGTCCATAATAATCCTACTGCTCCGTGTACTGGATTCACTGTTCTCCCACACGCTTCGAATAATAACGACTGGAATAATGCTACAGGTACGCAAAAATAAAACTCATCAGTTTTACTAATAGTAGTAAACATAATACAAAGGGCTGAATCTCAGTAAATCGTAACTCAGTATGCTAGTAGTAGAAAAATATGTCAGTAGACTTTTTATCACTTTTTTAACTCGGAGCGACAAAGAGCTGAATCTATACCTGGTCGTTGAGATTCAGGAACAGAAGAGAGGAAAGACATGAGGCCAGCACGGCCAAAGAATTTAGCGACAAAAACAGTGGCATTAGCTTGAGCATGAGGACTATCAATGCCTTGTAAACTTTGTCTTAGTATGCAATTCTCATTGCAACCTTTTCGGAGAATTCGACAGCCGTTGCAACTCATTTGTAAAACCTAGGTGTGATTGTCTTAAACTTCTTTAATGGTAAATAAATTTGTATGTTGCTTGAAACACAAGAAATGAAAGATGGTATTAGAATTGAAGTGAAGAGAGTTTGTAAATAGAAGGGAGTCTTGGAGAAAAGGAAATGGAGATAGATATATAGAGATGAAAAGAACGTGGGGGTTAAGGGATGTGGAGAAAAGTGGAGAATTATTGGAAAAAGTGAGAGAAACTAACCATGGTTAAGGTCTATAATAATCATGGTTAGGTTAAAAAAGAGAGTGTCTTTTGAGCAAAATGAGTGGACATGACGTTTTTTACTTTAGAGTGGGAGAGGGGGTGGGTTAAGAATAAAGTATTGGAGCATAGGGGGGTTTCCAAAAGTGTTGGGTAAATGCGGCTCCGTGTCTCCGCGAATGGGTGTAGTAGTGGGTGAAGTTGGGGGAATCTTTAGTCCGCCCATTGTATGGGAGACTCTGCAGCCCTTAGTAAAGCACGTCCCTTCAACTTGCTCCACTTACCAATACGTCTACTATTGCCGCATTTTTTCTTCTCCCTACTGTATACTGGTCTTTTTGACATGAAGAATACTCACTTTAAACCAATCCATTAGTAGTGGAATTTGGAAATGGTTAAAATAAAAAATATAATGAAGTAAATTAAAATGTTCCATCGATTTCTTTTTCTTGTATATTTTAAAAATGTTAGTATTTTCATTTTTTTTAATGTTGTATAGCCCAAATCCAAGCACAATACAAGCAATTCTTTCTAGAAGTCAAACTTGATACTGATTCTTTTGCTCAGTACATAGAATTCAAGGGACTTAAAAACTTTTTTACAAAATTCGATTCCTTTTCCAGAAACTTTTCTTAAGCTTTTGTGGATGCATCGCAAGCGAGTGAGCAAGTGAATATAAATTACCACATGGGGTTGTGATGGAATGGATATGATCCTTCTATCCTTATAGAAGTATTCGATTCGTGCCTTGGAAATGAGGAATATAAAAAAAATAAGAATATTGAACATCAAATGAGAAATCATAAAAAAATTATATAAATTTACGGTATACAAGGCACTTTGCCCTCCTTTAAAACAGGTGTCTGTATTGACAAGATGAGCAATAACTTTAGATTTCACTAGTCATCGAGAACATCCCCAGGTTCTTGTTATCCCAACAATTGTAATTTTGAACTTAAACTCCACTACTATTACTCATTCCGTTTTTTAAATCTAGTTTCTTCATTTCTTGATTTCTTACTTATTTTTTTAATTGACAAGTCTTTGATAAATATTTATCCACACTCGGTGTTTACATCAAACCAAATAAAAAAATTATTATTAAGTAATTTAACAAGATAAAGATATGTATTGACTAATCATAGTTAAGTTAGAAGATTGCATATGTAAATACATGACGTACACTCATTAGTAGGCCTGGATATAGAGCTGAGTCGGCTCGGAGCTCGGCTTGGCTCGATTGTCTTTTAGCTTGGCTCCGCTTGGTCTCATTTAAAGTTGGTGCTCCATTTTCCCATAATTCTTAAGAGTGTTTTTTTCCTTAGGTTTTAGATAGAGCCTGTTTGGGTGGACTTATAAGCAGCTTATTTTAAGTAGCTTATAAATTTTAACTTTTCATTTTTGGCTTTTTTAATCACATAAAAGCTTATAAGCCGATAAATTTTTAAGTTATCAACTAGTGGACTTATAAGCTTATAAACCACTTTTAAACTCACTCAAACGGGCTCATACTCTGATTGCAATACGGAAGCAATCAGAGCCAGTTGTAGAAGATATCTTTTGACCTTTCTTCAAGATTAGTATTGGCTCCTTAGCGCAGCTTCAACTGGAAATTTAAAGTTAAGTTTATGATTGGCGACATTGGTTCAATGATTTTCAACTTATAACTAGTACTAATAAACTGCGGCCAATCACACGCTAGCTAGCTTGAAAAAGCCTTGTACGTGGTATGATTGACTAAAATAATCTTGTCTTGCTATAAACTCTTCCAAATGGTAAACACTATGCATTTTACTTCGCAATAAAGTGATTAGCTAGTTAACCATAAGTTTGATTTGCTTGATAAGAAATTACAAGGGATATTTTACTCACTTGGCTAGAACTAGAAGTAAAGAAAAGATAGGACGTCCACAAGAAAATAGGCAACACAAAAATAATATCTAGGAGACCAAATAACAAAAGAGGAAAAATGAGAAGGAAAAATGTGCTCTATTTTGTCATTACGTTAGCTTCTTCGTATATATTTGTACGTTAGGGTGTTGAACTGTTGATATTCAAAACTTATATAAGTTGTTTTCTACTTATCAGAAAATATAATTGGCAGAAAAAATGACCTACAATACATTATCTAAAAATACAAAACATTTGTGGCGGATAACTTAAGGTTGGCGTTGGCCCATGATAAGGCAATAGATAAGCTACATTGTATCAGGTCCATGAACATGATTGGAGCAAGGGGCAAACAATTTGAAATGTAGTTGTCAGCTAAATAAAGTTGCAAATGTCCTTTCAGGAACATGTAAAGATCTTCTTATTTATATGGCTACTTTTACGTAAGATTCCCTCTTCTTATTCTTGTATGCATCCACTCCATTGATGGCAATTTATGAGTCATCCTTCACTACACCATTCATTTATATCTAATGTCCTTTCCCACTTCATCTTTTCTTTTTCAAATTGCAAAGACTTTAAGCCCGTGTTTGTTTATAGTTTTTGGGGATATTTTTTGGGAATTTTTGGGAGAAAAATTATTTGTTTATGCTATTTCATCAAAACTTCTTCCAAAAAGTCTCAAAAAGTGCTCAAAGGCTGTTTTTTGGCGGTTTTTGGAAAATTTGAAAAACTACTCACAAAACATCAACTATTTTTTCAAGTAAATTATATGTCCAAACACAACTTCAAGTTCCAAAAATTATTTTTCAACTCAACTCCAAAAACTCAAATTCCCAAGTTTCAACCAAATCTATGTCCAAACGCTAGCCAAGTCTTGTACATTGATATAGTGTATTGAGTAATTTTTTTTACACCATCAGATTAAGAGATTGCAATAATCGATTATAACAAACTTGATCTCATAAGTTAGGAAATAGAGTAATAACGCTAGCAATATAAAAACCCGATTTCCAAAAATATATAAGTTTCTATTTCCAACCCTTTGGTTTCTTCTGTGTGTATACTATATTATGAGAAAATGCTGATGCAACGTAAGCTTAAAGGATCAATAATTGCCGCAGAAGTCCATCCATTACTCATTAAAAAAATCTTAAAGTGGCCTTTTTCCAGTTGTTAACTATGCCTAGAAGACCTTTGTCAGGACTGAATCTACAGATATAGTATCACTACTAAAAAAACAGGGAATTTCGACCGCCCAATCGGTCGAAATTCGGTCGACCCATCGACCGTATTTCGACCGATTGTGGTGGTCGAATAAAGTAAGGTCGAAAATATGCCTTCGACCGAAATTCGGTCGAACGTCGACCGACATTCGACCGAAATTCAGTCGAATAACATGGACTAGAGTGCCATGTTCTTTGACCGAAATTCGGTCGAATGTCGGTCGACGTTCGACCGAATTTCGGTCGAAGGCCTATCGACCGAAATTCGGTCGAACAGGATTTCGACCGAAATTCGGTCGAAAGGCTGGTATTATTTTTTTGACCAACTTTCGACCGAAATTCGGTCGAACACCTGTAATTACCTGCAACATAAAAGCTGAAATTAGCCTACACCACCTGTAAACACGCAGAAAAACCAGTTCCCAGAACATTCATAAACGCTATACAAACAAGGCTAACAAAGCCAAACAATAGAAAGGAGTCATTCAACATTCGTTCAAGTTTTACAATATTCAACAAACTAAACAAAACAGTTTAAAGTTCAACTTTCACTACTAATGGCTAGAAGCCGAACTAGACCCATCATCAGAATGGTGGCGATGTCTGCTCTTGCTCTTTCCCTTTCCCGAGCTATCACGCTTTCCTTTGCCTTTTTTCTGGTTCCTGAGGAGCTCTTGCATCATCTCCTGTGATGCACGCATCATTTCATGCATTTCTCTCTGATGCGCCTCCTGTGCTAAGCGCATAGCTTCATTTTCTCTTCTCAGTTCTTCGATCTCCGCTTGCATTTGAGTCATTTCTGGAGCGGGAGCAGAGCTGGGAGGAGCACTTGAACACGAGCCCAAGTAGTTCGATTTATGCTTGGCAGCTGAATACAGAGTTCCAATGCCATAAGCTGACCCCTTCTTCGCCCCTCCGACCGCTTCCAACCATAAGTTGGTTTCTTGCTCGAGCGTTAGCGGTACTGGGGTACTGCTTCCGCATTCAGATTGCTGAGTCGCGGTCCAGTCCTCATAGGCCTTTGTAGCTTTTTCCTAAAAAACATAAATATATAAACAAACCACACTTGAAGTTTTAAACTTGAAGGATTGGCGCGACTTTAGTTTAAAATTAAGTACTTACCCAGGCCTCTTGTGCTCGGGGCTCGACCCATGTTTCTCCGCCCTTTTTATCTTTCTTTATATGGCGGATCTTGTGCATTTCTGAGAGTGGAATAGTTCGATTTTGTTCCTTTTCCTACAAATTAAAGAAGAGAACAATTTAGATAGAAAATAAACTATTATAGTAATTCTTATAAATTAAATTACTTTACCAAGCGCATCTTCTGCGTCGCAGCGCTAACTGCGCCACCGGTAGGCAGCGATCCACCCTTAGTAGATGCCCGAGCTTTCTTCCCTTGTTCGCTCTTGGCCTGAAATTCCGGAGTATCCCAATACTGCTGCAGCTCTCTCCATTGAGGATCATAGAGGTGGCCGGGCATTTTCCCTCTTTTGCGCGCACCATACATTGCGTTCTTGTACAATTCCGCGCATTTCTTATGGAAGTTAGAACGGATTTTATAGTCCAGCGCCGGATGCCACTTACACTCAACCTGCAATCCATTCATCAAAATATTTTATTAAACATAATCATTAAGAAAACCTGCTATCAGTGGAAAACCGTATGCATATTTATCACCTCAAATCCTTGCATTATCTGTTGCTTTACTTGAGGGGGCACAGCGCCCCAGGTTGGCCATGATTCCTTCAATTGAGATTTCATGCATTTACTAACCATAGGAGTAGCATCAGTGTTGGGGCAAAAGCTACGTAAAAAAACAGACGGGTTAATAGAAATACTAATATTTAAAAGCTTACTGCTAAATATCAAAGAACTTCATAAATACTATACTTACCTCTTATCTCCCTCGGGATAAATAATCAAACGCCCGTCTTCCCAAGTGCCAGGCTCACCGATGTAATATGGCGATCTGGGATCATAGTAAGGAATCTCCTGCTGTACCGAAGGGCAGGTAGGGCTAGATGGGTCGGAAGGTGGCTGAGTCGTCCCAGACGTACTAGTGGACTGTGTGGGATCGCCTAGTCCGGGGACGCCCTGGGATGGACCGTCCTGGCTCTCAGTCATGTCATAACTACTGAAGTGATGCCTCCAACCAGGATGGCTCTGAGGCATGCCAGGTGGCCTGAAAAAACCGGGACTGTATCCGGCAGGTGCTCCTGTGGGAAGCGAATGCGGCACCCTGGACATGCCGGGCGGCCTGAAAAAATCCGGACTGTTTGCTGCTGGTGCTCCGGTGGGAAGGTGATGCGGCACCTGAGAGGTAGGAGTTTCCTGTGCCGTCCCACCTGAAGGCTCACCTGCCTTTCCTTTCCCCTTCCTTCTTGAAAACACCAGAGGGGGACGAGTCTCCTGCTGTGGCGGCTCACGTGAAGGCTCAGCTGCCACATTCTTTCCTTTCCCCTTCTTTCCTGAAAACAAATTCTTCATTCCTGTTGACACATTCATTGCAAAAAAATTAGACGGGTTAACCTGATTAAATAAACACATTCATTGCACAAAAAAATAGGCGGGTTAAATAGATTAAATAAACACATTCATTGCACAAAAAAATAGACGTGTTAAATAGATTAAATCGTCTGTGTTGCGGGCTACACCAAGAAATTCCATAACACCCGCTACAAACGAAGGCCTCAACCCCCGCCGCTCGGGAAAATTTCTATTATCCATCCACAGACGACGACGATTAATATCCATATCTACACAAACATTGCAAGATTGAGAAACAATATCTACACAAACTTTTTAGATGAAATCCCCCAAAGAAACAATATTATCTAATAACACCCTATTAATTAATATTATCAAAGCAATTCAAACAAACAAAAGCTTATTCATTTTAGGCATAACTTGTTCATCTTCTCAACAATACCAAGGCAACAACACATTGCAAACAACACTACCAAACAATACCAACAACTACAACAATCCCAAACAACACAAACCTAACTTTGTAATAGCTAACAACACCAAACAAGTTGTTCAACATCAACAATTAGTACAATAAGCTTAGCTAACTAATAATTAACTAAATATGCAACATTAAATATGCAAAGTTAAAAAATAATTAAAAAGCTAATTAAATTCGGAATAAATAAAAACAAAAAAAAAAAAGGTACCTAAACGTTGATTTATGCTCCTATAGCACCTACAATTGATTCCCCACTGGTTATATGCTTCAAAACTACAAAAAAATTGAGTTAAAAGGTTAGGGTTCAAGTTTTACAAAGTAATTAAAGTAACCCTAAAATTAAGAATTTACCTTGAATTTGTTGTTATGGGTAGTGATTAGGAGGGTAGATTGTGTTTAAGTATTGATTTTGGTGGTGGGTTATGGTAGATTTCGTGTATGGGGGTTGGGGAGGGTTTAAAAGAGAGTGAAATGTTTTTTGGGGAAGAAGAAGTGAGCTAAAGAGTGGTCTGCCCGACTTAATAACGGGCCGGTCGACCGCTTAGGCGACCGAAATTCGGTCGACCGGCCCAACTTTATGTTTAGCCTATCGACCGAAATTCGGTCGAACCACAATTTCGACCGAATTTCGGTCGAACACTTGTGATAGTCACAGTGTTCGACCGAAATTCGGTCGAAATTGTGGTTCGACCGAATTTCGGTCGATATGTGGTAGTCGATTTTTCCCTTTTTTTAGTAGTGTATTTAGTTAATTCCTTTAGTAATACCAATGTGGATCACATAATTGATAACTTGGGTAGTTATGGAACAGCTGTGTGAATAGGTGATGAGTAATGACAATGCATCACAAGCCAAAAGCTGTGAGATTCCCAAACTTTTTTATTTGTGTTACTCTTTCCTTTCAGTATGTTAAAATAATAGTAGTACAATTTTTAATTTATAAGTTTCATTTTATACATTAAGGTGCAAAAATCAAATATCGAGTGATATTCTATAGTATATAGTATTAAAAGTTAGGTATACAACACGTAGTTACCGAAGCTAGGGAATGAGAAATTGCAAAAGAAGACAAAGAAGATTCATTGAAGTTACAGACTTCCAGTTGTTGACCTAAGGTACGTGGCATCTTAATCCAAAACATGAGGGTCTTAGTCTGATGTGGACCACAATATAAATCCATAAGTAACATTGGCTCCACATAGAGCTTTGTAATTATTTTATTTCTTGTGCAAATTCCAATACTCAAATGATGTTAGCTGAGAATGGGATTCCAACCCATGGGGAGGATGTTTTTGGCTCTAGTTGAGAAGTTAGTCCAATTAAAATAATGGGTTGTCCCATTTATATAAAAAGATTATTGGGGTTGTGGAGGACTTTGTGTTCCAAATATGTGGATTTATTGGACCACCTAAGTAAGTTGAGCTGGTCATGGAAAATTCCAAGATACATTTGGAGTAGTGACATTTTGGATTTATTATCAGATTATAACGCAAATGTGTCCCTCCATGAAACAGAGAGGCATTTGGTGTTTTACACTATCCAAGGGGAGAGCCAATTCCCCAGCAATTATTCTTCTCTCTATGTTGCTTATGTGATGAGTGATGTATATGAGTATGATAGGCAGTTTATATCGGTTATGTTTGTTTGAAGATATATAGAGTAAGAACTAATTTTATGATAGTGAAATGGGAAGCCATAAATATTGTAAATGTAGTGTACCACTGTGTTTGGGAAAAGAACTACAAAACATTAGCATTGTATAGATATGTAGTGACTAGAAATTATGGAATCATTAATAATTAGATCAGTTCTCTCTATTGAGAATGTGTTCATAGCAATAGTTTTGATCTATGTTGTTCGGATCCTCCGAAAATGCTGCAAGATGCGTGTCGGATCCTCCAAAAGTAATGCATTTCTGGAGGATCCGATAAGGGTGCGGCGGCATTTTGGAGGATCCGAGCAACATAGGTTTTGATTCAATTCTTGGATATTTATCTAACTCCACCTTTTTCCCACCCTCAATGTGATAGAAAATTCAAATTTATCTAAACAAGTATACTTGTTATGCAGTGATACAATCATCAAAATTAGGTTTTAAGGATTCAATTATATTAACTAGCTAGCCCTTAAGTGACAAAATAAAAAAGAATCAATAATGCACTTAAGTCTTATATGTTTAATAGTGGTAGTTTAACAAGTTGTGTGAGTCCAACTTATCTAACAATTCAACCTAAAAACAAGGATATAGATAATTTACTAAAATATGGCCAGCCAATTGGTAAGTTTCAAATTAATTTCTAGTTGGTTTTGTGTGTTTGGATGAATCCGCCTTATACTTTTCTTTAATGTACGTCGCTTTGTCTTTTTCAAAGATGAGTTAAAGTCTTTAAGTTTAGACAATCAGGCTGCTTCTGAGAAACGTTTATCTAACGTAAGGATAATGTTTTGTCTGCATAGATAAGATAATAGAGATGGTTGTTTTTAGTTACTTAAATTTGCAAATTAATATCATTTCTTGTGCTAATCCATGAAGATCAACCAAAGAGAGATTACCACATGTTCAAGTGTTACGAACTTTGAGAACTACGCCGTGCATGGAAATGTACAAGTTATTACCACAATTTACAGCTAAGTGAAAATTACTGCCTCTCTAAAAAAGAATTTAAACGTACAAGGTCAGAAGAAACATTGTTACACTTTTGTTTTTAGAATATTCACCCAAACTTTTTGCTGTAGCTCCTTTGGTATACGGGAATCAGGGAAAGTTACAAGTAAATTACAGCTAATTGAAAACTACTAGTAGAACTAAGAAGAAAGATTAAACTTTCGTTTTCTTTTTTAATTCTAGAATATTTACTCTAACTGTTTGCTGCAGCTCATTTGGTACGTATGGAAAAAATTTCTAACTAGATATAGCCTGACGAATTATTCCAAGCGCAGCCTGTAGTATTTAAAAATAGTTAAGATACATTAATTATTTTGGTTTTATATAAATATCTTCTTGCCTCACACATTTGGACTTTGGCGATTCCATATTAGTGCACACTTCATTTGGATGGGACAAATTGTAATGTACTTCCTTCAGTCCATACTAGTAATTCTAGCAAGATAAATTTGCTCGAAAGTATTTGTTGTTTTAGCAAAAGAAAAAACATTTATTATTAATTTGTCAAATTCAGTCTTACTGTTCCAATTATTTGAGTGCTAATTGAGATTTAAGAGGGAAATAAATGGTAGTTTAGATAAATACTCTTATGATTAATATCATCAAAAGAACATGTGAACGGGAGGCAGTGGATTGCTGGTAATCTAATTCGGGCTAATTAAGTCATAAAAAGTTGATGAAAGAGGCTGTTTTAAATGTAATCTACCTCCACTTTCCACCTGCTATAAGTGAAAAACTATGGTTGATTCCTACAATAACAACATACCCGACAAGTGGAGTTTAGGAAAAGTATGATGCATGCAAATCTTACCCTAACCAAGGTGAGAAGTTGTTTCCGATAGACCCTCAGATTATGAAAAGGCGGAATGCTGGTTTCTTCTATACAAAGTGCAGTAATGGTGTGAATTGAACCTTTTATTCACTTACTAGTCCCTTCAGGTAAATCCTACAATGACTTTCCCTTCCTTTTTAATCTCTTGTCCCCAGGCCCCTAAGCTAAATAAAACATCTATAAAGAGTACACAGTTGTTTCATTAGGGTAAGGGTTGGACTATTAGCAAGGGTTTGTAAGTGACTCAATACTTTATAGTAACTTAAATTTGTTTCTAGGATGTGTACTTTACAGAAAATTCAGGTCAGACCCAGATAATAGAACAATAACTATACCACAATAGTCTTAAGTTCAGAAACTGGCCCATAATGAAGCTGGTGTATTAGTGCAGCAGCTTAATCAACTTATAAACTAAGTCCTAAAATTGAAGTCATCTGAGTTTTGAATGGACAACTAAAAGTTAGAACATCTATACAATAAAGTTGTGTTTGATGGCCCATAAGAGGCTTCATTTCATCCTACCAACATTTTGTCAAACTATATCCTTCATTTTCTTCTAGACACTTCAGATATATTACTAGTCTTTTGACATGCTAATATCATTTAAGAAAAACCCATCAAAAAAGTCACCAAGAATACATTCCTTAAGCTGTTAGAACTACGAAACTGAATGCCTTCCTTTTCTTGAAGGAGTGGACTTAGCTTCTTCCAAATTAGCAGATCCAAGACTCTCGGACGAATCTGAACCACTATTCTCACCTTGTGCCCCTTTGCTCGACCAGATTTTAGAAAAGATCCTCTTCGACATTAGCAAACCTTTCATTCTACTCATGGCAGCCCTTTCTGCATGGATCTTGGCATCACCATTAACTTTTTCGTTCGTTCCTCCATTTCCCATTCTCAAGGCTGCCAGCTCTCCTCTCAAAGCCCTGAGTTCTTCAGCAGAGGCTGCAGCATCCCAATCTTCTTCTGTATTAGTTGTTGCAGATCTTGAGCTCCCATATGAAGCGCTGTTAAGGTCCCTAATTGCTTTGGGCAGATCCGGAGTACTGCTCCCAGACGATGCATTGGCCCTGACTTGCTCAAAAAAGAGCACTTGCACAACAACACGCAGGGGAAGCCTCTCATTCTGCACAGCATGCATACAAGCATCTACAGAGAGCTTCTTGCAGTCCATCAGCTTACAAATTTTCTTCCTCTCGCTCTTGCTGATCCCAGGGTGCTCCTACACCAACATCATGAGATCAACAAACAAGTAAATACAAGGAATTCATCTAATTATTTGCAGTTTGTAGAGGTGGTTCTTCCTTCATAAAAATGACTAAACTAACCATCCTAACAGCATTATCACACAGCATACATGAAACACAGCTCCAAGTTTGAGAAATAATGTTTTGCATCAAGTCAAGTAAATCTAACCTATATAACTTTAAGGGACCTGTAGTATAATACATGATAGAGGTCTTCCATAAGTTAAATATTAAATTATGGATTTCAAAAGGGAAAAGTCGCATATACTGGACCATAAACTAAGGCATGCTACAGCTTTACGACATATGAGAAACGAGAAAAGCTAGATTATTTCACATAAATTTGTGTTGGCAGAAATACTATTTAGATGGTTGTTACATTAATAAAATTGTAAACTGGCTTGTGGACTGGTTCATGATAAAAGTACAGTAGGCTTTAGATAACAAAAAGCATTCTTTTCCTGCATGCAGTTCAGTAAACATGCCACCTTGAAATCCTAATCAAGGCTGGAGGGGAAGGTATTTACTGGTTATATCAATTATGCAAAACTGCTTGCAGACTAAAATAGACTCTCACCTTAAGGTACATATCAATTGCTCGATAAAGACCATCATGCCCGGGTCGAGGAAAATCTGATGTCATCTCCGCAAGACCAACAAAAGTTGACAAAGGGAGATTAGGATCTTTTGCAATTTCAGTAAGGTATCCATCAACTAGCTTTGCCACCATCAGTTTTGAAGCTTCTGATAAAATCCCTGGCTTCCGAACCTCCTGAATTTCATCTCCATCTTCCAACTGAGGTTCCAAATCCTTATCCCGCATCATAAACACTTCAAGTATTTTCTGCACGACATGGACATCATATATGGTTGCTTCACCATCTGCCGCTCTGATCAAAAGATCATTCACGGAAGCCTCCTCCATTTGCTGCCCTATTCTTTTAACTAGTTCTGCCTTCGCCGTTTCTCCAGAATCAAGTAAAATTGATGCTTTTAGCAATTTTAACAAGAAACTACAAGAGACACTACCTTTGTCAGAGGGCAATAGCCAGACAACCGTATCCAATATTGTGCGACATTTGGAGGCATCATTGAACTTGAAGACACCTTTATTAAAGCCTGGAAACCTTCTATAAGCATAAGCTTTGACAGCTTCTCCGATGACTTCAGAAGAAACAAACCCTTTGCTCTTGATGGTGACAATTACCCGCTTAAAAAGATCTACTTCAAGCTCAGACAAATCCTCAACCCACCAATCTTTTGGCACCACACGGCTTCTAATTCCACTCAAGTTAGGATCATTTCCATTCTCCTCCGGAAGCTTCTTACGATTATACGAATAAGACCAATCCACCTTGGAAACATCAATGGAAGCCTTGGATGCTACAGCATCAATACAGTGGCTTATCAACTTTAGTTCCTCACACATGCGTGGCTGAGACTTAGTAGTCTGAAGAACTATTATTGAATCCTTCCAGCTCCGGAAAATGCTTGAATTCAGGAAAACATCAATCTTGTAAATTAGGTTTCCTTTCTCAATAGTTTCATGCATACCCAAATACTCAGCAGCACATCTTGCTGCAATGACATTATAAGCATTCAGTGTAACAGTCATGTTGTAGCAAAACTTCGCACATATTTCAAAGGCACTAGGTCCCCCAGGAATGTCAAGAATGTGAACTTCATCACAATTTCCTTCACTTGTATTAGCAACCAGCTTTTGCAAAGAAGCACTTTTGGACAGAAGAGGGAACTGCACAGCAATTTTTAGAAAAGAATGAATACTCAGATATCAAGTATGGCTAATTCAACTAGGAAAAATCAGACATGTAAATTGCTGAGGATAATTTAAATACAAAGAACAGTTCGCACAATTATCTCAAAAAGATCAGTATCATCAATTCGTTAATTCAGTACAACACCACTTTTTGGAATGCCGAAGAAATGCTACTGCTACTGTAATACTTTTCACTCCAACTCGACAATAAGTTTGACGAAGTTAAGTGAAGCTAAATTTACACTCAACGCACATGCATACACATGGATTATAAATTGAATATATTAGTACAAAGAACATAGTACAGATCAAAAGGAGCTATTCAGCTCTTATGCTGCACTCTATTTGACTTGAATTGAGAACCTATCAACCCATGCTAAATGTAGAAAACATATTCATCTTAATAGAATGTGGGGGTTAATAACTAGAAAGAGTAACAAGAGGCAAGACTAAATCTGGACCTACTGCTCCACTCCCTCCTTCAGGAGAAAAGGGTAAGCATAACAAGAAAAGTTCATGCTTAAGTATTACTTTTTCTCCTGTCCAGCTGGCAAAACTTGAAAATAAAGCTTGAAAAGAAGAAGATTCTGTACAGTTGTTAGACGATAGTACCTTGTGCAGATAAAACTTTGCATCTCCAACAACAACCGTGATGTCGGAGGCCAACTCTGAAGCAACATATCTGCAACAAATATCTTTCAGTGAAATTGAAAGTACTCCAAAGGTTCGATCATAACATTAGCAAGGAAATTAATATATACGACTCTCTCTCTATCTGCTTTTTGTTAGGTGAAAGCTTCACAACAGTAAATGATGGAGACAATCTCTAACAAAATAAAGCTTCACAACAGTTAATGATGGAGACAATCTCTAACAAAATACCAATCTGTTACAAATATGCACATGCCAATGAATTTCCTAAAATGCTATCCGGTGTTTGACTTCCCAAATAATACCAAAAACAGAAATTAACTGGTAATCAAACCGCGGTCGTAGAATATATTTAGGAGATTTTTTTTCCAAGTATATTTTGGGCAAAGAAGAATTAGGATAAGAAGAAAACTTGATATAATACCTCAAACCATTAGTAAAAGCACAACCGCCCCTCCAACCCAACCAAAATCAATACACTAATACAGGACAGACTCAAGAAAATGGATAGAACTGTTGTTAACTAGATAAAATGCCAATTTATTGACTACTGACATCAGATGAAAAAAGACAAACACTAATTAATTTTCTTGTGAATATGAGAACATCAGTTACAATTCTGTAAAATAAACAGCAATGAATGACCTTATCATCAACAAGGAACAAGTTTTGTTTTCCAAGGAAAAAGAAAAAGAAACTTAGAAGAAGCTAGCAAAAGATCTGACCTGATATTGTTTCCATCTGATTGAAAGGTATCAGGTTTGGATCCAAGTTTCATGAACTTCATTTTGGCAACTTGAGGGATCTACGAACGCTTTCAGATGTTATACTTCCTTACTACTCAATTGATCACTGTAAAATCAAACAGTACCCTGTATTTATAACCTGATATTCCCAAGGCTCAAACATATAACCTAAAACCAAGGACAATAGCTCTAAAAATGGAAAAAAAGAAAGAACTCAGGTGTGGGGACCAAGTTTCTGAATATAACCAATTTCCTCAACTTCAAGAGAATGATAAGGCTAATGGGATCTCAAGTAGAAGTAAGGTTTAAGATATATTTGCTTAGTATGACCGAATCTTGGGAGTAAACTAAGCAGGAGCTATCCCAGAGAGAGAGATAAAGAACATAGTTAAATGCAATTGTTTAGTTTAAAGAAAAGAGGTTCACTTAAATGGGAAGAGAGCCATACAAGAAGAGATTGTTTCCTTGGTCGGCGGCAAAGCCCACGGACCCCGGAGGCTCCTACTTAGCCCAGGAGACATAACCAACAGACTCTCTTCACTAAATTATTCACAAAAACCAGTAACACACCCCCACTAGAATTCATCTGACTCCACCCCATCATCTTTCTTACACTTTCTTTAATACTACTTTATCTCCCTTCTTTCTCTCACTTTACTCTTTCCCTATATCTTCCACAAATTGTTTACTTTTTTAATACATATAATAAAGTTAAAGGCTTGAGTTCAAGACCACACATAAGATATAAACTAAAAATGGGGTCTTTAAAAAGATCAAATCTTTCCAACCAAAAATCACATGTAAATCTGAAAAATGTAAAATATTATTGTATTTAAAATTGAAAGTTGAGAGCTTTGATGAACCTTCAACGGAAAACAGCATCTTGGAATCAGTTGAAGAAACCACCAAAACAGGAGACAGCAAGCATCTATCTTTATAGTTTTGCTAAGCTGAAAAGAACATAAAATTAATGAGAAGATCACAAGAATAAATAGAGTCATATGTAAAACTACATTATTTAAAGGACAATATCAAACATCACCTAAAAATTAAATCTTTGGCAACAAAAAGAATCATCTCAGAGAGCAGAAATCTAGCCAGTTAATAATGTTAAATAAAGCTCATATGCTAAAGGGTATCTCAAAGCAAAATCAAAGAAATCTCCTATGAATATGCACTCATCATGTAGTTTATAGACAAAACCCAAAAGCCACTCCCCTTGTACAACCCCAACAAAACCCAAGACTTGCTATTTACATGAAACCCCTATGTAGAAACACAAGAATTTTACTTCATATAGACTAATAGTATCTTTTCTCTTTTTACGACAGTGGTGGTGGTGTCCAGACCAGCTTATACGCAGCTCGACTAATTCCACACATAAACTAATATCAGCTCATATAGCCAAATACAAGAAGATACAAAAATAAAGAATACCCACAAAAATATCATACCAAATCTTGATAAAGAACAATTATATAGACAAGTTAAAATGAATAAAGATCAAAACCCCACATGTAAAAGACTGAAAAAAAGATTATAAAAAAACACAGAAACCAACAAAGTAGAGAACTAAAGCCACCAAAAAAATGTACTCGTGAGTATCAAGAAAATGAGTTTCCAGCAGCTAAGGAGAAGTACAATAGAAATGCAGAACAAAATAGTCCAAAAAGCCAAGATTTGCTAGTATGTGCTTACCAGTTTTGCCACAAACAACTTTTGGTATCACTGTTTTATATTTCACTATTTCTTATCATAGACAAACGAATAAAAGCATTTGCTTTTTCTTTTATGGTTTTTTAACCCTTTTAATATCCTTGTGTTACCTTTTATATTGAAGAATTTTCAGGGAAAAGTGGGAGACTATTTTTATTTAGATTCATATTGTAAGGCATAGTTTGACGTTTAGTATAAAGTTAGAAATTTGATTTCAATTGTTTTCAAATTTTAATTTGTATTATACTTTCTTGAACGGACTAGTAAGTAAATATTTTTTTTTCTTTTATTTTTTGGAACCATTGCAATACTCAAGATTGTACTCGTGTTTCATTTATCATAGTTAGCTTTAATAATTACTTTGGTATTTTTATCGTTGTCCCTTTTCTTTTCAAAATATCATTTTCGAGAAACAACTTTTCAAAAATATTTGAAGTAGGAATAACGTCTACATACACCTCACATACTTCAGATTCTATTTGTAAAATTATACTCCCTCCGTTCCAAAACGAATATCACTATTTTCTTATTAGTCCGTTCAAAATAGAATGACACAATTCTGAATTTGTAAAATATTTTTGAGTTGAAACTACTACTTTTCACATATTTATGTAGGGCTTATTTTGGATCACAAGTTTCAAAAATTTTACTATTTTTTTTAAAGTCGATTCCAAATTACATGACAATCATTTTGAAACGGAGTACCGATAAGTTGTTGGTAAGTTTGTATAGTGATTAGGACACCCAATTTGCTATGTTACGCACGCCATACTGACAATCAACTTTTCATGCTCCCTCTCTTGTCTGTTTTCTTCTCTTTAACGTGGAGTGTTTATCTGGTCCTCTAATAAAGTCTACCTATAGTTGAAATGAAATTGACCCCATTATTATTACAAGTAAATTACTCCTTTGTACCTTAAAATTGTCTTGTCAATCAACTCAATGAAGTATTTATTTATTTTTTCTTTTTTAGTAAGTTTTTCTTGTTGATAATCATTGTGCTTGTACTTGTTATCTTCCAGGATCATGGAGCAGGGATCACAATCTCCCACCCTCTACTGTACACACCAAATGGACCATTGATCAAGACTTGTGATTGAGATCACTCACCTGTCTCCATGCATTTTTTTATTTTAGGTCTAATATTAGTCAGGAGTCTTTTTAATTTTGTGTGAAAATTCCATGGCACTAAAGTATAAGTATATAGTTTAAAGGAGTACTATACTCTCTCCGTTTCAAAATAGTTATCTTTGTTTGACTTGGACGGAATTTAAAAAAATATGGTAAAACTTTTGGAGCTTGTGGTCCAAAGTAAGTCCTACATAAATATGTGGCTATAAAGCATTTCATTAAGGGTAAAGTAATAGTTTCATCTCAAAAATATTTTCAAATTTAGAATTGTGTCATTTTTTTTAACGGACTAATAAAGAAATAGTGTCATCCATTTTGTAACTGATGGAGTAATATTTAGGTGGAATTAAAATTTAGTTATATCAATATATAATACATCATTTAGTTGGAATAAAAATTTAGGTTTAATGGTCTTTTAAAGTCTTTTAGTCTTATTAGAGATATGTTTAGTTTAAAATATTAGAACTTCTACGACTAGATAAACTAATACTCCTCTATAACCATAGAGCAAACATCAAATGTCTAGCAATGTCATTAATGAGAATTCATATAACTGACATTGACTTGCTCGAGGTTGAGGCACAATTATTGCTATTGTTGTAAATTATGCTCCTCTATATTTTATGAGCAAATTTTCTTAAATACCATTATACTTGAATACAAAAATTGAATATCAGATCCTTTAGTGCTCCAAGTTCAGTATTTGGTCAAAACTTGATTACATCAACTTGTAGAAAATCTCAGTCAGCATGTTTTACTAGATAAATACAATATTGAGGTCAGACTAATTGCACTACCATAAATACCATCACTTGCATGCATGTTGACTATAATGGAATAATATAATCAAAGTTGCCAATGCAAAAACGACCTTTGACTGCTTGAAGACCCTACATTTCAGGTGCCTACAAATTAATAAGATAATACTACTACTAGTTAAATCTACATGAAATTTTTACCCAAATATTATTGTGCTCCTCCTCGTTTTAAGGCACCAAATTCTCTAGTTTTAGCTCCATTACCCTAATTAGCACTTGACAGGGTCATTGTATCTAAAGACACACACATGCTGCTGACTGTTCCCACTTTTGTTGCAGTTTAGAAACTCCATGCAAAAGTGTGATCCACACTTCAAAGTAAACACTTGTCTAACAACAGCATGGGTGTAGGCGGGTGCCAGGATCTTATATGACCAAAAAAACAAAAAAAATACTCAACTATGCGTTATAATTTTTAAAAAAAGTGAATTCAATTGAACCCCTTTTTAAAAACTACCCAGAGTATAGGAACTTGAAGAGTGGCGCCTTCTCTAATACGCCCTCCGTTCCAAAATAGTTGTCATAGTTCAGATTTCGAGAGTCAAACGAGTTTAACTTTGACCGTAATATTTTTATATGTCTTTTAAATATTTTGAATTATTAATTATTGTGATTTATAGTACTTTTTATGTAGTTTCTAAATATATAAACATCGTTACAAAAAACTTAAACATTATATGTTTAAATTCACGGTCAAAATGAACTCGTTTGACTTTCGAAATCCAAACTATAACAACCATTTTGGAACGAAGTGAGTACTATAAGTGGTCGTTTGATTTGCGAGATTAAAAAATAGGGATATCTCACAAATTTGAAATTATAATTATCCCGAAATCATAATTCGGAATTAATAATTCCACCTCCTATATGAGATATGATAATACCAGGAGTTTTGTATAAGAATTATCTCAGTTTTGCTATTCTACCAATCAAATATGGGACTAATATAGTCCTAAATTTAATTTTATTCTGAGACTGTCAATCCAATTCCACCAACCAAACCACCTCTAAGGATTTAAGTTATCCACAGCTTAATTTTTGTATAATATCAACAAACTCTAATATTGTGATAACAAGTTAACTATTATTTTTACTTAGGTGTCATTTAATGTATATTTTAGAACTTCTTTAACATTTTATTCCATAAGTGATCCAGATATTGTAAAAATAATTTTTATATTGTGCATAACTTAATCTCATAGTATTAACCATAGTAGCATTAGTTATCAAAATTTATTTATTCTTCTTTTTGTAGGCGGAATTTGACCCTCAAGATAGTCAACGATTTTCGTCAAACTTTTGCCAAGAGGGGAAGCATTAGCTTATTAGAAGTTTGATTTATTTGGAATATTCTATACTCTCTAGAAGGAATATTATAACAGTTGCTTGTGGACGTATGCTAGCCAATGATAAAGAAGGGTCCCCCGTTGTAATTAACTTTGACCCACCCCCATGCTTTCTAATTTCATTTTTAAAGCCTTCGCTGCTTGCATGAATCTTCGGTTCAATTGATTTTGTGACCCATCATAAAAACAAAATAATATTTCTATCTCTGTTTTAAAAAACTCGCCCAGGGACTCGCCCGGGACTCGCCCCGCACCCCGGCACTAGCAAAACGCCCTGAGACTCTCGGACGGGGCTTAGATCCGTGAGACTTACGCCTCAAGCGCCCGACGATGCGCCCAGAGCACGCCCAGCACCCAACGCTCAGAACTCGTCTTATTGAACCTATGCAAAGATCGTCCAATTCCCTAATTAAGATTGTTCATCCACAATTTTCTTTTAAAATGAAGTTATATTCATCTATAGAAATTCAAAAATTGAGTATAACTCAATTAACGAGACATAATATTACATGTATTATAATTAAAAATATCATAAGGATGAATATCATCTGTATACTTAATCTAAAAAAGCAGAGCCGCTGTTTATAGCATCACCACTTGTTGTTGGTCTTCATGTTTTATTTCAGTCACTCAAAATTGTTAGACTTCAATTATTTTGCAATTTAGTAGAAATTTTATATTTATCAATGAAGAATTAATGTTTTAAATTATAATAGTAATAAATTTTTATTGTTTATTCACTTTCTATGTAATAAATTTTTATTTTTAATTGTTTAAAAGTTAAGGCCTTATGGTTTATTTGTATCTCATAAAAACTGTAACATTATTCAATTTCTTACCATTCTTAAAAAGGTTACATCTTTTGTTTCTATAATTTTTTTTCTTATTTTTAATTTTTTTATACTTTTGATATTTTTTTGGCTCATTATGCTATTTTATTAATTTAAAATTAATTAAAAAATAAGATCCATGGGACTTACGCCCCACGTCTCGAGACTTACGCCTCGCCTCATGATAGGTAAAACGCCTCACCTTACGCCCCCGCCTTTTAAAACATTGATTTCTATTAAATCTTTCAATAAATTATTATACTACATGAACAAAAAAGAAATTAAAAATTTATATGAAATATTTATAGGATCATTTTCTTGCATAAATTAAAAAACTATGTTGGACTATTTTCGTTCTCCATTTAATTTGGAACATATATGTACTGAATAAAAATCGGCTCGCCTACGTGACACATCGATAACATGATCTGAGGGTGACCGACCAGGTGTTAGTAAGTCGCGAGCGGAGGCAAGACGTAAGTCACCGAAGTCAAGGACCAAAGCTAATGACCGAGGAAAGAAAGCAAAACGTTTGCCTCGGTGGAGTGATACTTAGGTCGATCAAAAGTCATGCCCCGAGGTTAATGGCTTAAGCCTCGGTGGATGAAGCCGTCCGCAGTCAGTTGGTTTCCTTCTATTTCGTCCCACTAACCCCACTATCTGAGAAGTGGGAACATGCAGATCTTGGTGGGAACACATGAAATCATGGCCTTGTATCAATTTTAGTCTAAAAATAGTCTCTCATTTTACAATGGAATCATTCAGAAATACTTACGGATACTCTGACAAAATTTGTACTCACAGATATATATTGAAACTGCGTTATTCTCTTGCATTTTCGCTTATTCTTAGCATTGTCTCGACTTTGATACAAAGATTTGCTTGTATTCACAACCCAAATTCGATTTGTGATCCTAAATCAGTTTAGGCCCATACAAGATATACATAGTCTTGAGAGATGTTCAATTAAATTTAGTCGTAAAAAATTATCATGTTGGAACTAGGGTGTTCATGGGACGGTACGGTTCGGGTTTGAGCTTATCGGTAACGGTATATCGGTTAACGGTATGTAATTATATAAAACCAATACCGTACTAATAAGCTGTTGGTTAACGGTAATCGGTAGTTAACGATTCGGTAACCGGTACACCGAAGTAATGCGTGAATTCTTGGTGGGTTGTTGTCAATAGTTAACATTTTTTAATTAATATGAATAACAACTAAAGTAATAAACAAACCATCCACACAAACTAAGTAAACAAGTACAATCAACAAGTCTTAACAATATGCTAACATAACACAAAATAATGAAATAGAAAAAGAAAAGATAAGAAAGTCTGATCAATAATCCGAGAAAGCAAAATTAATTATAAAATAGGCCGGACTCATTAATTAAAGTGTATAAGTATTGACATATAACCACCAAAAATAATAATAGTAATAATAATAATAATAATAATAATAATAATAATATTAATTGAAGTTTAACCTATAAGTTAATGTTGTAAATTAAGAGTTTAAATGACTTAATATACTAATAATAATTAAAATAAAATATATAAAAATTATAAAAAAAACCTTATCGATTATCGGTACGGTAATGGTAAAGAGATATAGAAACCGTTACCGTACCGATATCTTATCGGTATTGGAAATTAATACCATTACTCTAATAACCGTTATACCGATACCGTTATGCTTATCGACAGCGGTAACGGTTCGACTATCGGTACCGGTTCGGTTTTGCACGCCCCTAGTTGGAACAAAGTAATTATAAAAGGAAAAGTTGAATTGATCAATCCCTCGTTGACATAAGAGAAATTTGTTCCTATAGCAACAAAAGTGATTCAAAATTTATTTTTATACAACCTCACAAAAAAAAAAAAACTTTTAGGCTGCAAATTTTAATCCAGAATTACTATTATACTGACTAAATATATACAGTATGTTAACATCATTCTCCAAAAGAGAAGTGCATTTTGCGAGGGGGGTGGTTTCCCCACGAGGAAGTGATTAGGGGACAATGGTGCGACACTAGAAAAGAAGGATTCTCTATGCCTAAACTTTCAAGATTTCAATGCTAGACAACGGAGGATTTGTTTAATTATCTTCCTAAGATTCAAGATCATTAATGTACTAACACAGTAGTAACAACAACTGGTGGAACTTTCTTAGTCCTAGTCATGGCTGAGCAATGCAAATTAATTGATGAGATAACTTGTTTACAAGACTGCCTCTTATGATTTCATATACTAATTAAATTTGTGAAATTAATGGAGTATTCACATTTATAACTCATTAGTGATACGTAGTTACAGAAATAAGAAAATAGTAAAGAGTACAGTGTGACTCATATTATTAGATTTAACACAACGACCAGCACATGGCCACCCATTGGCAAATTCTATACGTAGATATTTCTTGGCTTGTTTTTACAAACACTGATATGTTAGCTTAATTAACCACGAATCAAGATGGATTTGATTCTTCCATAATCATGATAAACACCATTTGGTGAGGCTCATGGCACGTTGCTATACTCTACATCACATGCATTCATATCCATCACGTATATATAATTATATATTCATATGGGCATTAGTCTAATTACGTACACTATGATCAATTCGATAGATCCAGGACCACTTTACTTAGTTCAATTCTTTTTTCTATGATGTTTATCTATAGATCCTTTTACGTATTTTCTTGCGGTGCAGGGTAGCGGGGTTGAAAAGAATGTAATATGTTGCACCTACAAAGAACGTAATTGTCCATCTCAAAAGGGGAAAATTGAACTAAGAGTTTAAGTTTTTTATTAATTAATAATATGATCGTGTATTGTTTATAGAGACGATTAAATTAACCGATTTTGTAATATTGTTAACTATGGCTCGAGTAAAATCTTTCAAATTATTATCTAACAAGAGTATTGTCTTTCTCTCAATTGTGGGATCGCCCTCATCATTTAACAAATTGATCGATGAGCTTTCAGACAACTCAATATGAATAAATTTCATTAACATCATACATTTGTAATAACTCGTCTTAGGTGCAATTTCAGTGGAATGAAAGGACAAAACTAGAACTCTCCACTTCTTGATCGTCTAATTTTCTCAAGTTGTTATTTGGATGAGTGAATATATCCCTAGCTCGGCTCATTGAAATTTAATACAAATTACACTAGGAATACAAAGAGGAGAATGCACGTAAAACTAAGGAGATAGGATCAAAAATCAGGAAATAAATGCAAGGGAAGAAACAGGCTGGCCTTGACAAGAAGGGTGGATTTTAGTCTTTTAGATAATAGGTCCAGCTTTAGCATTAAAGATTGAGTGCAACTGCAGAATTTCATTTCAGAAAATCAGACCCATTAATTACTAAGCCTATAAGGTAGCCCAGCAGCCCTCTTTCTTGTTGCCAGTTTGATGCAATTAGAAGCTACAACTCCTCCCCCCCTTAATTCACCTTGGACCAGTGGAATTGTTGTAGACAAGTTTGCATGGTTCAAAGAAGCCACTGCTGGGCTAATTCTTACTAGTACTCATAACAGGTAAGGGCTTCATTCCGGAAAAATAATTAGATGGAGTCCACGTACAAGTAACAAATTAATGTGATAATAATATGCATCACTTATCCATGGGTAAGTAATGAATAACAAATTTATATTAAAGACGCATGTCTAACATTCGTATGCTTTTGGTAAACATTCCTCAGTTTGAGCTCGTCGCACGAGGCTTGTCTAGTGCGGTTTACATCTCCTATGTGGTTTGCAAGCTATTGCACAAGCTTCAACAAAATCATATCCAAATGCCTACTTTTACCTCGGTTTGGTTTCAATCAAACGTATTTTCGGAACTTTTCCTTATAGAGCAAAAGCCATTGATGAACAGTTGTGCAATAATGAAACATTGTACCACAGAAATGATTAACCGAAAAAAGTAAAGTAGCTTCTTTTGAGATAATAATGGATAGGAATAATGTCAATTTTCAACCAATTGGCTTGTACGATAATTAGGGTAAGCTGTGAACCAACTGGTATTAAGTTGGTACAAATAGAACTGATAAGACCGTCATTTTCCCTTGTTTGTTTTTCTTTTTGCATTTTGGCTACTTACTAGTTTACCATGCTCTACTTGGAACAACTACAAAGTGTCGAGTCCTTCAAAAATAGGAAGAACTAGACAAATAGTCTATTTTGGACGCGTCATTTAGATTTTAGCAAATTTCTTAAAACTATTTAAATTTTAGCCATTGACGTAAACTTCAATTCATTAATTCTTGACTTCAGACCTTCAAGGGCAAAATTTAGTACTGAAGGTCTAAAGTTCAACTTAAAATCTGAAGGTTTGAAGTTGAGTATAGTGATTTCCAACTTCAAAGCTTTCAGATTTGAAGTTGGGCATAGGTAACGTACGACATCAAACCTGAAGGTTTGAAAGTTAAGCATAGGAAGGTTTGAAGTTAAGCATAAGCAGCTTTCAATAATGTTTGGCTAATTAATTATTTACTAAAAAAAATTTGTTCAATAACACTTATTTAAAACAAAACGCCATATCAGCTCCTCGTTGTCTAGTAAAACTAGGTTCGACTTTTTAGGATGCAGGAACATTGAAAAAAATTACACCATGTGCCATAGGAAACTTTTTAAAAAATATAGCAATATTTTATAACCTTACCAAACATAACAAAAATTTACACTTATTTTCCTTTCATCGTCTCTGTCTCTTCAATCTCCCCTCCCTTTTTACACCACTACCACTGTTCTGACATGCCACTGCTTCGATGCACACCTACTGATCTGTTGTCGTCATTGTTCCTGTCAGCGTTGTCTTCTGTCGTCTTTGTGTTGCTGTTGTAGTACTTGTCACGCGAACTGTTGTTCTCCCTCGGCGACGGCTCTACTACAAACATAGTGCCTCTATCCTCATCCATCACAAAAGTAGCGTTGGCGACGGTGCCACTGCTTTCGTTTTTCTTTTTCTTTTATTTTAGTTTCTCCGGTGACTTTTTCTCCATCGACGTAGATCTGAAATTCCAACGTGTATAGGTATTGAATAGATACATATAATAAACACATTGGTGTGTGCTTATTGTATTTTCATTGTATAGATAATGTATCATTGTTCATACTATAAAAATACTCTACACATAATAAAAAGAATAAAAAATATATATAATAAATTATTGACGACCGGCTGCAGCCGGAGGCGGAAGTCTTCAAGTGGCAATCATAGGGCCGACAGTTGGGGGTGGCATGATAGTGTCGGATGGGTATCTAGGTTTTTTCCCACTTTTCATGTTCATATATATATATTTTTTTAAAAAGTATTACTCTGTTTTGAAAATTGGTGTAATGTTGACATTCTTGTATAAAGTGAAAGTTTTATTTATCTAGTTATGTAAGTTGGCCGAAACTTTTATAGGGCAGAAAGTGGCTATTCATCAAAATCTTCTCCATTAAATCTTGGGTAATTTTCAAAAATAGGCAGCCCACCACCCAAAATTACAAACATGAGGCCATTTTTTTTTTCATGCATAACATCCACCCCTAAAATTACAAATTTTAGCACTCCATCATAAAAAAACACCCTAGCTATCAAATTTTCCCCTCCCCAGCCACTAAGCCACCGGCAGACACCTTCCCCCGCCAATGGTGTCATTACTTTTTTGTATTTTACTGAATTTATGTTGTTTATTGCGTCTAAATCATTGCTTTGGACAAGTTTATACAGACAAATCTCCCTTTAAAAATTAAATTATACATGAATATACATATATAAATATGTAGCAATGAGAGAAATAGAAAAATATACGCAAAAAAAGTAAAAAATCATATAAACATCATTAATATACAGATTTATTCACTCGCATATACACACTTATACAAATTTATACAATTTTATACATTGTATAAATTTGTATAAAATTGTATAAACTTGTATAAACTTGCGGCGACTGCTATCTCGGGAAAAGGGTGACAGCTCTGGTAAGATTCGGAAATATGGGCCATTTTTGGTAATTTTCGTCTTTTGCTTGTCTTTTAGTGTAATTATCCCTTAAATCTTTAACGGCCTATTTGCAAAAATATGACACCATAAGCAATGGTTTGCCTTTTTGCCTGTGCTAACAGGAGTTTTGTAAAAATGTCCCCGTTAAATTTTAATGAAAAAAATCCAGACGGAAACACCTCTGTCAAGTTTTTATGTCGGGGGCAGGACTTGCCTTTATACCTCTTTGTTTTTCAACACTTATCCCTTCAAGTGTTGGCAAAAGGCAATACTTGCCGCACTTGGTCGCAAGTCTTGGTGCCTTTGATCCCTCTCTATTTGCCAACACTTACCCTTAAAGTATTGGCAAAAGGCAACACTTGCCACACTTGGTCGTAAGTCTTGATAATTACCAAGACTTGCCCCTTCCAGTCTTTCCCTGCATTCTCGCCATATAACTTGAAGTATTGGCAAAACAGTACATGTCCTTGAAATATTGGCAATTATCAAGACTTACAAGATTTTTACTTTAAAGTCTTGGCTCCGAGCTAAAAAAGGTATTTTGCTAAAACATTGCTCAGCACATATATTTTTTCAAAACCACTTCTTATAGAGGGTACGCGGTAAAATTTTTTGGTCTTTAAGCATTGTGATTCGTGAACATCTTCACGGCCCAGCAGCTCCTCAAGTCCAAGACCAGCTTTTTATGGGTTCTTTACAGAATATACAGTTGCTGGGGCGATTTATAGAAAAAGCACATTTCTGGTGCCCCATCATAAATTTGGCCTAATAATAAAAGTCTTACAAATTTTGCCCACATAAATTTCCGGTGGTCGCCAGTTCATTCTAATAGAAAAGACCTGGTAATCTCTAGACCTAGCATCGTCAGCAACTTTGCCTGACGGGAACTATTTTTGTAAGACTTTAATTACAGAGGTTAAAACTGCAACTGAGGCGCCTAAAATTGTTAAAACTGTAACTGAGGCGTCAAAAATTGTCTATTTCACGCAAGAACGTCATTTCAACAGGGGAAACTAGGTTATTGGCCCATCTCCATTATATTGAGACAATTTCACTAGAGGAAATGCACAAACCATGGATTTTGGTTTTGGCACACTAAAATTGGAATCTAACCAAACATAAGTGAAGTTCTCAAACAGAAGTGATTACACTTTGAATAATTTTTTTTTAAAAAAAAATTATATGGTCTACCCAATGAATGCAACTCAAAACTTTGGTCCTGGGTGAGATCTGTTTGGTTTATCGACTAAACCCTGTTGGATCATCCAAAGAGAACTCATTCACGTAAAGATTTCGCTCAGAGGTCAATTTTGCCACTGCTCTTTGTTTTGAGACAACTTTTTTTATTGATTTTGCATGAGAGGCCATATTTTTTGAACTTCAATCTTTGTGGGCTGAACTTCATACCACAAGGGTTGAAGTTTACGCATCTATGCCTAAAAGTTCAGCCATTGCAGGTTGAAACTGAACTTTATACCTTAGGCATGAAGTTCAGCCCATAGGGATTGAACTTCAGCCCACAAAAATTGAAGTTTCAAAAAGTGATCTCTCATGTAAAACTACTAAAAAAAGCAGCCTCAAACCCAAGACCACTGGCAAAAGTGGCTATTCGTGCACTTTGCCCCTCATTCACGACTGAAGTTTTGCGTCGCAATCAGTAAAGTCGTAGCCCAAAAAATTACAACCTTTCTTAGCTCAAGCCCTTGTAAATTTCAGTAGGCGATTGAATCCTGTCTTTATTTTTTGGTTGAACAATAGTACAATACTGTGTGAACTAAATGAGGAGAAGAGATATAATGTGTCGGGGAGGGTATAGCATATTAATATCAAGTGAGTAACTACTACTAATACTACAAGTGATAATATATTTTTGTTCAATAAACTAAATAAAATGCTGAATTAGGAAAAACGTGCAAAAAATATACAAGGTAAAACGGATCTGAGAAGCTGCTGAGGCACTATTTAAGTATGTATCCTAATAATTAAGGCGTCATAATACGAATTATAATGTTGTAATTGTTAGAGATTGGATTTGGTGCCTGATTGAGTATATATAGCACCTCACCTAAAAAATTTAGGAGAGAAAAGAAAATTTAAGTAAAAGCAAACTGTTCATGAGCCTATCAAACAAGAACACTGTCTAAACAAATTTTTTGTTAGAAGAAAGTCAGTATGTGTGGTTTCAGTGTTTCACCAACTATTTTAATTTCGGACAGATTGAATAACCTAGAAACTTGGTGGTCATAAAATGGAGTTGAAGAAAGTCCAACTACTACCGGCCTAACCCTATTACTCCAACAACTTGCATGCTAACTATTTGGTTTATAGTATATTTGATTAAGAAAAAGAATCATTACATAATTTGTAGATATGAAGTGTCACATGCAACTTTTGGCAAGTCACCAAACTAATTAGGCTCAATAAGATAGCAAATTCACCAACTCCTTTTTTCGGAATTTTTTTCACCAATCAAAATCAACTGTATTTGGATTAAGGGCAAATTTTTATTTTGTTTGGTGTTTAGTTATTATTAACAAGCTACACTTTTGAAACATTTTAAAAGTAATTTTAGTTAGTAAAAAATTGTGTTTTAAGATTACATTTTCAGGAAAGTGTTTGTAAAGGTCATTTTTGTTAGTTTAGAAGAACCTATCTTTGGGATCCTGGTTTTAAATCCAAATACTGCTGTTTTTGGATCTTGGAATTTTGTTATGTAAAATTCTCTAATTTAATAGTTTAAGAGATAATCCAAACAAGTACTACGTAGTAAATTTCTCTGTGTTTAATTTGTAGGTGAATTTTATCTAGATATTTTTTTTTTCTAAAATAAATCAAGCATAACCTTGATTTTCATTTGCCCCCACAAAATTTAGAATCACAACCAAATTTCTCTGAGATTTGGTTTGAAACCACACAAATTTCTGGTCCACTAATGGAAGCCTAACCATATGCTAATTAATTAGTCCATACGTTCCTCAAGGAACTCTATGTCTAGTCATATCACAGTGGTTAGAGAGTACTTAACAAACAACACTCTTGTCACACACACACACACACACACACACACACACGACACATCGCTAAAAGAAAATTAGGATGGAACTATGGATAGTAATGCTTGATTAACCAAATAGCCATTACTAATTATTCTCTTAAAATAAGTGTAAATTTATTTGACTTGCAATCCAATTTGAACACTTCTTGCATGCAGGTCTTCTCTTACTTGCTAAGTATAGTATGACAGTTGGATTAGTAATATATTTACAATATGACTATCGTACCATGTACTGAAGTGAGTGCATTTCACCTTGCTTTGAGCTGTTAAATCACTAGAAAACACTTAACAAAGATCTCCATCCTTATGCAAAACGCTTCATGCCATCTTATTTACCAAAATCTATGCAGTAGGATTTTAAGTTAGAAATATAAACTTTCTTACACCATCACTCTAATTTCATTGCTTATAACATATATAAGTACTTTATTTTTTAAATTATCATATCAAAAAGCTATCTATTATTGTCGGTCAATTTAACATGTTAAGCAAAAAATCTGTACACAACTTAAACTCGAACATATAAGTGGTTACATTCGGAAATTACAACAGAAAGACTGGATGTAATGTCCAAGGCATCCACTTCTGTTCCATCCACGCAAAGGAAGGAAGAATGTGGTAATATGCTTTGCTTGTGGCTACCATTACCCAGGTTTTAAGGCTATATTTTAATTTCAAGTTACTTGATATACACTATCACTGTATCCATTATTCTTTATTCCTAAGGGAAATTGAGTGTGTTACCATCCACCGCCAAAATATGTACCTTTACATAGCGAAATTCAAGATGTTTATTGTAATAATTTTTTTATATTTCAAGTCGAAAATAAAGAGTTTTCAAACTCACAAATCTATTCTAATTCAGACTAACATTACTTGCTCCCCAAGGTGTAAACGCCGCAGCAATACAGCAAAGGAAAGCAAAGCCAGCATCACGAGACTTACCTGGCAGGCAAAGGGCAAAACTCAACTGTACTACTACTCTACTACTTTGTTATACAATTCTTGTGAATGACAGATAAGAATTACAAGGAGAAAGCAAGGAAGATTTCCAAGTTTAGAATTTGTTGACAACTCAAAACAACAAAAAGAGTCCTATCAATTCATTCATTGCTAGCTCATGATTCATTCATATTTTATCAAACTGAAAAAGATGACTTGTACCGTTTCTACTCTTTTAATAATTCAAAGAATTCCTAAGAACGCGTAATGTGGTGCTCAAGAATAAAAAAACCACATTGACACTGCACGTACTCTACACGTTGCATTCCTATTACGTACGCTTAGAGATTTCATATAACAGCTCATCCATTATTCATCCTGATTCCAATGGGAAAAGGCTTTAGTTATTACTCTTCCGTTCCAATTTATATGGCAGCATATCGAGTAATTACTGGTCCGATATGTACAATCCAATGCACCATTTCGATTCTTATTTGTTAGTTCCTCCTAGTAGAATAATGAAAACATTAGAGATCAACTACTTTACTAATGATAATAAGGACTAGAACGTGGAATTAAAAATTAACCCACATGGACAACTACTTATTCACCACCCAAAAAAGAAACATTCTGGATCGTGCTATTCCATGCACCACTACCACTATCCACCGTCCTTGTAATTTCCACCTTTACTTACAGTGTGCCCCTGAATTAGTATAACACAAATAAATATATTGGTTCTAATACTAATAACTACAGTATATTCATTTTTAAACACTTCAAAAGATTGACAAATATAGCTGTAAATAAAAAAGAATATCATATAAACCAATAAGCAGTGTAACACCAATCGATTTTGACCTACTCTGTACATAAAAGAGTAGCCTATAACAGACAAAACCGTAAAATCAATAATACTTTTTCCTAAAAAAAAAAAAAAAATCACAATAAGAACCAATTTACTAATTTGTCTAACAATACAATCAAATTTCCCTAATAAGAATAATTTCAATCCATAGAAAACAATAAACGCGGTTTCCTCAAAGGCATAGGACTTTCAACTTCTTGTTCAATTGGTATTTGACTTTTCAAATCACAGTCAATACTCAACCCCAATTGCAATTCTGGGGAAGGAGGCAACATGTTCAAGTCAAAGTCACGGAGCGTGTGAGTAGACGCGCCACCATCAGAAGTTGTCACGACACTTCCACTATGACCACCGCCGTCACGGTGGTTGTTGTTGTTACCACCTAGTTTGCCTTCATAGTGGCGGCGTTTGTGTCCACCTAAAGCTTGTCCAGTTGGAAAAGCCTTGTGACATATAGAACATACGTGTGAACGTCCACTTGGGTTTAAAGCAGAAATATTATTAACAACGTTGCCACTTGTAGAATTTGACGTTGTAGGATTATTGTTGTTGTCATCTAATAAGGCGGTGGTGGCAATAGTTGTAATTTTCCTATGACTTGCTTTGTGTCCACCAAGAGCTTGATAAGAACTAAAAGACTTGTCACACACGCTACACTTGTAAGATTGTTCTGTTTCTTGATGAACCGGTGTCAGCTCACGGTTTTTCTTCTCCGGTTCTTTAGAAATAGTAGTAGTAATAGTAGTATCAGTTGAACCGGGTGTAGTTCCGTTACCGCTACGGGCAAGCATAATAAGACAAAGTGCTAAATATTCTTCTTCAGAAGGTGGGGTTTCAATTCGAGGTCGTTTGGATCGTTTTCCTTTAACCCAAGAATCCAAATTATTCATATCAACATGATCTTCATAACGTGGTGGTAGAGATGGTGTTGCTGCTGTGGGTGACTTTAAAGCTTCAAGAGCCATAACAATAATATGTTTACTATAGTTATGAAATAATTCAAGAAGAATAGTTTGTGTGACGGCTGTATGTAGAGAGAATTTAGAATAGGGTAAACTAAAGGCTAAAAAAATAGAAAAGGGAGTTTGAGTGAGAGAGTGAAGGACTGAAAGAGTATATATATAGGGGTATGTATGTGTGTGTAAGGGGGAGTTGGAAGTTGCGTAAGGAATGGCGGTGAAGGAGTTGTACAGGTTATAAATAAGTATTATAATAATACGTAGTTATGTGGATAAAGTATAGTGGAGTATAATACTCTTTTCATAATTCCTTTAGGTTAAGGAAGTATTAAAGGGGGTTAATTAAGAGGTGTTCACACACGTCTAAGACATGATGTGTAATATGTAAGGGAGTGAAGAAGTCGGTCAAGAAAGAGTGGTTAATTTTGTAAAGAGGTTGTTGATATGGTAAAGCTTTTGGCTACGACTGAGCTTCTATCTTTTCATTGACTTATTCTAAGGTCAAAACCAAAATAGTACCATATGACTTGCTAGGAAATTATTAGAAAGAAAAAGAGCAAAATTAGTTTTACAGACTTAATGCGTAGGCAAATACGTAATCACAGCTTTATATGCGTGCTTGCCAATTAAAGCTTCATGATTTTTTAATTATTACGGTAATTAATATAGAGATTTTATGTATAAGGCGTGAATGAGCATTAATAATATATACTCCCTACAGAATAATCAAAGATTATAGCATTATTGGATGGTTAAGTTATATAGAATACATAATTTTTAAAATAATTTTGGGTAATTTACAATTTTTTTTCACAGAAGTTTTATATGAAAGTCTTCTTAGCTAAACTATTTCGATCTGGAAAACAAGAAAAGTAGTCATTAATCAAAAGCCAGAGGGAAAAATGACATTTTCTGAAAAGCAATAACTGGATAAGTTATAGATTTTTCACACAACTATACCCATTCACTTGCAAGAAACTGAGAAAGTAAAATACACCAAGAATAACTGTTTAATTATATTCTCTCAATTTTTCCACCGTTAAAATTGTGAAAAATATTATCAATATGCAAGTCTAAGGTAGACAGTATGAGACTTTATGATGTGGGTGCCTTGTTTAGGAATAATAACTTCCTTTATGGTTGGCCATATCCATCTAGAAAGACACCTAAGTTCAAACGTTTATAACAAAGTTTCTAATTTTAGACACGTGTTCTATGTATTTGTCCTTAGACTAATTTACACACGTTTCTAGAGTGTAATAGAGATCTCTTGGGATTGGTAAGAAGTGTACATCTACACACTATCTAGTAGATTAGTACCAGTATACTCTAGCTAGCAGCAATTCTCATATAGATATTTGTGTGCATACTTGTCAAAAGCTAAAGCAAATTGGCCCTATAATTCCCTACTTTTTAACTAAGTACCTTTTTTTAACTATTCGATAAGTGAACAAGGAATTTTAATTTTGATACACATTAATTGAAGCACGTAATTAACCGTAATTAAATTACTTAACGTTCTTCGTTCATCGTTCATCGTTCATCATATATTGATTATATTCATTAATCAGCATTACAAATCTCCTTCTGGTTTTACTATATGTCGGCGAGATACCAAGTAATTAAGTAGTAATTAAGAGCTAGCTACATACTATGTTAGTGTCATTAAATATAATTATGCATTCCATTTACATCCTTTAATTTTGTTACATAATTTTATGTGTCGACGATACCTCATTTTATAATATGTCCAAAAAAAAAATGTTTCTTTATTTGATAATACTGTAGTTTATTATAGACATTTCATGTTAACTTTAGTGTTGATTTTGTAGTCAAAGTTATATAATCTCGACTTCCTTATACTCACATATTTCAAAGTAAAAAAAATTAAAAAAGTAAAATATTGTGCCCAACCAAATAGATTCAAGTACTAACATTAGTCATACATAAATGACAAATCATATAGTGATGAGCAACGAGTATGAAACTATAAACAGGGGCGGATGTAGAGTAGGGGTATCGGGTTCGACAGAATTCAGTACGTTTTGCGCGAACAGTGTATTTGTGTTAAAAAAATTATTAAAATATGTACAAAAGTCAAATCAAGAACCCAGTAACTTTCACTTAAGATCGTTATCTTAAAATTTAGAACCCATAAGGTTCAAATTCTAAATCCGCCTCTGACTATAAATACGCGAACTCTGTTCTCAACTTATCAAAATTTTGACGCCATGTGTGACGCGTATTTGATGAAAGATGTTATCAAAATAGCTTCTTCTCCCTTGCAACAAAAGAGAATAAAAAGGCAAAAGAAGATAAGTGAAGTGAAGAGAGGAGTGTGGAATTTTACGCAACGATGTAATGTTGTGGGCAATGGATATAGCAACAGGTGGAGTCATGGATAGCTTTAAGGGAAGGGAAATAGAGAGATGACATGTGGCTATAGAAGTAGGCATATATTTTAGGTTCCTGAATGTTTGGGACAAGTAAAGATAAGAGTAGAGCCGTCCAAGCACCAAGAAACTTGACAAAATTCTACACTTGTACGCTCTAATTAAGCATAAGCCGCTAAATTTATCCAGAATACTTGCCTCTTCTTACCCCTTTTTTCAGTTTAACTATTCATCTCGCTAGATTAATTCAAATGTTGGTATTGTGTATATTGCCAACAAAATGGAGGGAGTAATAGGAAGGAATCAAAACTAAAGCACCAATACATATTATTTAATTTATTACATTTGAGAGATGAAAATGATAAATACATGTCTTGTATTCTGATTCGGCCCTTTTGGAGTGAGTTTGACTGTTTGAGTCGGCAAAGTTTGGTTTGCCGATTTCCAATTTGAGTATTTCGTTCATGAACTGATAAATTTGATTCATAAATTTGGGTCTATTCTAAATTTAGGAGTTAGCTCAAAAAAGAGAGGACTGTCCAAATTTTATGAAGGGACAATTATCGCATCACACAATCATGCATCATCCGTTCACAACATAAACAATATCAAAAAATAAAATATTACCACTAATACTAAGTATCTATCGGAAACAATTCTTCTACCTCATATGAAGTATATCACCGGTATATTGTTGAGTTGGTGATTAATATTGATAAACATGTATATAAAATATTAAAAAATAAAGGCTAAATTACATAACTATACAAAGTAACATTTTGTTTTACACAAAAATAACAACATTACTATAGTTTTCAAAAATAGCAATACTTTTTTATCAAAAAATAACAAATATACATAAAAAGAGGAAAAAACCCTAGATCTCTTTTCTTCCTCCACACTGTCCATCCACCACTGCCAACCCCCTCCGCCCCCCGTCGCCGGATTCCGGTCACCAGATTTTTTATAAGTTTTTTTTTTAAAAAATTGTTTAAGCTTGTATGCCATATATTTTTCCACTGTATATACACCAATATACAATGGGGAAATAATGCACATACAATTCTTCCACGTTCAAACCACCACAAAAAGTACCATAACCACCATTATAATCACCATAAACATAAAAAGAAGAATAAGAAGAAGAAGAAGAAAATTGTAAATACATATATATAAAAAGCGAAACAAAGGAGATACAATCAAATCTCTTTTCATACAACTTCTATACAAATGTCATACAACGCCAATACAAATACCATACACCTCCTATACAATTGCCAAACAACTCTCATACACAATCATACAGTTTCCAGATCTGGAATACATTTTCCATCCAACTGACATAACGAAACAACATCAACAACTTAGAGAAACCATAACAAAGCAGAGCAACAACGATCTTCGCTAGAGAAACGAAGCAGCACATCAGCAACGGTAGCAACCGATGAACAGTAGTAGCGGCAACAACCTGTGAACCAGTAGCAGCAGCATCAACCTTTTTCGGAGAATGATGTTGCAGCGGCGATGATGGAACGGACGAAGAACATGTTGTAGCAGTGATCAATGTTGCAGTAGTGAACGACTGTTGCGTAGCCAGATTTATCTCGTCGACGAAGTTGATCGTTGGGGAAGGGGAAAGTGGTGGTGGCGATGGAGCGGTGGTGGATGAGGGATGGTGGGGCAGGTAGAGAGAATTGGGAGAGGTATATCAAAACTAGGTTTTGGTTTATGAGAGAGAGTCCTTATTTTTACCTATTTGCTATTTTTTGTAACAAATGTTAAAAGTATTGCTATTTTTTTAAAGAAATCAAAGTATCTCTATATTTGGTAAATAAGTTTTATAAAATTATATGTGGTGTAATTTATCCAAAAATGAAAATGACATGTGTTATACTTTTATGAGTAATCTTTTACGAATGTGAGCTTAAGTGAAACACAAATAATTTTTGGATTTGGATGATGCACGCTTAATAAACTTGGTTCATCAGTTTTAGGTCGATAGAAGTTTGGTTCAGTACAGTTCGGAGCAAACGCATATTACTTGGCAAAAGCTATATATGCAGTAATAACTATCACCACTTGGCCACCTCATTGACAACCCCTTCATTTCTTGTCAATTTCCTATTAAACGAAGTGCATTATGTTCATTTACTTTGACTGTACTACGAGATGTTCCAAACTTTAATTGGAAGATAAATATATACAAATTAAAAAGGAAAAAAGTCTATGAATATGGTTTGTGGGTTTTATAGCACGGAAGTTCCGTGACTAATTAGTCCATGACTCAGTAAAATTCAATAGTGTTTATCCATTCAAATGTTTCATCTTAATCCAGAATATTTAACTCTTTGAATTCCACTTTTGCGAATAAACTATGACAACAAGCTGCTTTTGACTATATTCAAAATTAAACACAAGTTTTACCAATTGAGAGTCGATCTCGTGATCAATTTTAACACTAAAAGGGTTACTTGCTCCAAAAGTAGAACAAAAAGCAAAGCTAATACAGAAGCTGCGTGTGAGATGAATCAGCTCAAGACTATGCCGTAAAGGCAAAGGGTACTATACGGTATACACGGCCTTTCATACACCAAATATACACTTCACTAAGTATTGAATACTCTATAATATCAAGGATAAAGGTTCAAGTAATCACTTCTCAATCATTCCTTTACACAATTAAACTCCCTATAATTCACTTTCGTTTGACTACTACTTTAATTTCCTCGCTTTAGTTTGTTTCTGCTTTCCAAATCTTCGCTACAAAAACAAGTACCAAAATTTCGCCGATGGATTTATTTGAAGTTTTCTCCTAGGAAATGTATGAATTTCTATTGGTGCCTCTAAGTTGAATGAAATAATGCAAGGATCTAAATCCTTCCTAAGAGTGTGTTAGTGTCAAGTACATTAATTTACCGCTGAAGATATTGTAAAACATATAATATAATCAAATACGAAAGGATTATAAACTTCAATTTGAAAGCTACAATCAAGAGAGTTCTCTCTAGAGTATTAGTCAAAAAAACAAAATCAGTAAGAAAACGTGGCTTAGACCCAGAAAAACAACATAGAACTAATAACTCATCTAGTTAGAGACTCCCTATAGACTTACCTATATAAAAGTATCATCAGACTTAAGCAGCACCAAATCCTAACAGCTTGTTTGGATGGTTGTACGTTACACATCGTATCATATACTACTGTTAATACAGTGTTTGTTTTGATTTTTACCGTAAGTAACAATGAAAACTTCCATTTTATGTAATGATTGATTTGAGGTGATTGCGTCATTTAATCACATATTACCAATTACCTTTTTTTTTTTTACAGTAACTCTACTTCGCACCCTATTTTTTTCTTGATAATTGTGTAAATTCATTGTTCATATTGCTAGTGCGTGATATTATGGAATGACGAAAAATTATATAATCTATCTACACGTCGAACTCACCAAAACAATACGATACGACATGATAGCATATATTACGACATGTAACAACCATCCAAACAAGCTGAGATAACTAGAACTTTAACATAAACTCCAATCAAAACAATAGACTAAAGATTATTTTAAGGACCAGTCACTCTCCACAAGATTACGCCAGACGCTTCTCTGCACCTCGAAGTTGTGTCGTTCACCAAAAACTCCATCTAAATCAAATTTTATCCATTCCTTCTTTCCTGTGTCATATAAGAAAAAGAACAAGTACTCCAACTCTAAAAAGCTCGAGTTAACCTTAAAGGAAGGAATAAATACAATCTCTCCTTTAGGGGTGGAGGTAAATCGACAGAAAAAAACTGTTTCTGCTATGTTGTTGAACTCTGATGGTAGGTCAATTGTTTGGTTCAGTATCCATGTCCAATCAGCTTCAGAGCCATTAATTAAAACATACATATGAATCTTGCCATCACATGTCAAATTCCGATGGTGATCTAGAAGTGCAACTTCTCCCTTTATCTCGACTATTGTCAGCGAAGAGTGTCTTGGGTTCAACGATACTCCATCAAGAAACGAGAATCTTGTAAAACTTTCTTCTCCAACATTGAATGCAGCTATGTGATCATGTCTTTCCATGAAGTTTACACAGTAAATGACACCATCGATATGAACACAATTGTTCTTCATAGGGAAAAATCTGAAGCAACACTGGACCTCTCTCCACGACTTGTCTATCCCGAGAGTGAAAATAGTAAAGTATATAGTTTTATAAGACTGTTGTGCCTTGAGAACTTTATGTTTCTTGGTAATGGGATCAAAACCCAAGCAACAAGTTGTAAGATAAGGGTCAACTTTTTTGGTGTGCTGAGGAAGAACGACATGTTCTTTTCTAAAAGGATTGCAAACAACAACGTCTTCAAGAAAATCGTCCCATAGGCAAACTAGGCCATTGATAGATTCCATAAATTTAAGTCTATGAAAACGCAAGTCCTCCAAGTACTGGAATAAGGAAAATTCGAATTGGTCGTTATTTGCTTTTTTCTGGACGTCTAAGTTACTAGTAATAAAGGTCTCACGACTGCTATATGTAAAATTGACAAGTAGATGATCCAAGCCGGTACCTTTCGAAGGATGTGCTTTAATGAATGATGGCTGCAATATAAGGGAGCAAAAGGATTTACAAACACACCTAAATCGGAAGAGAGACCTGGTAGGAACTCTTGTGAGAATATCGAACACAATGTCGAGAGGAATGTGCATATTACCAACCTCCATGTTACACCACTTGGTTGTCCAAGAAAATATGTTTGAATGAATACATATAGTGCTGGTATAGAGATCCTTTTTGGGTTTGGATTAGGTTTTCCTAATCTTCCTATTTTTATTTCTTTGGGTGCAAAAAGTCTATGTATATGGAAAAACAAAATCAAAGCATTAAAGAGAATTAAAATTGTCACCTTTAGTCAGTTTATTATACTGATCCGGATTAACTGAACAAGTAGTTAACTATAGTATAATCTTTAGTTCGACACTAATAATAGTTTATAATTGTTCTCTTGAACTTCCAACTAAGAGATAGCAGTCCTGAAAGTCAACTTGAAATATGAATTACAGAAAATTGACACTAATAACCTCTTTTTGTTGTTACCATCCCATTGGAACTCGACCTTCAACTGAACTCAGAGCATAGCCTGCAAATTCCAAGTATAATGAGAACTGGGCAGTGCATCAAAGATAACAGAAAATTGATAATTGCACAAATCTTATGGTGCACCTAATGTTGCATCGAAGAATTAACATTGAATATCCCATGAGTTAATTTTCCTTGCTGCCTAAAATTTACAACAAATCTCACTCCATCTGCAATGAATATGCTTCAAACATATGTGTGTCATTACATTTTACATGCAGATGGTGATGTGGTTTCAATGATCTTTAGCATCATCCGTAGACTCCGTACCAATTAGTCTATGGAATAAGATTAGCTCATTTACTAAAACACCAGATGTTTCTGAACTGCAAGTATAGATGGGTGATTTGCAGTTCAAGCCTTGCATAGTTATACTCATAATTTTATTTTGACTACTGAGATTCCTGAAAGGTAATAGTAATTGATAAATATACTTCAAATTAACTTATTTGACTCTGAAAATTTTACATAGCAGCGAGTCGATGTTAATCAGTCACCTCGAATGGGAAGCATGTGAAGTTCTGGAAACCTGTCAAGTGACATAGGATATACAGAATTATGGAAGAGAAGCATGATCCAATGGGGTTTCTGTTTATCCATTTCCTTTTTAGAAAACTAAAAGGATGGTCCTTGAATCAAGGCATTGCATGAAATTTCTGTTACATATTGACTGTGGTTAATTGATAATTGAGTCAAATATGCTGAAACTAGACCCAATAGTGCATTTGCAACCAGCCGAAAGATAGTGAGGAGTAGAGATGGAGCAATCAAAGTCCAATATTGAGCCATTAGAGCTCCAGAAGGAAGGAGCATAAAGAGATCAAGGAATAAACCTGTTCCATTGGGATAACATCTCACACATCTAGTCTGATATTTCAAGGAAGATCTCCTCCGTTGATCAGGTTGAGAGATGTCCCGCAAGTCATAGACATTCACATGTCTTCCAGCAGTTGCTACTACTAAACGGTTCCCAACAAGGGACAGAGAGTAAACACGCTCTGGTTGTGTATATGTTCCAACAAGAGAATGTTCCTGTCCACTTGAACCTCTCGGATCCCAGCATTTCAATGTTTGGTCCCATCTACCAGTTATCACTTGTCCTGTGCCACAGAAGAAAAACACATAACTCTATTCCGCCCAACTTTGAAAACATACCGACTGTGAGCTGAAATAATATATAGAAAGCCTGTGAGAGTTCCAATCGACATATTATAGGATCCTCATAAGCATCATGGACTAAGGATTCACAGTGTGGACCATACTATACTAAGTTATGTTCAAGAATAAGGTTGACATTTGACCACAATACCAAGAGAGATATAAGGGCAACTAATTCAACCATTAGCAAGAGCAGTAATGATATTTTGAAGAGTTAGGTGGTTTATTTACGAGTAGGGGAAAAAATAGATAGGTTCACAAGTAACTTCTTTATCCAGCCACACTAAATTTATGTCGTGATTGAACCATCTCTGATGCTGAAGATTTTATTTCCCATTTATTTCCAATGAAGAATCATGCAACAGGGTACATCAACAATGTTACCTTCAGAATATAATCTGTCTGAAGGTTAGTCTTTTGTCCTTCAATTGAAACTGCCTGTATGATTCAAATTTGATTTAGAAGGTTAAAACCACAACAGCATTGACTGCTGAAGAATGCCAAATATTTTTTCCAGGCATATTATTTGAACATAGGAGCAGGAAGCCCGCAATCAGAATGGTATAACTTGTCCAAATAAATACACCAAGCAATTCTAACGGCTTTAAAGAGAAGAAATGGGAATAATCTGATGTTAAAACTACCTTCATGTAAGTATCTATATCTGGATGAGGAACAATTCCTGCATCTTTCTCCCTTCTGCTTAGCTCAATCAAAATCTCTTCAAAAGGAAAGGCATGCTTTAGAACACCAACGTATTTACAACTACAATTTATCTTGTGTGCTGAAAGGCATACCTGCTCTGCTTCCAACTCCTTGAAAACGAGATGAATAATCTAGTGTTTCTTTAACAGTCATTTCTGGAATGTGTAGGTAATTTTGGTTTATATCTGCAGAAGTCTTCTGGGGGACAAACTCTTCCAATTTATAACCATTGGAAGAAATCTCCCCAGATACCTATCAGACATGACCAAAAGCAGAAGCAGTAAGATCAATATCAGCTCCAGATGTTTTGAACTCCACCAATACCATCTAGATCACGTTCAACTCAAGTTGGAAAACGTAGTGCAAAAACAATCTTCTTAGATGACGAGCTGATAAAGCAATAAAGCTGCTTTTCTCTCGGTGAAGTGGGAGAGAGATAGCAGTTAAGTGTTCCCTAGCTTGATATCTTAAAGATATAAAGGCACTAGAAGTTATTACAAGGAACTCGAGAGATCACTAGGAAACAAGATCCAGCCAATGAAATTCCATTGTAATTTCATTTTATTGAGATGGAAAACTATTAATTCACATCTAATATGTCATAGATCAAACTATTTGCTATATATCAGCTGCAGGATTGTTTGAACGAAGTTTTACTTTTAATCTTGCTTGTAATTAAAGAAAACCAATTTGAAGAGACCTTAAGAGATTTGTCCAGGTTGCCTGAAAGTGTTAACTCCTTTTGCCACATCCAGGAGGCCCAAGTAGTAGAGTCATTCTGAAAGAAATGCAAACTGCTGGACTAAATTGTAAGATGACAGGTTCAAGAACTCATGTCTTAAAACAATCACTTCGATTAAGAGCTAACTCTCCATACCTCAAATGCATGATCAGTTTGACAATGACCCAACATAATCTAGATCATGCCAGATGTACCTCAAAAGGACCTCATCCCAGCTCATGAGTATGATGATGATCACTTGATAATAACATGAATCCATGGTAGTCAACTACCTTTCAGAAAACAAAACCAAGGAGCAAGTATTCGTATTGCAACTGCAAATATGGATCAAAACAATCGAGAACATCACTCAACCAAAGAAGCCAGGTATCTGCAGGAGGAATGTACTGCTTATACAATGGACACTATCAAGCTCCAAGTTGAGAGCACGACCGAAAGGCAAAACTCACAGAACTGTTTCTCTTACGTTCAATGAAAACATGACATCTATGATCTATGTAAAATATTATGTGACAAGTAAAACAAAGGATGACGATTCCACAATCATTTTCACCAAAACCTAGGCTTTATATAAACAACATAGATTGTGGAGTTTGGTTTCTTCTTCTCTGATGATTGATGAGAAACTAATTGCACCAAAAGGAAGATACTAAGCTTGAATAGAACCATAGTCAGTGCTAATACCAATGACCAGAAAAAGGACTGTCCCCTTCTAGTCAAAAACTAGATAGCTGGTGATTAGCATACTTATTTATCGTGAATTCCACTGGTTTAACTATTTAAGATGAGTATATGCCACATGGAAGCCTGGCAAGGTTTTGTCGGACAAATTGAATCAGTAAGTAGAAATTTCAGAAATCATGACTGACAACATATAATAACCTATGGCTGGTTCTTTATACACACACACTCTTCATACATTTAACCTGGAGCTATGGGACCAGATATAAGTGTGAAGATACTCATCAAGTCCTTCCTACAATTTTTAGTAGAACGGGGCTGCAATGCATAGAAAAATAATTGGTAAGACATACAGGTACAATGACCTAACAAGAAATTAATGCCATTAAAATTAAACAACCCGGTATTACACAGTAGTAATAAATCACATATATCAGTGACTTCATTAATGTTGAAGTCACAACAAAACTTTTGTCTCACTTATGCAAAACAGCTCTGGATTACACATGTCACGACAATGGGATGGGTAAAACTCATATAGCCAAAAGTCGAAGAAAAGAAGTTGTAGCCACCACCAAACAAATTACTCTAGGAAAACAGTGATAGACGTTGTCTAAAAAATAAATACAACTACAACAGACAATGTTATCAAGATCTTTATCACACAACCACTTTATAAACATGAATCAAATGCCACATAGCACAGAGCAACAGCCACTCAAGTAGGCAAAAGCATGTAGAAATGAAAAGCAAAAATACTATGGATACCTGTATTTAGAATGTAGCGGCTTCCATTGAGAATGCCAACAATCTTCTATATCAGAACAACCCTATAGCCACAAGTTCTTCAACAACCAAAAAAAGATGAAACGCCAAAGTTAAATATATGTTATATCTACAAAAACATAAATGACCACAAGTGCTTAAAATGACAAACCTGGCGTGCATATAAAAGTTACAACCATATATCATCGCAAGTGCATTGAGTAAATAAGAATTTTAGCAGCTTAATCTTTCAATGATACCTGTCCAAAGCGTTAAAAAAAACGTGAAGCAGACCTAAGAAACTGGCACAATAACCACCAACACACTCGTATTACCAGCCAAAGCAACCTAAATGTAGCAATACCTGTATATTTTAATAATCAAAGTACTCCTCAAAGATCCGCAGAGCACTTTTCTAAACTTTAAATGCAATGTAAACGCACAATTAATCCACCTACGAATCTCTCAGTGCATCATCAAGTGGCTTTAGATCTCTTATAGGGTTTGGATATTAAACCAAGAGATTAAAATAAATAAGCAAACACTAAGATAAATAACCTTCTCCAGGTTCTTTTCCCAATAGCTTGTAAGACTATTGAATAGAAACATTGCAATTTGCAGTTTCATACACACTCAACAGTAAACTACCAAAAATAACATAAAGACTGAAATAGTACTAATCAAAACAGCATCGTCATTACAAATAGTAGTGCTTCTCTTCCTCAGCTGGGAAGAGGCATCAAAACATAGATCCATAAATCCAAAAAACAGTGCAAAATTAAAGTAGTACATAATATCCGAGTGGGAAACATTTAAACATTCATGCTTGTCCAAGCAATCTGCCCCAAAATTTGCTTTCCTAAAATATGATCGACAGCATCACACAGCTCAGCCACTAATGACCTACAATCAGCACAAAATGTTAGAGAAAATATTTTAGAGAAGAAAACAATGTTTAATAAGAGTTCATACCTCTTCCTCCTCTTCAAACGTAAGGGCCATAAATGCAAGACATTCTTCTTCCAAGCCTGACATGACAATTTTGTTATTCTTATTGGCAACATAATCTTGCCAAATCCAACTAACCTCAGCTTGACATTGGGGACAAAACACAGTATTTGTGGGCTCATGAGGCTCATCATCTTTCCACTCAACATTACCCATGAACTGGTGAAAATAGCATCTCGTATGCATAACATGACCACAAGGTTCCAACACAGCGTACCACTCAAGTTCTTGAAATGGGACACGGCAACAAGCAGCAGAATAAAATCGAAGATAATATCTATCTTCGTCAGCAACCCTACCGTGCCAAGGCAAGGGTGGGGCTTCAAGAACAGTGGTAGTAGTATTAGGTAGTGGGGGATACATTGGGTTGAAAAGGACAATGTGATCACGGCGAACTTGTCGCCCACATTCATAGCAAAGCGGATTAACATGGAGATGATCCACCAGGGCATTTATGAAGTCTGGTATCCTTGGATCCTCAGCGAAGGAACGCAATGATCTTTTGCTGAAACTTTCAACGCGTTCTTCTATATATTTGATTTCACTTTTTATGGATTCGTATTGTCTGAGTTACTGCTTTTTTACGGCTTCGTTGCATTTCGAGTGAACAGGGAGCGCATAGCACCCATGTAGAATACTACATCATCCCAAGAGGCATGTCCGGGTAGTCGGCTATGCTAAATGGCCCTAGGCAGAGATAACATTTGTCAAGAAGTTGATAAAATGGAAGAGTATGGTATCTCTGCCTAGGGCCATTTAACATAGCCGACTACCCGGACATGCCTCTTGGGGATGATGTAGTATTCTACATGGGTGCTATGCGCTCCCTGTTCACTCGAAATGCAACGAAGCCGTAAAAAAGCAGGAACTCAGACAATATGAATCCATAAAAAGTGAAATCAAATATATAGAAGAACGCGTTGAAAGTTTCAGCAAAAGATCATTGCGTTCCTTCGCTGAGGATCCAAGGATACCAGACCTCAGAAACGCCCTAGTGGATCATCTCCATGTTAATCCGCTTTGCTATGAATGTGGGCGACAAGTTCGCCGTGATCACATTGTCCTTTTCAACCCAATGTATCCCCCACTACCTAATACTACTACCACTGTTCTTGAAGCCCCACCCTTGCCTTGGCACGGTAGGGTTGCTGGCGAAGATAGATATTATCTTCGATTTTATTCTACTGCTTGTTGCCGTGTCCGATTTCAAGAACTTGAGTGGTACGCTGTGTTGGAACCTTGTGGTCATGTTATGCATACGAGATGTTATTTTCACCAGTTCATGGGTAATGTTGAGTGGAAAGATGATGAGCCTCATGAGCCCACAAATACTGTGTTTTGTCCCCAATGTCAAGCTGAGGTTAGTTGGATTTAAGGCTGGCAATATAAGCCCATATTTTCGTAATCCACCCATTTGATCCACATTTTAGTGGATTGGATGATTCATATTTCAGCTGGGTAAAATCTGGATTTCAGCCCATACTTAACCTATAAAAATATGTGTATTCATGGTTACCCAACTAATAACTCATATATTCTATTGTTCTGCAATCAGAGGGGGGTATGGGCGGGGAGAGCAGAATTACAAGCAGAGTGTATTGTTCTGCAATCTTAGAGGGGGTGGGCTGGATGGGTAGAATCTAAGGGGGTGGGGTGGGTGGGGAAGGAAAATGGATTCTATGAATACTTTCTTTGGGAAATCACAGGTAATTACTTTTTCAGCTGCTCATTTTTAGTAGAAAACTTTCCTGCTATAATTATATTTCTAATTCGCTATACACTAAAATCTACTTTACTTGTGGATAATTATTCGTACCAACTTACTAAAAAAATGTGAATATTTATTAAATGTTTGTTAAAATAAATCCATAGAAAATCCCATATTAGCATTTGGATTAACAAATAGACATAGTTCTATTTTTCTTTTAACTTAGACCAAAAAGTTTTCTAAAATAAAATAGTACGAGGTTAAGGTAAATTCTATTTATGGTAAAACAAATCGTACATAGTTTACTTAGAATTACAGTAAATAAGAGCTTATACATTGCTTCACGATTATAAAATGGGATTGGACCACATTTTACCCAATCCATATTTTACCCATAATAATATGGGCGGATATATACCCAACCCATTTTTATCTTACCCATTTTCAACCCATCCAAATCCAATCCAACCCATCCATCTGCCACCGCTAGTTGGATTTGGCAAGATTAGTGTAAAAGGTGGGAGACCATGCAGGAGGCGTGTCCAAAATATCATTTGATAGAGAGAATCAAATAATCTCTGAATAATTATTTTATTTATTTACTCTTTAGGAGTACAAACATAAACGTTGAGGATCGTTTGGTTGGTGGGATTGGACTAATAGTCCCACATTAATACCATGTTTGGTTGATGTAATTAGTTAAAATGAGACAATTTTTATACCACATTTAGGGGTGTCAATTATAACCCAAAAGTTTTGGACCAGCCCAACCCACCCAAAACTTCATGGGTTGGGCCCCAACTAATTAGATGATGGGCTAATAATTGACCCGCTCAAAATAACTCATAAAAATTATGGGCCAAAAGTTAGCCCATAAACTTGTTCTCATTGACCAATTTTACAAAAACAAAAACACCCCTAATAAGCGTGATTCTCCTCAGTCCTCACTGACCAAAGTCACAAACCCATCAGTATTTTTCAAAATCCATCAGTATTTTTCATACAAAAAAATCCCTTTCTTCTGAAATTCAAAATCCCTAACATTCACACTAAAAAAATCAGTATTTTTCATCACTATTTTTATCAGAGACAACATCAAAGTGACAAACAGAGGTACGATTTAGTGATTTTTCATGTCGTCTTTATCGATTTAGTATATAGAATATAGAATTTTTCTTCTGAAATTAAAAATTCAATATTGAAACAATAATATTTCAATATTGAAACAATATAGTTTGGTTATTTGCTCGAAGTTTGCCTCTTTGTCTTTTGCTTGGGGTTAGGTGTATGAGTTATTTATTTATTTTGAGGATGGTGGAAAATAGTGAGTATTAAAAGGGCTGTTTTATGTAATTAATCACTTTTTTTTACTAGCTTGTGTTTAGCCTGTAGACTACACATATCAAGTTATCAGGAGGTGCTTACAGAAACCACACTCCAATGCCCGTGAAGCACATGGGGAGTTAAGGCTCAAATAAACAGACTCATCATAAATGTAGGTCGATTGAGAATTTAATAGAAACAGTTCCTACGAGCTGCAATATTTGATTATGCAGACAGAACTTTGTTTTTAGTGGACATTCATCATATGCCGAACTTTGCATGATAGGAACTTTCAAGCTTACTTCAGGTTTACTCTAGACTAAGGAGGCACGCGCGGAACATCTACCCTTATTTGCTCTTGCTGCAGGGATCAGTTACAAGTTGGACTAAACTTGATGGAAAATGTAGTCTTGATTACTTCCTCTTATCGGTGATATTAGGTACTATAATGTTTACTCTCACGAACAATTTAGAAAAAAAGCTTTAAGCTACAAATTCAACTACATTTAGAACTCACACAAAAGAATAAACAACAGTCACATCTTTTTTGGTCAAATAGAAAATACAGGTAAGGAGTCATCAATTTGCACTTTATGAACCTAATTTCCTGTAATACTCGTTATGTCACAATCTTCTTCTCTTTTCTCACCAACCTATAACTCTTCCCCACCCCACCAAAACTTCATGGGTTGGGCCCCAACTAATTAGATGATGGGCTAATAATTGACCCGCCCAAAATAACCCATAAAAATTATGGGCCAAAAATTAGCCCATAAACTTGTCCTCATTGACCCATTTTACAAAAACAAAAACACCCCTAATAAGCGTAATTCTCCTCAGTCCTCACTGACCAAAGTCACAAACCCATCAATATTTTTCAAAATCCATCAGTATTTTTCATACCAAAAAATCTCTTTCTTCTGAAATTCAAAATCCCTAACCTTCACACTAAAAAAATCAGTATTTTTCATCACTATTTTTATCAGAGACAATATCAAAGTGACAAACAGAGGTACGATTTAGTGATTTTTCATGTCGTCTTTATCGATTTAGTATATAGAATATAGAATTTTTCTTCTGAAATTAAAAATTCAATATTGAAACAATAATATTTCAATATTGAAACAATATAGTTTGGTTATCTGCTCGAAGTTTGCCTCTTTGTCTTTTGCTTGGGGTTAGGTGTATGAGTTATTTATTTATTTTGAGGATGGTGGAAAATAGTGAGTATTAAAAGGGCTGTTTTATGTAATTAATCACTTTTTTTTTATTAGCTTGTGTTTAGTGTTTACATTTTTCTTACCTAATTAAAGTAGTACATAATATCCGAGTGGGAAACATTTAAACATTCATGCTTGTCCAAGCAATCTGCCCCAAAATTTGCTTCCCTAAAATATGGTTGACAGCATCACACAGCTCAGCCACTAATGACCTACAATCAGCACAAAATGTTAGAGAAAATATTTTAGAGAAGAATACAATGTTTAATAAGAGTTCATACATCTTCATCCTTTTCAAACGTAAGGGCCATAAATGCAAGACATTCTTCTTCCAAGCCTGACATGACAATTTTGTTATTCTTATTGGCAACATAATCTTGCCAAATCCAACTAACCTCAGCTTGACATTGGGGACAAAACACAGTATTTGTGGGCTCATGAGGCTCATCATCTTTCCACTCAACATTACCCATGAACTGGTGAAAAAAGCATCTCGTATGCATAACATGACCACAAGGTTCCAACACAGCGTACCACTCAAGTTCTTGAAATGGGACACGGCAACAAGCAGCAGAATAAAATCGAAGATAATATCTATCTTCGTCAGCAACCCTACCGTGCCAAGGCAAGGGTGGGGCTTCAAGAACAGTGGTAGTAGTATTAGGTAGTGGGGGATACATTGGGTTGAAAAGGACAATGTGATCACGGCGAACTTGTCGCCCACATTCATAGCAAAGCGGATTAACATGGAGATGATCCACCAGGGCATTTATGAGGTCTGGTATCCTTGGATCCTCAGCGAAGGAACGCAATGATCTTTTGCTGAAACTTTCAACGCGTTCTTCTATATATTTGATTTCACTTTTTATGGATTAGTATTGCTTGAGTTACTGCTTTTTTACGGCTTCGTTGCATTTCGAGTGAACAGGGAGCGCATAGCACCCATGTAGAATACTACATCATCCCAAGAGGCATGTCCGGGTAGTCGGCTATGCTAAATGGCCCTAGGAAGAGATAACATTTGTCAAGAAGTTGATAAAATGGAAGAGTATGTTATCTCTGCCTAGGGCCATTTAACATAGCCGACTACCCGGACATGCCTCTTGGGGATGATGTAGTATTCTACATGGGTGCTATGCGCTCCCTGTTCACTCGAAATGCAATGAAGCCGTAAAAAAGCAGGAATTCAGACAATACGAATCCATAAAAAGTGAAATCAAATATATAGAAGAACGCGTTGAAAGTTTCAGCAAAAGATCATTGCGTTCCTTCGCTGAGGATCCAAGGATACCAGACCTCAGAAACGCCCTAGTGGATCATCTCCATGTAAATCCGCTTTGCTATGAATGTGGGCGACAAGTTCGCCGTGATCACATTGTCCTTTTCAACCCAATGTATCCCCCACTACCTAATACTACTACCACTGTTCTTGAAGCCCCACCCTTGCCTTGGCACGGTAGGGTTGCTGGCGAAGATAGATATTATCTTCGATTTTATTCTGCTGCTTGTTGCCGTGTCCCATTTCAAGAACTTGAGTGGTACGCTGTGTTGGAACCTTGTGGTCATGTTATGCATACGAGATGTTATTTTCACCAGTTCATGGGTAATGTTGAGTGGAAAGATGATGAGCCTCATGAGCCCACAAATATTGTGTTTTGTCCCCAATGTCAAGCTGAGGTTAGTTGGATTTAAGGCTGGCAATATAAGCCCATATTTTCATAATCTACCCATTTGATCCACATTTTAGTGGATTGGATGATTCATATTTCAGCTGGGTAAAATCTGGATTTCAGCCCATACTTAACCTATAAAAATATGGGTATTCATGGTTACCCAACTAATAACTCATATTTTCTATTGTTCTGCAATCTGAGAGGGGGTATGGGCGGGGAGAGCAGAATTACAAGGAGAGTGTATTGTTCTGCAATCTTAGAGGGGGTGGGCTGGATGGGTAGAATCTAAGGGGGGTGGGGTGGATGGGGAAGGAAAATGGATTCTATGAATACTTTCTTTGGGAAATCACAGGTAATTACTTTTTCAGCTGCTCATTTTTAGTAGAAAACTTTCCTGCTATAATTATATTTATAATTCGCTATACACTAAAGTCTACTTTACTTGTGGATAATTATTCGTACCAACTTACTAAAAAAATGTGAATATTTATTAAATGTTTGTTAAAATAAATCCATAGAAAATCCCATATTAGCATTTGGATTAAGAAATAGACATAGTTCTATTTTTCTTTTAACTTAGACCAAAAAGTTTTCTAAAATAAAATAGTACGAGGTTAAGGTAAATTCTATTTATGGTAAAACAAATCGTACATAGTTTACTTAGAATTACTGTAAATAAGAGCTTATACATTGCTTCACGATTATAAAATGGGTTTGGACCACATTTTACCCAATCCATATTTTACCCATAATAATATGGGCGGATATATACCCAACCCATTTTTATCTTACCCATTTTCAACCCATCCAAATCCAATCCAACCCATCCATCTGCCACCGCTAGTTGGATTTGGCAAGATTAGTGTAAAAGGTGGGAGACCATGCAGGAGGCGTGTCCAAAATATCATTTGATAGAGAGAATCAAATAATCTCTGAATAATTATTTTATTTATTTACTCTTTAGGAGTACAAACATAAACGTTGAGGATCGTTTGGTTGGTGGGATTGGACTAATAGTCCCACATTAATACCATGTTTGGTTGATGTAATTAGTTAAAATGAGACAATTTTTATACCACATTTAGGGGTGTCAATTATAACCCAAAAGTTTTGGACCAGCCCAACCCGCCCAAAACTTCATGGGTTGGGCCCCAACTAATTAGATGATGGGCTAATAATTGACCCGCCCAAAATAACCCATAAAAATTATGGGCCAAAAGTTAGCCCATAAACTTGTCCTCATTGACCCATTTTACAAAAACAAAAACACCCCTAATAAGCGTGATTCTCCTCAGTCTTCACTGACCAAAGTCACAAACCCATCAATATTTTTCAAAATCCATCAGTATTTTTCATACCAAAAAATCTCTTTCTTCTGAAATTCAAAATCCCTAACATTCACACTAAAAAAATCAGTATTTTTCATCACTATTTTTATCAGAGACAACATCAAAGTGACAAACAGAGGTACGATTTAGTGATTTTTCATGTTGTCTTTATCGATTTAGTATATAGAATATAGAATTTTTCTTCTGAAATTAAAAATTCAATATTGAAACAATAATATTTCAATATTGAAACAATATAGTTTGGTTATTTGCTCGAAGTTTGCCTCTTTGTCTTTTGCTTGGGGTTAGGTGTATGAGTTATTTATTTATTTTGAGGCTGGTTGAAAATAGTGAGTATTAAAAGGGCTGTTTTATGTAATTAATCACTTTTTTTTACTAGCTTGTGTTTAGCCTGTAGACTACACATATCAAGTTATCAGGAGGTGCTTACAAAAACCACACTCCAATGCCCGTGAAGCACATGGGGAGTTAAGGCTCAAATAAACAGACTCATCGTAAATGTAGGTCGATTGAGAATTTAATAGAAACATTTCCTACGAACTGCAATATTTGATTATGCAGACAGAACTTTGTTTTTAGTGGAAATTCATCATATGCAGAACTTTGCATGATAGGAACTTTCAAGCTTACTTCAGGTTTACTCTAGACTAAGGAGGCACGCGCGGAACATCTACCCTTATTTGCTCTTGCTGCAGGGATCAGTTACAAGTTGGACTAAACTTGATGGAAAATGTAGTCTTGATTACTTCCTCTTATCGGTGATATTAAGTACTATAATGTTTACGTCTCACGGACAATTTAGAAAAAAAGCTTTAAGCTACAAATTCAACTACATTTAGAACTCAAACAAAAGAATAAACAACAGTCACATCTTTTTTGGTCAAATAGAAAATACTGGTAATAGTAATAAACCGGGAGTCATCAATTTGCACTTTATGAACCTAATTTCCTATAATACTCGTTATGTCACCATCTTCTTCTCTTTTCTCACCAACCTATAACTCTTCCCCACCCCCACCCCCCCAAAACTTCATGGGTTGGGCCCCAACTAATTAGATGATGGGCTAATAATTGACCCGCCCAAAATAACCCATAAAAATTATGGGCCAAAAATTAGCCCATAAACTTGTCCTCATTGACCCATTTTACAAAAACAAAAACACCCCTAATAAGCGTAATTCTCCTCAGTCCTCACTGACCAAAGTCACAAACCCATCAATATTTTTCAAAATCCATCAGTATTTTTCATACCAAAAAATCTCTTTCTTCTGAAATTCAAAATCCCTAACATTCACACTAAAAAAATCAGTATTTTTCATCACTATTTTTATCAGAGACAACATCAAAGTGACAAACAGAGGTACGATTTAGTGATTTTTCATGTCGTCTTTATCGATTTAGTATATAGAATATAGAATTTTTCTTCTGAAATTAAAAATTCAATATTGAAACAATAATATTTCAATATTGAAACAATATAGTTTGGTTATTTGCTCGAAGTTTGCCTCTTTGTCTTTTGCTTGGGGTTAGGTGTATGAGTTATTTATTTATTTTGAGGATGGTGGAAAATAGTGAGTATTAAAAGGGCTGTTTTATGTAATTAATCACTTTTTTTTACTAGCTTGTGTTTAGCCTGTAGACTACACATATCAAGTTATCAGGAGGTGCTTACAGAAACCACACTCCAATGCCCGTGAAGCACATGGGGAGTTAAGGCTCAAATAAACAGACTCATCGTAAATGTAGGTCGATTGAGAATTTAATAGAAACAGTTCCTACGAGCTGCAATATTTGATTATGCAGACAGAACTTTGTTTTTAGTGGACATTCATCATATGCCGAACTTTGCATGATAGGAACTTTCAAGCTTACTTCAGGTTTACTCTAGACTAAGGAGGCACGCGCGGAACATCTACCCTTATTTGCTCTTGCTGCAGGGATCAGTTACAAGTTGGACTAAACTTGATGGAAAATGTAGTCTTGATTACTTCCTCTTATCGGTGATATTAGGTACTATAATGTTTACGTCTCACGAACAATTTAGAAAAAAAGCTTTAAGCTACAAATTCAACTACATTTAGAACTCACACAAAAGAATAAACAACAGTCACATCTTTTTTGGTCAAATAGAAAATACAGGTAAGGAGTCATCAATTTGCACTTTATGAACCTAATTTCCTGTAATACTCGTTATGTCACAATCTTCTTCTCTTTTCTCACCAACCTATAACTCTTCCCCACCCCCCCCCCCCCCCAAAACTTCATGGGTTGGGCCCCAACTAATTAGATGATGGGCTAATAATTGACCCGCCCAAAATAACCCATAAAAATTATGGGCCAAAAATTAGCCCATAAACTTGTCCTCATTGACCCATTTTACAAAAACAAAAACACCCCTAATAAGCGTAATTCTCCTCAGTCCTCACTGACCAAAGTCACAAACCCATCAATATTTTTCAAAATCCATCAGTATTTTTCATACCAAAAAATCTCTTTCTTCTGAAATTCAAAATCCCTAACATTCACACTAAAAAAATCAGTATTTTTCATCACTATTTTTATCAGAGACAATATCAAAGTGACAAACAGAGGTACGATTTAGTGATTTTTCATGTCGTCTTTATCGATTTAGTATATAGAATATAGAATTTTTCTTCTGAAATTAAAAATTCAATATTGAAACAATAATATTTCAATATTGAAACAATATAGTTTGGTTATCTGCTCGAAGTTTGCCTCTTTTTCTTTTGCTTGGGGTTAGGTGTATGAGTTATTTATTTATTTTGAGGATGGTGGAAAATAGTGAGTATTAAAAGGGCTGTTTTATGTAATTAATCACTTTTTTTTGGGGGAAGTGCACGAAAGGCCACTTTTGCCACTGGTCTTTGGGCACAGGCCATTAATACCAAAACATTTAGTTTGTGGCCACTTTTGCTTAAAGAGATAGAACTTCAGTCCATAGGCCGGATTGAAGTTCAGTCCTTAAAGATTGAACTTCAATCCAAGGCCATATGGACTGAAGTTCAGTCCAGTCCTTAAGATGGAACTTCAGTCCATATGACCATGGACTGAACTTCAGTCCATAATATGGCCATGGACTGAAGTTCCATCTTTAAGGATTGAACTTCAGTCCATGGCCATACTATGGACTGAAGTTCAGTCCATGGCCATATGGACTGAAGTTCAGTCTGGAACTTCAGTCCAGGGGCCGTATGGACTGAACTTCGGTCAATGAAAGTCAATATTTATTTAGTAAAGGCCCAAAAATGGCCTCTAGTATAAGACCAAAGAAAATAGTGGCCTCAAACTAAATATCAGTGTTAAAAGTGGCTGCTGGGCGAAATTTTTACCTTTTTTTTTATTAGCTTGTGTTTAGTGTTTACATTTTTCTTACCTAATTAAAGTAGTACATAATATCCGAGTGGGAAACATTTAAACATTCATGCTTGTCCAAGCAATCTGCCCCAAAATTTGCTTTCCTAAAATATGGTCGACAGCATCACACAGCTCAGCCACTAATGACCTACAATCAGCACAAAATGTTAGAGAAAATATTTTAGAGAAGAATACAATGTTTAATAAGAGTTCATACATCTTCATCCTTTTCAAACGTAAGGGCCATAAATGCAAGACATTCTTCTTCCAAGCCTGACATGACAATTTTGTTATTCTTATTGGCAACATAATCTTGCCAAATCCAACTAACCTCAGCTTGACATTGGGGACAAAACACAGTATTTGTGGGCTCATGAGGCTCATCATCTTTCCACTCAACATTACCCATGAACTGGTGAAAAAAGCATCTCGTATGCATAACATGACCACAAGGTTCCAACACAGCGTACCACTCAAGTTCTTGAAATGGGACACGGCAACAAGCAGCAGAATAAAATCGAAGATAATATCTATCTTCGTCAGCAACCCTACCGTGCGAAGGCAAGGGTGGGGCTTCAAGAACAGTGGTAGTAGTATTAGGTAGTGGGGGATACATTGGGTTGAAAAGGACAATGTGATCACGGCGAACTTGTCGCCCACATTCATAGCAAAGCGGATTAACATGGAGATGATCCACCAGGGCATTTATGAGGTCTGGTATCCTTGGATCCTCAGCGAAGGAACGCAATGATCTTTTGCTGAAACTTTCAACGCGTTCTTCTATATATTTGATTTCACTTTTTATGGATTAGTATTGCCTGAGTTACTGCTTTTTTACGGCTTCGTTGCATTTCGAGTGAACAGGGAGCGCATAGCACCCATGTAGAATACTACATCATCCCAAGAGGCATGTCCGGGTAGTCGGCTATGCTAAATGGCCCTAGGCAGAGATAACATTTGTCAAGAAGTTGATAAAATGGAAGAGTATGTTATCTCTGCCTAGGGCCATTTAACATAGCCGACTACCCGGACATGCCTCTTGGGGATGATGTAGTATTCTACATGGGTGCTATGCGCTCCCTGTTCACTCGAAATGCAATGAAGCCGTAAAAAAGCAGGAATTCAGACAATACGAATCCATAAAAAGTGAAATCAAATATATAGAAGAACGCGTTGAAAGTTTCAGCAAAAGATCATTGCGTTCCTTCGCTGAGGATCCAAGGATACCAGACCTCAGAAACGCCCTAGTGGATCATCTCCATGTAAATCCGCTTTGCTATGAATGTGGGCGACAAGTTCGCCGTGATCACATTGTCCTTTTCAACCCAATGTATCCCCCACTACCTAATACTACTACCACTGTTCTTGAAGCCCCACCCTTGCCTTGGCACGGTAGGGTTGCTGGCGAAGATAGATATTATCTTCGATTTTATTCTGCTGCTTGTTGCCGTGTCCCATTTCAAGAACTTGAGTGGTACGCTGTGTTGGAACCTTGTGGTCATGTTATGCATACGAGATGTTATTTTCACCAGTTCATGGGTAATGTTGAGTGGAAAGATGATGAGCCTCATGAGCCCACAAATATTGTGTTTTGTCCCCAATGTCAAGCTGAGGTTAGTTGGATTTAAGGCTGGCAATATAAGCCCATATTTTCATAATCTACCCATTTGATCCACATTTTAGTGGATTGGATGATTCATATTTCAGCTGGGTAAAATCTGGATTTCAGCCCATACTTAACCTATAAAAATATGGGTATTCATGGTTACCCAACTAATAACTCATATTTTCTATTGTTCTGCAATCTGAGAGGGGGTATGGGCGGGGAGAGCAGAATTACAAGGAGAGTGTATTGTTCTGCAATCTTAGAGGGGGTGGGCTGGATGGGTAGAATCTAAGGGGGGTGGGGTGGGTGGGGAAGGAAAATGGATTCTATGAATACTTTCTTTGGGAAATCACAGGTAATTACTTTTTCAGCTGCTCATTTTTAGTAGAAAACTTTCCTGCTATAATTATATTTCTAATTCGCTATACACTAAAGTCTACTTTACTTGTGGATAATTATTCGTACCAACTTACTAAAAAAATGTGAATATTTATTAGATGTTTGTTAAAATAAATCCATAGAAAATCCCATATTAGCATTTGGATTAAGAAATAGACATAGTTCTATTTTTCTTTTAACTTAGACCAAAAAGTTTTCTAAAATAAAATTGTACAAGGTTAAGGTAAATTCTATTTATGGTAAAACAAATCGTACATAGTTTACTTAGAATTACTGTAAATAAGAGCTTATACATTGCTTCACGATTATAAAATGGGTTTGGACCACATTTTACCCAATCCATATTTTACCCATAATAATATGGGCGGATATATACCCAACCCATTTTTATCTTACCCATTTTCAACCCATCCAAATCCAATCCAACCCATCCATCTGCCACTGCTAGTTGGATTTGGCAAGATTAGTGTAAAAGGTGGGAGACCATGCAGGAGGCGTGTCCAAAATATCATTTGATAGAGAGAATCAAATAATCTCTGAATAATTATTTTATTTATTTACTCTTTAGAAGTACAAACATAAACGTTGAGGATCGTTTGGTTGGTGGGATTGGACTAATAGTCCCACATTAATACCATGTTTGGTTGATGTAATTAGTTAAAATGAGACAATTTTTATACCACATTTAGGGGTGTCAATTATAACCAAAAGTTTTGGACCAGCCCAACCCGCCCAAAACTTCATGGGTTGGGCCCCAACTAATTAGATGATGGGCTAATAATTGACCCGCCCAAAATAACCCATAAAAATTATGGGCCAAAAGTTAGCCCATAAACTTGTTCTCATTGACCCATTTTACAAAAACAAAAACACCCCTAATAAGCGTGATTCTCCTCAGTCCTCACTGACCAAAGTCACAAACCCATCAATATTTTTCAAAATCCATCAGTATTTTTCATACCAAAAAATCTCTTTCTTCTGAAATTCAAAATCCCTAACATTCACACTAAAAAAATCAGTATTTTTCATCACTATTTTTATCAGAGACAACATCAAAGTGACAAACAGAGGTACGATTTAGTGATTTTTCATGTCGTCTTTATCGATTTAGTATATAGAATATAGAATTTTTCTTCTGAAATTAAAAATTCAATATTGAAACAATAATATTTCAATATTGAAACAATATAGTTTGGTTATTTGCTCGAAGTTTGCCTCTTTGTCTTTTGCTTGGGGTTAGGTGTATGAGTTATTTATTTATTTTGAGGATGGTGGAAAATAGTGAGTATTAAAAGGGCTGTTTTATGTAATTAATCACTTTTTTTTTACTAGCTTGTGTTTAGTGTTTACATTTTTCTTACCTAATTAAAGTAGTACATAATATCCGAGTGGGAAACATTTAAACATTCATGCTTGTCCAAGCAATCTGCCCCAAAATTTGCTTTCCTAAAATATGGTCGACAGCATCACACAGCTCAGCCACTAATGACCTACAATCAGCACAAAATGTTAGAGAAAATATTTTAGAGAAGAATACAATGTTTAATAAGAGTTCATACATCTTCATCCTTTTCAAACGTAAGGGCCATAAATGCAAGACATTCTTCTTCCAAGCCTGACATGACAATTTTGTTATTCTTATTGGCAACATAATCTTGCCGGGGACAAAACACAGTATTTGTGGGCTCATGAGGCTCATCATCTTTCCACTCAACATTACCCATGAACTGGTGAAAATAGCATCTCGTATGCATAACATGACCACAAGGTTCCAACACAGCGTACCACTCAAGTTCTTGAAATGGGACACGGCAACAAGCAGCAGAATAAAATCGAAGATAATATCTATCTTCGTCAGCAACCCTACCGTGCCAAGGCAAGGGTGGGGCTTCAAGAACAGTGGTAGTAGTATTAGGTAGTGGGGGATACATTGGGTTGAAAAGGACAATGTGATCACGGCGAACTTGTCGCCCATATTCATAGCAAAGCGGATTAACATGGAGATGATCCACTAGGGCGTTTCTGAGGTCTGGTATCCTTGGATCCTCAGCGAAGGAACGCAATGATCTTTTGCTGAAACTTTCAACGCGTTCTTCTATATATTTGATTTCACTTTTTATGGATTCGTATTGTCTGAGTTCCTGCTTTTTTACGGCTTCGTTGCATTTCGAGTGAACAGGGAGCGCATAGCACCCATGTAGAATACTACATCATCCCAAGAGGCATGTCCGGGTAGTCAGCTATGCTAAATGGCCCTAGGCAGAGATAACATTTGTCAAGAAGCTGATAAAATGGAATAGTATGTTATCTCTGCCTAGGGCCATTTAACATAGCCGACTACCCGGACATGCCTCTTGGGGATGATGTAGTATTCTACATGGGTGCTATGCGCTCCCTGTTCATTCGAAATGCAACGAAGCCGTAAAAAAGCAGGAACTCAGACAATATGAATCCATAAAAAGTGAAATCAAATATATAGAAGAACGCGTTGAAAGTTTCAGCAAAAGATCATTGCGTTCCTTCGCTGAGGATCCAAGGATACCAGACCTTAGAAAAGCCCTAGTGGATCATCTCCATGTTAATCCGCTTTGCTATGAATGTGGGCAACAAGTTCGTCGTGATCACATTGTCCTTTTCGACCCAATGTATCCCCCACTACCTAATACTACTACCACTGTTCTTGAAGCCCCACCCTTGCCTTGGCACGGTAGGGTTGCTGGCGAAGATAGATATTATCTTCGATTTTATTCTGCAGCTTGTTGCCGTGTCCCATTTCAAGAACTTGAGTGGTACGCTGTGTTGGAACCTTGTGGTCATGTTATGCATACGAGATGTTATTTTCACCAGTTCATGGGTAATGTTGAGTGGAAAGATGATGAGCCTCATGAGCCCACAAATACTGTGTTTTGTCCCCATTGTCAAGCTGAGGTTAGTTGGATTTAAGGCTTGCAATATAAGCCCATATTTTCATAATCCACCCATTTGATCCACAATTTAGTGGATTGGATGATTCATATTTCAGCTGGGTAAAATCTGGATTTCAGTCCATACTTAACCTATAAAAATATGGGTATTCATGGTTACCCAACTAATAACTCATATTTTCTATTGTTCTGCAATCTGAGAGGGGGTATGGGCGGGGAGAGCAGAATTACAAGGAGAGTGTATTGTTCTGCAATCTTAGAGAGGGGTGGGCTGGATGGGTAGAATCTAAGGGGGGTGGGGTGGGTGGGGAAGGAAAATGGATTCTATGAATACTTTCTTTGGGAAATCACAGGTAATTACTTTTTCAGCTGCTCATTTTTAGTAGAAAACTTTCCTGCTATAATTATATTTCTAATTCGCTATACACTAAAGTCTACTTTACTTGTGGATAATTATTCGTTCCAACTTACTAAAAAAATGAGAATATTTATTAAATGTTTGTTAAAATAAATCCATAGAAAATCCAATATTAGCATTTGGATTAAGAAATAGACATAGTTCTATTTTTCTTTTAACTTGGACCAAAAGTTTTCTAAAATAAAATAGTACGAGGTTAAGGTAAATTCTATTTATGGTAAAACAAATCGTACATAGTTTACTTAGAATTACTGTAAATAAGAGCTTATACATTGCTTCACGATTATAAAATGGGATTGGACCACATTTTACCCAATCCATATTTTACCCATAATAATATGGGCGGATATATACCCAACCCATTTTTATCTTACCCATTTTCAACCCATCCAAATCCAATCCAACCCATCCATCTGCCACTGCTAGTTGGATTTGGCAAGATTAGTGTAAAAGGTGGGAGACCATGCAGGAGGCGTGTCCAAAATATCATTTGATAGAGAGAATCAAATAATCTCTGAATAATTATTTTATTTATTTACTCTTTAGAAGTACAAACATAAACGTTGAGGATCGTTTGGTTGGTGGGATTGGACTAATAGTCCCACATTAATACCATGTTTGGTTGATGTAATTAGTTAAAATGAGACAATTTTTATACCACATTTAGGGGTGTCAATTATAACCAAAAGTTTTGGACCAGCCCAACCCGCCCAAAACTTCATGGGTTGGGCCCCAACTAATTAGATGATGGGCTAATAATTGACCCGCCCAAAATAACCCATAAAAATTATGGGCCAAAAGTTAGCCCATAAACTTGTTCTCATTGACCCATTTTACAAAAACAAAAACACCCCTAATAAGCGTGATTCTCCTCAGTCCTCACTGACCAAAGTCACAAACCCATCAATATTTTTCAAAATCCATCAGTATTTTTCATACCAAAAAATCTCTTTCTTCTGAAATTCAAAATCCCTAACATTCACACTAAAAAAATCAGTATTTTTCATCACTATTTTTATCAGAGACAACATCAAAGTGACAAACAGAGGTACGATTTAGTGATTTTTCATGTCGTCTTTATCGATTTAGTATATAGAATATAGAATTTTTCTTCTGAAATTAAAAATTCAATATTGAAACAATAATATTTCAATATTGAAACAATATAGTTTGGTTATTTGCTCGAAGTTTGCCTCTTTGTCTTTTGCTTGGGGTTAGGTGTATGAGTTATTTATTTATTTTGAGGATGGTGGAAAATAGTGAGTATTAAAAGGGCTGTTTTATGTAATTAATCACTTTTTTTTTACTAGCTTGTGTTTAGTGTTTACATTTTTCTTACCTAATTTTGAGTCCAAATATGGTTGGAGGCTTGAGGCCTGCTGAGGTTGGTGGAGGCCTTTGGAGTGAAAATTGCTTTGTGTAGTGGTTGGTTAAGAACATTTTTGAAACAAAACCAAAAATTAAACATTTTTTTGGAGTATGACTTCGATAATTAACCACCGCCAAGCACAAGCCAAGGCAGTTCAATATTATTTGTATCCTTTTATTTTTGTGTGCAGCCACTTTTTAACCACTTGCTATGGAGGTTATGGTTTTCAAATTCATTTCTGTTGAATTCTACCACCAAAAAGTTGAGCTCTACATGCTCCACTTTTTACCGAAACAAATTTCATTCCTTTCTTATCATTTGCTACATTTGCTGTTACAGGAATTGCTGCATCACATAGGCTTTTACATTGCCAAAGGAAGAGGAGCAAAAATAGTTTCTGATATCTCGTTTGGTACAAAAACAATTCTTATGGTTTTTGTCACTTTTCGAGTTTTGTTTATAGAGCATATTCTGAAATGAAATCTAGTAAAGATGTTATTTACCTTTTTTTTTTTTGGTAAAAGATGTTGGAGGTTAAATTTCAACAAAGTTATATATTAAATGACTATTTCTGGATTTACTATTTTTAATTAAGTTTGTTGTGGTATTGAAACTTAATGAGCCTTGTCTGTTGAGATTTGTCATGTGGAAAGTTAGGTATGCTTGGTTTAAAATTGGGTCTAAGTTGGGCGGGTTGGGCATTGACCCATTTCTTAGCCCATTTTGACCCGCCCATCTTGACCCAAGTAAACTTTGGGCGGGTCAATAATCCGCCCATTAATTTATTCAACCCATTTAACCCGCTATAATTTAAACCAACCCGTCCATTTGACACCCCTGACCACATTCATGGTACTATCTAATTCCACATAGTATGTAGGATATCTCACTTATTTAGTCCCACAAACCAAACAAGCCCAAGAGCATAGTGTGAGTTTTGGATTAGGCCGAATTCAATTTTAATTTTTTCTTTTTTAGTACACCTGGCAAAATGTCGTACAACTAACACTGATCAAAATTTTAAACAACAATGCTCTTTCACCTTTTATGTGTCAATTTACATGAAGTTTTTAAACTTGATGGTGATTATCTCGAAAATATATGACATGTTTAATAGAGTTAAAAGAAATAAAACGTGCAAATATTTGGAGGGTTGTGTTTATAAAACAGCTAACTAAATGAAATATGTAAATTGGAGGGTTATGTTTATAAAGGCTTGTTTTTATTATTATGTGAACAATAGCAGTAACTAATTTTTTTTTAAGTTTCGGCACCTTTAATTAGTTAAGAGATAATAGTCAAAAACCCCCCTAAACTATTATTTTTTTGTTAGTTTCATACTTAAACTATGGGTTGGTCACGCTACCCCCCTGAACTATCCATTTTCATATTCAAAACCCTCTACAGTGCCAAGTGGCATGGAATGTGACTTCACTCTCTTTGTAGAGCATCCATACAATTAATTTTTTAAAGTAGTTGTTCTTATTTCTTATTTGATCTTTTTTTTAAAAAAAATTATTAATTTTTTCTTTTAATTTTCCGTGAAAATAAAAAATCTTTACCTTACTTGAAAACCCATATTTCTAAAATAATAAATATTAACCAACCATAGTAAATTTAGTTATTATATAGAACTGAATTTACTCAACTATAATAAACTCAATTGAGAACTTGCGTATTAAAATATTAAAATGATACAGTGTATGTTAAGGGTTATGTCTTTTTAATTAAAATGACCATTATTGACAAAATTTGGTTGTAAATTACAACAGAATATATCACATTTGATTAAATCATTTTTAGTATTCTTATTATTATAAGGTTAATGAGTCTCAATTAGTTTATTGTTATTGGCAAAAAAAAAAAAAAAGAGTTATGAAGAAGAAAATAATTAATTAGAAAAGAAGAAAGGAAAAAGACAAAAATAAGTAATAAATAAGTAAAAAGATATTTAAATTTTAGAAATTGAAAAGAAATGCCACATGGATGCTTTTTATTGGTCTACTTTATTTTTCCACACACAACAAAGAGAGTGAAGTCACTCTCCATGCCACTTGGCACTGCAGGGGGGGTTTTGAATATGAAAATTGATAGTTTAGGGGGGTAGCGTGACCAACCCATAGTTTAAGTATGAAACTAACAAAAAAGTGATAGTTTAGGAGGTTTTTGACTATTATCTCATTAGTTAACGTAGTCTATCTCTTTTCTCTACACAACAAACTTAATTTGTCATTCTCATTGCAGCTAAGCAAATACTCATTATTTGAAACAACGTTTTTTTCACATTTCAAACTTTAATTTGTTTGCTCTCCCTTCAATTTCCTTCTGTTATAGTAACATTTATGTACAATTTTTTCACATTCTTCATTTATCCCTCCCTATGAAATTGCACAATGAAGTTCGAATCCTCAATTCACTTTATCCACTTCTAGATCTTCTTTCAAGCATAACATTAACATTTAGGAAATTCATCTTATCCTAAATATCCAATGTTATTCCCGTTTGGTATGTGATCCGCACTATCTACCTAGATAGAGGAAAATTTACTTAATTTTCTCTGTTAGTTGGCTTTCGTAGGTAGAAAGATCTATTGTTTGGGCACATTTTCCAATTTTTATTGATTTACAGTGTAGTCATATACTCCCTCCGTTTAAGTTTACTTGTCCAAATTCAGCAAAGTCAAAATTTTAATTTACTTGTCATTTTTGCAATTCATGATAAAATAAGCTATGTTCTTCCTAATTTACCCTTGATATTAATTGGTCAAATTCTTCAAAATTCCTTTCCAATTAATTGGAAACCACATGGTCAAATTCAATGTTCCAAAGTTAAGTAAATGCTTCGGCTAGCAGTAAGTAAGTAACGACCATTACCTCATTATAAATAATTGATTTTTATTATGGAGCTTATAGCATAAAATACTCTAACAACCTTTTCTAAATACTCTCTCTCCTTTAAGAAGATTTTTCTACTTAAGTGTTTTTTTGATAACAATGGAAAGAGATAGAAAAAATATAGAGATGGTAAAAAAGTCAAAGGAAATTGTTCAAAATTCAGCAAATGGTGAAGTAAAACACTCACGAGTTAAAATTGAAGATTTATCACACACTACTATTGAAGGTGCAGATTCAAAAAAAGAGAAGATTGAAGTCCTGGATGATATGGATAGCAAGATATCTTATGCGATCACATATTAGTGTGAAGCATCTTTTATAAGATAAAATTTGGTGGGAAAGTTAAATTAGTGTAAAAGATTGAAAAAATTTGAAGATTGAAATTTTGGCTCCAAAAAATTGAGTTCAAGTGCCAAGCCTACAGAAAGTACTTCTCTTTTTTGATCAGCTGAAGAGTCTCGTTTTTGTGGCATTGAATTCAAATTATACTCCTTATTGTTGGTTGTTTTGGCTCTAATATTAGGTGATATAATAATTGAATTAAGTATAATAAATAAAGGTAGATTTGTCAAATTTATTTTTTCTTATTTTTCCTTAGTTGTAGTGCAAAGCTGAAAGTGGACAAGTAAATTTAAATGGATGGAGTAGTAACAAATTATCGTTATAACATGTTTCTTAGTACAATGTTACATGAAAACAGGAATATTTAATACATCTAATTATGTATTCAATGTATCATAATTTTAAACTTAATCGATCTGCAGTATAGTCAATAATAAGAAATTATCATTAATGTTGATTTGCTCCACTTCACATGTATTTCGGCTCTTGATAAAATGCCATTTCAAGTCTGCCCAGTTTTATAGGATGCTTCACTGAAAAAAAAAATTGTAATTTCAGTAGTATGTGCGAAAGAAAAGACAACTTAAACAGAATGAAGAGCAAAAAATTTTGTCTGGTTTTCCTTTATTCTCATTTAATTTATCTGTAATTTGCTATTTTTATCCCAAAGGAGCCTATAAGCCATTAACATTTGGTTGTTTATGTATGGTAGGTTTCTTAACTAAGCAGTCTTTTCCTCTTCTCTCTTATTTTTATCTGTCCTAGTCTGCTAAATGACAAGACCCAAAGATTCTCACCACTCGGTAAAAAACGTTAAAAATTGACAGACTGAGGTTAAAGAGGAAAAATGTAAGCGGCCACATATAGTACTAAATTTTATCTGTATGTGGCCTATTATCCTATATAAAGATCTCAAATTGTCCAAATTACGTAAGTGAAAATTAAAGAAGAAAAATGTGAAATTGAAAGCGCATTAACTACACAAAATAATTGTGATAAAACTAGTTAATTTCCTTCCAAAGTCACATATTTGACTTCCTTTATACTTATTGTATCAACAAATTTGTTCATTAAAAATAACAAAATTGTGCTCATAATTAAAAAAGAAGTCAAGGTAGCTTTCGCATTAAAGACGTGATGAAGGCACGGGACTGAGAGATAAGGCAGAATGCTTTTTCCTAATTTTAGCTTTCTGTGAGCTCTCATGAACTCCAAAGATCAGGGTTGGAACAATGCCCTATTTAGTATGCTGGTGATCACTTTAACACATACCTGTGTTATCATGTCTTTACTTTACTGCATACACGATACCTGATGAAGGCATAGGAGACTCAGAGAATTAAAGTAAGAATGCTTTTACTACTTATAGCTTTCTGTGATATATGCTTTCATGAACTCCAAAGATCAACCTTGGAACCATGCCCTACTAGTGGTCATGTACGTTAACACATAGCTCAGACCTATGTTATTACTATGTCTTTACTTTAGTGCATACATATAAAGACGAATTTTCCATAAAATCTGGTATCAGAGCCATGGTGCACAGTAGCAATAGGTGATGAGTTCAACACTTATATTTCTAATGAATATCATTAGGAACAAAACTACTGTTAAAAACAGTAGAAAAGAAGAATATGAAATGCCACATCATTTAGATTTACTTAATAAATGGACTATTCCTAAAGTTCAACCTAGGCTGATATACCAGCTAGGAACTTTTGAGAAATTGGGTTTAAAACAGGTAGTGAAAACTACTGAAGAAACGATCACAGTCGATAGCGATCATGCTACTTTTAATTCAAATTTTAGACGGATCGCAGGTAGCATGGGGTTAACAAGATTTACTGGTGACACAACCCTGGCAAGGAGTAGTTGAACCCAAAATTAGGTCCAAAAACAGCCCTAAACGCCATCCTCGGCTAAGGGGGCAAACAACAGAACCTTGGTTCTGGCATTCAACCTTCCGTCTGGGTTGTCTATCAAACCATACTTTTTATACCACCATCTGTTGAGATTCTAATCTTAATCTGCTATTAGAATCATTTTACCCTAGTAGCCTAGTGTGATAGAGCTCAACACTTAAAGATTTAGCCTATCATTTATGCCAAATACCAAGATTTAAAATTTGTTAAATAAAACAAAATTAAAAGAACTGTGAATACCTTGAGATATGATCAGCAATAGAAGATTTTTGATAACTTACTTAATTTTTACAATGGGAGATTTTCTAATAGAGAGGGAATGGTGTTTCTAAAGCTTGTTCCTCTCCACTAACCTTGTTGCCATTTTATAGGCAAATTCTAAAGTTAAAATGGCCCAACTCTGTACAAATGGCCAACTAAAAATAAAAACATGAACAAATCATGGCCGACAAATGGCCAATAATTTTGATAAAGTAAATGTAACTTTATTAAAGCTACTTTATAAAAGCTACTTTTTCCATAATATCGATTTTGTATATACTGTCAATGGTCGTGTTGAAGTATGGTGAGGACTAACAGAGTTGTGTGTAGTTAATTCTAATGTGTGCAGTTATAAATATCAAGTGATTACACATTTTATAAATAGTTTACTATTTTGTTTGTTTTTATCTTTCAGTTTAATGGTATTGTACCACTATATCATTTGGTAATACAAACTTTGTGTTTTAACATATGCTCGTATGTACACCACGACCCAGTTAAAATATATATTTATTTCATGCTCATGTTATATACAAGAATACTTACAAGATCAAGATCAAGGTGGAGTATAAAAGTACGAGAATAGTAACTCAATCGATTTGATTAATCAATCATGCCAAAAATACGTTACCACGTAGAACTATAGATATCAATTGACACTTAAGGATGACGTTAAGATAGTGCACATTTAATATGAAGATGACTTGAACTCTATATGTGAATTTTGTTGGTGAGTATCAATATTTAACAATATAATGTTGCTCCTATTATTTCTTAAAGATAATTGTAGTAATATGCTAGCATGGTTAATAATGCACAACTTACAAATCTCCTTACAAATTGGAATGCAAAGGGTCACTTGCTATCTTTATGTACTCAGTTGATGAGAGTTGTGTAGAGAGGAAGATTCATAGCATAAGGCAATCCAGGAATCTTAAGAATGGTGGGAGCTGTTGGCCCTATCTTATTCAATTACCATTTTATTCCAGCAATGAAATTGCATTGTCTTTTTGTCGAGACCAGTGACCACTAACAAAATATATGGCACATTACTATCTCTTGTAGGACTATTTATTGAAAAGTATGTTTTTATGTTTGGGCAATGATTTCGTTTCGTTGCTTCCTCTGAGGTCAGAAATATATGATTCAGTACAAATACTCAAAAGTTTATCTCTGTTATAAAATTAAAGTAATTAGCTAAAATTATAAAAGATAAATAAGAGAGGAGAGAGAGTTGCTTTATTGCTCAGAAGAAAAAGTATGTAAAAGAGAATTGCAGTGCCTCCATTTATAGGCTCGGCAAATGGTAAATAGTTGAAGACACTGTTCATTGTCACATCTCTAAAAATTAACACGGCAAAGTGTATGAGTATGTCTGCACAAGGCAAATGGTAAATAGTTGAAGACACTGTTCATTGTCACATCTCTAAAAATTAACACGGCAAAGTATATGAGTATGTCTGCACAAGGAACAGTGGATTGGACATCCTCCACTGTTCAGGAACAGTGGATTGGACATCCACCACTGTTCAATATTTCATAAAACTCCTCCTTGAATGTCCATGTATTAATAGATAAATGTGTATCATTTAAAATGAAAGAGTACAATATCTTGTAATACGCATTGTTTGCTGCCTTATTAAAAACCTTACCAGGAAAACCCATTGGGACAAAATCTTGGTTAAGGAAAAAAGAGTACAGCGCGCATTTTACTCCCCCTGATGAAAACATCACTTAATGTCTCGGAGACGACGCATTCCAATCTTGTACACAAGTTTCTCAAATGTTGAGGTTGGCAATGACTTTGTGAATAGATCAGCCAAGTTGTCACTTGAACGAATTTGTTGAACTTTTATTTCACCATTCTTTTGAAGATCATGTGTGAAAAAGAATTTTGGTGAAATATGTTTCGTTCTGTCTCCTTTAATGTATCCTTCTTTCAATTGTTCTATGCATGCAGTATTATCTTCATACAATATTGTCGGAATCTCCTTGTTCAAAAATCCACACATTTCCTGAATGTGTTGAGTAATTAATCTCAGCCAAACACATTCTCGACTAGCCTCATGAATAGCTATTATTTCTGCATGATTTGAGGAAGTAGCAACTAGAGTTTGTTTCGTTGAACGCCATGATATAGTTGTACCCCCACAAGTAAATAAATAGCCTGTTTGGGATCAACCTTTATGTGGATCAGACAAATATCCTGCATCTGCATAACCAATTAATGGCAACTTGGATTCATTTGAATAAAACAAACCCTTGTCGATTGTTCCTTGGAGATATCTGAATAAATGTTTGATACCATTCCAGTGTCTTTGTGTCGGGGAAGAACTAAATCTTGCTAATAAGTTTACAGAAAAAGCAATGTCTGGTCGGGTATTATTAGCAAGATACATTAATGCCCCAATTGCACTAAGATATGGTGTTTCAGTACCAAGAATCTTTTCATCATCTTCATGAGGGCGAAATGGATCTTTATTTATGTCAAGTGATCTCACGACCATCGGAGTACTCAATGGATGAGATTTATCCATGTAAAATCTCTTTAAAATCTTTTCAGTGTATGTTGATTGATGGATAAAAATTCCATTTATCAAATGCTCAATTTGAAGACCAAGACAAAAATTTGTCTTTCCAAGATCTTTCATTTCAAATTCTTTCTTCAAATAGTCTACTGCCTTTGGAATCTCTGTGGGAGTTCCAATAATATTCAAGTCATCAACATACACAGCAATTATAACAAACTCAGATCCAGACCCTTTTATAAAGACACAACGACAAATTGGATCATTTCTATACCCTTCTTTCAGTAAGTACTCGCTAAGGCGGTTGTACCACATACGACCCGATTGTTTCAATCCGTATAAGGATTTTTGAAGCTTTATTGAACAAGTTTCTCGGGAACCTTTAAATGCTTCAGGCATCTTGAATCCTTCAGGGATTTTCATAAATATTTCGTTGTCCAATGAGCCATATAAATAGGCTGTGACAACATCCATCAGACGCATATCAAGTTTTTCACGCACTGCCAGACTTATAAGATATCTGAAGGTTACTGCATCCACCACAGGAGAGTATGTCTCCATATAATCAATTCCAGGTCTTTGTGAAAATCCTTGTACCACAAGTCGTGCTTTGTATCTTGCGACTTCATTTTTTTCATTTCGTTTTCGCACAAAAACCCATTTATATCCAACTGGCTTTATACCTTCGGGTGTTCGAACAATAGGTCCGAAAACTTCACGTTTCTCAAGTGAAGCCAATTCTGCTTGAATTGCGTCTTTCCATTTTGGCCAATCATTTCTCTGTCTACATTCACCGACAGATTTTGGTTCAAGATCCTCATCTTGTTGCATTATTTCAACAGCAACATTATATGCAAAAGCATTATTTACAACAATATTATCTCGGTTCCACCTTTTTCCTGTCAAGACATAATTTATTGAGATCTCTTGATTTTCATCATTTTCAGGTACCTGTACCTCCTTTGAGGTATTATCAATTGTTATGTCTTGGGATGCTGCTTGAGCAACCACCTCCATGTCATGACCATCTTTTTCATTTGCTTCTTTTCTTTTTCGAGGATTTTTATCTTTAGAACCGAGGGGTCTACCATGCTTCAGGCGTGCCTTAGACTCATTTGCACAGGTAGATTGTCCTACCGGAACATCAACTCGAATTGGAGCATTTGCAGCTGGTATATGAGATTTAGTAATCCTTGGTAGGTCGGTGAATGCATCTGGAAGTTGATTTGCAATATTTTGCAAATAGATTATCTTTTGAACTTCCAGTTCACATTGATTTGTACGAGGATCCAAATGAGATAATGATAATGCATTCAAATCTATCTCATTTTCCAACTGCTTTTTCTCTCCCCCTAATGTTGGGAAAACTGATTCATCAAAATGGCAATCTGCAAATCTTGCAGTAAATAAGTCTCCCGTCATGGGTTCAAGATATTTAATAATAGAAGGAGATTCGTAGCCAATGTATATTCCCAACCTTCTTTGAGGACCCATCTTTGTGCGTTGTGGTGGAGCAATTGGCACATATACCGTACATCCAAAAATTCTAAGATGGGAAATGTTTGGCTCCAAACCAAAAGCCAACTGCAATGGGGAGGTTTTATGATAACTTGTTGGCCTGATGCGCACAAGTGCTGCTGCATGCAAAATAGCATGTCCCCATACTGAAATGGGAAGTTTTGTTCTCATAAGTAATGGTCTAGCTATTAATTGGAGGCGTTTGATAAATGATTCTGCTAGACCATTTTGTGTATGAACATGAGCAACCGGATATTCCACTGTTATTCCAGTT